>OX344761.1:51154757-51836652 GCA_947034895.1 Rhytidiadelphus loreus
CTAATTTGTGTTTAGTTGTGGATTTTTTGTACTAACTTGTTTTAGCTTTGGGGTCCATTCACTAACTTTTGATTTGTCGCGTTTTCCTTTGTCCCATCGGGACGGCGAAGCTTTGATCCTATAGGTTAGAAATTGTCCTAGGAATTTAGAAAAAATTGTAATTTACGGCGAAGTTTTGAACTTCCCTCTTGTATCAATTCCAAGTTAGTATTAAGGCTTAGTTTAGAGCCGAGGCCAAGAGTGGAGTCAGACCCTTAGAAAGGGGTGACAGTATAAATTTGATTTTAGAATCTGAAAGTAAAAGTTGAGAGCTTTCCAAAAACATAAAGCACGTAGAAATCCGAATTGAAATGAGGGAGTTATGAGTGGATGAAGTTTTGAAATACTAATTAGTAGGTAAACTTCATCCATGCACAAGTTTTGCTAGGAAAGTCCAAATTGCAAGTGTCTTATAGTTTCGAAAAGCTACTAAGAATCTCTATCCATAAAAAATCACAAACTTCTAAAAATAGTAAGCTGTCAAAAGTCAGATCGAGAGCTAAAGTACTTGGGAAGGAAAAATAGAAGTTTAACAATTAGAAGAAGAAGTGGAGGAATTAAAAGGAGATTACGAGTTGATTAAGGAGGAAGGTTTAGAAACTAGCTCACCACTCTTTCTCTCTTCTAGCCTAGCATTGAGTTCCCAAACTCCTAAAGTGATTGAAGTGTGAAGTGTGAAGTGGGAGTGAAGAATACGAGTAGTCATACAAAAATTAGAAGTTGATAAGATTGTGAGGAAATCTTAGAGAAGTGATTTAGACCATTAGAAGTTGGATAGAATAATAATTGACTTATAAGATTTCAAAAGTCAATTGTTGTGTAGAATTTTGAAGCAATTATTTGAGAAGCCAAGTCAACTTTTGGGAATCAAATAATGGAGTTTAAATAGTTTAGGAGGAAAAGAGAGAAGAAGAAAGAAAAGGAAGAAGTTTTTAAAAAAGTAGTTGCAACTTGTATTAAAACCTCATTTTCAAGTGGTGAGCACGACAATTCGGAAGGGGGAAATATGGAAAACAAAGTTGAAGTAGGGAACTACTACAACAATGTACAAGATGAGCCAGACCACGAGGTGAGATCTTAAATACTTTGATTTCTATGAATTTTTAAAGTTAAGCTTTTAAAACATAGTGGCCAAACTAGAAGTCTAGGTCAGAGTATCATAGAGATTTCAATTTCAAGTTTTAGAGTTAGAATCTTGTAGAGATAGAGTAGAGGTTTCTAGAAACATCTTGCACTAAGAAATCAGACTTTAAACAAGGAAGATAGGAACGGATGAAGTTTAGAGCCAAAATTGGATGAGAATTAGTTAGGAACAAAACTTTAGAACAAGTTAAGATAATTAGGAAGAAAATATTATCCAAAACCCATAACCGAAAGAAAAACTTAATTTCAAATTGTAGATTAGGAGAAATCAATGGATGAAGTTTGAAGAACCGATTAGCGGTCAAACTTCATCCATCAATAACTTTTAGTAGGAAGGTCCGATTAGAAAGTTTAAACCCAATCTAGAAAGCTAGAATTAGTATCTACAAGAAGAAAACACAAAATTTCCAAAAATAGTAAACTAGCAGAAGTTAGACCAAGAGCCAAAGTACAAAGAAAACAAATGTAGAACTTAGACAAGTAGATTAGAATGACAACTTAGATTTAGAAGCTAATAAAGTGCAACAATTAGAGCCACAAGTGCCACAAACTCTAAGAAAGACTTAACACTTTAGTAGAAATCAAAGGATGAAGTTTGGATGAACCGATTAGCGATCCAACTTCATCCGCCTATAACTTTTGCTAGGAATATCCGATTAGGAAGGTTTTTATAGTTTTGGAAAGGGGACTTAATCCTCTATAAGATGAAGTAGTTAGTTTTAGTCTGAATTGATTTTAGCAAAATAAATACGGCGGCTCAATTAGAATAGTTACTTGCTCAAATAATTTATAAACCAAAGTGTGTTTTGGTTGGGTTTTCGCATACTTTGAGAGCATTTAGGACTTAGAAAAGATCCATTGCTTGGAAGGCACAATGGACCAACGCCTAGGCACCCAATAGTAGAAAAACTTAGGAATTACCAAGAACCTGGTTGTGAAGTTGTTTACTGTGGGTGGGTAAATAATCACTCACACCCTCCTTGATGACTGAATTGAAGGTTTGAAAATAAATATGACTGAAGTTTGTTCGGTCTTCAAATAAAGACTAAATTTTTGGTTTAAGTCTCATTCAATCTTAACAAATAACCAATGAACTAAAAATAAATGGAAGTTAGTTCTAAAAATCCAGAAAAATCAAAGATATCTTTATGAATTTTTAAGACAATATGGAGTCTAACAAATTGAAAGCAACAATTGACAAATTTGTAATCAAAATACCTTCTCTAGGTGTCCAAATGACAAAGAGAAAGAATTCACGGTTTTGGCCTTTAAATAAGTTCCAAAGGAATATTATCCCTTTGATTCTTTTTTCAAGGTCAAAATTACATCGCACGGGGACAATTTTAAAAGCTAATGGGTTCACAAATGCAACTTAAAGGTAAAAGTCAAAGCTTCGTTGTATGGGAGCAACCCTAAGAATTAACAAATAAATTTAAAGGTTAAGTGCCCGTTTTCAGGTGTCAAGTCAGAGCTCTGCCGTACGGGAGCAATCCTAGGAAATAACTGACAAATTAAAGTTTCAAGTATCCGTTTGCAGGTTTCAAAGTCAAAGCTCCGCCGTGCAGGAGCAATCTCAGGAATAGCCAGTATCCAAGGACCCAAACTAGTATTTTGAAAACTTAATTCTTAAAAGAGGTACACATGACAGTGTTTAACTGAACATTAAAAACTAATTTCCAAAATTCCAAACAAAGTTCCAAGTTTAATCACTGAAGGAGGTACACATGACAATGTTTAATTGAACATTAAAAACTAATTTCCAAAATTCCAAACAAAGTTCTAAGTTTAATCACTAAAGGAGGTACATATGACAGTGTTTAATCGAACATTAGCAATTATTCAAACCAAACACCCGTTATACAACAAGTTTTGGCACAAGGTGATGCTTAAAACATTTTGGCAAAGTCTAGCTTTGCCGCTTTAAAGTTTTAAGTTCACAAACTAGTATCAATTCGCACAAATAGTTGGTTAGTATCCAAAAGGACAAGAAAATCAACTAGAGTTTGGGAACTACTCTCACAACTCCCAAAATATTAAAGTTTTGGGGCTTGAAGCCTCCAAATTCAAGAAAGAAGTTAGTTAACTCAAACAACAGTAGAGTTAGGGGATTTCCTCCACCTAAACTCTTGAAAAGCAAAATTTTGGGGCTTGAAGCCTCCAAATTCAAACAAGAAAAGAAAAGAAAGCTTTGAAGGGGGCCTCCGGACCTTCAAAGTATAAGAAAATAGAAGAAAATAGCCAAAACTTGACTTAAAAAGTGCTCCGACAAGTGTCGGTAGCACGACAAGAGCAACAACAAGAATGAAACAAGAGAATGAGGGCCACGAACAACCTCGAGGAAGGGCCTTATATACTCACTCCCGGCCCCCCCAGTAAATTGTTCGTAATTATTTTCTTTACTTTCAATCTAGATATTTTGCTAAACTACCTAAACGCGTTTTTTAAATAATCTTTGTTTAATGGGAAGGAAGGTTCTCAAGCGAGTTCCTTCTAGGCCCTAAATGGCCTTAGAATCTTTTCCCAAATCAAATATTAGATTTTTCCAAAGATATTTTGAAAACCTACCTAATTAATCGAGATATTTTGCATTTTAATCTAAAGTTAGTTCTAAATTGTCTTTCTTTAGTCCAAAAGATGGCTTCTTATGCAAGACAAGTATCTTGGGCAAATCCAATCTTTGATTTTACAAAAGATATTTGCAAAATCAACCCAGATTAATCCAAAATTACCTTTTAAAAATCAAACTAAGGGTTGACCCTCTCTATCTTTTGAGGGACAACTCAAAACTGAAAACAAACTACGCCATCGTGTTCAGAAGACCCCAATTAGTCTAAAGGAACCCTAACCCCTACCTCTCCAGCCGTTTTAAAGCGCAAATTTGAGTCACGGTAATTTAGAACAAAAGTTAAAAAGCTAACTTTGGGAGTTTGCGTCTTTTGATGAAATTGTCGGTCCTGGGTGGTTTAGAATATTTGTGGGAGTAAGAATTGACCCTTGAAACGCTCCGTTCGGACACCACTAGCTCCTGGTACGCCGGTCAACCCGCCGCCAAGTTGTAAATTCTTGTAAAATTCGTTGTCGATCCTAATTCTGGTAGTTGGGAATGTGGGAATGTGGGAATGTCTTCAAACTTGACAGGGCTCTTTATTGGCACACAAAACACTATCCTAATTTTTAGTGAGATTTTACCGCAACATTGGTAATTTCTAGGAATTTACGAATGTAGTTTTAAGCGGTTGACTTCCCATGAAGTCATCATGGAGTTTTGTAAAATCTCGAAACTTTTGGGCAATCTTCTACAAGATGTCCATCAACTAAGGGCAAAACCAAATCTCCAATAAGGATGCTATTTTTAGCAATTCCTTAATAATTTCCACTCGGGGGGGAAATTATTCTTGATACCGGGGGAATCTTGGATGATCGGGCTTCTATTTGACCTCCTGGCATGCTTTGACCTAGAAAAGCACTTCTCTATATGTTCCAATCATCATTTCCTCCATCTTGATTTGTGAATGAATGTATTTCTCAAAATTACCTACAAACCACAAATCTAACTCTTTCGAATTGGATTTGGACTAACTCTGACTAGACTCTAACTTTTAACCAGTTTGTTACATGTATACTTATATATGTTGTATCACATGAACAAGACACTAGGACTAGTTAACTCTCAAATCCTTACTTCGCTCAAAATTACTAACTAAACTACCTAATTTTACTAATAAGTCCTGAAATTAGTGAAAATGCAAGGTTTTACATGTTTCACACATTTAAGGCCATTACACACCCCTTTGGTAGGGACTTCTACCAAAACCCTCAATAACTGTATTTTTATGTGTTTTTTCCTATTTTTCACTAAAAAATTAACTAAAAATCACAAAAAATAAGTTCAGAGTTTCAAGTGCCAACTTGAGGGCTCACAGGCTTCCGCTTACATGGTTGGTTACAAATACTATTAAGAGTGTCCCTACAACGAATATGACCTTTTATGGGCTTATGAACATAACGAGGATCGCTTTGAAGAACTAAAGTCCTATTGGTAGCCCCAACTGCACTACTAAGAATTGAAGCAACAATCAGGGAGTCATAAGTGCTACTAGAACTCGCCCCATTTTCTAAGGTTTGAATTCCAGAGTCTTGGCTAGCTCGTCCCTCCATCATTGCTTCTAGTAGTAATTCTTGAGAAGTACCTCTTAAGTGCAAAACCACGAAACATGGTGAATTGGCACACAACAATACTAATGTTAGACTCAAAATCCTAATGCAATAATGTTTGAAAGCTTTGTAATTTAATGAGAATACATACAAAGACAGAAGAAAATAGCATGTGAAGATTGAAGATAATGCATTGTTCTTTTAATATTCTATACGTCCTACTTCCAAGCTCCCAATTAAAATTGGCGCTAATTGGCCTAGATATTCAAGAACTACAAGCTATGTGAAATGTCCATCTACCTCCAAATAACAATCCCTCACCAAAGCATTGCCCACAATGTCCCATACATATCAAATTCATGATTCTTAAACTACCTTAATGTACCCAAGGCAACGACAAATTTTTAAAAACAAATGAATCTCATTGAAGACCTATACAAACTCATGTCAATTCAACCTAGTAAAGTGGATGGGGGAGATTTATACAAAGACATCAAACAATTAACAATACTATCCTCAAAGCACAAAAATCAATAGGTGATTAAACAAAGCTTTCTTAGGTCTTCAATTTGAAATTGGCCACTTGAGTAAACTTTCACTTGACTTCCCTTTGGCTCTTCAACTTCTAAGTGAGAGAGAAGAAGGCAACACCAACAACCCAAATAATAGATTAATTGACGCTAAATAAAACTCAAAGCTCATTGGTTGTCACCGGATGGCAATATGATCATGCTTAGATGTTAAATCACTCAAGTTACACTTGGTGACATAGCCCACATAGTTATATAATTTCAAGCTTTCCACATCCTTCACTTCAAAAATTAAAGTGATGAAATTTTTAAAAACTATTAATTCCTCATATGGCAAAAAGAACCTTGGTTTTTACCAACAAAATATAGCACTTTTTCACTAGGAAAAAAAACACTGGGTATAAATGACCTTGTCATCATATGGGATCTAAAATTTTTAAGAGAAGGAACATGATGGTTCTTTATAGAGCCATTAAGGATGGAATTTACCATCTAGGTTCACGAGGCTTAGATATGTGATCCATTCCCAATAGATGCTTCATTCACACCAATCTTTCTTACTAAAGTTAACCTTCTTTTTCACTACACCTTCCTTTGCCATTCATGTTGATATTCCAATATTGATACCATAATTGAACAACAAGATTCCTACATCTAAGGTGAATAATTAATATTTTTCAAAAAACTAAGTTTGACTCCTTGAATATTCCCTAAAATCCTTTGTTTTTCTTCATAATAATATATTTTTTTTAAGAATTAATTTCCTAATAATCCAACTCTTTATTTTTTAAGATTTATTTTTTATGAATCTGCAATTTGACTATGGTACAGTATTTTGGAAGGGTCGATAATGGATGCACATTCCTTAAACTCTAACAAGCACAATGCCCACTCACCGAGCAATTTGAAACCCGTCCACGTACCCAATGGTATTGAAATACTCTCCTAAACCCTAAACCCTAAAAAAAGAGAAAGAAAACTCGTCCATCACAGGATTGTCACGGAACAGCAGTTGGGCAATTCAATTTTAGAACGCAGTAGTCGCGTTTCTTCTCGACAGCCTGCATCGCTACCTCCAATGCCTCCAACGATGGCTGCGTCGTTACGAGAACTTCCACCAGAAATGGAGAACGACGACGAAGAGAATGGAGGTTGGTAGGAATGTCAAGCAACAGGGCAGCGGAGAAGAACGAAGAAGAAAATGAAGAAGACGAGAAAGAATAAGAGGCCGGGCCATGCCTCTTTTGTTCTACGGAGCTGCCATCACCCAAGGCTGTTTTCCAACACTGTGCACTCCTTCGATTTTCTCAAGCTTCGAGATGATGCGGGGCTTGATTTCTACGACACTCGACGTCTCATCAACTTCATACGCACGAAGGTGATTGCAGCATCCTCTTTTCAAACATCTTGATTTGGATTGTGGATTAGGGTTTTAGGGTTTTAGGGTTCGGGGCATATATGGAGGATCCACAAGGCCAGCGGAGTGTATTGGAAGAGATGACTTGCAGTACATAATTGGGTTCAGTCAATAGGAGACGGGATCAGGGTCCTTACGGTTATAGTATCCTTTTCCTGAATAATTCTCAATAGCGCATCTCATGTGCGTTTAGATTCTTTTCTCGTTTGATGCAACGCAATTTTACAGGCCGCTGAAACGGAATGTCAGAGTGTTCAAGCCATTCTGGAGTTGCGAAAGTCTCTCCATGCGGTTGACACGAAGCAAAAGGGGCCAGTTTTTAGCATTACACCTGAATGGAAAGACGACAAATTTCTCACGCCATTCTTGGAGAATGACTCCCTGCTCTACAGTTTTGCTGCTGCTGATGATGTTGAAGAGTTTGATGCTGCGGACAAGACCATGGCATTACAGGAGCTTCTGGAAGGCAATGGGGGGAGTAGCAGCCCGTCTTCTTTGGATACGAAGGCTCCTGTGGATTCAAATGACCTTGCAGATCTAACGACGGTCTTTCATTCTCTGGGCAAAGGCATGCGTGAAGAACTTGACAGTCCAGTGGATATGCCCTTCCTATCTGATGGATGATGGAGCCCCTGGTTTCATAGCTGACCTGAAATCTTCCGACAGAAGCTCGAATGGAGCTTCCGAATCAAGGCTTTCTAAGAAGGATAAGAAGATCTCAAGGTTACGTTTGCTGAAGTGGCGAAGAAGGAGCTACGGAATGTGAATGAAGATTATTTTGGTTCTTGCAGTGCGTTTGGAATTCATCGAGAAATGCTTTCTGACAAGGTAGTGACTGCAAACTCTGAACGTTGAACTTGGCGTATCATGAATTGTCTTTAATCCGCATGCAATTTTTTTGTGATGTCTCATGTATTTCCACTTTTTCATGCTCATGGATCCATCCACCTGATAACCTTCTTATACATAACATTCCCTAAGACACAACATTGTTTAATAGGCTTGAAATGCCTTTGAGTGGCAACCATGCCTGCACTTATGCCTAAATTTGCAACTATCCCTTGGTGGAAGCTTGGAAGGGATATATCTGGAAGGGATCTTGGAAGATAGCTTGACATGTCTTGCTTTCGCATTTATTATCCCATGTGCGTCATATTTCAAACGGGACCCCAGTTCTATTGGTAAAGAATTTTATGAAATGAGCAGGCATGTCGCCAATTTCGTGCAGGTTCGAACTGATGCTTACCGAGATACCATCGTCGCGAATCCAACTTTGCTAAAGAATGCAGTGGTCATGGATGTGGGTTGTGGCACAGGCATTCTCAGGTACATCAATGTTGTTGTTTCCCGTCTTGCACGTCCACCACTGGTACTGGTACTGAAACACGATACTGCACTGCGCTGTGTTCCCGTCTTGACCTTCGTCCACATGCATTAACTTACAATCATGGCATTCCTCAGTTGTATTTACCTATAAAAATTCCTTGTAGGTATACAATCATTCTTCTGAACTGACTGCTTCCAATGGCTAATATGACTTTGTGGTTGAGTAACGGTTGAGAGAACCCTTTTTGTTTCTCCGTACCGCTTTCAATTTTGTAAAGATATTAGTTTTAATGTATGAAACATTCTTTGTGGCTTTTTCCCTTCTCTGGTAAGTTTTGTGTTCCGAAGGGACGGTTTGTTCATAATTCCCCCACAGTTTGTTTGCAGCACAGGTCGGGGCCTCAAAGGTTATTGCAGTAGATGGAAACTCAAAAATTGCTGCCGTGGCAACACAGGCACTTTACCTGTTGGATGTTTTGAGATATATTTCTGAGCATGGTCTTCTTTTTTCGTGATCTAGAGTAATTTATATAATTGCTACTTTTGGATGGTTTCTCTTCAAGAGAACTTGATCAGTAGGGCAATACATGGAACTGAGTTTTTTGGGTTATTGTTTATCTTTCTTTAGTTACGACGACACCGCGTGTAGGATCGAGTGTTTTTCAAGGAATTATTCCAGAAATTCATGTAATTTGCATAGGAACGTAGTTCTAGGTCTTCCTTGAATTTCGCCATGACTTGTGGTATACGGTATTGCAGATAGCTAAGGAAAATGGTTTCTTTAAAGGATGCCACGAATCCAGAGGGTGTGATGACCATAGTATCTGGCATGATTCAACGATGCCTGTAGAAATCCAATGAGTGGATGTTCTAGTCAGTGAATGGATGGGGTATTGCTTGCTCTTCGAATCTATGTTACCATCTGTGCTTCATGCACGTGACCGCTGGTTGAAACCTGGTGGTGCTATCCTTTCCGACACTGCAGAGATGGTAAGACTCTATGAACGGGTTAAGCTATGCAAGTTGTGAAGTTTTTGAGTCTTAAGTGAAATTGATCGGGCTGTTGTTTCAGTATGTAGCAGGATTTGGCAAAGGTGGAACAAGTCTTTCATTCTGGGAAAATGTGTATGGCTTCAATATGAAGTGTGTTGGAGACGAAGTGGTCCGTGATGCTACTGAGAGACTCATCATAGATGTTGTCGACAGTAAAGATGTTATTACTACATCTTCACTCATTCAGGTAATTGCAGACTTCAGTCCAGTTATGTGTTTTATTTTGTCGAGGAATCAAGTGATTTGTACGAGCCTGTTCATGAATGGGAAGTACGAATATTTTATGCGCTTGTAAACTGGAATTGTGGACGCCCTTGCCCAGAAATTGTGTTAATGGTAGAAGAGGAGACTTTTCATTGTTTGGGGAGGAGATTCCTCATTGGTTCAAGGGCTGAAGTCCTTGTTTTGTTCTTGCTTTGACTTAAAATTGACTGTTTACGTTGTTCAAGATAGTGGAAGTCTTTGTTTGGGGCTTGCTTTGACTTACAAATAGCTATTTATTTTTTCTTACTGCAGGCCTTTGACCTTACCACAATGAAGGCGGATGACACCAACTTTACTGCACAATTCAAAGCTGGAGTTGCTGCCATCTTCAGGTGAAAGCCAAGTAAGTAATAGGAACAGAGGATCCAGTAGGTTGGATGTGTCCTGGTCCCATGGGCTGGTTGTCTGGTTTGATACCGGTTTCACAGAGCGGTTTTGCAAAGAGAAATCGGTTCTTTTGACCACGTCACCCCATTCCTCTTGAACACACTGGTCGCAAACGATTCTCACGTTCAGAGATCCAATCGCATTATGTGCCCGTGATGTCAATTTAGAAAGCGTTGAAAAGGGGAAAGTTGGAACTGAAACTTGTCCTGCAAGTGCAATCAGTGGACGCATTAGCATTGCTCGCAGCCACAGGCATCGTAGTATAGATATTTCTTTGGAAATAAGTGCTTTCACCTCAAGTAATGTCATTAGAACCTGACCTGTCCAAATGTTTGACATTTAGTGCCTATTTATACTTCATCTTTCATACACTGGGTAAAGAATGCGGTGATGTCCTCGAAAGGTGGAAACGTATTTTTAATGATAAAACTCCAGTGAATTAGAAGAATCAGAGCGTGACTTTTCCAGAATGGAATCACGTTCAGATTTATCAAGGTAGGAGGTCCATAAAGATAGGAGGTCCATAAAGCGCTCAGGAGCTAAAAGTGCCAACCTTGTGAAATGTACACTGTTTGTACATTTTGCTTTCTCATTGCTCCAGCAAGTGTCCATTTCAGGACGTGGATGCTTTCAGTGACCACTTTTTGTTTCAACTTCAAAAATTCATAACTAATTCCATGAAGCTCCAAAAAATATGAAACGACTTGGGTTAGATGCCAATTCCATTTATTTTAAGGAAAATTATGTGAAAATTATTTCAAGAAGTTGAACCTCACCAAATTAATTTTTAGCTCTTAAATGGGATGGGTGCTTTATGGCCCTCCTCCCATATATGCTGTGCACCCAAAGCCTCTTTGTTTTTTTTCCCTCCCAGTTACAGTAGCTCGGCAATCATTCTCGTGCGCTGGGTAATCTGATGCGGAAATAAGTGAAGCACGTTTGGGACCCATCCCTGTTTTAAGAAACAGGGATACTACTTTGGAATCCAGAATTGGTGTAGGTCAGGTTGATCTGAAAGATCACGTTGGAGTTTGGGTCTTTCCATTTATCTCTTCAGTTTTTTGGTTTCTAAATAATCCATCATGTAGGCACGATATATATATTTTTTGTACATGTTTGATGCTACGACGAGTCATTTCTAGAAATCTCAGTCGCAACAGACTCGTTTCTTTAATCAAATCCTTGAAGAAGAAGTACTTGACAAGTGCAAGTGGACTACAGCCTCGTGCACCTTGTCCCTGATCTCCGTGAGTAACTTAAACTTAATGGAGGGACATCCACTCTTGATGCTGAGCAGAGATTGAATTTTTATCTGATTTGGGTAACAGATGAGAAAAAAAGATTCCAACACAAGAAACAATGGAATACTATTTGGATGCTAAGGTAGAAGGCTCAGAAATCACTCATCCAAGGGCTGCTCTGCCTTTTTCATGTACTTCCTAGGATAAAAATATTTTTAGCTCATTTTTAAGACAAGGAGAAATAGATGACGAACCTAACACAAGTGATTTCATATATTTTGAAGCATTTTTGAATTAGTTATGAATTTTCAAAGGAAATGTGTTGTAGGTGCCTATTTTCGCTCATAGACCAGATGACAAATGAATCTTGAAGAAGTTGTAAACATGATCAAGGATTCCAGAAAATGATCAAAAACATCCTTGAAATGCTCATGTCTGCCTTAAATGCGTACACTGGTAATTAGAGCTTTGAGGCAGGGATAATTATTGAAAACAAGTGGCAGCCATCTATAGTCTCCTTGGTGTAAAGCCTCGAAGGTGCTATTTTGGTGTTGTAGGGCAACTTAAAGGGAGTCAAGAAAGATTAAATACTTGATATAGAGACTCGAAAATAAACCATATCAATTTTGTAGAAGCACCAATTAATATTGTTAAACCATGTAGGCAAGAGTGCAATTTCTTAATATACATTCATTGCTTCATATTAACAACATTCTAGACTATTCTTGACATTTTTATAGGGGCGGTTCTTTCCTATATATGCAAAAGTTTTGTAGGTTCAAAACTTCATTGGTAAATGACGTGAAGCCTGTGTCGTCAATACATGTTTTGAGGGGTAGTCTACAACTCAACTTCCTCCTTTTAACGATATGTACACATTCCCTAAGATTTGAAAGAGGTGATTATAGGTGACCCTACTTTAATCCCAAAAGGACTAAGGCACATATTGGATAGAAATTGTGTGGAAAACAATCACTTCCACTTCCCATGGCAGTGATAAAAAAAATGAAAAACAAAAGTATTTTTTTGAAATTTAATCGTACGAATTTGTACTAGACTATTATGACTATGGACTTAATAGGGCCAATAGACATTAGATGGGATTCAGCCATTGGGGAGGGCTGTGAGTTCCCAAGCCGAAACCCAATCGAAATCCGCCAAAACCCGTCGTTCCCCACCTGTGTTGACCTGGCCAAGCAACTGCCAGGTCAGATTTTTTGAAAATAAAATAAAATAAATTTAACCTTGTTTTTCATTTTAAAAACTTAAAATTTTTTTCTTTTTTTTTTTTTTTTCTTTTTTGAAAAAAAAAATTCTGACACCTGCGTTTGATGGGGGCTGGGGGAACGGAGCTGGGAACGGGCCTGAAACGGCCCTCCAACCCCCCCGAATCCCATCTAATGTTTTTCTTCTTCCTAGAGTGAGATTTTTATACTACACATGGGGGGTGTTTTTACATTGGCATCTTGTATCGTGTAAGTTACATACCTATCAAATTTCAAAATTATAGGAAGAATTTTGTACCTGCTATCTGAAACTACATGGATTACCTACAAAAAATCAAGGCAACATAACTTTTGATCTAGGCACTTGATCAAAAAATAAAAAATAAATTGTATTCCCACTAAGGTGTTATGTGTTCACACTTTATGTCAAATTTTTTGTAAGCATCCAACCAAATTTGACTTTGTGTGTAAGAGCATTCCCACCAATGGCTTTCCTATCCCTATCCAAATGATTTTCATCTGGGTAGGGAAGAAAACTCCCCCACCAACATTCCCTATTCCTACAAATTTAGGGAGGGAGGGTCCGAATTCTCCAAATGGAATGAAAGATAGGGAACTCAAATGGAGTAATCCCTAAACCACTTTTCACCTTTCCAGCACGAGTTGTGCTTCATTGATTTGTGGGAGTACTATTCATTTGACCTTGTTACTATTTCTATAATTCCCTTTTGACTTCTCCCTACTTCTATTTAGCAACAAGTTGAAAATTTAGGGAAGAACTAGTGAGAGCTTATCTTCCCTATCTCCATTTGTGCTCCCCTTCATCCCAACAGAAATAGGGATAGGGAAGTCACCGGTGGGGATGCTCTAACTACCTAAAATCTCTTGTTTACGTACACTTTGGACGGTCACTCTCGTCTTGTACGGGTTACCAGGAATGATTCTGAAGGTCTAGAGCAATAATATCAAATTAGTTGTATATTGCAGCTTGTTATGTTATTAGTCCAACAATTGTTATGGGCATCCAAGTGTTGCAACTTGCAATTTGCACCCATTCTCCTTGTTTTCATATCCAAGTGTCCTCTACCAAACATTTAAGAAGAAGCTACCTTATATGTCTGAGAGGGGGCAAAAAAAAGTATCCAAAACTTTCCTGGCAGTTCATCGTGGTGGGCCCATGTAGGTTGAGTCTACTTTTTGGTAATTCAACATTTAATAGGATACCCCATTTCAAAATTGCCCCCATTTTGTGATCATTAGTTAGAAATTTAGGAAAAGCCACAATCAATTCATATGTCCGTCCTAGGAACAGGTAAGCTAATTTGGCTGTTGTGAATTACTAACAGCCAGCAACTAATTCATCAAACGAATGTTCAGGTAATCAGGTGGGTTTTTTTTTAATTATTTTTTTACTGATTAGTGAGGGGGCAGATATTTGGGTAAACAATAGAGAGTGCCTGTACAAACAAACAAAAAGAGATGTTCGCCACTATGGCATCAGGATGAAATCTCGTGCTTCCCTTCACGTGGTTGCCATTTGGAATTGGGAGGGGCCCCCTTAATAACCCCACCCCACCCACCCCCCTCCCCTCCCCTCCCCACCCCTCCCCCTCCTTTCTTTCTTTTTTCTAACTGAATTTGCGGAAGTGTGTAGGCCCTAAGCACTTTTGAATGTACGCCAAGATGTGATCCAATTCTTGGAATGATAGACTTTTGGAGACACTTCAATGGTACCACCCATATGTCCCATGTCACTTTTGTTGCCTGTGGCCCAATTACCAGGTGCGTCTCAAAATGGCATCCAAAACGGAACAAAGTAATTAGTTGATGATAAGAATTTGACTGCAAAAAAGCAACTTGGGGCACTATTCAAACTTTCCAACTTAAGAAAGGGCCCCCAAACAAAAACAACAGCCTGGTTGTCTTGCAACTGAACCCAGTTTTGTTTTTTCCACTTTCTTTGATTTGATCTTTCTTACTTTCCAAGACTAAGTGGGATGGGATGGGACAGTCCGGAAGGGGTGAATGGCCCCCCTCGCTCATCCCTCCCTCTCAAGTCATTCCAGGGGTGCATGTAAAAAAAAAATCCCCTATTTTGTGCTTGATTAATTTATCTTGATTAGACACCTTCCTCTCAGCTAATTTGGAGCTTCTGATTGCAAATGTGAATTCAAATTTTGCAAATTTTTACCATGTGTGGCAAATACAAAAATTCAGGGGTTTCCCTTGGGGATGAGCATGTGAGGGGGGTGGGTTCACCCAGCCCCGGCCAGCTGGACGAGTGCAACCCATGTCCATAAATAAATAAGTTTGTAAGTTATTTATTTACCACGGGCTTTGGGTTTGCACTTGCAACCTACCGCGTGTACCATCCAGCGCATTTGAAGCTGCCTTATAATAATGAAGTGGACGGAGACAAAATCAACAGGCAGGCCACCCCATGTACCCGATGACAATGGAATGCAAGAAAATCATGAGTCACTCAGGTAACTATTTGTCCAAAGGAAAATTCTCACATAATGGGGCAAATGGGGCCAGGCCAGGGTAAAGTGACCCCCTCTCATTGCCCTGTGTTTACCTGCAGAAAACATTGGAACTTTTTATTTGCAACACATGAAAAAAAATTGGAAATTTGGAATTCATATTTGCAATCAAATGCCCCAAATTTATCCCAAATTATTTTAGGGAGATGCGAAAAAATAAAAAATAAAAAATAAAAAAAGCACAAAGTAGGGGGGAATTTTTTACATTTACCCTTGGTTGGGGCAATAAGGAGGTCAATCCTCCCTGGCCTTGCAAATGGGGTCTCACTTGCCCACAATGGATTTACACCCGCACTCGCTGTAGTAACAATCAAACCATATTTGTGCCACTTTTCAAGTCTGATTTGGCACTCCGGTGCTGAAATTGAATTCCCACCTCAAACTCTTAAGGGGGGGATCCACGTCACCTCACACCATTCACAAGATGACATGTGACATTTTTGTACAGAAATGGTTTCATTTTATGTTGAATCCGACCTTCACTTAGAGTATAATAGAGTAATACGTTTGAAAGTTTGAAATGTAAACAACTAGTAACGTAGTCTGCTCTTAAAGCGACCATTTAAGAGCTGATTGACTCTTTCAGGGAAGCTAAACTCCTTGAGACAATTTTCAGTAAATTTTCATAGGGAGAAAAAAGGAATTGGCATCGAACCCAAGTCGTTTCATATTTTTTGGACCTTTGAGGAATTAGTTGCAAATTTTTGAAGTTGAAATGCAGTGGTCACTAAAAGCGACCACCTCCTGAAATGTACACTGCTGGTACATAGAAGTAAGCAAAATGTACCTCTGTATCATTATTGCTTTTAGAGCATGGGCGCTTTTAAGAGCATACTAAGGTAGGTGGCTCTAAAACAGACCCGTCTCTAAAAGCGATCTGGCTGCAGAGGTACATTCTGCTTTCTTCGACGTACCAAAGACGTACATTTCACGAGGGGGTCGCTTTTAGAACCACTGCATTTCAAACTTCAAAAATTCATAACTAATTCCAGAGAGATCCAAAAAATATGAAACGACTTGGTTTGGATGCCAATTCCATTTTTCTTCTTATGGAAATTTACTGAAATTTGTTTCATGAATGTTAGCTTCCTCCAAAATGCAATCAGCTCTTAAAGGGTCGCTTTTAGAGCGTCCTACCTTACTTTACATACATAGTGGCACATACAAATAGGGTGGGGCTCCTACCTCACCTCCATTTAAGTTAGTGGATTCCACACTTGTCTCAGTTGCAAGTGAAAGCAATGGGTTGGGGGGTTGGGACAATTCAAGTGCACGGCCTCCCCCGCCCCCGGTGGCCAGAGTGCCAAAAGCCTGGCTGGAGGAGGGACGAGGGGTGCGTCCGCTCTTGCTCTTCTTATTCTGAATATTGTTGTTGTGGGTCTGAGTGTGCCAAGCATGTGGGGTTACCAGTTTGGGTTCAGTGGCGACTTCCAGAGCTGGCTGCTGTCCTACTGAGTCCCTCGGGGGAGGAAAAAGAAGAGCGTAATTGGACACCTCATCACCGGTGCTCATGAGCATGTGAAAGCAATAACTTGCCCACTCAATCAATAGTCCACAATCATGGGGCAAAAATGGAAAAAAAGAAAAAAAGAAGAAAAAAAGAAAAAAAAGATGGGGTAGGGTTGGTTTTTTCTTTCTTTCATGCCCACCCGTCGGGGACGGACACTCGGCATATGAACAAAATATCCACCTCTCATCATGCACAACAAAATATCCACCTCTTGCCATGTGAATGAAATATCTACCTCTCGTCATGCGAATGAAATATCCACCCCTCGCTATGTGAATGAAATATCCACCTCTCCATGTTCGTAGCTATAAAGGTATACAACGTGTTTCCAACAATGCCAAACATTTTAGCATATGTCCAATTGAGTGATGGTGTTGAGGGGGGATAATTTTCTCCAATTAGGAAATAGAAATAATGAAGAAGATTGCACTATTTTTTGGCTAATTTTTGGTATGAAGTTTTGAAAATTAGTAAAATTTTAAGGAAGTGTAGATTGTTGTCTGAGTTGTTCTCAATGTATAGGAAAACCTATTTCTAAGAAGGGTAAAATTAAAAATTGGTCTTCATTAGATGACAATGTGTTATTCATCACATAATAATGAAACATCATATTCCCCTCATTCATGAAAATAGGTCACCTTGTCTTGCACAAGTGAGGCTTGGGACCACGTTAGTAGGAAAGGCAAGGCAGGTAGGATAAGTTACCTTGCCCCTTTAAGGTGACTCAACTGCTAAAAGCTTTTATTAGTTGATTGATTTGATTATTGGTGTCTCAGTCCAGACCAATTATCAAGTCAATGGGAGCCAATTATTGATAATTTGGCATTCATAGTCAGGCTGATGTGCACATTTGGGCTCTCTGTTTGCTGATTGAAAACTTGGGTTCCTGGTTCACAATCAGCGTTAGGGATATTTTTTTTAGTTTTACCACCTATTTTCTTTTAATTCCCATATTGAACTGGGTTTAACCCCTAAACATCTGGATTCATCTCCAAAATTGACGATTCAAGAAAAATCAAGATAAACTACAATTTGGAAGAATATTTTGAAATTGGTATACAAATGAAAGTTGTAGGTTTTGATTTTTAAATTCTATCCGTACACTTAGATCTACTAATGCTATCACCAATCTTTTTCTATAAATTTTGAAAAGAAAATTTCAGAATTCCTTCTAAATTCAATTACAAGTAAAATATTATCATTTTTTGAGTAAAACTTGTTGGAATGGATTTGAAATAAGGTTCTCTTCATATGGTGATTTTTTGAATTTTTTTTTACCTTTACATCTTTGACCTCATTTTTGCACATCTAGTTTTGAACTAAAGTCAATGCAAATTGACCACTTGACATACTTCCACATTTGTAATTTTAGAAATGTATATATTCTAGTAACACCAAATCCAACCAATGGATACAACAACTTGATAAAGTATCACCAAAAATTAAAATGACTTTCATCGAAGGATCTGAATCTGTTCATCGTCCAAAAAATGGACGTTGGAGCGCTCCAAGGTTAATCAAGTACAAAGTCCGGTTTCTTTTCTATTTTTTACTCTAAATAAATAATTAATAGATTTTTTTCACCAGAGTTTTTTCTGATGTATTTAAATTGAAACAAGGTTTTTTCCCAATTCCATTAGCTAACAATGAACTAACCAGCGGTTTGTTCACAATGAAAGACATTTCACTTTTGTGTGAATAAAAGGACAATCTAATTTCCAATTTTTCTTTAGAATATGCTTCTCCTTCTAAATTACATCATCCAACTATTTGATTTTTCCCAATATATAGTATATATACAAAATGAGGCAAAATATTGTGTGGCTTAAAATTCACCACACAAGTTTTCAAGGTTAATCCCGAAGCACTTCAATGTCCAATTTCTAGATGACTAATAGATTGAAATCCAAGTTTCATCCTCATTATTGCTTGGATGAAAGTCATCTTAATTTGTAAAGAAACTTTATTGAATTGTTGTCCTATCTAATGGTTGGTTTTGGTGTTAGTAGAGTACATATTTTTCTAAAATTTCAAATGTGGAAGTATGTCAAGTGGATGACCAAGCCCAAATTGCATTGACTCTAGTTCAAAGCTGGATTTGCAAAAATGAGGGCATAGATTTAAAGAGCACAAAATTTTTCAAAGAATCACCGTATGAAGGGAACGTCATTTCAAATCCAATCCAACAAGTTTTACTCAAAAAATGATAATATTTTGTTTGTAATCAAATTTAGAAGGAATTTTTAATTTTCCTTTCAAAATTTGTAAAAAAATATTGGTGATAGCATTAGTGAATCTAACTACATAGATGGAATCTAAAACTCAAAATCTACAACCTTTACTCATAAATCAATTCCAAAATATTCTTTCAAAAAGTACTTTATAATGATTTGTTCCAAATTGTCAATTCTAGAGAAGACTTTGGACATTTAGGGGTTAAAAAAATTATCTTTTGGAAGATTGTCTTAAAATCTTAAACTAATTTGAATTTTTTTTAAACTAGTAGGTGGTTGCAAGTGATATTGGTACATGTCAAATCAAAAAATAAACTATAAGCTCATTGATGAGTATATATATAAGCTCATTGTTGAGTATATGTATAAGCTCATTGTTGAGTATATATATCGTGCTTGTAGGAGAAATGTGGCAAAGAATGATTCTTAAAATGGACACCTAATTTTTGAGATTCTTTTTTCTAATTTTTTTGTATGGAAAAAAAAGAATCTTGAAGAATAGTTTTATAATGTAAAGAATTGTCAATCTTGACCTTCATTTACAATAACATAAAACATTCTAAGAGAAATGAAGTAGAAGTCCCTTAATCCCTAAAGGACCATCATGCGTTTTTTTGCAACCTAGAAATTTTGGGAAGGTACATGTGATTAGAGATTTCCATGTTCTTGGCCCATACTTTAATAAAAGGTCGGGATGAGGAATATCTTTCATGTCCACAAAATTTTAGAACATTTGGAAATACAAGTCAAAAGTTATGGCAAAACTGGGCAGTTTGGGCAAATAAAAAAAATCACTTTTTTCAAAAAAAGAATTCAAACATGTGGAAAGCTTTAAATCATTCCATTTTGATCAATGAGTCAAAAGTTATGAGGAATTTTAGTTTGTGGGCAATTATGGAATCTCTGCTCTAAAATAAACTTTGAAGTCATTTATGTAACTCAATTTTCAATTTTTTTGGAACAAAATAAAATCATAGGAGGTAAATTGTTTATTACAACATTTCAACCATTGGGATTGGAATTTTTCAATTCCATAATTAAATTCTTAACAATTTTCTATTTTGAATCATTCTTTTTTCTTACATACTATTTTTTTCCTATATGTTGTACAATTCCAAATTAAATGATTTGAAAATTTTCAAGCATGTAGCCAACTTGCTTTGAAGAATGAATCCAAAGAAGCACCGTGGTTTTGGACATTTTTTCATACAAATGTGAGCTTCTGAAGTGCAGCTGCCCGGTTTTTTGCAGTGTTCAAAAAACAATTTTGGTCACTTTAAAAGCTCATATCTTGCAATCCATATGGTCAAAATCTCTGAAATTTTTTCCACATCTTTTCTAACTAGCGTACTACAAGATCCTTTGGTAATCTGTGTCCCAAAATGTATTTTTTTCTAAAAGTTGGTACTTGTATTAGAAATGGCAATTTTGGAGTGGTTTTGGTGAAAACATAGTCACAGTCCTTTAGGGGTTAACACTATTGAAGCACCCACATATGTAGAAAGAAAGGAAAAATTATCTTCATTATGATCTAAAGAAGTCCATTCACCTCATCTTTCAAAGGAGGTGGTCTAAATTTTCAAAATTGTGTAGATGTGTCATAAATGCAATTTAGAACAATAATTTAATGATGACATTCAAGCAAAAGTTGTAGAACATGATCAACAAATCATATCCATATGATTAGATTGATTGCAACACCTTCAAAAAGATTTCAATCAAATATGAAACCATAAATTCAATTTCTATTCTAAAACAAGAATCTACAAATATTTAGATGGATAAAGGCACGAAGATTCTGTATGCACAAAACATGTTTGTATTCATCCGTTGTTTGACATTTTCACATTTCATCCTTTAGGGTTTAAGAATGTTATGAATTTTTTTTTCAATTATCTACAACATTGCAAAAATCATATTCTAATTGAAAAATTATCAAAATAGTTTCCAATTTGAGTAGACTAAATGAAATCACCATAAACCACCAAAACAATTTCAAATTAATCATCAATGATATTTATATCACAAAGGATTTACCTAGATTGAAATATGAAAATTTGATTGCTCTATAAGAAAAATTGGATTGCTTTATTTATATATATATATATATATATATATATATATATATATATATATATATATATATATGTATATGTATATGTATATGTATATGTATATGTATATGTATATGTATATGTATATGTATATGTATATGTATATGTATATGTATATGTATATGTATATGTATATGTATATGTATATGTATATGTATATGTATATGTATATGTATATGTATATGTATATGTATATGTATATGTATATGTATATGTATATGTATATGTATATGTATATGTATATGTATATATTCATAAATAATACACAATAATTGGTTTGTGTATGTGTTTGCAATGTTTTTTCTTCAATCAATGTCAACAAAAAATTTATAAAAGAAAAAAGATAAATAATAATATTCCATACTTTAAGTTAGTCTGTCTATTTTGTTTTGTTTGTTACATTGAGATCTTTTGGACCATGTGTCCTTCAGCCACAATTTTGAATTATTTTTGGTTCAAAAAAAATTCAAAATTACTTTTTACTTTTTATTTTGGCCATGGCAACAACACATGGCACACTAGTAAATTTGATGTCTATTCCTTGCAGTACAATCATTGGTAGTGGTGCACATTTGATAGTGCAAACTTCAATTGAATTAATAAACATTCATAAAATAGTCAAATTATAAAATACATTAATTATACATATAACTACCATTGTATAAAAACTTATGAACTTTACTGTAATTATGTATCTCCATTAGTAAGTTACCATGATTTTTTCCTTTTCTTTTCCTCCCTTCTGTTCTTTTTCTTTTTCTTTTTCCCCTTTCGCCCTTCTAATCATTGGAATTCATGATCCTTTTTTTTTCCATTATTGCTCTTAAATGTCTGCATGTGATAATAAGCGACGGACTCACTGAGACCATTCCAAAGGGGACGGAGCCCACTCACTGTTGGAGATCCGATGCTCTTTCGGAGGAATTGGGATGAAAATTTCCATAAAAGAAAAAAAAGAAAAAGAAAAAATTATTCGACCAAAGCATTTTATAGATGGAACCAATAAGAGGGGGGACTTTACTTGACAGACGATCAATAATTCAATTAACCCTGGAAGGAAGGAAGGACCCTGCTTATGACCATGAAAAGAACCTGGAAAAAAAAAATTAAAAAATTAAAAAAATTAAAATCATTGCTTCATTTTTTCATATTTTTCCATATACTTGAGTAGAATTTATTTTTTTATTTTTTTATTTTCTAGAGATGCAACCAGACACATATGGTTCTTTACAAATCTTGATATTTTCAGTTTTTTTTCGCGAAAAAGTGAAATTGCTGTGATTTTTTTTCAAGAGTACAATAATATGGATTAATTTTTTTTTTTCTGAAATATAATTACTGTATTAATTTTTTCATGAATTTCAAGTGGTCAAACCACCTTTCATACCTTCATCTTTCATTCCTTCTAAATTTCCATCCTCTTCAATTAATTTAGAAAAAAACTAGAATTATGTCAAACTTGGCGCTTGAGCAAGTTTCTACCTTCTAGTACATATGTATCTACAATTCTACATAATTGGTCATCTTCTTTCTTCCTAAGGTATGTGCCCCTAGGATCACCATTTGAAATGAATATCTTGTGTACATTTCAAGTGACAATTGTAGGGCACATTCTTTAAATGTTCATTTGTCAAACAAATTATTTTACAGTACTCTTTTGAACACATAAGTGCACCACAAGTTTGGGTGAAAGAGTGAAAATAAATATACTAAGCTACAATATGTTCAAACTAAAAAATCTACCCCCATATACATATTCACCATTACAAGATGCTCTTGTAAAATCCAATCCAATCCACCAAGTCAAAGCATCTCTCAAAAGCCATGACCAACAAAATCATGTTCACAAAACACTTTAGCCGACTGTTTGACATGAAAGCAGTTGGTTGATGAATCACATTGCCGAGTTCATGTCCAGCTACAGAGAAACAAACAAGTACTACATGAAGAAGACGGCAACTGATGAACGTGATGCCACCACCACGATTGACCGAACGTCGTCTTCATTCGTTGCAGTACAAACATGATCCCTGGCACTCTAATTCAAGAAGTATGGATCCACAAATTCAACACAGCAATGGGATGATCCAACATACACTGATCGATCGACTCACCAAAACAAGCTTCGATCACTTTGTCATTCAAACAGCTCCATGTCATGAGTTCGAAAAAACAGATTGGAATGCAACGCAAAAGTTGCAGCAGTTCGTCAGTCTTGCACAATTAAATAGCTACATAAAAATTGTATATGAACTTGAAGCAAAACACAAGTACAGTTTGGGGATAAGACTAAGTCTGAAGATCGACAAATGTATGCGCACTTGAACAAAGGAACCAGAAATCTATAAGTGCTAAATTGAAGTCGAGGTCTGAATGTCTGATCAGCTAGTAACTCGGGCAGAGGTTCGCCTTGGATTACTGGGCACGTACTCAACTCGTCGCTATTACTGAGCTCACACATCCGATCCGGACATACATAATGGCAATAACTCCTGTTGTCCCCTCCGCATAAACAAATCACTGAGCACGGAGACTTAACTAAGCTGCTAAGTCATTACCCTTTGTCATTAAAGACTGATCAGAGATCGACATCTGAAGCTCGTTAAGCACGTTCAAGTAATCGTGTCTCTGAAGCAGAGATTAAATGCATCTCCAGGAGACAGAGATTTCAAGCACAACGGCACGCATTAGATCTTGAACGCCATGTCCACTCAGTCAGCGCATATAAAAATATAGGAATATAGTTGCTAGTAAGATTCCACACCAAGCTGCTACAGTATATATTTGCACATTTTGAACTACACGCATGATTCTCAGATTCAAAACTTAGTGCCCGACCAGGACTGCGCACGATCCACATGAGGTCTAAGTCTAGCGTTTAAATCAAATTAAACGGTGGATCATGCTCTATTACCTTCACATCGAATGAACGATCATGCTGTATTGCAGACGAATTACCTCCTCTAGCTTCCGCAAGTTGTGCAGAGCATCGACAACTTCTGCATCGGTTCGCAATTGTAAGCTCCGGTACTAGCTGTTTAATTTGCATTGAAGCCCGAGTACATGCTGTGCCACCTTGAAATGACCTTGCAACAGTCCATGCGAAATTGTACTCTGTAAATCTAACATACAAGGTTATCCCCAAACTGCAACGGCAGCTTAATAACCAGCAATGCCTTGATCGAATACGCACAACGAAGAGAAATGAAGAAAATAATCGTAAGGATAGAATTAATGGAGAGAGTAATTAAATTTCAGATACCGCATTACAACTTGACAGTGAGAACAGAGAACCCTCCGGAAGGGGATGCCAAGATGGTAGTATGTACTACAACAACGTCAGTCACGTGAGCCATGCACACATCCACTGCGTGAGTAATTAAGTATTCGAAGGGAGGCCGGGCTCTAAAACAAAAGATAGACATGGATGATGCAGGCCAATGCTCACAATTCATCGCAATGAATTCCCAAGCTGTGCGTTGATTCTCTCGATCTTATGTGATTCAATGTAACTAATCATCTAAAATGGGCCAGCTAGATGACTCCCTAGCTGCTACTCTTCATCTTCTACATGCTACACTGGAGCCAGTGAGATGAAGCGGCCTCGGAGCCTCACCTCATGGTACTGTACAGACAGGACTACAGGAGTCATCGTGATCATCATCTTCACAAGCTAGCTAGCGAGCTAACTAGCCAGCTAGCGGCGACCTGTTTCGAGCTATAAAATTAGTTGGGATTGGCAACTGAATAGAACTGGGCGAGAAACACCTACACTACCCCGATCGATCGATCGATCTCTACAAAAGTAAAACGCTAACTGGTTGCTATCTACGCTTCATCCAGAATGGCGTGGAATGAGGTGGTGGTGGTGGGGAAACGTACATAAAAAAGCTGGTCTTATTGTGATCAAATCTTTAACTTACAAGCCCCCCAAATGGAAACGGGCAGCAAACTCGGCCACTCACTCCCAGTGCTGAATTGCTAGATGAAGCAGCGAGAGCGCGAGCGAGACGGTAGCTGATGGAAGTGGTACGTGAAAATTCTGAACATCGATGAGCACAGAATTAGTACTCAACCGCATGAAAGGGAGGAATCAAACTAGGCGGAAGTGCAAGCTCGGGAGTACAAGCTCCCGATCAGAGGAAAAAGAATGGGGTCCATCAGGCGCTCGCAGTTGGGGAAGATGAATGCTAAGTGCTTAGAATGGTGAGCAAGGTTGCCGTTGTTAGAGGTTCGTCAGGGCTTAGACTTCCCCATGGTGTGCTTGTTGTTGTGCATCCACACCTTGAGCACATGGCGCTTGACCCCCACAGTAGTGCAAAACTCCTGCACCGCGGCTTCGTCGTGCTTCTGGATGCGCCACCCGACCTTCTCCGCGAACGCGCACATCTGGTCCTTCTGCTCCGTGGTGAATTTGGTGCGGAAGCGCTTCTTGATGGCGGACGGCGAGCGCATGGACATCATCATGTGGCCTGCTGGTCCGTCGTCGGGCTCGTCGCTGTCTGTCGGCCCGCCGCCCGCGCTCAATGCCGCCATCGTCAAGGGCGCCATCTGCCCCAGCTGCTGGCTCGTCGGCAACGCTAGTGTGGACGTGGGTGTGGTCGTATTTGCTGTCATTCCGGGAGCTTGTGAAAGCTGTGGAGTGGAGAGCAACTTGGGCTTCAGCTTCTTGCAATCGCAGACGATTTCGCCTTCGACCTCGCGGCGATGGAAGTTGCGGTGGCAGTCGCAAGCTGCGCAGCGAAGCGCATCCACGGAGCCGTCCTCGCCGCCAGGCATAAACTCACCGCACCCATCGATGGCGTGACCGCCAATGCTGGCGGCGTGGTTCTTCTGGCACTCGCGGTACCGCACCGTTCCTTTCTTCACCACACTCGACGGCTGCTGTTTAGCCGCGCCGGCTTCTGTCACCGCCACCACGGCTTGCCTCACGATCTCGCGCGCCTGATCTGCAGCCACATGGTGATCACCTTTTGGACCTCCATTGCCGCTCGGCGTGTTCAGCAGCTTCAGCTTTGGTATCTCATGACCGTGCACGGGAAGCACTGGCGTGCTGGCGTGGAAGCTATTGGAGGCGGCTTGCTGCTGCTGCTGCAGCTGCGGCGACGGCAGAAGCAAAGAAATGGAGGTCACGGGAAGTGGCTGGGGTTGCTGCGGATGGGGATGCGGATGCTGGGGCTGGGGATACGACTGCGACTGCGGTGGCGGGTGGTGATGCGCGTGCTGTTGATCGCCACTCTCGCGCCTTTCTGACCCCAAATCCATTGCACTGAGCTCTACCAAGTCTAGCTACCTTCCGCCGCCGCCGCCTCCCGGGCTTCCTAATTCTCCCACCACCACATGACCCCCCCGCTCCTCCTGCCAATGCCTCCACCGCGCGGTCGTTTTCTTCGTCGTCGTCTTCGGGAATATTTCCGAGACGGGTTTCGTAACTTTTCTTCTCCTTGCAGTTGCTGCGCAGGGATGAGCTGACCATACCCCCTCAGTCAGTCTTTCGGACCGTGCTGGCTTCTCCCCCCTCGGGAGCCTCTCGTTCACGCCACTGGAACTCACAACACCAATACTAACCTCATCGCTGCTCACTCACTTACTCACCACGAACTCTTTCCACCAAATAGTTCAGCCGATTGTACTCACTTTCTCCAATATTCCAAATTGGGAGCTCCGTGTCTCACCCAACCGACAATCAAGGTCCGTGCTCCAAATGCTCATATTCCATCAGTGCTGCAGAAAAGTTCCAACAGCCAGACCGAGCTCGCAATCAGAACGCTCTTGAATTATACTCCCGGCGCTTATTCGAAACGAAACCAAAGGAAAGTCGTACTCAAACCAAAATATGAGATGGGAAAGATAGTACTCATCAACAGATTGGAAAAGCAAGCATTGCAAGAGCCAGGAACTGTCGATACAGCAAAAGAACCCCCTAGCTAGCTAACTCCAGATGTGCAGTCTCGCTTCACCCCCGAGCTCCCTAACTCCCAAAACTGGTATCTGAAAGCTCAACGCCTCTTTTATGTGGCGATGAGATGACGCTCCTTCGCTCGTCACACTCTCCCAGGTGATACGGTCTCCACTTATTGAAAAACAATCTATCTTCTTCCCCAAAAGAAGCCCTTGCTTAACCAACAAAATCTCAACGAACACCAGCGTCGGCGTAAGCGTCGTCACCGTGACGCCCTGTTCTCATCACTCACTCACTCACACACCCTCTCTCTCTCTCTATCCCTCACTCCCTGGGTCTCAAGATATTAACTCTGGGAGCTCTTTCTAATAATTTCCGCATGCATCACGGCAGTCAGCAGCCCACATCACTAGAGACAGAATCTAAGAATCATGGAGGAAAAAACCGGTGCTCATCAAAGTCCACCCCCTTCGCCGCTGCTGTCGGAATGAACCTGGATCCCCTCCCTCAAGAGTCGGGAGGCCAAAGGGCTTTGATTGATAAGCAAACTAACAACCCACACGCAGGCAAAGAAAGGTCGCAAAAGCATACACTCCACTCACAACCCGCCCGCCCGCCACAAGGGTAAACTCCGTTCCCACCGTGAATAATCACTCACGGCGTGGGCATCAAAAGCCAGGGGGGGGCAGCAGATGTAGTCCTAACTTACTACTACTCCGTCACTAGCAGTAGTATTCTACAAGCTAAGAAACCAAGGCGCAAACGCCACCCAGCCAAAGTCATACAATCCCAAAGCCACGAAGACGGGTGGGTCAGGTATTATACTCGTCGTCCTTCACGATGAAGACGCTGCCCCCCGTGCCTTCCTTCCGCAATCATGTCGTCCACCAGGCGCTTCTCTCTCTCTCACTCTCTCTTTCTCTTTCTCTTTCCTGTTCTCTCTCTTTCTCTACTCTGTCTATCTTTCTGTGTTGTTCTCTGTTTCTGTTGTTTCTGTTGCTAAAAGGAGTTGGTCTCCTCCCGCCCGCGAGATGGACACGAAGTTAAAGAGCTCCGTACGACTGACGCCGAAGTCGGTCCCGGGTGGCAATCAGCTTTTGTTGCATTTGGGTTGGGTAACTTGGGTTGGTTTGATTTTTTTGTTTCCCTTTGGTGGTGGTGCCTGCCCTGCCTGCCTCAGTTTGGTTTCATGCGTTTTCCAGGTTGGGAAAGATTCGCTTCGCCCGGGTGGTCAAGGCGCCACTATTGCAATCCACGCTTACTGTAGGGCGCGTGCGCGCGGGGAGCGCGAGCGGGAGGGATGGACGGGAGTTTTTCAGGTTTTGCCGGTTTCGGATGCCGAACGTTTTCGGTGCGGCCACGGGATGACGGGAAGGAAAGGGCGATGAGACGGGTCACGGGTGAGGAGCTTTGTCGCTCACGCCGGTGGGGGTGGATGCAACCCCAAATATTGGCGAATTTCAGGAAGAATCTTTGCAAGAATCTTGGTGCTGGCTACTGGAATTGCACTACGAACTCATTGCTGAAAGAAAAAGAAAAAGGAAAAAGTGAAAAGAAAATGAAAGAAATGGACAAATTTGTCTCGAAAAATATTAGATGTGCAATATTGGGATGAAAGGTACAGAAATTTGCCAATATTACAGATAATTTTGTGGGTGAGTTGGTGCACACATATAAATGGATTCTATCCATTTTTCCCTTCCCTTTCCATAAATCTTCAACGGAATTTTATCTCAATTTTGGTATGGACTATTGTAATACTAAGATTCACCAATATTTGGATGAAATACAATAATAATGATAGACATTTCATAAATGAGCCTAAACATATAGATGATTTTATACATTTCTCCTTACCTTTTGACGAATTCTTTCCAAAATCGTACCTCATTTTGGTAGTAGCTATTTTTTTTTTTAAATTTGAACAAACGGGAAAACCCATTGCATTAAAATAAAACCACAGGTTGTAGCTATTTCACTGCTAAGAAAAATAGGTAGAAAAATGAGAGGAAAATGTCACAATTTTTTCAAAATTATATTAGACTCGCCAATATTTAGATGGAAGTTACTAGTAATAGATAATTTTGTGGATGGGTACAAGCATATGGAAGATTCCATCCAAAACTTGCATGCATTCCAACTAAAAAAATTGGTTGGGAGAATGCTAGTTACACCACTAAAATAGTATACCCACAACAACAGGCATGGTATTTCTCTAGTAAACATCATGGACATCAAAAATCATTTATATCTACTTTGGTGGACCTTTCTAGGGTGAAGGCACTAGAATTTGGGCCAAAATAAGTAAGTTCGTTTGTCTCTCTCATGGATGATCTAGACAGAAGATAAAGATTTTCATTTCTACAAAT
The DNA here is from genome assembly GCA_947034895.1 of Rhytidiadelphus loreus. Classification (NCBI taxonomy): domain Eukaryota; kingdom Viridiplantae; phylum Streptophyta; class Bryopsida; order Hypnales; family Hylocomiaceae; genus Rhytidiadelphus; species Rhytidiadelphus loreus. Next base: position 51,184,211 of record OX344761.1, read on the forward strand.
TTTCAAAGTTGCCATCAATAATGGCAATTTATAGTCAAACTTAGATGAAAAAAATGGATAGACTCTATTTAAATGGATAGAAAGTGAAAATGGGTGAAAATGAATGGATGAAACTTTCTTATTTGGAACGCCTCTTGCCCCACTTCTCTATCAAAGAAACAAAGGACATCTAGTCCATGGGATGTGAGAACAAGAAGGCAAACTAGATGTGAGAAGGTGGACCAGATGCAAGAAGGTGATGGACACATGATGGAGAAAGCAATGAGAAGGCGATGGAAAGAGTCGCCCAAAGATTCTCCCCACAGACGGATGTGAGAAGGTAGACCGGATGCAAGAAGGCGATGGACAGTCACATCAAAGAATCACCCACATATTCTCCCCACGAACGGATGTGAGAAGGTGGATTGGATGCAAGAAGGTGATGGACAACAATGGCATCAAAGAGTTGCCTGAAGATTCTCCCCACGGATGGATGTGAGAAGGTAGACCGGATGCAAGAAGGCGATGGACAATAGTCGCATCAAAGAGTCACCTGAAGATTCTCCCCACGGACGGATGTGAGAAGGTGGACCAGATGCAAGAAGGCGATGGACAACAGTCACATCAAAGAGTCACCCAAAGATTCTCCCCATGGATGGATGTGAGAAGGTGAACCGGATGCGAGAAGGTGAACCGGATGTAAGAAGGTGATGGACAACAATGCATCAAAGAGTCGCCCAAAGATTCTCCCCACGGATGGATGTGAGAAGGTGGACCGGATGCAAGAAGGTGATGGATGGTCACATCAAATAGTTGTTGGAAGATTCTCCCCTTGAATAGATGTGAGAAGGACCGGATGCAAGAAGGTGATGGACAGTCACATCAAAGAGTCGCCCGAAGATTCTCCCTACAGACGGATGTGAGAAGGTGGACTGGATGCAAGAAGGTGATGGACAATCGCATCAAAGAGTCACATGAAGATTCTCCCCACAAACAGATGTGAAAAGGACTGGATGCAAAAAAGCAATGGACATGTGATGGAAAAAGCAATGAAAAGGCAATGGACAGTAGCATCAAAGAGTCGCCCAAAGATTCTCCCCACGGATGGATGTGAGAAGGTGGACCGGATGCAAGAAGGCGATGGACGGTCACATCAAATAGTCGTCCAAAGATTCTCCCCTTGAATAGATGTGAGAAGGACCGGATGCAAGAAGGTGATGGATAGTCGCATCAAAGAGTCACCTAAAGATTCTCCCCACGGACAGATGTGAGAGAAGGTGGACTGGATGCAAGAAGGCGATGGACACGTGATGGAGAAAGCAATGGAGAAGGCGATGGATAGTCGCATCAAAGGATCGCCTAGTGATTCTTCCAAGGACGGATGTGAGAAGGCGATAGAGAAGGTGATGGACAAGTAATGGATAGTTATATGCAAGGGGTCTCCTAGCAATGGATGTGACAAGGTGGACTGGATGTGAAAAGGTGATGGACACGTGATGGAAAGGTGATGAACATGCAATGGATAAGGTGATGGACATATAGTAGAAAAGGCTATGGATAGTTGCATCCAAGGGTTGTCATTTTATAACAATGGACATTTCAAGTATGTTGATATTTTGTATGGCCTTTCATCTATATTGCATTAGATCTCAACTCTTTGAATTCTTCGCCCATATATATTTTAAATCTTCATTTTATTTATGTTTTAAGAAAATGCATGAGAGGCATAATATTTAAAAGTAATTAAAAAATAAATAAGAAGCTTAGAACCATATTATTTTATTTTATAAATAATTAAGCAAAATTTGAAGCATGTCAAAAATTATTTTATTAATTTGCAAACCAATATACTAAAGAAGAAAAAAAATTACTTGAAGGTCCATTTAATTCATTTTGAAATCTAAATTGCTATAATTAGAATTTATTCAAATAATTTTTAAATTTTTAAAATGACAATTTGTACAATTGGAATTCCAAAATTGAACCATTTTGGCACACAACTATTGAAGGGGTACACTATAATTGCTCTCCCCATCAACAAGTCCAATTGATTGGGAGAGACAAATCCAAAGCAATGTTATTGCTAGGCTTTAGGGTACTTTGGTTAGGTGGCAATTGGTAATTTTTGTTTTATTGATTTTGTCCTTTGATAATTGACTGTGGTTTGAAAATCTATGTTTCCAAATTCTATCTATAATCACATTCACACTACATAATGTGATTAGGTTTTGGTTGGAGTGGAGATGTGGGGTCTGATTGGTCAATAAATTAACCTAGAAATAGCTTCACAATTATCCATTCTTGTTTTTTAACACGTAAAGGACCAAACTGCATTTTTTGGCAACATAGAGATTTGGGGCAATTCACTATGAATGGAATTTTTATTTTTTTATTTGAAATTTTCAAACTATATATAGACGAGGTTTTTCTTCAAGGTCCAACAATTTTTATAAGTGTTGACTACATAGTCAAAAAGTTATTGTATGATATGTAGTTTTTTTCCGGGAAGGTAATCTAGGCAAATTTTTTTTTTAATTTTTTTTTTCAGGAAAAAAAATTTGAATTTGTTTTTTTAGATTTTTATATACATGGAAAGCTTTGAATCATTCCATTTTGGTAAATGAAATGAAAGTTATGAAGAGTTTTAGTTTGCAGGCAATTGTGAATTCTCTACTTTGAAATAAACTTTGAAATCCTTTATTTAATTCAATATTCAATATTTTTGAAAATAAAATAAAATCATAAGATATAGATTGTTTATTTCAACATTACAACCATTAAGATTGGCATTTTTCAATTTCATAAATAAATTTTTAACAATTTAGTATTTTGAATCATTCTCTACTTTTTTCTACTTACTACTTTTTTCCTATATGTTGTACAATTCTAAATGATCCAAAATTTTCAAGCATATAAACAACTTGCCTTGAAGAATGAATCCAAAGAAGCACCACCAATACATACATTTTTCATACAAATGTGACCTTGCAAAGTGCACTTGCCCTATTTTTCATAAGGCCAAAAAAAAGATTTTTGTCAATTCAAATGCTAATATTTTGCAATCCACATGAAAATTTCTGAATTTTTTTCCACATTTTTTCAAACTAGCATCTTACAACTATATGTGTCCAAAAATGTGTTTTTTCTAAAATTTGGTACTTGTATTAGAAATGGCAATTTTGGAGCATTCACTATAAAAAAACCACGTTTTTTTGGATGTTAGCAAGAGACAAGGATGTTATTCAAAACATGAGCACAAAGATGGGATTGCACCCTTAAGAATTAGAATTGAATTGGATGTTTAAAAAATGTTTGGATGTCACAAGTGGAACAAGTTGATGTCCTATATGACAGTGATGTACTAGAAGACATTAAAAAAATAGTTGTGTTTTGTACAACGTCCAAGAAAATATAGAGATGCCACTTTGGCAAGAAGTTTTGGTTCAACTTCAGGTAAATTAAAGAAAGTTACTATGGATTGAGGTAAAACCGTGACCAAATGTAAAATATATGGGAAGGGCAACAGCTTGACAAGTTTTGAAAAAAAACTAAAAAAACTAAAAAATTTTAAAAGCACCATCTGATGTGGCATTTGATTGACATGGCATCCAACAAGGATGAGGTGGCATGCCACATCAACATTTGTGGATGCTATATGAAAATTTGAACAGTGTTTTTTTAGACATCAACTAAGACATTCAGATTTTTTTGCGATATCAACTAAGACGTCAACTAAGATGTTCAAATCTTTTTAGCAATGTCAACTTTGACAACTTTGAATTTTTTTGAAAATTAGCATATTCCATATGGTTTGTCATGTCTCCTACCGCCCACTTGTATGTCTTTTCATGCCAATTTACACACAATAATTGGCTTTCAAGTCATGTGATATAAATACCAAATACGATATATTGTGTATGGCACATTTTGTATAATATATGGTGTATTTTGTACAATGTATTGTATATGACGTATTTTGTATAATATGGTGTATTTTGTACAATATAATGTGTATGACGTATTTTGTATAATATATGGTGTATTTTGTATTATGTATAGGCTATTTTGTATGGTGTATTAAGTATTCATATTCATGTCTCAAAACCACTTGCTTGTTCGAAATGATGTTTCTAAAAACATCATTCGTGTCTAATTGAACATCCACATGAACAAGTGTCAAACTCATAATCTATATGAACATTAAAACTTCTGCAGAAAGCCCCACGTCACATTCTTTTAATCACACTCCAGATTCTCGATTTGCCATGTCACTTTTTCAATTTTCCACATCACATGCCACATCATTTCCGGTTTGACTGGGAAAAAAACATACATGGCACTGCCCATCCGCATGGCCTTCACGTGGACTTGACATGGCTACCACATTGCACAATTTCTCCAAGTTTTCAGTCCATGTTTGTCACAACGTCGCTATAAAAACATGGTATGTTCTGCTTGATTTTACCATGTTTTTGGCATGTCAATGTTGACGTACTTTTTTGGACATCAACGGAGGCATGCTTGATGTTAGAAAAAACATACCTTCATGTTTTTCAACTTGTTGCAAAAAACAAGATTTACTTATAGTGATTTTTGGTGAAAACATAGTCACGAAACTTTAGGGTTTAAGCAAATGGAGGGAAGAAAGAAAATCAAAGTACAATGGCAAGGTAAGGGTGATTACCCTATAACCAATCACTTCAAGGAAATAGGTTTATAATAGAATGTCCAAAAACTGGACTTTGAATTGTTTCATCCTAAGCCAGTACAAATTTTTTAACACAAAAGTATTATAAAACCCTAAATGAACATATAGACTTTCCAAAATTCAAAACAACGTAGACTCAATTGCGATCAAATTGTATCTAAACTAAATCATATATATATATATATATATATATAATCATTCTCAATGTCATCCCAACAACCACATCTTGCATTAGGGGAGATTTCAGCTACTCGGGAGATTGTTTCAGGGTTGTTCCCATTGTTGGGAACCAGTCTTGTACAGTCAGAATATAATTATATTAAAAAATTAAAATTTTAAAATTTTAAAATATATATTTAAATTTAAATTTAAATTTTTTGTAGAAATTTTAAAATTATTATTTTTTATAAAAAATATATTAAAAAATAATATCTGACGTGGCCGTCTCCTGGCCACGTCAGATCAACGTTCCCACAGCATTTCCACAGCGTTCCCACAGTTCCCACAGTCCGAGAACTCACAGTCTCTTAAAACGCAGAAATCTCCCCTAATGCTACTCACAACATTCCAAGCCATAAAACTTAAACTAATATTTTGGTACCCTACAGATAACCGATGGGGTCCACATATTTGCTACTTGCTAATAAAATCAACCCTTGTAAATTATGGCCTCAAATGTGCACTTTCTAAACATGTAAACCTAGAGTCAATTTTACATACATTCATAATCATCACTTTGAAAATTCATAGTTTGTTCATGGAGTGTCCAATAAAAAATTTCAAGAAAATTAAAAATATCTTTTCAATTAAGAATAGGATTTAATAGGAACTAACATAGTTAAATAATAGGAACTATGCTTCAATACTTATGCCCTAAATTTATGTCCTAAACGTCCTTAATTTATGCCCTAAACATCCCATGATCAAGAAACTTCCCATTGCTAGAGCTCAAGTAACTTTGGAGCAATGGATAGTAAAAATCCATTTAGGGTTCTCCAAAGACTTTTTTCCATTACAAAAAGACCATGTTATTTTGTAGGTCACTTAATCCCCAAGGAATAAGCAACATTTTTTGGCAATACAACATTTTCGATCATCCATTTACAAATGGAATTTTCAATTTATTTCCTTAAAAATTTCACACAACATATGGTCAAGGAATAGCTTCAAGGTGCTACAATTTTCATAACATTTGGCTACATGGTTAAAAAGTTATCATATGATATGTAGTTTCTTTCAAAACTCAAGCAATATGGAAACTTACAAAAAATCACATTTTTAAACTTTTTAAATCACTTTTGTTAACTAAAAAAAAGTGACTAAATACTTGAACTTGATTATCTATATTTACATATACTTGAAAAGTTTTGAATCATTTTATTTCAAATGTTATGAGAAGTTTTAGTTTGTGGACAATTATGAAATCTCTACCCCAAAATAAACTTTGAAGTCTTGTATTGAACTCAATTTTCAATATTTTTGGAAAAAAATTAAAACATAGGATGTAGATTGTTTATTACAACATTACAACCGTCTCTTTCAATTCAATAACTAAATTCTCAACAATTTAGTATTTTCAATCATATTTTACCTCTTTCTACTTACCATTTTTTTCAAGCATGAATATGATATTTTTTTATTGAATTTTTTAATCTATATTCTCAACTTATTTCTTCAATATATTATAGAAAAACACAATTTGAAGGACATACACATTTTAGGGCAAAAGTTCGAAAGATGAAACTTAACCATGTGGGAAGAGTTGAAAACACTTCTTTCTAAAATTCAAGCATTATAATCTTGCAAATGATAAAGTTTATTTCTTTGAAATTTTAAGAAGGTCTACCCTAACAAGTTAGCTAATGGATCCTATGATTGGATTTGTCAACCCTAAAATGTCGAGCTCGTCACCATGGAAATCACCCTTTCTTAATCATAGTGAGAATCATCTCCAAGAGCACTCATTGGAGATCAAGCTACTGTGCAAGACCTCCCCTTTCCACACAAAATTCTAAGGTTGAACATTTACACTTTTGTCTTACAAAAAACACTTAGTGTTTGCAACGACATTACACGATTAATGAATAAATGTAGATGAAGATTTTAGTCCTGCTTTTGGATATACATATTTTGAAGCAGTTTTGGGCAAGAAAACACCACAATCCTTTAGCTTTTCGATAGAAAGTAAAAAAAAATTCATTTATTTAAAATTAAATATAATTTTAAAAGAGCAACACGTTCAATCACCATCAACTAATAAGTTAACCACCGTCTACAAGTTGGGATTAGTAGGATAAGCTTGCCACTAATCCTGTCTTTGCTAATGGCCAGTGTGAGATTACAGTCAGTCAAGTACAGCCATCAGTAAGCTTAGAAGTTATAAGCTGGTGTCCAAGTTGCATAGCCCTCTGGAGTACACACTCTGTAACTTATTCTACTTTATCGCCCATGTTGCCTACACTAAATAGTGAAAATAGGTTGCTCAATTAATTAGGTCGTCTTACCCCAAGAAAGTTATTTTAAAAGCCATCAAAGTCAACAAATATTTCTCTCTCTCTATTTTTTTACACAAATAAAGGGATCACTATACTGCAAAAAGAATATAAAATGCAAGACCCAACTGTAGACAACCTAGGTGGGTGGATCAACCTGTAGGGTGGGTCAATAAGAATAAGAAAGAGTGAGTTTCTACAAATATTTTCATTTGTACACATAGAGGTTCATGAGTCCCAACTACAACAATACCTAATTTAAAAGTAGTGCATTCTTGTATAGTAATAGTAAGTATTCATATAGTATCAAATGTTGAGAAATTAATGTAGGGCAATCTAATTTCACTATTTAGTATAGTCTCCATGGACTTCTTTGGCTCAAATGTATATTTTATATTGTACTATATTGAATACATGGAGTGACCATTTGTCATGCAGTAGTAGTAGTACAAACCCCGGTCTTTGTAAAACTACTTTTCCCTTTCGAGAATAGACACTTTAGTTATTAGTAGCCAAATGAAAGTAACTAAGGTTAGGGTGGTTAGATGAGTATGTGTTTATAAATGTAAAGTGCAATGGTGGTGGAACATCAATTCCTGAGTTAAAAGGTGGGTGGAGAAGAACTAAATATCATAATTATGTGATCTAGGTTCAATTCCTATCGGGCTTGTTTGAGTGATCATGTGATAGAGATGCCTTGGTGTTGCTAGTGAATTAACGTTAGGTATGAAGGTTGTTCACATCTAGATGTAGTATTTACTAAAGAATGATTTCATCACAGCCTTTGTCATGCACTATTGTAACGAAGGTCAATGTTATATAGGGTGAGTATATCCATTATGGACCTTGAACCTAATTTGGTCCCTATCTATAGTAATTCATCATTTGTCTCTTTTTTTTTTTTTTTTGAACAAATGACCATTTGTCTCTTGAAATGTTGAAACACTATAGATAGGGACCAAATTGGATTATGGGGCCATAATGGGTAGTCGGGTACTCACCTTATTAGTGGCATAAAGAGCATCTTCAAGTCCAATTGGTATATTGACCCTCTAAATTTATTTCTATCTTTTGACTCATATATACATTAGAACTTGAAATTTTTCTCATTGGAAGCACATTCCAAAGTACTATGAGCAGGTACAATAAAACTCAAATTTAGACAATTGACAATGAAGATAAATCGCTTCAAATGCTAGCTAAAAGACCAAAATTATATAGGTCTTGGCAAATCACTAGTACCAAAGCAAATTTTTAGCCATGGAACTCCAAAATCAATCAATACTTATTTGCAAATGAACTGATTTTAGGGCTTGTACCCAAAAAAACTTTGACCCTTCATAACTTTTACATACGGTATCCAAATGTCACGTTCCTTGATGCACTGGACCCTCCAACAAGAAAATATGAAATTTTGACCAATCTAATAATAGTAAATAGTCACATTAGCCTAAAGGGGAAGTTTTAGAGGTGCCCACCTCAGCATCACATTGACATTGAAACCATAACTTAGTGATGGTCAATAACAACTGATGCAATTGTGTAAATGCTGTACATGACACAATAATATAGCTTTTCATGTTTGACTTATTAAATAGAGTAACATTTTCTTTCTAGTATTGTAATAAGTATGTCAGTATGTGTTTGCACAAATCATGGAATTTATTTATTTATTTACACAAAAGAAATAGAGTTTTCAATTGCAAAGAATGGTAAAAAGACAGAAAACCACCGGCCAGCAATTATGGAAATTTTGTGTGTGCGAAAGGAAAACTTCCCAACCAGTCATTCTATAAGTACATTTATTTTTTAATTTACTTTTGGAACTACACTAATGATGATAAATAGTGTTACCTACACTAATTGATTTAAAAGAGCTATAAGTTTTTACTGTTGATGAATATTTTTACCAACTATAGGTGTAAAGTTCTCCCACTTAAAATGATATTAGGATCTATACACTCAGTAAAAATATTCATCAAAAGTAAAAACTTATAGCATTTCTAAAATAGTTAGTATGGCTAACACTATTTATCATCATTAGTGTAGTGAAGCAAACTTATATCTATTCAAAGTTATTTTTGTAAAAACAGTGCCACGTACCATCTTGTGAATGGTGTGAGGTGACATGGACCCCTAAGAATTTGATGTAGAAATTCAATTTTGGCACCTAGGTGCCAAATGAGACCTTTCATGTACGGTAACTTGAGCTCAACGAAAATTGGGACTTTAGAAAGTGAATGGTACAAGATTAGCTTGCAACAACATAGTAGCTAGGTATGCATACAAGTCGAACCTCTATATACTCCCTCCATTTCAAAATACTAGTTCTATTTTGTAGTAATGAAAGTATTAACCCTACGAGGACAATGCAAGCCCCATGGACATTTTGAAATTCAAATCCTGAATTTTCACATAGTTCTTAATTTGAAGTGTTTTTGAGCTTGACTAAAATACTGTAGCTCCAATAATCACTTTTTACTCCATTCAATTTTTTTTCAAAATTGTTAAAATTGTAATTTTTGTGACACTTTGAAGATAGCATCTTGAAAGCTCAAAATACACCACTTTTGAACTTTTTCTACACAATTCTTTTGGTGTAAGTCCAATGAATACATCAATTACACCGTGATGTTTCCATTTTTTCCCAAAAAATTCATACTATTTAAAACATTTTCATAATTTCTATGATTTTTACAAAGAAGTTTCTTTTAAAATAATATAAAATACAATTTGATGTTTAAATTATGAAAAATGAGATTAAATTTAAGGCACATATTACTACATGTGAAAAATATCAAAATTTTGAAATGTGTGCTTTAATGTAGAAATGTAATGAAATTGGACCAAACCTGGATATGAAATGTTCTTTAAGGGTTAAGGATTTGACAACAATTTTGTAATGCATTTTTCAATCAAATGATTCTATAGTGAATGTGCAATGTATCTTCTCAAGTGAAAAACAAATGAACATGGTTATTAATTATAATCAAGAAAAGATCATAAAATAAGAGGTCGCAATAGATACACAATATCTCACATATAAATAAATATAGGCTTTAAAGAGAAGAAAGACTTTGTATGCAACTATGTTGCTCTTTGTTTCATTTGTTTCACAAAAAACAAAAAAGACTACCATGTCCTCTCCGTGTGTTTAGAGTTGCACAAGAACAACTTAGAATTCAATAGACTCAATGAAAAGTTCAATGTTTTTTGTCTTCAACCCAATCAACTTCAAATTGCTATAAAATATTCATTTTTTTAATCGTTTTATAAATTTGTAAAGTGATATTAAAGTGAACTTCTTATGCTTCATTCTAGTAGTTATTGTCAAAAACAAAAAAATTGTCTTCAACCCAAAAAACTAACCTGAAGTAAATGAGGCAAATGAAAATAACAAAAGGGACTATTATAATTAGACGAAGGGAGTATGATACAAGTAGGGAGTAGAAGATTTCTAACACATACATTATGATACATAACAATTTATATATACTAATTTTTCTCGCTATCAATAAATTATATATATTTTTTAACTTCTCAACTTTTTGAATAATCTATCATATATCCCCTCAGTCCACTAGAAACCTCTAAATTAATTTAGGATTTGTACTACTAAATCTCTCCATTTATTGATTTTGATAATTTAGCAAGCAATTTAGAATTCAAATCACATGCTATCCACTCCATCCACCATTTTATATCACTTTCTCAACAATCAACAATCAATAAATGAAATATTTTTCGCGGTACAAACCTTAAATTGATTTAGAGGTATTTAGTGGGACTGAGGGAGTAGCAAGGTATATTTATAAAAGATGTTATGATAAATTAATGACATTCAATCCCTAAAGTCCTTGTGTCCCCTCAAGGGACAAATGAAAATTTGGGTGGTTATTGTGATTTCAATTTCTTGCACAATTTTTTGAAACTTTTTTATAAACACATTAGCTTTATGGAAATACAAATTTTATTTCAATCATTGTCTAGGATAAATATTTATCCCTCAATAAGTCCAAATTTTAGGTCACCAAGCATAAAATAAAACTCGCAAAAACTTAATTTGAAAATTAAAAAATTCTCATTGATTGTAATTTTTTCTAAATAGAAAGCTTTGATTCATTCCATTTGAATTTGTGATGTGAAAGTTTTGGAGCTTCTTGTTTTGTGGGCAATCTTAGAACAACATATTGAACTTGTTTTTGAACTCAATTTTCACAATTTTTGAAAAATAGAAGTTCTACAAATTTTAGTATGATTGCTAGAGCAATCTCACCTTAGAGATTAGTGTATTTCAATTTCATCATAGAGCTATTAATGATTTAGTTTTTCCTTTAACTTGTATCTACTTCTTCTTAACAATTTTTTTAAGTATGGAAATCAAATGTGTATTTTAAAAGAAATTCCTATACTTTCAATTCAATTATTCAACAAAAAAATTAATTAATTCAAGAAGATTCAAAGTCTTGTAATCTAGTCATGCAAGGTGCTAAAGAACTTATTTTGTTCTCTTTAAACACAAATATCTTGCAATCTTTGTTATCACTTTTTAAAAGTAATATAGTGCAAGATCCTACACTTAGACATGCAAAAAAAATAAGTTTTCAAGTTTTTTGCTCTTTGCAATAGAAATGGCAGTTTTTTTAGTGGTTTTTTTAATGAAAAAAAGGCCTTAGGACTTTAGGGGTTAACATTTGACATTTCTCTTTGATCTAGAAGGGGAATGAAAATATGTAACATATATGAAATTTAAATGCTTATCAAGGTAATAAGTATTGAGGTTTGACTCTACCAATATGCCATAAGAGTGATTTGAGGCTTGACCATTTAGGATGATAGATTCCGGTCTTAACTCTAAAAAAATAGGCTACTCATTCTAAAATCATCCATTTTGATACCATGTGAATCATTTGCTTAAAAACATCCAAAATCATTCATTGGAGGTCAAACTATTGTACAAGACTTTCCCTTTTTGTTCAAAATTTTAATGATGAACATTTACACTTTTGTTTTAAATAGAAAGATTCTTTGTCATTCATCATCCACTTTTCAACATCTATGTCCTTACATAGTAAACCTTAGAAGGACGTGACCCCCATGACCAAGGTAGTCACCAAAATACTCCAATTATTAAACCAATAGGTACATTAATTCTTTGTTTTTGTACAAAAGTCATCCATCAAATCTTTTACCTCTACATCATCCTTGGAGGGTTTAAAAGTCTCTTTCTTGAATCTCTTAGAATTGGTGATATCCAAAATTTGTAATTTGAGTAAAACACTTTGAGCCTTCATAAAATTTGCATATGATACCCCAAATGTCATGTTCTTTGGTGTATTGGAACCTTTTTTCACTCGCCAACAAGAAAATATGAAAATTTGATGAATCTAGTAATATTAATTAGGCACAATAGGTAAAAGTGGCGGTTTGGGGGTACCCACCTTAACAATAGTCTCTCAAACTTGCTCTCCTATACTTTAACCCAATAAATTTGGGGGACTAAACTACATTGTTGTCAATATATAAGACTAGAATCATGAGTACACATGTGAGCATAAGATTCTATATGCCTATGTTATAAGTGTATGTATTATAGAAACCTTTTATGATGATAGGGTACCTATATTATAAATACCTATATTATAGGTGTTTATACTACAAACACCTTCAATGATAAATTATCTATTTATATATATGCTCAAGGCTTATAGGCTTACATTCCCATATTTACATGCTAGCATCTTTTGACTAAATTGCCCACAATGTAGTGTTTGGTACAATAGCTATATTATGTGAGTATGTCTTTTCTAATTAATCTTTAAAGTTTTGGGGCTAAAATTTGACCCAAAACATATTTGCCTAAAATGATGCTAAATTTTTATTCTTTATTTTAATCCCAATCATTAGTTCCCTTAATTTATTAATTAAAGTGTATCTTTTTTAAATTTAAATTTTAAAAAATTCATCAATTACAAGAAGATGATGATTGACTATCAAAAACAAAGATAAATAAACTCATCCCTATAGGTTTCATCTTTCAAAATTAAAAACTTGAATATTTGAAATTCATATTTAACTAATTATGGTTTTTTTGCATAATTATGGATGTTTTTTGAACTAAGAATGTATATACTAGAAACCAACACTTGCCACTTTTTAAAAAAAATCTAAAATGAAATTTTGATCCATTTTTAAGCTCAGAAGTCTATATTTGGACTATATATTTCATATTTTCATCATTTGCCATCGGATGCGATATTGATTTTAGACTATGGATTTGTCTACAATTAGTTAAATATCAAATTTAATTATAGTAAGAATAAACACTTTTCATAAAAGAGAGTTTGGTAGGAGAGAATGTAAATCTAGACTATAGAGCTTTTTAGGTCAATACAAATTATGGCATGAGAGAAACCTAAACATAAGATTTTTATTTTTCAAGTTTCAAGTTTCTCCCTATCACTACATAAATTCATTCATAACTTTGAAGCAAGAAGAAATCAAGCTAATTACATTGCTAAAATAGTCCAAATTTACTTTAATTACACACATGAATGTATTGCATCCATATTGTATACTGGTAACTCTCATAATAAACTCTTGAAAACATTCATGATCTATCTAGCAGATGTTCATTCTATTTAGGACTCTATTCAAGGTTAATCCTTAAAAGACATTCCATATTCTTGCTTAGTCAAACTTCATTAGTTTTCTATATTAACCCCCGAAAGACTAAGGGGGTACTCTAGATTTCCAAAATTGTAAAGATGTCTTATAAAATGCAACTTAGGAACAATAATTTAATTATGACTCTTAAATAATAGTTGTAAAATATGATCCATAGTTTATATCCATATGGTTAGGTTAACTACTATACTAACCAATATTTTCCCATTAAATTTGAAGTCAAAAATTGAAAATTACTTCTTAAATTGATTATAAATTGAATATTTGTGATTTCCACAAGAATTTCTTTTGTAGTCATATTGATTTTAGAGATTTTCATTTTTCATTTTTAAATTCAAGTTGAATTTATAAGGGACATTTTTTGAATTGAAAATTTTACATTTTGAAGCCAAATTTATTACTACCCTTTGAATTATAGAATATTTGAAAAGCAAAGTTTTTAGAATATATATAGTAAAAATATTATAGAATTAATGTAAGAATCTTCAAAATAATGGTGGATGAAAAAATGCACTTTATGTACTTACATTTGACCTTTAAGGAGTTAGAACAAAATTTTCAAAATTTGATATTTTTGTAATGCAATAATACATATCCAAAATTTAACTTCATCTTTTCATAATAAAAAAACAAAAATGAATTTTATATGATTTTCAAAATAATTTACTTGTAAAATCATAATAATTACAAAAATATTGAAAATAGTACAAATTTTTGTCCATTTTTGACAAAAATAGTGATGAACATTATGGTATGATTGGTGTAATTAATTTTGAAACTTACACTAAGAAAAATTCAATAGATAAGTTCTAACATGGTGTATTTTAAGTTTTCAAGATGCTACCTTCAAAGTGTCACAAAAAATACAATTTTAACAATTTTGGTGAAAATGAAAATGAAATGAAAAATGTATTATTGGAGCTATATTTTCTTAAAGACATTTAAAATCAAGGTTTGACATTAAAGTATACCTTTCAAGTTTGGTTTGTCTTTTAAGGGTTCATTCCTTAGTGCTCCAATGTTCAAAATTTGGATGTTGAATAAAGAAGTTCCAAGGGTTTTTTTTACCAAAAAACTTCTCATTCAATCCAACCAATTCTTGACCTTTTAAACACCTCACTTTTGTGTGATGAATTTGATGAAATTGAGGTAAATAGTATAAGTTATGTTTATAAAGATATAATAAAAAATATGCAAAAATTCATAGAAGGGTTCAAGGCACTAAGGGGTTAATTGCTACAACCGTAGCATGGATCAATTGAATATATAATGAAAAATATGAAAGATTCTATACCTTAAATGAGGTTGCTTGTTTTGTTTGTAATGGTGAGATCTTTCAAACCATGCATCCCCAATCGCATTCTTGGTACTATTGGAAAGCTCTATGTGAGGACAGGTAGCATAGACTTTGTTTCGTGGCATTCCAAATCACAATACAAAAGATATTGAATTTCAAAGCTTTTATGAATTAAAAATTTAGGAAATTACTTTTTACTATGATTTTATTATACTGTGGCAACGGCTCAGGGCACACTTTGTGCTTGGGAATTAACTCGGGTTAACTGGCAACTACGCCACTTGGGCACGTGACGGTGGCAGGCCTTGACCCCTGGTCAGGCCCAGCAAGCGCCATCTCCCCAACACAAAGGTCCTAAAGTCCCCCCCTAATGTGTAGTTAGTCACTTTAAGCACCCCAAATCAGGCCATTCTAACCTTTTTCTCCAAAAAGCAAGTTGACTAAATAAATGATGCAAACTTGCATTCCCTATTATCACAGTGAGGCAATTAGGCACGGCTGTAGCCCACAATTCCGTCCACTTCTGCATGGGGGGCTGGGTAGTTTCGACCCCTCCATGCAAATTAATAGAAAGGGAGGAGCACTTTTCTAGGGAGGAGGTTACGTATGTGACGGTCAGATCTACACAAAATAGTGAAATTAGGTTGCCCCAAACTATAGTTGACCATGTCTGAAAGTGTTAGATATGAGAAATTAGTGTGGGGCAACCTAATTTCACTATTTTGTGTAGCATGAATGCAGTCATTTTTTTAAAAAGTGCCACATGTCATCTTGTGAATGGTGTGAGGTGATGTAGTCCCCTTGAGAATTTGACATGGAAAAGTCAATTTTGGCACATGAATGTTGAATGGGACCTTCATGTATAGTATTTAACCCTTAACCCTTAATCCCTTAACGCCTCAATCCTTTTTCAAATTTTGATACATTTTTGCTTATAACTTTGTACGATAATACGGAGTACCATTTACCAACATTTGAAATTGGGCATAAAAGAAGTTTTTTTTTAAAGATTCAAGTGTTATATTGGATGAATGAGAAGGTAGTTGGATGAAGCAAGCCCTCTGTTCATCGTCCAAATATAGAGTTGAAGGGTTAAAGGACGAAGAGGTGACCTTGGAAATCATCCCTTTCCATTACTGTGTAATTCATGGGCTTTAGAAATAGCAAAAACACTCATTGGAAGTCAAACTACTATAGAAGATCTCTCATTTTCACAACAAAATTCCGAGGATTAATAGTTGCACTTTTGTCCTACTACAAGGATTCCCTGTCATCCATCGGATGCCAAACGTCCTCCTCGACGTTTAAGGGTTAAAAGACAAAGCGGTCACCTTGGAAATCATCCCTTTTCATTACCATATGAATCATGGGCTTTAAAAATACCAAATCACTCATTGGAAATCAAATGACTATAGAAGACCTCCCCTTTTTGCAACAAAATTTTGAAGATGAATAGTTGCACTTTTGTCCTACTACAAGGATTCTTTGTCATCTATTGGATGCCAAACGTCCTCTTTGATGTTTAAGGGTAAGAGTTAAGCAATATTTGTGTTTTTTCCTATTATTCCTAAATGCCTAAAGTGCGTTTTTTTGGCAACATCATTTTCACACAACATATGCCCAACGAGTAGCTTTAAGGTGCAACAATTTTCATAACTTTTGACTAAATAAAAATGTTATTGCATGATATGTAATTTTTAATGCTCAGCAGGCAATTCGGACAACTAAAAAAACACTATTTTTAGTAATAAAATTTTGAACTTAGTTTTCTAGATTTATATATATGTAGAAAGCTTTGAATCATTCTATTTTGATTAAGAAGATGAAAGTTATGAGGAGTTTTAGTTTATAGGCACTTATGGAATCTCTTCAACTAAAAAAATGAAGTGATTAGATTGGACAATGAAATGATGGATTCTATAAGTTATAAGAGTTCTAAATAAATCTAGATGGCCTTGTAAAGAACTATGTGTGAACTACTTATGGAATACATATATATTTTGTAGATCGAAGAATTTCAAAACCCATTTCAACAATACAATTTCAACAAAAAATATTAGGGATGAAATTATTAATCATTCTTTTTAAATATTTAATTTTAATTATATTATAAAACTATATATATGCAAATATAAAACCAAGTATATTTACAACAATTAAAAAAATAAAGGATAACATCTAAACTTACAAAACCAAATTGAAACATACATTTATTTTGTATTAGACTTTAAGATTGCTACAACAACTTATTGGATAATTGTACATTACAATACACAAAA
This sequence comes from Rhytidiadelphus loreus, assembly GCA_947034895.1. Taxonomy (NCBI): domain Eukaryota; kingdom Viridiplantae; phylum Streptophyta; class Bryopsida; order Hypnales; family Hylocomiaceae; genus Rhytidiadelphus; species Rhytidiadelphus loreus. The sequence goes on from OX344761.1 coordinate 51,201,653, forward strand.
TTCCATTATACACCCAATGTGCATGAGATGTTTTTATTTGCACTAATTTTGCACCAAAATCTCCATTATTTCACTTATATTTTCACTAGAAAATTCACTCTACTTTTATACAATGAATTCATGACCTTCCTCAAAAAATTGAGAGAATTTCCAACTTGTAATTTGCATGAAATGCACTTTTAAAAATAGAAGTAAAATCATGCTTTCTAAAATTCTAAAATTTATTTGAAGATTAAGAAAATCAAAGTGATTTTTTTTATAATATGAGTATGAAAAGTAAAATTAATCCTTCTAATACTAAAGAATTATGTTTAAATTTTCAAATTTACCTCCATCATTTACAATGATATTTTCAAATGTAATGTGCACAATGCATTCCAATAAAGTACTCTTATACTAGTAGTATATATTCTTTCATTCAATCTACATTTGGAGATACGAATTTTCACAGTTTAAAAAACAAAAAACAAAAACAAAAACAAAAACAGTAAAAAAAGATCATCAACATGCATGGGAAACAAAATGTATATTTTTCACCACAACTACAATATGATATATCAAAGTGAATGCGTAAAAATAAAAATACCGTGAAAAAATATTTTTTCAACTACAACTAATAAATTATGATATTCAAATATGTTTAATATCTCACATAATATTAAAAGTAATCATTGTTAGTGCAACACTAATTTTCCATTTTTATTTTTTATTTTTCATTTTTTATTTTAAAAATTACATGGTTCCTAGAGTATTATACTTGATCATCATTCCTTGCCAAATAGTTAATTAATGTTCGATATTTTGATTTAATACATGCCTAATTTTATTTTTTTAATTCTATACAATTTCTTTTTTTGAAAAGACGACATTTGTTGGTGGAGATTAATGACCTACTTGGAAATTATTCTTTTTAGTATAATAAGTTAATTCCAAGGAAGACGGTCAAGTAGGAAATTTCTATGCTAATAGGTTGAATATCTAAAATAAAATTGAAATATCTCCATTTAAATTCAATAACCCAACTTGGAATTTCATAGCTAAAAACATTACTACAATGACACTCACAAAAATCCAATTTGATCTTATATGTCACAATATACCAATTTGGTTGAGAATATTTTTATATTAATTTCCAAATTGGTGATCAAATCATAGTTACAAATGTATTATAGTTTGTACTACTTCCGATCAACTTTCATTTATAGAACCACAACATTCCAATTAGGATATTCCAATCACATCAACCAATATTGCTTCTAACTTACAGATCATTACTAGATTCACTCCAATTTGTTTCAAAATATTTTCTTCACAACATTAAGAACATCAACTTCATACCCCATGTAATTCATGACCTCTTCAACTTCCCATCACTGCCAATTAGGACACATCTCAATCACACCAAATTCTAACACCATTCAACTCTTCTTACTAACTCACACTCAACAAATCATTACCAGATTCACTCCAATTTGTTTCAAAATATTTTCTTCACAACATTAAGAACATCAACTTCATACCCCATGTAATTCATGACCTCTTCAACTTCCCATCACTCCCAATTAGGACACATCTCAATCACACCAAATTCTAACACCATTCAACTCTTCTTACTAACTCACACTCAACAAATCATTACCAGATTCACTCCAATTTGTTTCAAAATATTTTCTTTACAACATTAAAAACATCAACTTCATACCCCCTGTAATTCATGACCACTTCAACTTCCCATCACTCCCAATTAGGACACATCTCAATCACACCAAATTCTAACACCATTCTACTCTTCTTACTAACTCACACTCAACAAATCATTACCAGATTCACTCCAATTTGTTTCAAAGTATTTTCTTTACAACATTAAGAACATCAACTTCATACCCCGTGTAATTCATGACCTCTTCAACTTCCCATCGCTTCCAATTAGGACACATCTCAATCACACCAAACTCTAACACCATTCTACTCTTCTTATTAACTCACACTCAACAAATCATTACCAAATTCACTCCAATTTGTTTCAAAATATTTTCTTTACAACATTAAAAACATCAACTTCATACCCCTTGTAACTCGTGACCTCAACTTCCCATCACTCCCAATTAGGACACATCTCAATCACACCATATTTTGACACCATTCTAGTCTTCTTACTAACTTGCACTCAGACATATCATCCAAATAACAAAAAAACACAACACCGCATGCTAGGATACACACTGGACTTCTTCAATAGTGGGTAATAAAAATGAAGGAGAAAGCAACGCCAAATAGGAATTCCAAATTGGCAATTACAAGCAGGGGGACTAAGATGACACAACTAATTGCCAACAACTCAATTGGAATTGATGCAACTACCATACAATTGTGTTTAAAGTGAAAACAAGTTTTTTTTGCACCTTGTGCGACTACAATAGATTATTTGACTTTGAACATTCTTAACTTAAATTTTTTGCAATATAGAGTTTGAACTCGAAAATAATTATCATGAAAATTTGAGTTGAGAATCTTGGAAAAAATATTGAAATAAAAAACACTTAATTTCATCCTTAGAAAAAATTGTTAAAAAGAAGTAGGAACAAGATAGAAGGAAAAAATAATTTGTTAATACTTCTAAGAAGGAATTGAAACACACTAGTCCCAAGAGTGAGATTATTCTAGTAAACAAACTAAATCCCATGAATCTTTTTAAATAGTGAAAATGGAGATAAAAAAACAAATCCAATTACGTTATTTTCTCAAGAAGATGCTATGATTGTCTAGAAAACAAGATGGTTCATAACTTTCACATCACTCATCTAAATGGAAAGAACCAAAGCTTTTTCTATAGACAAAAATATGATCTATAAGAAGAAAGAATTAAAAAATTTGTTTCAAGTTTTTGTGAATTTCTTTTTCTACCCAATGAAGTATAAATCGTATTTAGAATGGCATAATTTTTGCTCCCATGCACTAATTGAAATAAAAACTATATTTTTAGAAAGCTAATGTGATTTTCTATCTTATAATTTTTTTTTTTAAATAAGACAAAAAAATTGAGAGCGTAGGAGCTTGCCCAAAATCCATTTTATCCCTATTAATAGGGACTTTGGTGCTTTAATGGGATAAGATCAAGAATATTTATTTGTAAGGGTGTCATCAAATCCTAAAATACTTTGGAGGGTAAACAAACCTTCCACAACCATGCTTGAAGAGTGATTAATGCATATACTAGGGGCTCCGGAAGTGCAAATCTATGTAGGTAGCAAGCCTTTCACAGGGCTCTCTTGTAAATTGCATATGGATGAATGTAAAATAAATTCTCCCAAATTCTCCTAAGTTAACTTTGAATTTTTTTACTTCACCTAGATAATTTGAAGTATTTGATTCAAAATATAAATTTAAATCTTCTAAAATTCATCATCTTCAATGAATAATAAATTTGAGCATATTTTGTAGTGATATTCCTTGAAATTCCTATAAAAGGGTTCTACCCACATATTATTGCACCTAGATTGCAACTCCAAGGCCTATAAAATTCTTTTTTTCTTCCAACATGGTAGTTGATTGCACATGATTCAAAGACGATGTCAAAAAATCCTTACTTCTTGATGAAAAAGTGAGAACTTCACACTAATCACCACCAAGTTTGAGATTCTACTAAAATAAACCATCATATTTTTGTCAAAATTTAGTTGTGGCCTACTTGAGCCACCATGTATTAGTGGTGTACATTTTGAAATGTATACTACTAACACATAGTAGCAAATTGTGTAACTTACTACTAGTAATTGAAAGGTAGACATATCCATTGTCAACATAGGTATGGGCAAGTTTATTGTGAGCAATTTTTTTTGGTTTTGTACATTTGAAAACTTTAAATGTACACCATTGATACTATTTTGCCTAGATTGGACTTGCTTTCATTGTGTCCACAATGGGCTCATTCACCTTAGAGCATCTCCACCGGGATACACTAACCAAGTCCTCAAGGAATTTTGGCATGTCCAAGAATCCAAGCTTTGTAAAGCATCCCACCAAGAGCTCGTCATTTATAAAAACAAACAAACATGAGCTTTTCAAATCCAACTTTTAATACAACAAGGTCGAGAGCCTTTCAACATTCCCATTGTGTCCAAAAGACGAGTCTTAATTTGAAAGATTATAGGAATTAAAGCTTTTTTTTTTTGGCATGCAAAAAAGACAAAGTGGATTGTAGAAGTGTAGAAGTGCGAAAGATTATTCAATATACCCATGTATAGAAGAGGTTCTTGAGGGTTACCGTGGTGGTCAAGAGCTTTGCCCACCCTAAGCGTCGATTGAGGAAACCTCCACAAGAGGTTCAAGCAAGCCATATTTGAAGGAGAGTGCTAGCATTTGAGCGTAGAATCTACAATCCCATGAGCTTAAGAGCCTATATTATAGACACCTTCTATGATTGTAGGTGTCTACGTTATAGGTACCCATGCATAGACTCTTTCCATGTTATAATGTACCTGTATTATAAATACATATGTGATAAACACCTTCAAATGATTACAGGTACATACCTACAACTAGATTCAAAGCTTGTAGGCTCATGTTGACAACTACATTGACATTGTTACATATTTGAAGTGCAATGGTGAAGGCACTCTTATTTTTATGGACTGAAAAGGGCACTGCACATTCCACCCTATGAGTTCATGTCCCCATCATGACGGCATCAGCCAAATGTTGTCAATTCACCTGAATCATCCCCGACTGAATGGGTGTCATGCTTTCTTTTCTACTTATTGATTAAGCTTAGCACTAATCATGAGTGCCTATTTTGTTGTAAGCTTAGTGACGCAGCCCAGTGCACTCCCGCTTAGCAGTGAATCCCACCACGATTCCTCTCCTCTGACACGGCCCTCCTTCAAGTTTTGCACCATGGCCTTCAGTTCAGTTCTGCGCCCCCTCCCTCCCCAGCGATCCCAAAACTGGCTAAAAGTTTCGCTCAATTGCTGCTTAATTTCTTCATGCCTTTGGTTTAAATTCAAATAAAATCTTCCAAAAATGAACAGTTGGCTAATTACCCTGAACCCATTCTGGGATCACTGTCCCTCCCTCCCCTCCCCTCCCCTCCCCTCCCCTCCCCCCATTACCAAAAAATCAGAGCAGGTCAGCTCTCAGAGCCTGTGCTTTGGACCGCTCAATGGGACTCCAATCGATGAAGTTTTGCACTTTCTCGAACCGGAAGCTCACCGTAGGTCAATGTGGAGGCGTGTCTAGGGGGAGGGTCAGTCAAGGCTTAGTGGAGTTCATTGCATTGCATTGCTTTGCTGATAATTACTGATTAGTCAGCTCCTTCCAGATGGGCACTCAAATCTTACTTTGGTTTTGAACAGGATGCAACCGAGATATCTTATTATTTCAATGGCAACACTGACTCGGGCGGGCTTCTCTCCCAACGGGGAAGATCCCTGGCTGGGCAAAAATCGCTGGGCAAAAATCACGGTTTGGTTCGCATCCATGGTCATGCAGACAGACAGACAGACAGACATCGGTCATCTTTTGGGAAGGGGGGTGGGTGTACTTCCGAAAGTGTGTGTAGGTCATTGGAAAAGGGCCCGCCTACTTGACCGGCAAAGAAGGATGATCTTTGGACTTTGGACCATGGACCATGGGGTCTAATAAGCATGGTCCGTATATTGTAACATTGTTTACCGATGAGGTATGGGTCCCATTTGCATATTGGGTAAGGGGATCGCATAAGGAACAAAATTGTCTTGTTGATGACTCCTTGGCCAACCCCAATCCTTACACTAATTGCTAAGTCCTTTAAAGGCAAGCATCTAGGGAGGAATAATATCTTTTCCAGCATGGGGAGGACCATTGCTTGGTTATATAATGGTATGTAAACTAAACTTTAAGGCTCACATTTGGTCTAACTCATCATAAAATGATGAGCTTGACCAAGTACAAATCTTAAAGCTTAGTCTACATGGACCATATTCCTAGTCGCGAGGGGTACATAGAAAGCATTAACTGCGTCCTCCAAAGCATTTTTAAATACCGCAAGTTCATCCCAATCCCTCTCCTTTAGAAAAAAGATGTACTTCAGGGATACGTAGGTGGGTCAATTCCGATTAATTGGAGTCTACCTACCAAATTATCATGAGGTTGCTGTGAGTGCTACTTCTATGGGAACCACTATGCATGTCGCGGAAGACAAAGGGTTAAGAATGTCTAGATTCATTTGGTATTCTAAATGGATTACTTGGTGTATTATAGAAGGTAATTCATACGGAGTTGTTTAGCCTTTGGCCTTCACTTGTAGTGGTGTATTTTCTTCTTAAGCATCGGGCTTGTCCCTTCTAGTTCAAAAAAGAAAAAGAAAAAGCCAATTATAACCTTACTTTAACAAAATTTGTGCCAACATAAGAAGAAAGTAATTCTATAATTTCACTTCCAATGCCAACTATTGTCCTCTTTTCTTCTTCTTTTTAAAAAAGTAACTATGAGTATTTAACTTCTAAAGTCCTAAGGTCTTTTCCATCAAAAAACACTCAAAACTATCATTTCTAGTGCAAAGAGTAAATTTTTTTTTTTTTTTTTTTTTTTTTTTTCTTCATATATATGTAGCCATACAATCTTGTATTGCACTAAAGTAAGAATGTGAGGAAGAAGCTTCAGAAACTTTGCTCATGAATGTAGATTGCAAGATATTTACATTTAAAGTGAAGAAAACAAGTTAACTTTTTGTTTGTGCTCAACTAAGTCTTCTTAGCTTAAATTTTTTTGCAATAATGATTTTGAATTTCCAATGTTTTATGTTGAAGATTTGAATTGAGAGTCTAGGAAAAAACCTTAAAAAAAAAAAAACTAATTTTCAGCCATTAAAAGATTGTTAAGTAGAAGTAGGTTCAACATTGAAGGAAAAACTAAAACATTTATAACTCTAAGATGGAATTGAAATACACTAATCTCTATATTGAGATTGTTCTAGCAAGAAATCTTAACCTTGTGAATTATTTTTTAATTGTGAAAATTGGAATAAAAAATGAGTCCTTCAAACAATTTTTTCAAGAAGACATTGTGATTGCCTAAGAAAAAGAGTGTCCATAATTTTCACATCACTCATCCAAATGAAATGAATAAAAGCTTCCTATGTAGATAAAAATACAATCTATGAAAAAAAAAGTTTAAAATTTAAAAAAAAAAGTTTGCTTGCCAAACTAAAATTTGGGTTTATTGTGACATAACTTTTGCTCCCAAGTATTAATTGAAAATAAAAATTATATTTCCAAAAAGATTACACGATTTTCTATTTTTATTAAGACTTTCAAAAAATCACAATGAATATTGAGACCATAGGAACTGACTTGCCCAAAATTCATTTTGTCTTCCAAGGGGACTATGGGACTTTAGGGGTTAAAAAAGGGGAAATACAATTCAAGTGGAGTCTGCTACTAGTAAGAAAAAAAAGAGTAGGAAGGAGTCACCTAAGAAGATTGAGTTTTTACACCAAATGGAAGAAAAACCCTTAACCTAAATGGTATGTTAATCTTCACTTTATGGAAAAAAAATCTCAATGATTTTTTTAATCATTTTGAAGGAGTAGTAAATTGTTTTGTTGATACTCATATGATAATTGTTGATATATGTATCAAACATAGGTGATACCTAGGTAAAATTAGGTTATTGGTCTTAAAAAACAATAGTAATTTGGCTATTTTTTTACCGTAAAAATGATAATTTCCTTTATAAAAATAGCAAAAGTCATTTGGTTGTGGCAAAATGGCAAAATGGCAAAATTTTGTGCATAGAACATGCTCAAAAAATTCTTGAAAATAGAGAGGCGTCTAATACATGTTTAGGTGTCTAAGAGATTGTTTTGGGTTGGTTTCCCATGTTGTGAACCACAAGGTAGTCAAATTATTAAATAATAATTATAATTATAATAAATTTTAAAATTTTGAATAAAATAAATAACAATAATATTAATTATTAACCCTTGAACGTTGAAGGGGTGATGCTCGATCATCCTTTTGTATTATCATGTGAATCGTTGGTCAAAGAAATAACAAAAGCACCTATTGGAAGTCAAAGTAATGTAGGAGATCTTTCCTTTCCAAACCCAAGGATGAATAGTTGCACTTTTGTCCTACACTCAAAGATTCCTTGTCATCCATCGGATGTTTGGCGTTTGTGTCGATGTTCAAGGGTTAAATTTTTTTTTTAAATATATTATTTAACGTGTCTTGGCCATGTTAGACTGCAACTGTGGCCAAGTTCCCACAGTTCAAGAACTGTTGGAAACTCATAGTCTTCCAAAGGCCTAAAAAACACCTAATATCACCATTCTTGCATAGATAAGGTAAGGTGCTCTAAAGTAGTCATCATCATCATTGTGTGTACATCTTTAAAATCAATATGTACCTATGTGGAAGAAGTGATTTTAGAACCTCTATCAAAAAAATCTTTGACCCTTCCTAACTTTTGCATACAATATCCAAATGTCATGTTCTTTGGTGCGTTGGAACCTCCTTTCACTAGCCAACAATAACATATGAAATTTTGATCAATCTTATAATAGTATCTACCTAGGTATGGTAACCCAAAGTGGTGTTTTGGGGGGTATCCACCTTTAGTTATAGTTATGCCACGCTATCCTACAAATTTGATGGGGATTCTTCGATTTGTGGTTTTTGTTTTGTTTTCTGTTTTTTTTTGCAACAAATGACACCAGTTGGTTTGTTGTTGAAAACGACTGAAAGCGGTTTCTGGCTCACCCCAGGAAGGTCCAAGGCCTGGCTTTGGTGATCCGCTTGCTGGGGCGGTAGCCTGGTCCCTGCTCCAGTAAGCTCCTGCGTCTTCCTGGGGCGAGGCCGCCCTCCCCATTGACATCAACCAGGCTTGCCATAGAGGGCCAAAGAATAGCAAAGTACTGTATTTTGGAGGGAGCAGCACCAATGTTTGGGGAGAGAACCGGCAGTTAGGTCATCGTTTAGCTGGTGCCTTTGGAGATAACCGGTTGAAGTGTGAAAAATAGAGGGTACAAAATCGGACAAAAAATGGGTAGGACTAGAAACCAAATAGTGTGCCAAAATAAAAGGTGGATATGTAGCTACCGCTTTCATAAAATTGTCAACTTTTAGTTGCTTGCCGTTCTGAATCCAAAGTTAATACCTAGGGTGTGGAGGTAGGTAGGTTGTTGGACAAGGTGGCCATTGAGGGGCTTGGAGTGCCTGGACATGACAAGGATGGGGATTGCTTTAGGGTTGGTCGTGTCCCCCCCCCGTTTCGTTGCTCATGTCTATCTGATGTAATGAAATTTGGGGTTTAGTTTCAAAACCAACATTGTCTTTGAAAGAGGAAGATTGAAGCCTTTGAAGTTGAAGGAAAGTGGCTTGTGAGAATTTCATACCAGTGAGGAAATGAATTGGAAGATTTTGGTAAGGAGAGGTTACATGCAATTACAAAAACTTCCCAAACGTTGGCTCCTAAAGAAACCATGCCTCCAAATGCTCACCCCACCCCAAGTACACTACATGTATCATGAAAAGTCAATCTATTTGATATGGTGACAGGGGTTGGAATTTTATGGTAAGTTAACCCTTAAACGTTGAGGCGGACGCCAAGCATCTGATGGATGACAAGGAATCTTTGTAGTAGGACAAAAGTGCAACCATTCATCCTCGAAATTTTGTTGTGAAAAGGGGAGGTCTTCTACACTAGGTTGACTTCCAATGAGTGCTTTTGTTGTGAAAATCTAAAGCCTATGATGCACACGGTAATGAAAACAGATGATTTCCAAGGTCACCCCTTCGTCCTTTAAGGGTTAAACTTTAGATTTTTGGTGAAAGACGGCTTATTAGCAATGACTTGCTGGGGAGTTGGGAAGCCAGCCAGCCAGGCCTCCCAGGAGTCCCAGGAGTCCCAGGACAGAGACTCCCAGAGCTTGAATTGCAGCAGCAGCTGCTGCAGCTGCTCAGCTCCGCTAAGTTATGCGCAATTTGTACACTGGGCAGTGGGCAGTGGGGACTCCCCAGAGAAGGACATGAGCTTCCTACTGAGCTTGGAAGAGCGTGAAATGGAGTGGACCTTGGGAAGCTCCCGTTTGCAGTTTGCACAGCCAGTTTGCACTCCAGCAGCCAAGCCAGTGGCTCTGCAATTCTGCCCCGCTGCCAGTGCAGTAGTGCACAGCCCAAGGGGACAAGGCGACAGAGAAAGCAGGCTTAATTAGGAGGTCAACTCCAGGATTACCAGTAATGGGGTCCCATTAATAACTTTGTAAATCAATCGTGCTCCTCAGAACCAGGGGCACTCAGCTTCTGGGGAACTGGAATGGGACGGGGGGAGGGTAGCGTTTAGGGTAGGGTAGGGTACTAGGGTTGAGGGGTACTAGGGTTGAGGGTTTAGGGTTTTTTTAACCCTCACTTACTAACTACTTAACGTGCGCTTAATGATGAGGAGCTACTGTACACTCTGCGAGTCCGTCCGTCCGTCGTCGAAGGGCTTCACCAAGGTCAACAATTGGCCGCAGGAAGGTTCCCGGCAGCTTCCCTTTGGGGTCTGTAATTAGAATTATGCGTCCTGTAGGAGGCTAGGCGTAGGGTGCTAATTTTATACTCTACCCCGCTCACCGAAACGGTACGTAACTGATGGAAGAACCCTATTTTTAAGGTCAATGGGGGCTTCCAGCTTCCCTCTCAATCTCTGTCCGACCAAGAATATTTACACGAGAATCCGGGACGGAGGAGATTCTCCAGCTACTTGCTACTTGCTGGAGTGGGCGCTGACGGGATGGAGCAGTTGCGTTTAATTCCGATATTAATTGGAGGAGGTTTTCACTGTTCATTGCAGGACTCCAAAATTGGGTTATGTATAGAAAAATTCGGCATTCAATTGGGTTTCTTTTGAAATGGGAAAAAAAAAATGGGAAAGAGATGGGGTCTTTTTCTGTTGATTATACAGAAGGGTGACCAAATATATACATTCAGCCCCTTGCAATGAAATTCCGTTTCGTTTGTTTCAATATAAATATACACTCTTGGATTTATGAAATTGATTGTTTTTTCGGTTGGGTCAGGTGATTGAGCTGAGTAGGAGAAGGGATCCAAGAGACATGCTTTTCGGTGGAAAAGATTAAGTCAGTGGAGGTGGAGTATAAGCTTATAAAAGTTAAACACAAAGGACAAGTGGGGGTGGGGGAAGGGGAAGGGGGAGGGGGGGATGGTCTTCATTCATTGCAGAAAAGCGAAACAACATTGAAAAGTGCCTACCTAGGCTTCTATTGAATCCTCATCTCGCCAAAGGACAAGAATTTGAATGTTGTGATTTCTTTATTTTGGATGAAATGTTGTTTGTTGGGTAGCAATTATTTATGGGTTTCTAAAAGAGGAGGTTAATAAACGAGGAATCTGCCATAATCAGTTTCCACATGGCTTTGGGAGACATTCAATTACACACGACTACAGTATTTGCATGTAGAAAAGAAAAGAAACTTATATGAAGTGGATCTTCACAGTATACACGCCACATTGTTGGTATTTCTTGTGTAGATCAGTTTCATGAATAATCAGGGGAAAATTGGAGCATGTCTAAAATATGAAAAATTGTACAAATATTTTTGAAAACCAGAGAGAATTTCATTGTTTAAAATTCTGAATATTTCAAAAATTATTCTTGAGAAAATTTAGAAAAAGGAGAATGTTCACACATGAATAGAAAAAAAAATTAAATCATTTCATCAAAGTGTCAAAAAAATTAGGAAGAGCAACATACCAAAAGTTAAGGAAGTGAGATCAAGCTTCCTAAATTGTCCAAATGCTAAAATTAAATTATTTCAACACCAAAGTGCCGAATGTAACATGAATGTATGATATCCCTAAACAACCCCTACCAAGATTTCTTCCACCCTTGACCCAAAAGTTTGTATTCCTATTTTGTGATAGTTGTAATTATATAATTCTGATAAATTATTGGAAGACTTTGATTTCAAAATATAAATTCAAACTTTCAAACTGTAACCCTCATACCCCCTAAAGTCCTTTCATGTTTGGAGGCCCAAGACTGCTTCAAAATACTAGTCTCTAAATCCAGGCTAAAATCTTCATCCATATTTATTTTTTAGCAAATCCAACCATAGGAACCTTTAGTTAACTTGTTAGAGTACACCCTCCTAAAATTTCAGAACAAGAAACCTTACCAATTGCAAAATCAAGTTGCTTGAATTTCAAATAGAAGCATTTTCAACTTTTCCCAAATGATTAGATTTCATCTTTCAAAATGCCTGCACAAAAATGTGTAGATCCTAAAACTTATTACTCTCCATAATATGTTGAAGAAACAAGTTGGGAATACCTATAAAAATTTCAAACAATAAACATTTCATATTCATGCTTAAAAAAATTATAGTAGTAGAAAGAAGTTGAGAATGATTTAAAATACTAAATTGTTAAGAATGTAGTTATGGAATTAAAGATGCCAATCCCAATAGTTGTAATGTTGTAATAAACAATCTACACCTAATGTTTTTATTTTATTTTCAAAAATATTGAAAATTGAGTTAAATATAGGACTTCAAAGTTGATTGTAGAGTAGAAAATCCATAATTGTTCGCAAACTAAAACTCCTCATAACTTTCATCTCATGAATCAAAATGGAATGGTTCAAAGCTTTCCATGTATGTAGAGAGAGAAAACCAATTTTCAATCTTTTAAAAAAAAAGTAAATTTTAAAGAAATTTTCTCAGCTACATGGATTGCCTGCCAAACAATGAAAATTACATATCATACAATAACTTTTTAACCATGTAGTCAAAAATTCAAAAAATTGTTGTGCCTTAAAGCTACTCTTTGGTCACATAATGTGTGAAGATTTCAAAGAATTTTTCTTTTGTTCTTGATGGACTGCCCACAATCACTATGTTGCCAATAAATATTGTTTGGTCCTTTAGGGTTAAGGATTTCCAAAGTTGTAAAGAAGTATTATAAAATGCAACTTAAAATAATAATTTAACAATCACTCTCAAGCAATAGTTGCAAAATATGATCCATAGATCATATCCTTATAGTTAAATCAACTACTACTCCAATCAATATTTTTCAATAAAATTTGAAGGCCAAATTTGAAAATTCTTTCTAAATCAATTGTAGATTGAATATTTGTGAATTTTATGAGGATTTTTTTCTTATGTTCAAAAATTTAAGCTCTAATCAAAGAGATTTTTGAAGATTTTTTATTTCACTTTTTATTCAAGTCATTTTGGAAGGGTCAATTACATTATGTCTAACTAAGTTTAGGAAAGCAATTCTAGTCAATCATACCGTGCAAGATTATTCCCAAAGAATCAAGCCTACATTTTTTTTTTAAAAACTAAAAAAATCTTTAAAACTATGCATTCTAATGCAAAGATGTATGATGATTTTTTATATTTTTTTTGCATATTCAAACGTAGGATCTTACAATAAACTTACATGAGGATGTGTGGAAATAATTTGAGACAATTTGACCAAGTAGATTATAAGATATTAGTGTTCAAAGTAAAAATAAAATATTTCTTTGCACCTTGCTTTACTAGTTTGTTTGTTTGTTTTTAAACAAATGGTGAGACAAATGGCAACTTTACTAGGTTTTCAAACTTTGAACCTCAGCTTAATTTTTTTGCATTGTAAAGTTTTGAAGGTTAAATCTCTATGGTGGAGAAATGAAATGAAAATCTAGCAATCTTTGCACACACAAATATCTTGCAATCTTCATAGTCAAGGTTTCTAAAATTTCTTCTACTCATTTATAATCAAGTTTAGTACAAGATCCTATGTTAGATATGCAAAAAAATTAATTAATTTTTTTGCTCTTTGTAATAGAAATTGTAGTTTGAGTGTTTTTTGATGAAAAAAGGCCTTGAGACTTTGGGAGATAAGAAAATTGTTGAGTAGAAATAAATATAATATGAAATAGAAAATTTAATCATCAATTGTTATAAAATGGAATTGAAACGTGTCAATCCTAATAGTGAGATTGATGGGTCAAGTAATCTATATCCTACAAATGTCTTTGTTTTGAAAAATTGTGAAAATTGTGTTCAAAATGAATCCTATACATAATTTTTTATAAAGATGCTTTGATTGTGTGAAAAACAAGATTCTTCATAACTTTCACATCAATAATCCAAATGAAATCAATCAAAGAATTTTATTTAGACATAAATATACTCTATCAGAAAAGAAATTAAAAATTAAAATTCACATTTTCACATTTTTTTTCCTTCACCTGGGCTTAAGCATTTTGTAATTAGGAGCTTATGACTTTCTCTCTTGTGTACCAAATGAAATAAAGATCATGCATTAGAGGAAATTTCAAGTACTCGAGAGACTATTTCAAGGTTATTTTCATTGCTAAGAACCAGCCCTGTACAATCAAAATATAATAATATTAAAAAATAAATAAAAATTTACAAATCTATTTTTTAATTTTAATTTTAATTTATTATTATTATTATTTAATAAATGAATATATTTAATATTAAATAACATATTAAATAATAATATCTGACGTGGCCATCTCCTGGTCAGGTTAGATCAACGTTCCCACAATATTCCCTAAGTTTCCACAGTTCAAGAACTCACAGTCTCTTAACCCCTAAAGCACCATTGTCCCTTCGGGGGACAAATGCAATTTTGGGCAGGTACCTACTGGCTGAAATTTTCTCTTAATTTTTTGAAATTTTTTTTGGAGGTAGAAAAGTTGATTATCTTCGTGGGAATATAATTTTTTTCAAAATCGGTGCCCGGGAACAATAGTTATGACCAAATAATCTCAAACAAGGGGACGTCGGGCAGCTCGGGTAGCCCAAAAAAAATGGACAAAAATTTGAATTTTATTTTTAATAATATTTTTTCTCATACATTATATTTTTGTCTATGTGGAAAGCTTTGATTCATTTCATTTGGATATGTTATGAGAAAGTTATGGACATTCTTGTTTTTCGGGCAGTTAGAGGATCTTCTTGACAAAAATAACTTGTAGGATTCATTTATGAATGAAAATTTTCAAATTTTTCAAATTTTTCTTTTTTTCATGGTCTGATTTACTTGCTAGAACAATCTCACCATTGGGATTAGTGCATTTTAATTCCATCTAAAATATATGAATATTTTAGATTTTCCTTCTATCTCATACTTGCTTCTACTTAACAATTTTCTTAAGAATGATATTAAATTTTTTTTGAATTTTTTTGTTTTACCTAGACTCTCAACTCAATTATACACTATAAAGATTTAAAGCTCAAAACTCTATAGTGCAAAAATTTTAAGTTAAAAATGTTCAAAGTCAAAATTTAGTCCCGCAATGTGCTGAAATACTTGTTTTTTCCACTTTAAACGCAGATATCTTGCAATGTGAGCGGTCAAAAATTCTGAAATTTTTTCCACACACTTTCATACTATTTAGGTGTAAGATCTTACAGTTAGATATGGAAAAAAAACAATGTTTCAATTTTTTTTACTCCTTGCTATAGGTATGGCAGTTTTGAGTGTTTTCTGACAAAAAAAAAGGCCTTGGTCCTTTAGGGGTTAAAACACATAAATCTCTTCTAATGGTTTTAGAAATTTGCTACATTCTCTTTACCTTCAAAGGAAGTTGAAAGTAAATAAAGTGAAGTTTGACATCATGAAAATGAGCTTGAAATATGAAGAAAAACATTTTACCATTTTGGGTTAATTGATAAATTATATTCTCGTTTTGTACATATATTTTCAAAGTACACATAAAATAAGCAATATAAATTGTCTCTTCTTTTGTAGTCCCTCTTTAATCGCAAAGTCAATTGCACTAAAACATATACAAATTGCATACATACAAAGGTTTACTACTAGACTCCTCAAATTAGCCAAAAATACACGAAAAAGAGTCTCTTTAATCTTTTTATTCAACAACATCGGAAAAGATGAGTTTTAATTGTATGTTATAAAACTTGGAGAATTTTATTTCACACCATACAAAATTAGAGGCTCCAATAAGACCTCTATTTTGGAAACATTGCCTGCATATAAATGAAACAAAGATGTTGACATAAATTGTTTAGTTATACTTTCATAGATACTTAAACTTTCAGAAGTTTGAAAATTTAAGGCTAAACTTTCATGTTCAATTGAATTCCTCTAATATAGCCAAATTAGGCAAGTGACTAAAGTACACTTGCCAATTACCAGAGACAAAATTCAAATCCTTCTCCACATAAATATAGGGACTTGCATGTTTTACAATTTTACATGATTATAAAATGTTATGTTACAATTCACCTTCAAATAGTAGAATGCAAAAAGATTTCTTCCTACAAATTTTATTGCAATTTAAAGGTGATGAAGCTCAAATCTAGTTAAAAATTCCTTGCAACCCTTTGGCCATCATTGGGCAGTGATAGAAAATTTTGTTCCCATCACAATTGAATTGGTAGTTAAATTGTACGGTTACTATTTGGTAATTGGCAACAATTGTTGTCAGGTTTTTGGATATGTGCAGTAAATGACAAGTTTACTCTAGTCAATCTTATAGCAACGTGTTGAAGCATTGCTAAAATCTATTTATACCTTCTAATTTCCAAACATTTATGAGCATTTTTAAGAATGGTTCATCTATATTATAATAAATACATCTATTTTAATTTAATAATCATCATCTAATTTATTACTCGATAATGATGATTTTCATAATTATAAGCAAAATTTCATTGACTACACAAACACAATGCATATAATTATACTCTGTCTAATTATAGTGATAAATTTTAGAATATTTACTTGAGGATCATATGCCTTCAAGTTACTCTTTTAAAACTAGTTTGCATTAGTTTTGCATCAAAATGTGAACTAGAACTTCTTACTCATATTTCCACTCCTAATTCATTGGGTCTTTAAAAAAAATATTCAATACTAATTCTAATTCAAAATTGTATAGAATTATTGATGGAACACCCCAAAGTAAGAATGTATACTTTGAAGTTTACTATAATTTTTAGACTGTCAAGAAAAAATCTAAAATTCAAATTGTACTCCAAAATAATACAATCATAAAAAAATACAATCCTTGTGATACCAAAAATCTCAATTGTTATCTTTGCCATCTCAAAATATAGTAAATATAATGCATCATATATAATGTAGCATACTTTAGGTGTAAAGATTATCATTTAGATCATATAGAAATTTGATCATAGATTATTGTTGATATAGTCATGTACCTCATATAAAATGATCTATTGAAAACCTTCATTCACCTCAAATTCAATGTGCATTTGTTGGGGAGAATTTCAAATATATAAAACAATGCATTGTAAAAAAAAATTGATGCACTATAGCTTGCAATTATCATGAACTCATTTTCTATTAAGTGAATACCACATGACATAATATTGAAGAGACAAATAATATAATTATTGTTTTGGAATTTTTGAAGCACAAAGATATAATAAAACTTACCTCGTGTCTTGTCCTAAGTTGTCCCCAAGGGATTGTCTAATGTACACTAATCATGATATATATATATATATATATATATATATATATATATTCTTTAAATAGTAAAATCTCAATTATTGGTAAAAATATTCATCAAAAATAAAAATTTAACCCCTAGAAGACAATTGTCCACCAATAGACAATTGGAAGTCCTAGTAAGGTCCAACAAACTCTATTTGTAACAAATGTTTGTGAAATTTTTATTGGAGATGTAAGATAATACTAGGTCTTAAGAATTTTATTTTTTTATTGTAATCAGATGCATAATGCAAAAGTTATGGGTTTAAAAGAATGGCAAGCATAGTGGGCAATTATTTGAGTGAGTTGATTGCTCTAGGGCAATGGGTGTTGGGCTATGGGGTCATGGGAAGGAAGCTTTAGGTGGGTAGGGAAACCCAACAACATGAAGACTAGCAAACGAGGCTCTTTGAGGTTGGGTGGAGGTTATTGGTGTGAGTGACTTTCAAAAACGTAGTTGGGATTTGGGAATCTTCAAGAGGATGGAAGCCTTGTTTGTCTATAGGATTGGGCCCAAGAATTAGTGCCGCCTCTATGAGCTCGTATAGTAAAGGCAATTGAGATAAAGACCCCCTATAAAAATTTAGTGCTTTGAATGGTATCATGACAATCTATCATGTTAAAGTCCCTCGTACCATAGTAACAAAAACTATTCTGTTCAATGAAATATTTTTACTACTTTGAGCATCTACAATAACTTTTGCAAAAAAATCTACTTTATTTTGTATATTGCACCTTTCATATTGTACCACTATGCTTGAAAAATATAAAACATAACTAAAATGTGATTTGTGTGTGTGGTTTTATAGTTCATATGCGATCCTAAACCAACAATGACATCAATCAATGCAGGTTTTAGAGATTACGTTTTTTTTATCATATTGGATAGTGCGTTTATCTTTGTATTTAGTAGAGGGATTTGTAAATAACCAAAATTCCAGTGCACAATAGATGAGCAAAAAATCACTACACTAATAATGATATTTAGTGTTATGTTACTAATAGTGTTACCTAATTTTTACCAAACCCATTTAGAGTTTTGTTTTCCACTTCTTGTGAGCTCATTTCTAATATGAAATTACATTTAACACTAAATGAAGTCTTGTTAAAAATTTATATCCCAAAAAAATTCAAAAAGTTATCAAATAGTACCTATATTGACATTTAGTGTTAGTAACACTAGTGAAATTGTTGACATTTAGTGTTGTACTTTGTAATTAGTGTTGCCAACACTATATACCATTATTAGTGTAGTGTATCTTTTGGGGGGGACTTATTGTCATTACAAGATGATTTTCTATAAGGGAAATGTGCGGTCCATTGCTCTGAATTTTTATCCACATGCTTGTATTTGTTTAGAACAAAAATGTACAGTTGAAATTGTGGGGGAAAAACCCCAAAAAATCATTTTTGCCCTTACTCCCAAAAGGGCAGTTTTGTAGAAAAATGCCAATAAATTTTAGGGTTAAACCAATTCATGTAAGTAACACTAACTATCATTATTAACCCCTAAGCGCTCCGATGTCCAATTTTGGGAGAATGAATAGATTGAAACTAACATTTCTTTCTCATTATTGCTTGGATGAAAGTCACTCTAATTTGTAGAGATATTATATCAAGTTGTTGTCCTATTTAACCCCTAAAGGACCAGACTGTGTTTTTTGGCGGTATAATTTTTTTGGGCAGGTACCTACGAGCGGAGATTTTCATATTTGGGGCTGAAATTTTAATATAATGTGGGGGCGAGGAAGATCTTTCATATGCACCAAATTTCATGACATTTGGAAATACGAGTCAAAAGTTATAGCCTAATATGTTACTTTTTTTTCCAACTGGGCAGTTCGGGCAGATCAGAAAAAATCACTTTTTCCAGAAACAAAAATTTGGAATTGATTTTCTAGAGTTTTATATACACGAAAAGCTTTGGATTATTCCATTTTGATCAATGAGTCAAAAGTTATGAGGATTTTTTGTTTGAGGGCAGTTTTGGCTTTCCTACTCTAAAATAAACTTTGAAATCCTTTATCTTACCCAATTTTCAATATTTTTGGACAAAAAAAAAATCTTAGGATGTAGATACATTATTACAAAATTTCAACCATTGGGATTGGAAATTTTCAATTCCATATTTAAATTGTAAATAATTTAGTATTTTTAATCATTCTCTACTACTACCTACTTACTATTTTTTTCTTATATGTTGTACTATTTCAAATGATCTGAAAATTTTCAAGCATGTGGTCAACTTGTCTAGGAAAACAAATCCAAAGAAGCACCACCATTTAGGTCATTTTTTCATAGAAATGTGAGCTTGTGAAGTGCAGCTGCCCTGCTTTTTGCAGGGGCAAAAAAATGATTTTAGTTAATTTGAATCCTTATATCTTGCAATCCACTCGGTGGAAATGTCTGAAATTTTTACCACATGTTTTTGATACTATATAATACAAGATCCTACGGTTAGATATTTCAGAAAAAGTTTTTTTTCAAAATTTTGGTACTTGTACTAGAATTGGCAGTTTTGGAGCGTTTTTGGTGAAAGTATAGTGATGGTCCTTTAAGGGTTAACCCCTTAAGGACCAAAGTCCCCTTGAGGGACTTTTGGAATTTGGGGCAGGCTCATTCAAGTTGGTTCTGGGGTCTGATTTTTTGAAACTTTTTGAGTGCGTGCAGTTAGTCACGAGCTTCGCGTACATAAAAATTTCATAGAAATCCAAGTTGTTCTGTAGAAGTTATGGCCATTTTTCTGCCAAAAGTTGTTCATTGGGGAGTTGGGTTAGGGGAATATGTGTTTGACTGTGCAGGGGTAGCACAAGTGGGCAAGAGGACAAGAGAGGGGAGGGCAACGGGTTTGAAGTGGAAACCCGGGTCTTGGAAAGTTGGGCTTTGACGTCGGGGGTTGGGCCGTTGGGGACATCTTGGGTCCCTTTCTACAAGTGCTGCCTAGTTTGTGAACTTCTTTACAGGCAACTGCAAACTTTGGAAGGTCATAGAAATCTCAGATTTTGATTTTTTTCAAATTTTTCTTTTTCTACTTGTCAAATGTAAGTATGTCTTTCTATCCACCATTCGGATTTTCAATATCTCAAAGTATGTGGTGGTAAAACTGATTCAAAGATGACCTAGTGCATTGTCAATTTCTTTGACACTGTGGCATTGCAAGATTTTTTTGGAGGTGTTAGGTGTGTTGGATTGCTTTGAAAATTGGTATGCATATGCCTAACTTCAATACCTATAAGAATTTTTTTAAATTTTATTCATTGTAGTGCAAAAAAATTGAGCATGAGGCGGTCAAAGGCATCTAAAATTCTGAGGCACAGTGAAATAAATAAATAAAAATGACTTTGAATGAAAATATCTCTCTATCCGTACGGTGAAACCTCACAAAATGTTTACCACACCCTCTCATACAAGTTCACTTCAAGATCTTACGGTTACATTTTCAAAAAAAACATTTTCAAAACTTCGTAAATGATTGCAGCAGAAAAGATAGTTTTCAATGATCTTGGACCCAGAAAATGGCTCGGTCCTTTAGGGGTTAATGGTTGGATTTGGTGGTACTAGATTTGGTGGTACATATTTTTCAAAAATTACAAATGTGAAAGTATGTCAAGTGCTTGACTAAGCCAAAATTGCATTGCCTTTAGTTCTAAACTAAATTTGCAAAAATGAGGTCATAGATTTAAGGAGCACAATAATTTCAAAAAATCACCATGTCAATAGAACCTCATTTCAAATCCATTCCAACAAATAGTACTCAAAAAATGATAATATTTTTCTTGTAATTGAATTTAGAAGGAACTTTAAAATTTTCTTTTCAAAACTTATAAAATAATATTGGTGATAGCATTGGTGAATCTAACCATATGGATGGAATCTAAAATTCAAAATCTACAACTTTTTTTTGTATCTCACTTCCAAATAGCACTTTATAATGACTTTTCTCAAATCCTCAATTTTGGAGAAGACTCTGGACGTTTAGGGGTTAATGTCCTGTTCAAAGTCTCATGTTGCAAGAAGAAACCCAACCTGAATATGGTGTTCTTTGTGCAAGCAAAATGAAGTATTAATTGGAAAAACAAGAAATGCAAATGAACAACTTAAAAAAATCCCACAATGCCCGTGATGAAATCTGAATATGAAGTAAGGTAACAGGCTCAGAAACCGCTCATTTAAGACCTGGTCAACCTTTTTCATGTAGTTTTTTAGATGTAAGTATTTTTTATTCATTTTTCAGTCAAAGAGAAGAAGATGGGGAATCTAACACAAGTCGTTTCATAATTTTTGGAGCTTTTATAAATTACTTATGAATTTTCAAATGGAAAGTGGCATAGGGTCCTAATTGTGATTGGTAGGCCTTGAAAATCTGCTCATACTTAGTTTGGAAAAAAATCAGACTTTGTTCAAAAACTAACATTTTAATGTATAAAAAGTGGGGAAGATGGTCTCTAAAAGCGACCGTTTCTAAATCTGAAATGAATGCTTGAATAAAACATTATTTCAGATTTTTTTGACATTAATAAGAAGGTAGTTGGACTACAAAATATTATTTTGAATGAAAATTAAAAACAACTATCTACATGATTAGGAATGAACCCATTGTGACTTTAAAACCGTCCATCTGAGGACTGTAAACCAAACTTTATCATACTTTGAAGTAACCACAAGTCCATTTTACTAATATCAAGGATCCATTTCAGAGCCCCCTACTGAGCGGTTCAAAATGCCTGAACTGTTTTCGAGCCCTCTCCTATACTCACCACCCTATTTGTAAGGACTTGGACATCATCCAAGTGACTGACCGGCCTCACCATTACTTTTGAGGATGGAAATTTCACAACCATTGGATGAGGGTCCCCCAATGCCTTAAGTACTGTACTTTTGTGTATACATCTCATGAAAATTGTCTAAGTACTGTATAACTTAAATGATGGAGCACCACGGACTCAGACAAACTCATGAGCATTATACCCAATTTTGACAAGTAGCAATAAAATTGTGAAAAAAAATTATGACCCACGGTATTGACGCGGGTCACCGGGATCAACAAGGACTAGGCAGACTGTCAGCATCTAAATAATCAATCACCCCAAACACAAAAAAGTTAACACACCATCCAACTTCTTTTGAAAATGCAGTTGGGCATTTTTTTAAGCAAGTAGACTGAGGTGGGTTTTTTAAGTGTAAATGGGAAGAGGAAAATCATTTTGCAGTAATTAGACTCTTGAACATCTGACCAAAATTGACTTTGTAGGAACCTACATGAGATTTCTTGTGTATGTGGAATGGGCACTTGATCTAGTCTTATATGCAAAATAAGACTAGAAAATAACACTTGGTTAACCCTTAAGCGCTCCAACGTCCATATTTTGAACGATGAACATAAGGCTTCCAGGCCCTGTTTCATCCAACCACTTTCTCATTCATCCAATGTAACACTTGAATCTTGAAAAGACAACCTTCTTTTATGTCCATTTTCATGAAACTTTGATAAATGGTATTACTGTACAAAGATATAAGCAAAAATGTGTGAAAATTTCAAAAAGGATTGAGACGTTAAGGGGTTAAACCATACATTGTTCACCCAAGGGATAATGGTACAAATGATCTTAATTATAAGCATGTTTTTACATTTGAAGGCAAGAATGAAGAAAAGATTAGCATAGTTTGTGCAAAAAATAAATTGGCACTTGTGAAATGCTTTGAGCATCAAAAATAACCCCCAAAGGATGGGTTGGTCACTATGGAAATCAACTTTTTAGGTAGTGTGAGAATCATTTGCTTGACCCTTAAAATTTAAAGCCATTTCAAGGTGTTTTGGATCTTGATTTTGTAAGTTACAAAGAGTCGAAGCTCATAGTATGAAGAGTCATTTTTAGGCAAAATTAACCGTAGGATCTTGTAAAAAGTCAAGTCCGTATCATCTCTACAAAGTTTGGTTTCTATCCAAGTCATAGATTGAAAGATTATAATATAAAAGTGAAGGGTACTTCAAGAAAATTAATGTTTGGTGTAATTGAAATTGTACTTTGATTGACTCTAAAGGTCACATAACATTTTAGTTGGCATCCTATGCTCATTCTCAAGGTAACTAAATCCCTCAAACTTAAAAACAAGTCTTGTATGTTTAGGAACAAAAATGAGTGAGAAAACAGGCTTGTTGTAAGACCACTTTATCATTAAATTTCAAAAACTATGAGATAAATAGAAGATTTGTCAAAAATCTAGAGCTACACTTCAAGATCAAACATGATAAAGTGAAAGAATACAAGAAAAAAAATGAAAAATGATTGAAATTCTAGCACAAGATGTATATTTTAAAGGTTGTTGCTAGCCATGACTAGGAAGAGGTAAGAAACACATGCCTCCACCTCGTTGGCTAGAGTTTCCAAACCACCAAGCTTTGTAAATTTTTGTAAATTCAATAGTGAATCTTTTTTTTAAATCTGAATACACCGCTTCATAGGTAACTTTATTTTCTTGAGAATGATCCCAAAAATAATTGACTTTTCACATTCCTAAGTAAAAAATGGCCGTTCTAAACAAATCAACCATATTATGGGTGATGAAAATTTAAGGGTTACCTCCAAAATACTTATTGGAAGTCAAACTACTATGCAAGACCTTCCCTTTTCACACAAATTTCAAGGATGAACATTTGCACTTCTGTCTTATATAGAATAGAAGGATTTTCTGTCATCCATTGGACTAGGATTAATAAAAAAGTGTGAACAATAGAGAACATATGCATGGTGAGTTGTCAACCATGTGTGTATTGCGTTCCTTATGATATTCCAACTTTCTCCGGTTTTTATGACATAGCTACGATAATAGAGTAATGGAGTTGTAGCAAAGCTGGGTTGTTATCTCACTTATAGTCATCACCTTGTCATGAGATGAGCCTATAAGGTAAAATAACCAATCCATCACAGGCAGAATGACTGGTTGCTCTATTGGTATTGTTGAATTTTTTTAAGACTAAGGTGAGAAATAGCAAGACCAATTGATTTTCTTTTGACAAAGTACAAATTTGTTAAGAATTTTTGAAGTGTTTTGCCCAATTGACCCAAAAGAGACTCTAAATTACCAACAAAGCCAACAAAAAGTCAATTCATAATAGTCATCTTACTCACCTAAAGTGGACACAATATTTTCTAACATGACCACAACATGAAGGCCTAAAAAATGTCACCATGGCTTTTTATTGGCATTTTTGTGCCAAATTGCACCCAAAAAAAAATTTGGCTACTAAATGGCAAAAATTGATGACTTTTTCCTCTAGAAAACTTTGAATAAAAAAAAATCATGAATGAAATCGCCAAATTGTAAATGAAAACAAAATCACAGACATGTGATATATACTAAAGTGATATTTTCTATCCAATATGTGAATGATTGCTGAAATTTGGAGCACCATAATAACATTTTATATTGCCACTTTGGCACTTTATAAAAAATGAAAAAAAGAGCCATGAATGTCACCTCCTTTGATGAATTTACACTTAAAAGGTGGAAGTTCCATTTACAATTACTAATCACTCCATCATTGTCATTAAAACATTGATTGTAGTCACTAACTCAACCTAATGTAGCCCAAATCTCATTTATTGAAAAAAATCTATTATAGGTTGATGTGAGACTTTGATGGGACATTCCTTAGGCATTTGGGATGACTTTGTAATAGATTGGTCTACCCCTAAATACCTAAGTGTCCCCTTGAGGGACACTTGAGTTTGGGCAAGCTCTTGGGATGTCAATTTTGTTCAAAATAGAAAAATAAATAAGTTTTTTGAAAATATAATTTTTATCTCAATTTTTATCCAAGGGCAAAAGTTATATTCAAAATAGTCAAGAAAGGGTAGCAAAAAACACACTTGAAATAATTTTTTTGAATAGATAGTAATTTGTATGCATTGGAAAGATTTGGTTTGTTCCATTTAGATAAGTCATTTGAAAGTTATGGAGCATCTTGTTTTGTAGACAATTGTAGCATCTTCTTGAAAAATAACATGTTGGATCTGTTTTTTAATTCAATTTTTACAATTTTCAAAAATAAAAAGTTTCACAAAATTTAGTGTAGTTTTTAGAGTAATCTCACCATTGGGATTAGTGTATTTCAATTCCATATTATAGCTATTAATGATTAAGTTTTTCCCTCTTTCTAGTACATTCTTCTGCTTTTAAAAAAAATTAAAGAATAAAAATTAAGTTATTTTTTGAATTTTCAACTGACTTCTTCATGATAATTTTTTTCAATTTAAAATGAAAGATGAAAAAAATAAAGTTAAGAGGATTCAAAGTCTTAAGAACTAGTTTGCCACGGTGCCAAAAACTATATTTTCTAAACTTTGAAGTCAAATATCTTGCAATCTTTGTGGTCAAAGTTTTTAAAATTTCTTTCACACATTACATACTAGTCTATTGCAAGATTTTACAATTAGATATGCACATTTTCATTTTTTTGAAAATTTGTGCTCTTTGCATTAGAAATGGCATTTTTGAGTGGATTTTGATGAAAAAATGGCCTTAAGTATTTAGAGGTTATTGCTATCACTTGGTCACTACCTCAAACTATCCACCTTCAAATATAGAAGTCACAACCCTTCCACCCTGAAATATACAAGCCCCCCCTCAAATAAGTTTAAAAAAATTATTAATATGGATCTATGTCAAATATACAATATGGATATAGTATACAATGGATACACATTCATACAAGGATATAAATGTAATACTCGTCGTAAACAAATATACATACAAAAATGAGAATATAATAATATACAATGGATATAAAATATGGAAATACAATATACAATGTACAATATTATCTTATCCTATATCATTTGTTATTCCTAATGACTTAACCCCTAAAGGACTGGACTGTGTTTTTTGGTTGTATAGAAATTTTGGGCAGGTACCTGTGAGCGGAGATTTTCATATTTGGGGCTGAAATTATAATAGAATGTGGGGGCAAGGAAGATCTTTCATATGCACCAAATTTCATGACATTTGGAAATACGAGTCAAAAGTTATAGCCTAATATGTTACCTTTTTTTGTAACTGGGCAGTTTGGGCAGATCACAAAAAATCACTTTTTTCAGAAACAAAAATTTGGAATTGATTTTCTAGAGTTTTATATACACAAAAAGATTTGAATCATTCCATTTTGATCAATGAGTCAAAAGTTATGAGGATTTTTTGTTTGCGGGCAGTTTTGGATTTCCTACTCTAAAATAAACTTTGAAATCCTTTATCTTATCCTATTTTCAATATTTTTGGACAAAAAAAAAATTGTAGGATGTAGATACATTATTACAACATTTAGACCATTGGGATTGGAAAATTTCAATTCCATATTTCAATTGTAAAAAATTTAGTATTTTTAATCATTCTCTACTACTACCTACTTACTATTTTTTTCCTATATGTTGTACTATTCCAAATGATCTGAAAATTTACAAGAATGTGGCCAACTTGTCTAGGAAAACAAATCTAAAGAAGCACCACCATTTAGGTCATTTTTTCATAGAAATGTGAGCTTGTGAAGTGCAGCTGCCCTGCTTTTTGCAGGGTAAAAAAAATGATTTCAGTTAATTTGAATGCTTATATCTTGCAATCCACCCGGTGGAAATGTATGAAATTTTTACCACATGTTTTTGATACTATATAATACAAGATCCTATGGTTAGATATGTCAAACAAAGTTTTTTTTCAAAATTTTGGTACTTGTACTAGAATTGGCAGTTTTGGAGCGTTTTTGGTGAAAGTATAGTGACAGTCCTTTAACCCTAGACCGCCCAAAAGGACAAAAAGTGTCTTCACATAGTTTTAAGTTAAATTCAAAGTACTGTAACTATTGCATCCGATGTCCAAATTCAATAAAACTTGTTGGAAAAAGTTGCGCCTTTTTTTCTAATTTGTGTGTTAAAATTTTCAGATCAATCCAAGAGGTAATGATTTTCTGGAAGCCAATCAAAGTTCATAGGCTCAATTTGATTCACCAAAGTGCACTTCATGGCTGCAACTTCAGGGGCTTGTATCTCCTTCATCCAATGTTCAATTTCAATAAAATTTGTTGGATTGTGTTTCCCTTGAATTCTAGTTATTGTAGTGAAATTTTCATGTCAATCCAGGTTGTTTTGAATGTTTGGGAGCAATTCAAAATTCAAAATCCCGCCATTTATGGACTATAGTGAACTTCAACGGCTTGTATCTTCTTCATAAAATGTCCGTTTTCAATAAATAAAAAGTTGTAAAAGTTGCGCATACTAGTCTAGTTTGTGTGGGGAAATTTTCATATCAATAAAAGAATTTATGAATGACTGAGAAGCATTTTAGTAGAAGTAGGTTCAGCCCTAGATGTGTTTTTTGCAACTTTTCTTGCCTATTTTTGACATTTGCAAGCCATTTTGCAAACACATTGAATCAATTGAATGATATTTTTTTTCACCAATGTGTTTGTATCCTGGTTTTGAATCACCTTGTAGTTTAAAGTTTTTTAATTTGATTAGGTTTAGAAATCAAATTTAGCCTCTAAATGTGTTTATAGGAAAATTTCAGCATTCTTTTTCAACACTAAAACATTATAATCCTGCAATCTACATGGTCAAATGACTTCAAATTTGATCCATGACATCTACAACATGTGTACTACATGATTGTATGGTTAAGATCTTTATTACTTAGTCACATTTAGATTTATAGCACTTCAAAAGCTAGGATGTTTTTTTACCCAAAATGGCGATGGGCGGTCTAGGGTTAACGGTTAATAAAAATAGATGGTCATGGGTCATTGGAATAACAAAATATTGTTCCTAGGGTCAAATTAGATTTGAAAACAAAACTTTACTTTGAAAAGACTTGAAAACATCTCATAAATGAGATCCAAGCATTATATTTTGCAATTGGTGAAGTTTTATATACTAAAATTTTAAGGGGACATACTTAACAAGCTAATGAAAGAATCTTGTTGTTATATTTATCACAAAAACAATAAAGATGGAAAGTCTAGATTATAAATCTCGTTGATATGATTTACCACAAGCTTTAGGAAAATTGTTTTAGAAAACTTTATTATAGATGAGCTTTGAGCATCCACCCCACACAAAAAATTTAGGAGTTGAGTCTACACAAGTTGAGCTTGGTTCATTTGTAGCAATCAATATTTATTAATGAAATTATTGCTAATTAAAAAATTGCTAATAGAAGTTATAAATAAAAAACAATCCCTATTTGTTTTACGCTAATACTTAAGTGGATTATAACATATGACTTCTAGAACAAAACAAAGAAGCTTTGTGGTTGATGTAAATGAAAAATTTATTCATCTAAGATCCCACCATTGAGACTTCTAGGGCTTTTAGAAGATAATTGTATGGAAGTGTGCTAATCATGATGTTAAAAATGACAACATGGAATTGTTTGAGTACTTGGAGTTGAAAAATCATTATAGATCTTTTGCAAACAATTAGCATTGAAAATTAACAAAAAATACAGCTTTATCCGTAGCAATAAAGTTTTAATGTGATTAGCTAAACTTTCAAAGCTATTAACATATATAATTACTTCACTTCTTTTTTTAAATTAATGTGCTGAAAATATTGAATCTCACTATCCATAGAAATTTTTTAGAAGTACACTAGTGATTTTATTTTTCTTTGAATTCATTATTGAAGAAATGCAAAGTCAATTTGATGATGATTTTAAACATATCATATGTAATTTGAAAAGACCTTTCACATGGACAAAAACAACATTCAAATAAGACTATACATACATATATATATATATATATATATATATATATATATATATATATATATATATATATATATATATATATATATATATATATATATATATATATATATATATATATATATATATATATATATATATATATATATATATATATATATATATATATATAATTTTTTTGTTAAAGAAGTGTTCAAAAATAAAATAAAAACAAAAATGATATTTAAGTCTTTCATGATGCACCCAAATAAATTACAACTTTGACATACTTGGGACAAAATAGCATAGAGAAATGTTAATATTTGTGACTTTACACTTGAAATATAATTTAGCAAGTCTAAAAGTTTTTGCAATCCAATCCAATAGGTAGATTATTCTATCATTCTTTAGTGCTAAAATTTCAACAAACAGGTAAAAATTGACATGAATGAGTTATTAAAATTAATAATAGATCAAAGGAAGGACTATTATAAATTGAGTTAAACCATATTTTTATATGATGAAATATGGGCAGATTTTACTTACTATTTTTACATGAACTCAAATATTATTTCAATTCCATTTTGAATAATGTTATAATGGACTATCAATCTATTTTTTTTAATCTTTGGTATAAGTGTTGAAATTGCATTTGTGCTTGCATTAAACATTAAACCAAAAAAATTTAAAATCTTTGAATGGATTTTTAAAGATTTTGGATAGGGACCTATGATGTCCAATTTTACTTTATTTTTTTGAAAATAAAAGAATAAATCCTAGATTTTGGAAATATAATTTTTACTTCAGCTAGTATGCAAAAGAAAACATGATGCTCTATAAATTGACATAGTACTATAAAAATCTCACCTTTAGGATCGACATGTTTTAATTCCATTTCAAAACTATTAACAATTAAATTTTTCCTCCATTCAATTGAAAAATAATAAATAAATAAACCCATATTTCCAACTCAATTCTTGAATATGAAGATTAAACCTCAAAACTTTTTATTGCAAAGACTTTAAGTTAAGAGAATTTAAAGTCTGAAAAACTAGTGAAACAAGGTACCAAATTTTAATTTATTTTTCATTTTGAATACTATACTAATATCTAACAATCTACAAGGTTAAAGTTTTTGAATTTTTTTTCCAAGCCTTAACAAGATCATACCATTGGATAGATATCAATGACAAAACAATAGTTCTTATATTCTACCTCTTTGCAATCTCCTACAAGGAAATATAACAATAATCATGCTAAATTCTTTTAAAGGCCATGCAACTAATTTTAATTGAAAGGGAACAATTGTGAGAATATTGTGAGATTTGTGATGAATTTATTTTTGAATCATGAAAAATGGTTTTGCACTTAGGAATTACACATCCCATGAGACAAATTCAACATGATTTGGATAAATTACCTACTGTAGGAGTTGTAAGTTTTTTACTACTCCAATAGAAAAATACAAATACCATCGCATGAAAGTTAGGAAGAGAGCTTGGGAATGTAGGAGTATGAGTGCAAAATTTTATTTGATAGAAAAATTTGACATTCTTTTTTTTTAAATCAAATATTGTGCACACAAAAAATAGTATGGAATTTATTATTTTTAATACAAAAAAGTGTCCATCACTATGATTGTGAACCTACTACAATGATTTTGAATTAGAAACATTTGTGTAGATCAACTTTCCATCAAATTGCACTATTCCTATTATGGTAATAACAACATTTTGTATCACAAATATGGGACTATTGAGAAAAAATATTCGTTATCATTATTTTTTTAAATTGTCAAAACCTCTCTACAATATAAGAGGATTTAGCCCAAAATGTAACCACCCATCCATAAGTCCTAATAGTAATGTGCTTCCCTATTGAAGAAGATGAAATAAGGGGGTGGATTGGATCACCTTCCATTTTTGCTTGTATCATTATCATTAATCCTTTCCTTCACTTGAAGTTATGAGAACCACAAAAAAATTTGAATGCAATTTTTATGATCTATACGATACATTACAATATCATGTCCACTACATCCATCATGGTTTTAGTTACTAATCCTCAACTACAATCACTATAAGAACCCCACATTTTTAGTAAGTAGTTGAAGGCATTCTATAGTTTTTTCATCCATCCATGTAAGGTTTTGGGAAAACCATCCCAAAGAATTGCCCTTCCTTTGTGTTTTTCACATCTAGTTTGCCTTTTACCTCAACCTATAGTAACTTGGAGAAACTTACTTGTAGTAAAACTAGACTTTCTAACGACATAGTCGTCTCATGTTCTCTAAGATGTTCAACCCAAACACGCCAATGTTTTTTTCAGTGTCTCAATGGTCATTAGCACCAATGAAGACATATCCCTATATTTTCTTCAAAGGCAAAAAACAATGTTTTTTATCCTTTGTATGGTTGAATTTCTAAATACAACTCCCTTATACTTTTCACAAGTTTGTCATTTTTATCCCACTTTTGTCAAGTTTTGTTAGGAAAAAAAAATCTTTAATGGTTTAAATGATTATATGGTTGGATTTAGGTTTAGTTTCGATATGGTGTAGTATTCCCATATTCAATTTATGAAACCTACATGTAGCAAATGTCAAAAATTTGTCAAGTGATGGTTCATCAAGTAACTTGTTAATGTTAACCCTAAAGTCCCATTATTCCTATGGAAGACAAAATGAAATTTGGGCAAGCTACTATTGTCTCAATATTTGTAATGATTTTATGAAACTTTTTGTGAAGATAGAAAAATACATTTTCTTTTGGAGATTATAATTTCTATTTCAATTAGTACCTGGGAGCAAAAGTTATGGCACAATAAATCCAAATTTTAGTTAGGCGGGTAGAAAATGCCCCTACAGAGCATTAAAAAACATATATTTAAAAAAAAATTCCACATAGATTGTATTTTCATCTACATTGGAAGCTTTAATTCATTCCATTTGGATTTGTTTTGTAAATATTAAGGACAATCTTGTTTTGGAGGCAATCACAACATCTTTTTGAAAAAATAACTTGTAGGATTCATTTATGAATTCGATTTTCCACAATTTAAAAAAAAAATAGCTTCACAAGGTTATGATCTCTTGCTAGAACAATTTCACTATTGAAATAAGTATGTTTCAATTCCATCTTAGAGCTATTAACGGTTCAATTTTCCCTCCAATCTTGAATGTACTTCTACTTAATGATTTTTTAATGAATGGAAATTAAGTATTATTTATTTTTTTGAATTTTCCCCTCTAAATCTCTCAATTCAATTCTTCAACGCAAAAAATTAGAAATTAGAAATCAATAGTGCAAAATTTTTAAGGGAAGAAGATTCAAAGCCAAAAAATCTAGGCGAGCATAGACAAAGCAGAACAATTTGTTTTCTTCACTTTAAATGCAAATATCTTGCAACCTAAAAAGTCAAAGTTTTTGAAATTTCTTCCACATGTTCTTCCACATTCTAAACTAGTATAAGATCCTACAGTTAGATATGCATAAACAAAAATAATTTTCAATTTTTTTTGCTTTTTGCAATAGAAATGGTTGTTTAGAGTTTTTTTTTTTATGGAATAAAGTTCTCAAGGGACTTTAGGGGGTTTCAAAGCTTTATAGTTTAGGTAATGGATAGCATGATAGTTGTCATGACTATAGTAAACTTGCCAATCACTACATAGACAAAATTCAAATCCTTCTCCAAATAAATGTAGAGACTTGTATATTTTGAAATTTGGTGTGATTATTAAATGTCATGTTAAGATTCACCTTCAAAAAACAAAATGCAAAAAGATTTTATTCCTACATATTTTATTGCAATTTAAAGGCAATGCACCTGAAATCTAGTTTAAAATTCCTTATAACCCTTCAGTACACAATGTGCAGTCATTGGGTAGTGATACAAAATTTTGTTCCCATTGCAATTGAATTGGTAGGTGAATCATGTGGTAACTATGTGGTAATTAGCAACACTTGTTGTCTGATTTTTAGATGTGCTTGATAAATGACCAGTTTACCCTATTGAACATTAAAAAAAAACATTATTGTCTAAGTTCAAGATGAACTACTTGTAGAGTTGTCTTCTTTGTAAATTAAGCTACACACTTGATAGGTAGTCGAGTAAATAGCTGAACCCATTTGTTTTTGTTTATGATGGACACCACCCACCCTTATTGATCCGTCTGCTAAAGTAACCTTGTCGCATTATTGAAACTTGAAAGGCATGTTCAGTGTAATAAGAATGTAAGGTAGACCAGCAACATTAAATGATGATGACTTCACTTACGTACATCCATCAGCATACTACCCTGTCTTATAATTGGGTTTTTTTCCCCAAGTATAATTACAATTTCAATTTGAGAAAAAAAAGAAAATTGACAAGTGAGGGTGAACTCACCCCTCACTCGTTCATCCTCCAAAGTCATTTCCCGGGTGCATATAAAAAATAAAATAAAAATTTGTGCTTGATTAATTTATGTACTTCAGTTGTCCTAGCTAATTTGGATCAGGGTGGATTGCCCCCCTCGCTCGACCTTACCAGGGGTGCATGTAAAAAAAAAAGCCCCCTATTTTGGGCCGTTCTAGGGTAGATTCTTGACCTCCCTAAACTAATTGGGGGTCTCTGATCGCAAAAATGAAATAAAATTTTGCAAAAAAATTCATGTGCAAAAAATAAATAACTCCAGGGTTTGCCCACAGGGCCGAGCGAGGGGTCAGTTCATCCTCGCCCTAATTTGGGGCCTCTGATTGCAAATATGAATTCAAAATTTGCAAATTTTATCATGTGCAGCAAAATTTAAAAAATCCAGCATTTTCCATAGGGGACGAGTGAGGGGTCAGTTCACCCCTTGAATTGAACCCACCCGCTGCCTGCTGAACTTGACGTGTGACTCCGTCATTTTCACGTGAAGAAGGAAAATAATGATTTCTGTTGAGGACAGATGTCATCCATTGATTGCCAGTCTGCCTGTCTGTATGGCAGTGGCTCACCGTGACTCTCACTATGCAAGTGAAGGGAAGGGAAGGGAAGGGAAGGGAATGGAAGGGAGTGTTTTCCTTTTCTTTTCACTTGCAAGTGAGAGTCATGTGATGGCATTTGCCCATCAATTCAACTTTCACCCCAGTCACTGGGTTGTTATGACAAACTCCAAGTCGGGTGCAGAAACGAGAGCTGTGGGTGTCCAGTGTAAGTAATCAATATCATGTCCGTCCGTAGACAACTGAAGGAGAGGCTTATCCAACCACGTAACTTATCATAGTTGGTGTCTCACTCTTTTGGGTCACCAGTGGAACGTGGCTATAATGAAATGAAATGAAAACAAAAGAAAACAAAAGAAATTGTATTTCTCAAAATTTTCAAAATTATGATTGAATTTGTTCTTGAATGATGGAAATGACCAATTTGATGGGTACCCAACTGATGATAATGAGTCCTGCATCGACAGCTAATAAGCCAACAGAGTCACAGATCACGGCTGAAGCCTAAACCTGCTGTGAAAACAAGTCCAGGATAGATGATGAGAGGCCCCCTTCTCATCCCTGAGGGAAATCACTGAATTTTTTTATTTGCCACGTATGATCAAATTTGCAAATTTTGAAATCACATTTGCAATCACGGGCCCCAAATTAGCTTGGAGAGATGTAGAAGATAAATTAATCATGCACAAAATAGGGGGGCTTTTATTTTGAAATCGACCACTCTAGATTCTTGCTTAAAATGTACTCCCACCACTATTCATGAGATTCAATCTATCGTATAAGGGTTTTAGAAACACCTATTTTCAACACTTTGAAGATTTGTAATTTATTCATGAGGGGTCCAAAAAATTAATGCATCTATAAGAATCTAGAATCCCTTTTGACTACCAATAGGATCCACACAAAAAAATCAATATAATAATGGAAAATCATGCTTAATTGCTTATTTGTGCAATTTTAGGAGTAGTTACCTCGGTTGTAATTTAATATGTGAAGGTTTGGGAAGCCCAATTGTAGTCACATCATGGGCTTTTTGTATATTTGACATAACTTAGAAGGTGCATGAATTAAGGTATATAGTACTTCCTTTGTTTTTGAATAATATTGGTGTTTTCTTTGTGTTTTACAAAGGAAACACCAATATTGTTCAAAAACAAAGGGAATACTATAACACTGATAAAAGGGAATACTAGTACTATATAGTAGCATTCCCAATTTAGATCATGATATATATTGGGAGTGCCATGTATCATTGGATGAGCTCTCCCAATTTAGATCATGATATATATTGGGAGTGCCATGTATCATTGGATGAGCTCTCCCAATTTAGATCATTATTGCACTACCTACATTTATGAAAAGTTACAAAATGATTGTCTATTCTATGAGCATGGTGCTATGACTAAATAGCAAGCTTTACATGCTAAAATGACATCCAAATGAAAAATGATAATTGGGTGATTGCAAGAAACACTTGTCCTATCTCTTGTCCCCTTGCCCTTAAAATTTGGCTTTTTGCTCATAACTTTTGCGTTGTTTGTCCATTTGGCATGAAATTTGGAATGAAGGTAGATGCTAAAATTACAGACCTTGAGTGGTTTTTTTCAATGTTTTAAAAATTAGTTTATTATTTTTAACCTACCCCTGATTGGGTGTCTACCTTGGCCATTTAGGGGGGTTTAGTCCTATTTTTGACCCAAAAATGCGAATTTGAAGTCACAAATTGGACATGTTGGAGGTCTACTAACACTAAAAGGGCTGACAATGAGTTTTTATGAAAATAGCATCATGTCAATTGCACACATGGGGTCAAAGTGACCTTCCTTTGCGCGAAAGCTATGAAGAGGGAAAAAATTTCCTTCATGAATTTTTTGGTACAATGCGAGCGCAGTCTTCTCTAGCAAAATGACTTTTTTTATGGAATTTATTTGAATTTCTTTTGAATTACTAAAAATGAAAATCTCTACAGACCCCCTTTTTGCTCTTTTTTGCTCCCAGTGGCTTTTGCAATACTTCGTAGTAGTATGTAGTACTGCATAGTACAACATAGTACTAAATCAACGGTGTAGATCTACAAGCGCAATGGTGCAAATTTGTCGGGGCGCTTCTAAAACGTAGTATTAGTAGTATTGCATAGTACTGCCAGTCCTATGGCCAAAAAACACAGTTTTGAATGAAAAACGTGAAGTGTTTCTTGCAACTACCCAATTATTCAATTGTCAATCCAACAGTGTATGTCTTCTAGGGTTGTGGATGTATTGTGCACAGAGCCCACACATTTGGGTCAAGATCTTTATTTCTTGGTTTCAAATAGATTCAAATTTTCACCCTCTCATATTTAATTTTGGTTTCTAATTTACACACCTTACCCCCTTCAGGACCAAACATTCAAATTTCAAACAACGGATGAACGCAAACATGTCCCAAGCACACAATTTTTTTTTTCATCCATTGATTATCTTGAAGATTCTTATATTAGGTCTTTAACATTTGTATGATATTGATTTTATAGGCTTTACTTTTCAAATATTCTATAATTCAAAAGGGCACTGGTAGGTATGGCCTCAAAAAGTAAAATTTTCAATTCAAAAAATGACCCTCCAAAAACAACTTGAATAAAAAATCTTGAAAAATATTATGATTAGAAATTAACATTTTGAACTTGAAGTCAAATTATTTTTGTGAAAATTATAGATATTCAATCTACAATTGATTTTTAAAGGAATTTTTAATTTTTGGCTTTAAATTTTATTGAAAATATTGTTGGTGTACCTATTGGTCTAATCTTATGGATATGATCTATGGATCATATCTTACAACTATTTTTTGAAAGTGATCATTACATTTTATATTATTCTAATACATCTTTACAATTTTTGAAATCTAGACTACTACTTGGTTCTTAAAGGATTAATAAACTTAAATTCTTTGTGAACTCTCTTACATAGTGAGTACGTTCTTTTTAAGTGTCCAATCTATACCTCTTTGTCTCAAAGTTTGTGCTAAAAAACCCTTAGGTTTGGTAATGAGCTAAGAATATAAGGGGAAAAAAATCAACATGGAAGGAAGTACACAATGCAAGGAAATACTAAGCTACTAGTAAATTAAACATAAGTTAAACATAAAATTGAAAAATGTCAATCCGAAGGACTGCAAATGTTAGAACCCCTTAAGTTCTTTTATATTTAGAGGCCCAAAACTATTTCAAACTACTAGACTTCAAAGCAAGGCTAAAATCTTCATCTATGTCTATTCATTAACAAATCCAACTATAGGATCCTTTAGTTCACTTATTAGAGTGCATCCTCCTAAAATTTTAGAATAAAAAACCCTACCAATCGCAAGATCATAATGCTTAAATTTCAAAAAGTAGTATTTTCAATTCTTCCCAAATTATTAGTTTTCATCTTTCAAACTTCTTACTTAAAAATGCGTTGATCCTACAATTTCCAACTCTCTATGATATTTTGAAGAAATAAGTTGGAAATACATATAAAAAGTTTCAACAAGAAAATTTCATATTTATGCTTGAAAAAAATAGTAAGCAAAAAGAAGTAGAATATATATGATTATAAATACTAATTTTTTAAGAATTTAGTTATAGAATTGAAAATTCTCAATATCAATGATTCTAATGTTGTAATAAAAACATCCCATGATGTAATTCTTTTTCCAAAAATATTGAAAATTTAGTTAAATAAAGGACTTCAAAGTTTATTTTAGAGTAGAGATTCTAAAATTGCCCACAAACTAAAACTTCTCATAACTTTCATCTTGTTAATCAAAATGGAATGATTCAAAGCTTTTTACATATATATAAATCTAGAATACCAATTTCAGATTTTTATTTCTTAAGAAAATAATTTTTTGGAGTTTCCCAAGTTACTTGGGCTCCAAAAGAAACTACATATCATACAATAATTTTTTAACCATCTAGTCAAACTTTACCCCCTAAAGGCCCATTGTCCCTTTGGTGGACAACTTGGAGTTTGGATAGGTTCCTATGAGCTGAAATTTTACTTGAATTTTTTGAAACTTTTTGAGGATGTATAGTTTTGTGAAGGCTTCATGGATATATAATTTTTATTTCAATCCAATGTTGAGTTGTCCAAATTTCATTGATTGAAGCCAGGGGCAAATGCACATGCTATACTAGTGAAAAGGACAAAGACCAAGGTAGGCAACAAGTGAAGGGCTAAGACAATTGGCCACCCCTAGCCCTTGACATGTCTAAGCCCTTAGGATTTCATGCCATGGTCTCACAACAACAATTCTAAGGAATAAATCTACAAATAAATGAGAAATATTAATGTCATTTGACAAATTTGTCATACTTATTCATTACATGTAACTTGGAATTTGCTTCATTACCATTTGGTGAGAAGCCCAAGTGGAGAGATTGTTTTATAATTAAATCCATTGTCTATTATGAATCCTCAAAGGATATGGGATAATTTGAAGATGAAAGCTTGACAACTCATTGTCAAAACTTAAGAATTGCATTAGAAGATGTTTGAGGTCAAAACAAGATTGGGAGTTCCCAAGCATTCACTAGGGGTGGCCAATGGTCTTAGCCCTTCACTTGCTGCCACAACAACAATATGAAGTGGCCACGACTGTGCCACGTCATCTGGTATTGATTAATTAATATTTTTTTTAATTTTTTAATTTTTAATTTTTTCTTAAAATTATGATTGTTCCCAAGCAAAGGAACAAGCCTACAAAGGCCCTCTTTGCCTTGAAATCTCTTATAATGTATTTGAAGTAGAATTTGAGACCTCGTTTAGGCATAGTAGAATAACTTTTTTGCAAAACACTTTGAACTGAAAGAAGTTGAACAATCAAGATAAATTTTATCTCCAAAAATTCGTTTGAGATTTTGAGTCTCCAATCAAAAGTTATGGACAAAATTTAAAGAGGATGTTTGAAATGTAAAAGAAAAATCCCTTCCAACCCTTCTCTAAATTTGTCCATAACTTTTGATCGGAGGCTCGAAATCTCAAAATGATTTCTGCAAATGAACTTTATCTTGATTTCCCAACTTTTCATACTTCAAAGTTTTTTGGAAATTTTTATTCTACTATGCCTAAATGAGGTCTCAAATTCTACTTCAAACACAATTCCTAAGTTTGACTTAACTAAAAGCATTTGAGCTCCTACTAATTCTAATTCACATATCCCACATGGATTGTTCTACCTCCTATTACCCCATATGTATATAAAAAACTTTTTTTCACACTCAAAAATTCAAAATAAGTTCAAAATGCTTTAGAAGCCATACAAGGTAGTATTCATTGGATTTAAATTTCTTGTAATTTAATATTCAAGCAATGAAATTACATCACATTGGCATATCTTAGGTGGCCCCTTTTTTTGGCGTGGCCACCATGTGGATGCCCTAAAGGAAGGTGGGTAAAAGAAATCAAACTCAGAGTTCTCAATGGAAGGGACATGTCAAGAACAGACTAGAACACACATGAACCCATTTTCCAAAGGTTGCCCAAAGCCTTTGCCTTTTTCCTTAGTTCACATAGTCCTTCTAAATTCTATAGGAAGTAGAGGATTTGTCTTTTTCCAAAAAAATTTGGAACTTGTAAAGCATTAGTATATCTTTCAATCCACCATTCAGATTTTGAAGTTTCAAAATTATGTGGTGGAAAATGTGCTTGGAAAATTATACTGTGCATTGTGAACTCTTGGACATTGTTGCATTGCAAGATTTTTTGGGATGTGCTCTATATCATTTTTTGGCTTGAATTTTTTTGGAGACACAACTAACAACTTGTTGAGTGTGCTATATTTTTCAATTCAAAATTTCTAGTGCAAAAACTTGCCACAATCAATGGTCAAAGGCATTTGAAATTGTCGGGCACAACATTAGATGAAATTCAACCCTCGTTAAGGGTTTTTAGTTATCTTGCGTTCCCCTACGTTCTCATCTCTGCCATGCAGCCTGCTGATGTGGCCGAGAGATTGCCACATCAGCACGCATAAATTTTTTAATTTAATTTAATTTTAAAATTTTAAAATTTTAAAATTAACTTTTTTTAAATATTTTAATAAAAAATTTAAATTTTGAATTTCTTTTTAATAATTTTTTTCCAAACAAGGCAAGTTGGTTCCCAATAACGGGATTTAGCCTGAAACGGCCCTCCTGGAAGGCAAAAAAACATATAATGTGGAAAAAAGAACCACTTTCCATTCAACTTTCCACCTGTATAGTCAAATGTCATAAAATGTTTACCACTTTTTCTTCTACAAGTCTACAATATGATCCTATGGTTAGATCTTTACAAAAATTTGATGAACACAACAGTAGGGGCAATTTTGTTGAAAATTTTGATGAACACATCACTAGGGGCAATTTTGAGTGTTTTTTCAAAGAAAAAAGGCCTTGGACTTTAGTGATTAAAGCTAATCCTTGCCTATATGTTGTTAGAAATTCAGAGAAAAAACTAAAAATTCCATTTGTAAATGGATGACCAAAAAAGTTTGTTGCCAAAAATGCTATTTGGTCTTTTAGGGATTAAGCAACATTTTGGAAAATATTGAAATTTGACTTATGCCACATTTAACTATTTTTGAACTTTGGAAAGTCCAGAATTTGTAATGGTTATCGGGAGAAAAAAACTAGTCATCAAGAGGTAATGCAAAACATCGAGAGACCTAAGCAAAACATCAGAAGATCTATACAAAAATCAAGGGATTCCCTGATGTTATTATATCTAGATCTCTAGATGTTTTGTCCAAAATTCATTGAATAGTCCAAAAGTAGTTAAATGTGGCATACTAATAGAAGGAATTTTAAAGAACCAATTTTGTTTTTGAGAAAAAACATGCTAATTGGCTAAAAAAACAAATTTTTTATAGCTTTGATCTTATTAGTTTCAGTAAAATGATAAAACTTCTAAAATTCCATTTTTTCTAATTCCATTTATTTCAAAGTTTATAAAGAATAAGATACTCTCTTGTTGGAATCGCAAGAAATAAATCTTAAAATGAGGTGTCTGAACAATTTGGAACTGTAAGAGGAATATCAAAAGCTAAATCTAAAATCTGAATCCTATTTCAAAACACTGACACAAACAAAAAATTTGGGTCTTTAACCCTGGAGCGCTCCGACGTCCATTTTCTAGACGATGAACAGATTCATATCCTTGTTTCTGTCTCATTCCTGCTTGGATGAAAGTCATCCTAATTTTTGATGATACTTTATCAAATTGTTGTTCTATCCATCAGTTGGATTTGGTGTTACTAAAATATATACATTTCTAAAATTACAAATGTGGAAGTATGTCAAGTGGTCAATTTGCATTGACTTTAGTTCAAAACTAGATGTGCAAAAATGAGGTCAAAGATGTAAAGGTCACAAAAATTTCAAAAAATCACCATATGAAGAGAACCTTATTTCAAATCCATTCCAACAAGTTTTACTCAAAAAATGATAATATTTTACTTGGAATTGAATTTAGAAGGAATTCTGAAATTTTCTTTTCAAAATTTATAGAAAAAGATTGGTGATAGCATTAGTAGATCTAAGTGTATGGATAGAATTTAAAAATCAAAATCTACAGTTTTCATTTGTATACCAATTCCAAAATATTCTTCCAAATTGTAGTTTATAATGGTTTTGCTCAAATCGTCAATTTTGGAGATGAATCCAAATGCTTAGGGGTTAACCCCTAAAAGATCAAGGCCTTTTTTCTGCCAAAAATCACTCAAAACTGCCATTTTTATAGCAAATAGTACAAATCTTTGAAAATTGTTTGTGTGCACATCTAACCATACAATCTTACACCCAACTAGTATGAGAATGCTTGGAAAAAATTTCAAAAATTTTGATTACAGGAATTGCAAGATATATGCGTTTAAAGTGAAAAAATAGCTTTTCAGCACATTGCGGGACTAAATTATTTGACTTTGAACCTCTTTAAATCAAAATTTTGGCACTATAGAGTTTTAAGCTTTAAATCTTTATTTTGGAGAATTGACTTGAGAGTCTAGGAAAAAAACAATTAAAAAAAAACTCAATTTTTATTCATTAAAAATTTATTAAGTAGAAGTAGGTATGAGATAGAAGGAAAATCTAAATTATCAATATGTCTAAAATGGAATTAAAACGCACTAATTCCAATGGTGAAATTGTTTTAGGAAGCAAACTAAACCATGTGGAACTTTTTTTTTTGTAAAATTGTAAAAGTTGCATTAAAAAATGAATCCTACAAGTTATTTTTTAGGAAGATACTCTAATTGCCCCAAAACCAAGATTGTTTATAACTTTCTCATAAAATATCCAAATGGAATGACTCAAAGCTTCCATGTAGAAAAAAATATAATCTACTAGGGAAAAAAAGTTTGAAAAACAAAAAATTGAATTTTTTTTTTGTTGCCCCCTCTCCCTTGTTTTGAGTTTATTTGTGCATAACTTTTGTTCCTAGGCCCCAATTGAAAAAATAAATAATATTCCCATGAAGCTAATTAGTTTTTCAATCTTCAAAAAAAAAGTTCAAAAAATCATGACAAAAATTCAGCCCATAGGTACTTGCTTGAAACCCTATTTGTTCCTCAAAGAGATAAAGGTCCTTTAGGGGTTAAGGACCTTTAGGTTTATCCCCTAAAAGACTAGTTCTATTCCATTCCATTGTACTTTTAAAATGATATCCAAATTTCAATGTAATATTTTTGTTACATGAAACTATGTGTTATCTATCAATGTAAGAAATCTATATTATTTTTGTAATAAATTTGAAATTTTTGTAATTTTAAACTAACAAGTGAAATTATATTGGTAAATATAACAAAAACAATCCAATTAATATGAATTTTTTTGAAGGGGTAAAAGTAGCCATGAAGAGGAATGTAAATTTTTTTACATATTTCATTTCTTTTTGACATCCAAAACATCCTTGGTGATGACCTTTAACCCGTAAAGGACCAAATTGCGTTTTTTGACAACATAGCGATTATGGGCAACTCACTACTAATGGAATTTTTATTTTTTTCTTTGAAATTTCCACATAACATGTGCCTGAGGAGTAACTTTAAGGCCCAACAATTTTCATAACTTTTCACTACATGGTTCAAAATTATTGCATGATACGTAATTTTCAGTGTTTGGCTAGCAACCAAGCAGGAAAAAAAACTTCTTTGAAAATCACTTTTAATCACTCATAGATTGATCGATAGATAGATAGATAGTAATCATTCCATTTTGATTAATGAGGTGAAAGTTACGAGGAATTTTAGTTTGGGTTAGTTTGTAGGTAGTTATGGAAGCTCTACTCTAAATAAACTTTAAAGTCCTTTATTTATTTAACTCAATTTTAAATTTTTTTGGAAAAAAAAAGTTGTATATTTTTTATTGCAACATTACAACCATTGGGATTGACATTTTTCAATTTCATAAATAAATTGTTAACAATTTAGTATTTTTAAATATTCTCTATTTTTTTCTACTTACTATTTTTTTTCTATATATTGTACAATTTCAAATCTTCTAAAAATTTTCAAGTATGTAGCCAACTTGCCTCGAAGAAGGAATCCAAGGAGTAACAACCGTTTTGGACATTTTTTCATACAAATGTGACCTTGTGAAGTGCAACTGCTTGTATTTTCACAAGGCCCCCAAAGGATTTTTGTCACTTCAAACATTAATATCTTGCAATCTACATGGTGAAAAATTCTGAATTTTTTTTCACATGTTTTCAAACCAATGTACTACAAGATCCTACAGTTACATGTTTCTAAATTTTTTTTTTTCTAAAATTTGGTACTTGTCCTAGAAATGACAGATTTGGAGCAATTTTGGTGAGAAACATAGTCTTTGACGTTTAGGGGTTAAGTTAAAAGAAACCAAGCTAAATTCAGCCTTTATATAATTAATTAATTATTTTTTTTAAATTTTTTGTGTAGGAAATTATTTAAAAAGATTTATTTAGTTGTGAAATCATAAAATGTGATTTAAAAAGTATAATAATGGATTCTAACACATAGAACTTCTATTTGTAATAACTCCTTAAATTTCTAGATTTTTTTCAAGTTTTGAAATGGAGTAAATTGTTGATTATTACACTTCATTTTCTAACTTTAATTCAAAATAAAAAATAGATACTTTAAAAGTTACAATCAAGTTTGACCAAGAAGCAACTACCTTTTGGATGCGGGGACCTTTACAAGTACATAAAGTCAATATGCTAAGGTAGAACATACCACTAAGATCAAAAGACCCATTGTAAACACCTAGGGAATGACCCATTATAGGATTTTTTTTTTCAATAAATGAAATTTGAACCACAATCAATGTCTTAGGTGATGGTACTAGAGTGATTAATGACTACGATAGGAACTTCCACCTTTTGAGTGT
This sequence comes from Rhytidiadelphus loreus, assembly GCA_947034895.1. Taxonomy (NCBI): domain Eukaryota; kingdom Viridiplantae; phylum Streptophyta; class Bryopsida; order Hypnales; family Hylocomiaceae; genus Rhytidiadelphus; species Rhytidiadelphus loreus. The sequence continues at coordinate 51,246,202 of OX344761.1, forward strand.
AAATTCATTATATGAAGTGTGTTTTTTAGGCCTTCATGTTGTAAACAATGTTAGAAAATATCATGACTACTTTTGGTAAGTAAGATGAGCATTAGGGATACAATTTTTCCGGGCAATTTTTGTTGGTTTGGGGGTAGTTTAGAGACTCTTTTGAGCGATGATGGTAGCAAACTTCAAAATCCATAACAAATTCATACTATGTCAAAAAATATATAATTTCAATTGCTCTCACTGTTTTTCACACTTTTCTTTATGTAGAGAAAATAATTTAAAAAATTTAGCAATGGCATGAGGGCAAATTCCTAGTTCTAACCACGATGGGATATTCTACCTTAATTAGTGTACTTCAAGAATATCAATTGGTTGGTAATTTCCAACTAAAGCTTCCATCCAATGGTTGGCGTAACCCCTAAAGTCCCAAGGCCATTTTTCTGTCAAAAACCACTCAAAACTGCCATTTCTATTGTGTTTGTCCAAAAAAACAAAAAAAATACTTTTTTTGGAATTGAACCATAGGATCTTGAACTTTACTTGTTTGAGATTATATGGTAAAATTTTTATGAAGTTTGACCATACAAATTGAGAGATAGGAGCTTTCAAAGTTGAAAAAACAAGTTTTCTTGAACACTAGACTGCAATTTTAGATGACTTTGATTCCTATTTGTGGAAAAAATGTGCACTGTGGAATTTGAATTTAAAATTTATTATGTTGAAGAATTGAGTTGTGAGTCTAGGAAAAAAAATTCAAAAAATAAAAACTTGATTTTCATACTTCAAAAAATTGTCAAGTAGAAGTAGGTCCAAGATTGAAAGAAAAACTAAATTGTTAATAGCTCTTAGATGGGATTGAAATACAATAATCCCAACAGTGAGATTGTTCTAGCAAGCAAAATTAACCTTTTCAAAAAAAAAAATTGAAAAAAAATTGAAAATTGCATTCTGAAATGAATCTTATAAGTTATTTTTTCAAAAAGATGTTTGGATTGCCCAAAAAATAAGATTGTTGATAATTTTCACATCACAAATCAAAATGGAATGAATCAAAGCTTCAGATGTAGACAAAAACATAATCTTTGAGAGAATTTTTTCTTTTTAAATTATTTTGAATTTTTGCAATATTTTTTGTACTTGCCCGCCGAGTTCAGTTCTAGGCTTTTTGTGGTATAACTTTTGCATCCAATCACTGATTGAAATAAAAATTATATTCCCACAAAGCTTATCAAATTTTCTATCTTCCAAAAAAGTTTCAAAAAATTAGGGTAAAATTTCAGCCCATAGGAACTTGCCTGAATTCCAAATTGTCTCCCGAGGGGACAATGGGACTTTAGGGATTAAGGTAGAGTGCTCTAAAAGTGGCCCTACTCTAGAAGCCACCACTAACACAAATGCAAATTTTTCTTTCTTCAATGTACCACTAGTGTATGTTTCAGGATGTTTTAGTGACTATTGTGTTTCAACTTCAAAAATTCATAACTAATTCCACAAAGGTCCAAAAAATATGAAACGACTTGGATTAGATGCCAATTCCATTTTTCTTTGCATGAAAATTTACTGAAAATTGTTTCAAGGAGTTAGCTTACCCCAAATGCAATCAGCTCTTGAAAGGTCACTTTAAGGGCCACCTACGTTATGTATTACAATACCACTCAAATGCCATTGTAAGAGCTCTGTTAGAAAACCATGATTCTTTGGTGCAAACGATCCAACTTATCATTAGCACATGGGTACGGATGGAATTGGCCATAAGTTAACTTCCATCCTAATAGTGAGCAGTGGTTGTAAGGCCTCAGTCCTCATGTATAGTACAATTGAAAGGCAGACAGGAAGTGATAAGTTATGCTAATGATTGTTGGGTGATGGAAATACCTAAAAGAGAGACGAAAAACCGATAATAACCCCTAAATGCCCAAGACACCATATTTTGATGTTGACAAACTTTGAAGTTAAATAAAATCTTACTAAAGTGTTATTTTTCTTTATTTATTGGTGAATACACTTTTAAAGTCTATTTTAATCATCAAAAATTTGATTTTGAAGAAAATTGTTTATGATTTTTCTATTGAAGTTTTAGTGCAAAGGTGTTCATTGCAAATCATCATTTTTTTTTAGTGTTAAAGGCTCTTGGAGATGAGTCCCAATTACACTACATCTTCGAGGAAAAATCACATTAGAAATTCATTTTAAAAATTGTAGAGTTCATTTTGAGAAGCTGTAAATTGATTATGATTATGCATGTTATATCCTTTATCCTCATATTTATTTCATGACCTCAATTTTAGATTTGACATGAAAATAGGGGATGCAAAGACTTCAAATCACTTTCTCAATTTTAACACCCTCTTGATCAAACATTATAATCTTTCAATTCATAAGTGATATTGTTGTCATTTTTTCCCATGTGATCCATAACACATTGTCTGAGACCTCTTTGTTTCACACAAAATTTTGAGGATGAACATTTGTGGTTATATTTTACATAGAAGGATTCTCTGTCATCCCTTTTAGGCAATTGTGTCATTATAGAATTAACTTGAAAGGATTAGCTACATTTGAGCAAAAATTTAGTTGCCAACAAATTATCACTTTCTAGTGCATCAAGTTTATACAAGAAAAAATAAAATTATAATTACAACTAAATCCAATTTTATTAAATATATATGAAAATAATATGAATATACATACAAAATTTCCTTCAAAATTTTGACATTGTAGATTGCAAGAGTATCTATAGCATTTGAAATTATATATTTTTTTATCTTGGCAAACATTGACAAAATAAATATTGACCCCTCTTGAATAGCCCTAGAAGGTATGAACCTATCACCAAGGTAGTTAGCTAAAAATGATCAAATTCTTGAATAAATAGGTATATTCTTTGTTTTTGCAATTTCCTTGAAAGTCATTCATTAGACACTTTTTAACCCTCATCATCCTTACAATATTATATCAAATACCAAAAAATCATATTTTGAAAGTTATAATTAAGTTTGATAATGTGCATTATAACTTTTAATAGTTGTGTTATTCCTAGGCATTATAACTTTCAAATGGAGTGTGTAATTGCATACTATTGTAACAACTGCTTAATATATAGGGTATTGGGATAAGGTGAACCAGTGTATTACATTCTCAATTCTCCTTTCATGAACCCAAAGGATAAATTTAGTAACACCACATCTTCATGAGGATGGAATTGGAATTTGGATGATAAGTTAATAGGATGACATGACATGTGGGGTGTCCATGTTAAGGGAATCATGGGAAATCACTTCCTACTCACTTCATAAATGAGTGAATTAATAACCCCCATATTTATATTTTTTCCATTGCCCCCTATATCTATATATTTTTTGAACATGATGGATTACAATTGATATGAGATTAACAACCATGTTCCATATCCATACCCATATGTCATACCACATCCATCCACATATATATATATCATGCCCATGTCAAAGTTGTTTGGTTTTAGTTTTGAGAGGGGTAGGTGGATGAATCATGTGTTTCATTAATTTATTTTTTATTTGCAGGGGTGTTAAAGTAATTGATAAGATCTATGTATGTCCCTTTTCAAGGAATAGTAGAGTGATAATAGGGTAGTTCACCTTAGAACCTCTTTACAACAATTCTTTTTGGATTGGAGCCCAGAGAATTGGAGTGTTACGATTGGAACTTTGGGTTGATACCATAGCTATCTTCCAATCAACACTCTCCATTTCTTTGGCAAATTTTTTTGGTGTAAACATGCCCTAACTTATTAGTTATTGGAGTATGGAATATGGAGACTCCTCGGTCCGGCCTCGGCCTCCCATTGACCGGCCCATGCAGAGTGCTGATTTGACTTTCTTCCCACTCAGGACGGAGGTCCTAATCTCTGTCAATGTAAGTTAAAAGTTGGGATAAGCTTAAACAGCCTTGTTCAGTTTTCTTCCCTTCCAATGCTTATCTTTAACTTATCATGCCGTCCTTCCTTCAGAGACCGGGGGTGTCTGAGCAGCAGCCTGATACTCTCCAAAGTCCACAGTGAGTCAACTCTTGCTGCATGGGATTTGTTGGTCGCCAAGGGGAACATTTGGGGAACAGATGCAAGTTAAGGGGAACCAGTCCATTACCATCACCCTTCTCACGCCCCTCATGTACGCGTACTGTACATCTCCCTTCTGAAATCAGTACCCTACCCCATGACGATCAGGGTGGATTGACCCTCTCACTCGTCCTTACCAGGGGTGCATGTAAAAAAAAAGCCCCCTATTTTGGGCTGTTCTAGGGTATACTCTCGACCTCCCTAGACTAATTTGGGGTCTCTGATCGCAAAAATGAATTAAAATTTTGCAAAAAAATTCATGTGCGGAAAATAAATAATTCCAGGGTTTGCCCGCAGGGCTGAGCGAGGGGGTCAGTTCTCCCTGGCCCCCCAATGACTATGTGAGGGGCAGAATTGAGAAGGGTGGTGGTAATAGGCAGGTTCACCTTATTAGGTTACTAGTTCTCCCTTGGGGAATGGATTCACTTTGGAGGGATCTAAGTTACCCTTTGTTGTGCTTGGAGTAAGCTTAGCAATGTTCAAGCTGGTTGGGGAGCTTGGCTTTCTTTATTTCTTCACAAACATAACTTACCCCAGACAAGAAGGTGGCATTGATTTATGCATTTGAGGGCATCTCAATGTTGGATACTCCTCCATCGTTGACACTTTGCATTCACCATTAGAGGAGATTTCAAGCTCTTGGAGGGCCGTTTCAAGCACCTCCCGGTGCTGGTTCCCAGTAGTCCCTGCGAACGCCAGCGCTGCCACATCACCTTTAAAAAAAAATTAAATTTAAAAAAATTTACTTCTCAAAATGCAAAAAGAAATTGAAAAAAAAATTAATTTTTTTTTCAAAAAATGATGTAGCAGTCTCCATTCCACGTCACTGCTCTACGGGAGCGCAGTTCCCGTGTTGGGAACAGGTGGGAACTCGCAGCCCTCCCGTAGCCTGAAATCTCCTCTAATGACTAATAAAGGTGGACATGCCCATTTCCAAGTATACCCTAAAGAATCTTGAAAAAAAGTAGAATGTTCAATTTAAGATGTACATCAAAATTAGGGCAATTTTTAGAACTATACAAAGTTAGACTTTTAGAAAACATAATTAATTCATATGATATCCTAAAAAAAATGTACGACCCAAGTATTTTAGAATCCTTTTCATATTGCCAATAATATCTACAAGTATTTATGACAATTCAATAATGAAACCTATTGTAAATGACTTTAGTGTCCATTTATAGGTCTTTCTATCCAATTGTTGTATCCAAATGTATCTTGGGTCTTCCTCTCTACTTAGTATCCTTCTCTTTTTTGATGACTAGGCATGAGTTGTCTTGTGTGTGGTATTTGGTCCCATTGCACAACTTAAAAATGGACCAAAGAATGATTTTTTTCTTAGTACACGTTTAATTCCATCTTGTTATTCCCTTTTTTGGTGCAACTTCTTTCTAAAACCCACTTGATTTGCCTCCCTCCTCTCTTTGGCAAAAATATATCTTGTCACTTTGTATTCACTTGGCTATCCTATTTTAATACAAAAAGACATCCTTTTATTGGTTCAAAGGGCCATTCCAACCCCTACAAGACAATTTGGTTGAGACAAAAAAGAAGGCTTCTAGCATCTTGGTCGTAAGGCATTTGCATTCACAAGAAGTAGGTGTCTGTTAATCCCTAAAGGACACATGGTCTCTTTGCTTTTTAGAATTTGCAAAAGATTAGATTATAAAATACAACATGGAGGAATATTTTAGAAATAATTTATAAATAACCTTGTAGATTTTGAGCTTTAGATTGTATTTATAAGGTTAAATGTACCATAGCTATTGCCAATATTTCAATATGATATTTCAAAAGAAATTCAAAGTATCTTCCTAAATTTGATTCCAAAAAAGCAAGTGATACTTTTGAGTGGAGTTTGTTGGAATGGATCAAAATGTAATGATTTCACTATTGTAATTATTTCAATATTTTTGTTATGTTTAAATCTACAAATTCATATTTTCATTGTACTTTCAAACATGAAAGTCAACATGGTCAATGTTTCACATACTTGTCTTGAATTTTACATTCTACTAACATCAAAATCTAATTGTTGTATTTTAAATTATTCCCATTGACTAGAGTCCCAAAAAAAACACCTATTAAAATACTTTTGAAAATGAGATATGTAAATGAGATTTTTTTTATCAATCCAAATTGAGTTGATGCTTCCTTTGATAATAGCATCTCTGTTTTACTCAACCAAATAATTTAAAACCACTTATGTGTTATTTTTTTCTTTGTTATAAACTGTAATTTTTATGGAGGGGAGGGGAGAAAGTAGTTTGTACTAAAGGCACAATATGAAAGAAGAACCTATAATTATGGAAGAAAATCTCCAAGTAGTTACGAAACTAAAATAAGATATGATATAAGTCTCTCCAAAGACATTTAAGTTTGAATGGTAGTTAAATCTAAGTTTTGATGTTGGTTTCAACGCTATTACTTTGTAAAGATTCATTACAAAGCAAAGTATTTAACTAACATTTATGTAATCAAGTATAAGTATAAGCTTACACATGTAATACTTAGACATTTATGTTTTTTTGTAATACCTAGACTTCATGAGATATTTCAAAATTTTATTTTTCAACAAAATCCTATCAAATTGAAAAAGTTAATGATAAATGTTGTGATATGCATGAACGATCTATTATAGTAGAACCATTCATTACCAACTAGGGATCAATACCCAACCTATAGGGTTGAGTCTTTTTCCAACCAATGTTGGAACAAGTTTTCAACCCAAGTTTGGGATGTGAATTTTTCTCCTTTGCAAGGTTGGGACTATAAAGTCATGATACATGTCCTAATGTAGTGAGCAAGAAAGTAGGAAGTAGTGAGTGGAAAAATAGTTTTGGATTTTTGAATGATCAAAATTAGAAGACTCTATATATTGGGTATGGGGTGAGGGTAACTTTTAACTTCCAAAATTCATAGTAATTTGAATTTAACGAAAAAAATCACAAAAAAATCACAATGCCCTTCATTTCTATCTTTCTATAGGATACTAAACTTACATTGCCTTCTATTGCTCTAGAACATGTGTAGAATTGCTTAACCCTTAAAAGACTGTGACTATACTTTCACCAAAACAACTCCAAAACTGTCATTTCTAATACAAGTACCAAAATTTTGAAAAAAAAACTTTTTTTGACATATCTAACCGTAGGATCTTGTATTATATAGTATAAAAAACATGTAAAAATTTCAGACATTTCCACCGGGTGCATTGCAAGATATAAGCATTCAAATTAACTGAAATCATTTTTTTTACCCTGCAAAAAGCAGGGCAGCTGCACTTCACAAGCTCACATTTCTATGAAAAAATGACCTAAATGGTGGTGCTTCTTTATATTTGTTTTCCTAGACAAGTTGGCCACATTCTTGTAAATTTTCAGATCATTTGGAATAGTACAACATATAGGAAAAAAATAGTAAGTAGGTAGTAGTAGAGAATGATTAAAAATACTAAATTATTTACAATTGAAATATGGAATTGAAATTTTCCAATCCCAATGGTCTAAATGTTGTAATAATGTATCTACATCCTACAATTTTATTTTTGCCCAAAAATATTGAAAATTGGGTAAGATAAAGGATTTCAAAGTTTATTTTAGAGTAGGAAATCCAAAACTGCCCGCAAACAAAAAATCCTCATAACTTTTGACTCATTGATCAAAATGGAATGATTCAAAGATTTTTGTGTATATAAAACTCTAGAAAATGAATTCCAATTTTTTTTTTGAAAAAAGTGATTTTTTCTGATCTGCCCGAACTGCCCGATTGGGAAAAAAGTAACATATTAGGCTATAACTTTTGACTCGTATTTCCAAATGTCATGAAATTTGGTGCATATGAAAGATCTTCCTTGCCCCCAAATTCTATTAAAATTTCAGCCCCAAATATGAAAATCTCCGCTCATAGGTACCTGCCCAAAAAATTTATACAACCAAAAAACACAATCCGGTCCTTTAGGGGTTAAGTGTTCAACTATGGATGGTTCTACCATACTATGTTCATCCTCTACAATCAAACCACATTCCACACAAACCCAACACCCATGATAATTCAACCCCCTCAACTAAACTACATTCAAACATACTATTACATTATCACTTGAAAAGAGACAAACCACTTGCCTTTTAAATATTAAAAACAACAATTGTAGAACCCCTCATAAAATAATTTTGGTGGCTTTGGCATCGACTTTAAGTGAAGTACAAAACAAACACGCCTTTAATTCACACCAGCCTAAAAAATATAGGCTATAGTTACTTCTCTCGTGTGGTATCAAAAATGTTATCCAAATACTTATTATATAATTCAATTAGGTCTTCTAACTATTTGGATGAATTTCAAGAATGAAAATTTGTAATTTTGTACATGCCAATATCCAAATTTCATGTTAATTTTTAATCTAATACGGAGTATAAAATATATATAAATATTTCTATATATATGCATGAAAAAACATATTTGTCTAGAAATAATTTAATTTTTATCCTTTAAAATTTAATTTTAAATAATTTTAAAAAAAATGTCTTCTGAATTTGCTATCAATGGTATACACTCGAGAATAACCACTAAAAAATTATTGATAAAAATATAAATGATCTAATTTAAACAAAAAAAATTCAAAGACCTAAATCTTATTTTGAAAAGCAAGCATTCTATAGAACTTGCAATATATAATGATGTTGTGATATGTCAAAGTTGTCAAATCTTCAAGGGTTGCTACAATTTTACTTCTATTAGGATCATATCATGATAATGACAATTGCAAAACAAATTCAAAAAGTTATATTATTATATTATATATTCTCTAATAATTTTACAATTATCAAGTTTAATATAATATTAACATTGTATATCCAAATTACCTATATATTGTTTCTAAAATTATAAAATATACTACAAATCACATTTTGCCAAAACATTGAAAACATTATATCTTATAGTGAATTTGTGGTTTCATTTATTGAAAAATTGAAAGTTAACTTCTAAACTTCTTTGAAACCCAAAATATGAGTATTGGAATTTTGAGACAATTTGCATGCACAAGCGTTTTTTAACCCCTAAATGTTTTTAGTATGTTTTCACCTAAAACACTCCAAAACTGCGATTTCTAGTACAACTACCAAATTTTAGAAAAAAAAAGCATTTTTTGACACATGTAATTATAGGATCTTATAGTACATTGGTTTGAGAAGATGTGGAAAAAAATTCAGAAATTTCCACCATGTAGATTGCAAGATATTAGCATTTGAAGTGACACAAATCTTTTTTTCGGGCTCTGCAAAAAACTAGGCAATTGCACTTCTCAAGGTCACATTTGTATGAAAAAATGTCCAAAATGGTGGTGGCTTTTGGGATTCATGCTTCAAGGCAAGTTGGCTATATGCTTGAAAAATTCAGGTTATTTGGAATTGTACAACATATAGGAAAAAATAGTGAGTAGAAAGAAATAGAGAATGATTCAAAATACTAAAACCAATGGTCGTGATGTTGTAATAAACAATATACATCCTATGATTTTATTTTTTTCAAAAACTATTGAAAATTAAGTTAATTAAATGGTTTCAAAGTTTATCTTAGAATAGAGATTCTATAACTACCTACAAACTACTTGCAAACTAAAACTCCTCATAACTTTCATCTCATTAACCCATTGTCCCCTGGGGGGACAATTTGGAATTCGGGCAAGTTCCTATGGGCTGAAATTTTACCCTAATTTTTTGAAACTTTTTTTGAAGATAGAAAATTTGATAAGCTTTGTGGGAATTTAATTTTTATTTAAATTGGTGCCTAGAAGCAAATGTTATACCACAAAAAGCCTAGAATTAAACTCGGTGGGCAGCACAAAAAATATTGCAAAAATTCAAAATAATAATTTTTTTTTAAATTCTCAAAGATTATGTTCTTGTCTACATCTAATGAATCAATGCTAGACAAATTGATTCATTAGATTATGTTCTTGTCTACATCTAATGAATCAATGCTAAACAAATTGATTCATTAGATTATGTTCTTGTCTACATCTAATTGATTCATTAGATGTAGACAAATTATGAACAATCTTATTTTTTAGGCAATCTAAGCATCTTTTTGAAAAAATAACTAATAGGATTCATTTTAGAATGCAATTTTCAATTTTTTTCAATTTTTTTTTTGAAAAGGTTAAGTTTGCTTGCTAGAGCAATCTCACCGTTGGGGATTATTGTATCTCAATCCCATATAAGAGCTATTAACAATTTAGTTTTTCTTTCAATCTTGGACCTACTTCTATTTGACAATTTTTTGAAGTATGAAAATGAAGTTTTTATTTTTTGAATTTTTTTTCCTAGACTCCCAACTCAATTCTTCAACACAATAAGTTTTTAATTCAAATTCTATAGTGCACATTTTTTCCACAAATAGAGATCAAAGTCATCTGAAATTGCAGTCCAGTGTTAAGAAAAATTTGTTTTTTCAACTTTGAATGCTCATATCTCTCAATCTGTACGGTCAAACTTCATGAAATTTTTACCACATAATTTCAAACAAGTAAAGTTCAAGATCCTACGGTTCAATTCAAAAAAAGTATTTTTTTTGTTTTCTTAGACAAACGCAATAGAAATGGCAGTTTTGAGTGTTTTTTGACAGAAAAATGGCCTTGGGACTTTAGGGGTTAATAAAAATGGAATGCCATTCAGAGCGTTCTATGTATATATATAAATCTTGAAAACCAATTTCAAATTATTATTTCTTAAAAAAGTGATTTTTGAAGAAGTTTTAATAGTTGTCCAGGCTACCCGTTGAGCAATGGAAACTATATATCATACAATAATTTTTTGACTATGTGGTCAAAAGTTATGAAAATTGTTGGGCTTTAAAGCTACTCCTTGGACACATGTTGTGTGAAAATTTCAAAGAAGAAAAATAACAATTTTCATTCGTAATGAGCTGCCTAAAATTGCTATATTCCACAAATGCAGTTTAGGGCTTTAGGGATTCAATATTTATATTATTTTTTGAAAGAGTTAATAAATATTTTGGAAGACATCAAATTTCAATTTTGAATCTTGAACATGACCTCAATATATTCATATTTTATTAATGTGATTTCCCTCCCTACTAAACTAATGTGAAAGCATATTTTTACATTTCATATGTAGACACATGTCTTCAGTTTTTAATTTTAACCCTTAAAGGACATTTCATGCATAACTTGGTCAAACTTCATTATATTTCTACATTAAAATACACATTTCAAAAAAATTCACATATATTGATATATTTAATCTCATTTTTTCATAATTAAGAACATCAAATTTAATTTTATGTGATTTTTAAAGAAATTTCTATGTAAAAAATATAAAAATTACAAAAATGCACAAAAAATAGTATGAAATAAAAAAAATAGAAATAATAGCGTCATGGTGTAATTTAGCTCACACTAAGAGAAAATTGATATAAAGAATTCAAAAGCGGTGTATTTTGAACTCTAAAGATGATATCTTCAAAGTGTCACAAAAATTACAATTTTAACAATTTTGAAAAAAATAATATAGAGTAAAAGGTAGATTATTGGAACTACATTTTTTTAGTGAAGCTTAAAAACATTTATAATCAAGAATTAAGTGAAAATTAAGGTTTTGACTTTCAGAATGCTTATGGGCTTGCAATGTCTCAAGGACCACAAAAACACAACGTGTCCTCAAATTCTCAATAGGTGAAACAAAAATCTCAATTTTGTAAACTAGGGTCTTGTAGGGTAACGATTTTCAAAATTTGAATGTGAAAAGTATTTAAATTTTTATTTAGAAAATGTAGTCTAATAGAAAAAGGGAGCAAACATAATGTTTTTCCAATGAAAGGAATAGTAGGGATGAAAAAAATTCTTGAACATTTCTAGTCTTTATTTTGTACAAACAAACTATGTTTGGAGATTTTTTTATTTTTATCAATTTTAAAAATACAAGGTTTTATTTGGTGAAGTTAAGAGCACAAAATAATTAGAATGATTCCAAATTTTTTGAAGATTTTCCAAACAATATGCTAATAATATCAATTGTTAAATTTCAAAAATTGATGTACATGTAGTTTTTTTTAATTTTGTAGGATCCAATTTGGTCAATTTTGGCTTTCTACTCCTTCTATTTGAAAATATGTACAAATTTGAGAGAGTTTTTTTATTTTTCAATCTTTTATATTTAAAAAATTACATTTTCCCTACAATAGATTCTAATACAAGTTTTTTGGGTGGATAAAAAATAATTAATCATCTTCTTATAAATTTTCTTCCCCTAAAGCTACATTTTTGTCTATATAGTTGGTCTTCTAAAATTGTTATAATCTAATTCCATGCATATATGTTGTCTAGACAAAGTAGTATTTATTTTTGTAAAGTTAAAATTAAAAATTTCAAGCACATCCATGTGCAAAAGAAATATCAAAGTGGGACAATTTATTGAAAACCTCCATTGTCAAAAAGTTGTTGGGCCTTCAGGGGTTAACCTATAAAAGACAAGTGTGTACCAAGTGGACAATTGGTAACTAAGGTAGGTTAGTATGAATTTACTTTTCAATGAGTCTTTTTGAAATTTTGACACAAGGTGTGAACTTGTACCTTCCTTGTGGAAATCTAAAAAAATTGAGGATCATGTGCCCAGATCAAAAACTATGATGTCCAATGTTTTTTAGGCAAGTTAGGCAACTTTAGTAACTTGTGCAAAATTCCTCTTTTACTTTTAAAATTTGGCATGTAGATATCTAACATAGATTTGTAAAAAAAACACTATGAAAGTCTCATTCAAAGATGAGTCAAAGTCTATGAAAAAAGACAAGGTCAAGAAAAAACTTTCTTTTCTAACTTCAAACCCTATTGGTATAACCTTTCAATCTATGTGGTCAAAGTTTCTAAATTCTTTTTACATATTGCCATTGAAGTCTATTGTTCAATTTTGAGAAAAATATTTTCTTCTTACTACAATTGCTATTATACTAAAATTTGTGCCTTCAATATTCTTGAATTTTTTTCTACATAGTCCAAGGGTTTGTTCTAAGATTTCATTGTTAGGATTTTAAGTAAAAAATTTCCTCATTGCACAAGAAATCATCAAAAAATGTTCACTGCATTGCCAATGTACTTGCCATCATATTGAAAGGTGACTTAGATTAAAGTAGACCCATTGTTAGCTTCTCAAATTTTAGATGGGTGTACATAACAAGATGTTGTATTGAATGTTATACACGCTCAAATTTTGTATAGATCAATCGTTTTAGTCCAAAAAGGCTCAAAGTTAGTTGACTATGTCTCATTGGAATGGAAAAAAATTGTCACTTCAAACATCATTATCTTTCAATTCATGCAATATTCCACACATTTCTATTAATAGTCTCTACTACAATTTTATATTATTGAAGTTCCAAGAGAAATTATTTTCAATTTTGGTCAATGCACTAAAAAATGGTGAGTTTTGACAACTTCTCTTTCAAAACACCCCTAGAATTTTAGGAGTTAAAATAGAAGCAAGAAAGAACAAGTAGTAAGTACATTGGGCCTTACACTAGTTTGAATATGACTTGAATAAAGCCATATATATTATTTTGGTATGTTCATTAGTCCCTTTTATGATTTTTATTGTTAAATAGTAATGGAATGAATCAAGAATTTGCCACAATAAGATCCAATTTCAATAGCTTTTATTATTATTTTTATATTGAAACATCCGTTAGACAAAAATAGAAAATAATTCTAGATAACCATTCATCATAGATGGGCATGAATTAACCCCTAGATGCCCAAGGTTGTTCTTGTGCTTTCTTAGAGTTTGCTCCAAATTAAACAAAAGTTTAAGTGTCGATAAGTTTCATCAATTTAAATAAATTATAAATTTACAAATCTAAACTAGATGTGTTATAGATCACATAGAAAAAGTAAACTCAATAATATCACATATGGATTGAAAGATTATAATGATTAATCATGAGTGTGTTAAAACTATGAAAGTGATTTGAAGTCTATCAATCTTCTTTTCACATGTCAAATCTAGAACTTAGGAGGTAAAAAAAAATGAGGTTAAAGGAAAAAAACCATATAACCTTAACCTATTTATGACTTCTCAAAATTTACTCTAAAGTTTTCTTAAATGAATTTCTAATGCAATCCTTGTGGCTCCAATGTATCTAAGGCCCTTGCACAAAATTTTGAATAGAAAAATCATATACATTTTTTTTTTCAAAATTAGATTTTTATTCTAAATTTTTTTAAAGCCATTCACAAAATATAACAAAAATAGAAATTTGGTAATATTTTATTCAACATCAAAGTTTTGTCAACATCAAAATATGATGCCTTAGGCATTTAGGGATTAAGAACCTACTCATTTAAGACCATGCACAAAAATGCACAAAAATCTTTAGGATAGTGAATGAAAATATAAGAACAATGATTATTTAATGTGAAGGATGGACTCTATACTAGGCTACTTCTAATACTATGAATATAGTTAAGATCAATGAGATAATAGGTTTAATTAGGAAAGATGGTATTTGAGTGGATATGATGATGGAATGTAGTGTTCTTGTCAATTTGGGATTGAGCCTATCTTATGGGAGTAGGATCAAGCTTGTCTAATATTATAGGAATAAAGATTTGTTTGTCCCAAATTCTATAAATCTTTATGTGGCTTAAACCAGTAGAATTTTGTAAAGATAATCACTACTTAGTATGTTTACTTGTGACATATGGTATTTTTGGTGCTATGTAGCCATGCAATGTTTCATATACAGTTATACATATGAATGTTATAGTAGGTCAAGTGCATTTTTATTAAAGGTTATAGAATGCTAGTATTGGTTGGTGGTTTTTTAGTATTATGTTGTATATAGATGTATCCATATAATGTTGCACGAAATTATAGTACTAGTATGTGGTCTTAATTTGACAATATAAATACTTTTTATTAGGCCCTATGTATATTTCAAGAAGAAGCAAATTGCAATTTAATTTAATTTTTGGTTTGACATTGTTTGCTTTTGCATTTGCTATTCAAATTAATTCAATTAGCATGAAAAACAATAATTCTTTTTATATCTTTTATTTCTACTAGGACAAAATTTTCCTTCATTTTTGTTTATTTCTAAGATTTTAATGACTCCATAGATAATGGGTTATTCCCTTCTTTTCCCAACAGTCCAAAAATAAATAATAAATAAATAAATTTTAATAGAAAAATGTTGTACAAAAAATTTAGTATATCTTACACTAATTGAATTAACTTGAGTAGAAGATGAAATGATGAATTCCTTGAATTTCTTACAAAATCTTTGTTACATATATTGAAAATTAATTTGTAAATGCTATGGATTCTACTACATAAATACCACATACTAATACATGTAGTCATGTGTTGGCTTGGATTAGACCCTTCTTACAGTCAATTGAGAAGCCTTGAAGTCAAGGTTGGTGACTTTTCTTTGAGAAGTCAACTATTGGAGAACATTACCTTTGAAGGTAATACAAAGTTAGGGGAGTGTTTAAAAAGTGTTGAATCTACTACTTTAGTATATTTCTAAACTAAGGAAGCTCCTAGTGTGACTTCACCATTAATTGTAATGTAGTCACCATTAATGGTGCCATTTTGGTTCCTACATTACAATTAATGGTAACTTTGACCCTAAAATCAAAGTTTAATGATTGTCTATGAGCCTTTAAGCTCAAGAGTCTTGAGAGTTGTAGTCAAATCCACCTCTTATTATGGACCTAGCTACAATTCTAGAGGCCTCAAAATTTGCGCACATTTTTGCAAAGTTTAAAGTGTAAATTTATATTACTTTGTCTTAATTTTGAAAGCTCTCATTGGTTGAAAGTTTACTTTCCACAACTTCTCACAAGAAAGAGAACCTTAGTCTAAATAGAGAGCACGTAATGCATGGTTGTTATATTTTAGTACATAGTTCATATTCTAGGAGTCAAATACAACATCATGTATATGATATATATAATTAGCATATTCTTAACATATACAAGGATATTCTACAAGTAGATTTATATAATTCCATATTTTTAAATAATTGTATAATTATTACTTCTAAAGTATAAACATGATCCTATCTTTTAACTCATGTATTTTTCTAATTTTTGCCCAATGACCACCCTAAGATTGTTGTTATTTTCTTATAAAAGGGTGTTTTCAAACTATGAGTATTCCTAAAATGCAAACAATTTTACAATTTTAAAACTTTGAGACTTTGTTGTGAATTGTTGGCTTTATAAAATACTATTTCATTTTGGATTCTATATAAAGGTTTTTTTTTTATTGATTACTAAATCTTCATAATTTTTTTAATTCAAAAACCTACCAATCAAAGTCCTTTTATGGTCTGTTATAGTATTCTAAAAGTGTAAATGCACTTAAAAAAACACTTATTTTGATAATCTAATACTAAAAATTCACACATCTATAATTAAATAAAAGAAAGACTTATTTTTCAACTCAAAATTTCTAATTTTTCCTAATCATTTCAAATACAATTTAAGAGTATATATTTTTTTAAACAACATTTTTGATACTTTAACCCCTAAAGTTCTTTGACTATGTTTCACCTAAAAACACTCAAAATGGGATGTTTTGATGGCTAAGGCCCCCAAAAAATGATGTAGGAAATTTTGTTGCATTTTACCATAAGACATGGTGGTAGAATTCATTATATTGTAGTAAAAAATGGAATGTTTGACTATAAATATACTATGCGGATTTATTTTGGGGATTTATTTGCTTGCTTGGTGTGTATTTTATTTGCTTTTATCAAGATGGTTGGTGATTTTGGATGTTCTTTTATTAATTTGGAAGTGGTTGGTTTGCATGGTAATTGCATCAATTCCAATTCCGTTGTTGGCAATCAATTATGCCATCTTTGTCCCCCTACTTGTAACCGCCAATTCGGAATTTCTATTAGGTTGCTTTTTCTTTCATTTTTCTTTATCCACTCATGAAGTGCCATTGCATGTCTAGCATTAAGTTGATTGGATTTTTCTTTTATATTTGGAGTATGTCGATTCTTGAGTGAGTGTTGTTTTATGGAGATGGTTGAGAGTGAAGAAATGGTGTTTAAATTCTAATTAATGAATGTACAAGTGAAGGAGAATTTATGGAGTTTATGTGTATGATGGAGATGGTTGTGTCTAAATTGGAGAGAATGTGGTGGAAATTGGAGAGTTTATGAATTGAAGAAGAGATTCTGAATTGATAGTGTTAGTGCTATAAAGAAGATATTTTGAGCCCAATTGGAGAGTGAATATTTGGGTGTTGATGTTTTAGTGTGAAAGTGGAAGAGAGGAAGATTAAACTAATGGAAAATTGAACTGTTATTTTTGAAGAAATGGAACTCTTATTTGTAAATGGTGATTTGGTCACCAAGTTGGATTAATACACCAAAAATTACATATCCAATTTGGGTTTGTAGTGTCGTTGTAGTATGAATGATGATTTCTAAGTTGGAATCTTAAATATTATTTGAATTAATTGAATGGTTTTGCCAAATGGATCCAAGTGAAAAATTGTGTGGCAAATGAGAGATTGTGTATTTTTAAGTTGTGTTACCTACTTAAAAAATTAATCTATTAGCATAGAAATTTCCTACTTGACCATCTCCTTTGAACAAACTTATTACACTAAATGGGTAATTTTCAATTAGATAATTATTCTCCTTCAACATGGACTGCACAAATTGTGAGATTGTAGCGTTTGAAATTGAAAAATGTGTTTTGGAGGGGGCATCCAAATTCCGTGCAACTATGATTTGAGGAGGCTTTTGCACAAATTAATTTTACTTTTTTGTTTAAACTTTTTTCTTTCCTTTTTTCACAAAGTTGGTCATATGTTCAAAAAATTGTTAACATTTCAAATTGGGCCAAAAAAACACTATAGGGAATTAACTTTAAGAAAAGTCTCATACAAAACCCTTTTCTTAACAATTCATGGCTTGCACATACAATAATTTATCCCAAATGTGAATGGTGGAATTATGGATTTCAACTAAACCTAGAAGAGGAAAAAAGGAAATCACCCAAAATATCAAACTTTGGCAAGCTTGATCAATCTATATTTAAAGTGAAGTAAATGGCACTTGGGTGGGCCTGGCATCAAAGGGGGTTAGAAAATTCTGACTCATCTTGATTCCTTAATTTTAAAGATGTTTCCTACTCCATGAACCATATTTTAGGATATTTGACATTAAAATTCAAGGAATTCAAAATATTTGTTAGCTATCTCCTATAGCTTCTATGTCCACTTTTCAATTGAATGCATAGAAAGGAGAACAAAAGATCTTATACAAGTAGGGTAATATGAGATTAAACAACCCATGTGGGATATGTAAATTAGAATTACTAGGAGTTCAACCACTCATAGTTACATGAAATGTAGGAACTGTGTTTAAATTAGAATTTTAAGCCTCATTTTAGCATAATAGAATAAAATTTTCCAAGAAACTTTGATCAAGAAAAGTTAGAAAAATCAAGATAACTTTCATGTCTAAAAGCTTGTTTGAAATTTCAAGTCTCCTATCAAAAGTTATGGACAAATTTTGAAGAGAGGTTGGGAGGGACATTTTCAAACATCCTTTGAATTTTGTTGAGAAATGTTTTTTAAAGGCTCAAATCACAAATGGATTTTTGAAGATTAAAATTAGTTTGATTTTCCAACTATTTATAGTTCTACTATGCCCAAATGAGGTTTAAAATTCTAATTTGAACACAATTCCTATGTACCCTCCTAATAGTCAATTTATTTGATTGTAAAAACGAAGTCTCCATCCTTCATTCGTATAGCAATTACTTCATTTTGCCATCCAAATTTTTTAGATGGTAGTTTTCCAATTGACAAATTTGTAATTGACTCAATGGATTCTTTGGATGTTTGAATTTTTTTATTTTCAAATGTGGCATATAGGAGCAATTGCCCCATTTAAGCCAAAGGAAGTTTGCCTCCTTGCCACCACCTCTTTGTACATTGTGACAACTTTATGTGTTCAAAAGAATGTCAAAGAAGTACCATGATTCGAACTTGGAGGAAGAGGCTATCTAAGCTCCTTTAGGCATTGCAATGCAAATTTTGCTCTAGTGTAAATTACCTTCCCATCTATGAATAACAACATTTTTCACCATAACTCCTCATGGGCACGTTCAATTGTAAAAAAAATTGGTTGAGTGGCAAGATAGTCCTCATCCCCTCACCTCAAAAAAGTTTCAAAAAATATTGTGAATTCTTTTGTTCATAGCGAGCTATCCACTATTGTTGTTATTTTGCCAAAAACAATGTTTGGTCCTTTAGGGGTTAAATATAAATTTAGATTTTCAAATTTATTGGATCTAAGATTTATTTAGATATACAAGGTTCACATCAAAAAAAATAATCTCATATACATTTTTCTATTTGTTTGTGATTTAATATACATTCAAATTCCTACCAAAATCTACATAAAAACAATTTTGATAGGGGGATTTAAATCCCTAAATTTTTGCAATATTAATTTTTTTCAATTAAAAAAAAACATTGCTTATGGATACATAAAAATTTCAATAAATCAATTTATATTATTTTAATCTCATAAGATTTCATTTCAAAATTCATTTCAAAATGATCAATTAAAGTTAAAGTGTTTTCTATGTTCATTATTGCTCATTGTACATTAAAAGTGAAAGTCATTAGAGTATCCGTAGCTTGGAAACACACTCAAGTATTATTGAATATTGTATAAATAAACACCAATACTTCTAAAGTTTTGAACATGCATATCAAAAATCAGCTCTAGGCCCTCATAAATACAAGTTGTGAATTTTAGGCAAGAATCTCTTGAGGTTGGTTTTGCAAATAGTTACAATTAGGTAAAGTTATCTTGTGAAGATTCCTTTATCAAAGCTTTGCTTTTGGTTCCAAACACTTTAGCAATGGAATAATTGTCCATTTAAAAATATACACAAATGCAAAGCACAATTAGAGTATAAGAACTACATTTCCTCTTCTTTAAGGTTGTATAAAATTTATGTCATACTCAAGTTGTATTACCATCTACCGATTATTTGTATGAGAGAATTGTCCAGATTTTGATTTTACAACATTCAAATCAAGATCTTGAAGGTTCCAAATGAGAGTTGCATGGCATCTAAGAATGTATTCTAAATCTCATAATTGAAATCAATTGGTCAAAATCAATGTTAAAGTAACTTAATTTGTGTTTGTAATCAAATTTAGTATTTCAATTTCTCGGAAATTGGAATATTTGTATTTCATATCGACAATTACAAAAAACAGACTCCTGCAAATTTTTGTGTATAAATTAAATCCTCTCTTTAGTGTTCGGGGAGAACTCCTGATAAAATTATGTTAGCCAGTGAAATTAGAAAAAAAATCTTGTTGCAAATTGAAACATTGGAAAAAACTAGTGAAAAAATCTATAAAATTTCTATTTAGAATAAAAAATAGAGAAAAAATGGATTTGGTACTTGAAAAAATAGTTAAATGTGGGAATTAAAGAAAAATAGCTAGTAAAATTCAAAACATATCCCAAACACTACATGTCTTCTAATGAGAGCCTACATTTGATAAAAGTATTTATAATATTTTTGAAAATTCATAGTCTATTCAAATGATGTTTTAAATATTCAATCCAAGAGAATCCCAAACCCTCTTTTGACTTCAAATAAGATCTCAAAAAAAAAATTCATAGTTTTTAGACTCAATTACTTTCAAAATCCCAATTTTTTTTGAGAATCCCAAATTTGGGAAAAAATCCCAAACTATTAATTTTTTTTCAAAATTTGGGATTTTCAAAATTCAAAATTCAAAATTTGGGAGTTTGGGATTTTGAAAAGTTTTGAAAAGTTTTGAAAAAATCCCAAACTATGAATTTTTTTTGAGAATCCCAAATTCATAGTTTGGGATTTTGAAAATCCCAAATTTTTTTTGAGAATCAAAAACTATACTCAATTACTAATTTAGTCAATTCTCAATGACATTCCCTTAGGAGCTATGATATGTGGAGGATGACAATGTTTCAAACAACTTCAAATGAGTTGAGAGTGAAGTCTTGTAATTTCAACAACAAAACAACAAAACATTTGTATTAAGATAAGAACAGTCAAATATATTCATAATATTCATATACCTTGCTCATCACATCGAGCTTCTACCTATCTACTTAGCTACTGATGGATATAAAAAAATTTAACACCATCAACTATTAGGTGTGAAGTATTGTACACTATCTATTGTAAAGCCAAGGCAGTGACAATGCATGCATGTTATGTTCTTGATCTTGCAAATTGGCTGGGTGGGTGGGTAAATGTACTATTGTACTTTGCCAAGACTCCAATGGGGCAAGACCACCTACCCAACCAGTTCGCACTTTTATGTGGTGAGCATTGGTGAGATTGGCGACCATTTAAACTATTTAAAATAAATAAAAGCAACTGCCTATCCAATTCCCAAGATCTCCTTCAATAGTTTCACTTAACCTTCTATTGCAAAGACATTAAAAGCAACCGTCTAACCAAGTAGGATATTCTAAACAATCTCATGTGGTCAATGAAAAAGCATTACCGATATTGGTGGGGACCAAGCATATTCCTAACTGCCACTTGATTCTACTGATGCATGGTGAAAATTCCTCCCCGACTCTTGCGCTAAAGTTAGCTCACATGCTAATCGGACGACTGGAATTTTGGACTATAGTGGCTAGGTTTGCCCACGGGGCTCACATGTAAGTTAAGCTCACCCTCAGTCTAAGCTTTGGGTCTTGCATCACATGCTTTTACACAAACCTAGAGTACATATCACAATGCCAAGTCCGGTTTTCAAGGTAGATTTGTCACCATTCCATTGAATAGTCAGAAAAGTGTTATAACTCACAACGCAACCCCTCTTTCTACACCCTTAGATTTGCGGAAAGTACAGATACGGACGTTTAAGATGAACTATTAGACTTGGCATTGGCATTGTGTCCCATAATGCTCTCGAGCCTCCCGACTCGCGAGCACTATCTAAGCTTAGTGGCCGTATGGGCTTTTGCTCCACAAGTGTGTCCAAGTACCTTAAAACTCCAGTGTCACTGATCTCAACACTCCCCTGATGGGAGCATGGTTGTTGGCAGCCCTTTTGACAGTTTGCACAACAAATCCAGGTTCCCCCAAACCTAAAATTGCTACTTAGATTGATGAAGCTTTCTTACAGGAAACAGCCTGAAAAATGGTACATCAGGGAACTGTCTTTGGGGAAGAGTGTGAGCTGGGGAAGAGAGCGTTACAAAGGTTTAGGGTACACCTAAAAATCACACCCTGCCTAAAACCACCATCATCATCACTCTCTGTACATCTCCAAAAGCAATATGTACCCATATGGAAGAAACGATTCCAGAACCTCTACCCCCCAAAAAAACTTTGAACCTTCCTAACTTTTGCATACAGTATCCAAATGTCACATTCCTTAGTGTGTTGGAGCCTCCTTTCACTTGCGAACAAGAAGATACAAGGATTTGGCTCGTGTAATATTAGTGAGCAGGCACAGTAGCGAAAAGTGGCGGTTTTGCGGGGGTGCTCCCCTTAACTTAATGCTTGTGCTTTGTGCTTCCACGCAGGAAATCGGGTGATTGTCATATCTAATGACTTGATCTCTCTGTCTTAAGTAAAGTACTCCTGCGTTGGGGGCATTGACTTTGTTACGAGCTCAGTACTTGTTCTGCAACCCATGTTCTGAATGGGGGCCAAGAGGGAAATAATGAGAAAAGCGCAGAATTATTAGATCAGACAAAGGCTTGATTAGTTGACTTCACTGTAGCCTTTAGAATCTTAGATGGGCATTACGAGTGTTTGAGCATGTGGGTGGCCTGGCTTGCATATGCCTGCTTACACAACAGCAGTCAGAATTCAGAAAAAGGGGGTGGGGCAACTAGCGAAGAACAAGATTAGGGAACTTTTAACTTACTTGTGTCAAAAAAAAACAATAAAAAAAAAAGATTACCACTTTTGCTTGCTTGGTGTAAGAAATACTGAAATTTTGTTTTTTCAGAAATTTGTGTCAATTGGTCAAATTCTAATGCTTCTAAATCAATTTTATAGATATATTTGAAAAAATAAAATCAAAAATTGATCATATGAATAAACAAATAATTAATATTTTTTTGAATCAAATCAAATGAAATGGAATTTCATTGCGAGGGGAATCAATTCATAATTTCATAAACTTTATATGAGAACTTGAGGTGTTTTCTTTGAGAACAAACATCGTCACAAGTAGGGAGTCATAGATTGTAATATATTATGGTTTTGTTTCCTACCCCCAAGGTCTTTTAGGAATTAAGGCAAATGTGAATTTTGATCTAAAGCCCTTCAGGTTAGTGAAGAAAGTGTCTTCAATTATACAATTACAATTCTTTTTGTTTTTTTGCATGTCTTTGGATCCCAAGTGCTTTGAAATTTAATGACTAGTTTAACCTATAATATAATGCAAGGACATGCTATCTAGACCATTTCTTCTTTTTAGAGTGGATAACTAAATGATTCACTGGATATAATGTACATAGACACTCAGGTGAAATTTTAAAATTGTCAATAATTGTGAAGTGCAATTTCTACAGTTGCAAATTCTAAAAAATGAATAATATTTGAATTAAGAGAGAATGGCAATTTTTGGCAATTTTTCAAGTATTTGTCATTTTCTAGCCCGTGGTAGCCCGTGGTATATATATATATATATATATATATATATATATATATATATATTGTGGTGTGAATAGGGTTGACTTTGAATAATTGGATTTAATTATGAGGACAAAAGATAATTGGTCTACTTAAAAAATAGTGCAAAACTAATGAAACACTCATTAAACCAAACAAAGAGTCCAACAAGGTTATTGTAAGCTTCCATGCAAAGAATTTTTTTTTCCATTCTTTTTAGATAACACAAAAAGCGATGTCTAGAGGATTGGTGAAGCTATTTACATCCACCAATGTAGATGAAATGTACAAAAGAGTGATAATTCATCCATAATAGAGTGATATTGTCCCTAGATTTTGTAGCAATTTTGTGATTTCATCCATTGAAAATAGGAGAATCTATTGACAAACATTCCTTCAAAAAAATTGTACAGTTTTTGAGCAATACCATATATGAAGGTTTGATTCCTCACTCCAATGTTGAAATTGAATTTCCATGTTAGATCCTAAGGGGTCCACATTACTTCACACCATTCACAAGATGACACATAACCTTTTTTTTTTACAAAAATGACTTAAGGTAGTCTGCTCTTAAAGTGACCATTTAAGAGCTGATTGCCTTTTCAGGGAAGCTAAACTCCTTGAAAAAAAATTCCATAAATTTTCATAGGAAAAGAAAAAGGAATTGGCATCTAATCCAAGTTGTTTCATATTTTTTGGACTTTTGAGGAATTAATTACAAATTTTTGAAGTTGAAACGCAGTGGTCACTAAAAGCAAGCACCTCCTGAAATGTACACTGTTGGTACATTGAAGAAAGAAAAATGTACCACCTTATCATGATCGCTTTTAGAGCATAGGAGCTTTTAGAGCATACTACCTCAATTTATACCAAATTTGACCTTCATGTAAGTAAGGCAAGTCACCCCGTGAACCCCCGCCCCCCCCCCCACATTGTCCATGTGTGTATGAATTGTTCACAAGTGGAGGGATCTCCTCCTTGGGAACTCCGTCCCATTGAATGTCCTTCACTTGAGTTCGTCCTCCAGTGAAGACTGAAGAGTCAGGACAAAGAGCCCCCACCACCACCTCCACGCAGAGATCCTGCACTAAGCTTAACGGAAGGTACAACGGCTTCGACAACTTGCTCTTGCTCTTCCTGAGTTCCTCCAAATAAGCAATTGAGCAATGTTCCTATCATTAAGTAAACCCTGGAATGATGAGCTTGTCACCATGGAAATCATCTTTTTAAACTGGTATTGTGTGAATCATTTGCTTAAGAAAACAAACCCAAGAGCACTCTTGGGGAGGATGAACAAACTACTAAGTGTGCAAGACTTCTCCTTTTCACATGGAATTTCAAGGATGAACATCTGTTGACTTCTGTCTTACACATAAAGATTCTTTGTCATCCATCGTACACTTAGTGTCCACAACAACATTACAAGGTTAAATTGCTTGAATTTTTTTGTTGGATCTTTGTAGGAAGCTGAAAGAATATTTTGGATCTTCTTTTGAAGTAATTTTTGGATGTGTGCTTGAATAAATAACGAATTTTTCAAAGTAGAGGAAGAGGTGTTTTCAAAAGCACTTGTAGTCTTTCATGGAGAGAGGCAATACACTTTAGATAAGAAATTTGGCTCTATTCAGTCACCCGGATGAAACCTTAGATCTATTCCAATTTTAGATTTCACAGCTCTACGCACTTGAAAACCTCGAGAATCACAATTTTGACACTTTGAAATACACCATTTAATCAAATGTGTCCATGTCATTATTTAACTCATCTTATCAAACAAACAGTACACGAGTTTTCACTGAGTCTTTGTTGGGAATTGAAAGGAGATTTCTACATCTGTGAGGATGCCATTTTGGGACACCATATGAACAAAACTGAGAGTTTTCAAAGCGTCGATTCTCTAAATGTAATGTCCCCACACATTTAGAAAGTTTAGGAAGTGTACATTTTCAGGAAAGAATCTGACCGTGTAAGGACGAGCTCTCCGCAATGAGGGTGTGGCAATTATATTAGGTGGTGTGCTTATTATGTTTGGCAGTGTCTAGCTATGCAATGGCTCAGTGACACCAACTCAAATTAATGCCAAGTTGCTCAGCGTACAAGTGTACAAACCAACCAGCGCTGATGGGATTTGTGGTCCCAGGCTCCTCCCAGGCCTTCCATTAGGGCTCTCTACCGTTGTCCCATCCTCCTCAGGATGTGCCAAAGCGAATGTCGCCCTGTGCACATGGTCTTATTCAAACCCGAGGACAAGCCCGAGGACAAAGGACTTCTCAGCACCTTGCTTATTTCCGTCCTCCAATGCCACCTTGTTCGTGACAAAGATTTCGTTCGAAGTTATTGCCGAAGATTCACGACATTGGCACTTTTTTTTAAGACGACTGTTTGGAAACCTAAATCTATACCAATCCCAGTTTGTAGAGCTCTGTGGAATTGAATCCATAATTAGGTAGACGCTTTCGAGATAAGCATAGATCTGGAAGCATAAATCAAAAACCCAATCCTAATTTTTAGAGCTTTGTGCAGTCAGTGGAATCCTAAACGTCGATACCGTACTTTTTGTGATAAGCACCGACATGGAAAGTGAACTCTACAACAGTCCTATTTTTTTACAGTCTTGCAGTGCAGTTCAATGTTGCAATTTTGGGTAGTCTGAATCGCGCTAATATTCTACGAACTTGACGTTTTCATTCATTAGTTGATGCAGCTAGCAGCAGCTTTGCTTTCCGACCCCTGCAGCTAAGAACATGGCAGACACTCAGAGGGCTCACTGGGTTTGCCAGCTGGGTGTCCATTGCATCATCGACATAATTTGATGGAAGCGAGGAGCTTTATTATCACAAACGACGGGACTGATATGATGTGAGGCGAAGTTTGCTGGCAATGCAGATATTTTCCCATTCAAGCGATTGAGACTCTTCATTCATGCACGGAAATTAGTGGTTAATTAATGGGATTCACTAATCAGGTTGATTTCGAATTTAAAACTTTCGTAGTCATGTTGAAAGTCTGATTGAATCACGAACGTTGTTAGTTGTTTTGCTGATAATGAGTATCGCTGCTTTCGTTCATCATCATCAATTCAAATTGGGGTTCTGAGTGATTGAATGCAAACATTAGTATCTAATAGTACTGGTTTAAATTCTCCATCATTCCAGTGGATTAGACTAAGCCGGGGTGATTGTTGAAAGCAAGTTTGTGGATTGAAATGTAGTTTTTGATCGAGTTATCTGTCGTCTAACAAACCTCATGTGAATACCTCATACGAATCTGATTACATTATGGATTAGATAACTTTCAAAAGCTGGGAAGCTGGAGGCGTTTGTCGGAAATAATGTCAAATTATTTCACTGAATCTCAAATTGTTTTTTCGTTGATCGAAGAACTCACATTGAATACCAAGGTTTATAGGTTTTAATCTTTCTCTGACCAACCACGGTGGCATTGTTCCTCAATCAATCAGAGGAGATCAAACGCTATGAAATTGCAAGCCGGTGACGGTGAAGAATAAAGCTTCATTGCCTCTGCAAAGATGGATTTTCGGTTAAATTTTCAGTCGTAAAGGCAAATGTAATGTTAGTAGATTGCCTGCACACTAATAAAGCACGAAGAAACGTGCAGCAAGACAGAGTTGCAGACAACAATCTTACATCACCAGCGAGGAAAGATCTTTCGCTTTGAAATTATACGAGACTACGTGATCGACTACGCACTTGTAATGAGTATGATTTAATTGATTGACTTCCATCATTTGCCTGCCACATGGATACAAAAAATGTCAGGTCACTCATACATGTGCACATGGCTGCTTTGTCTTAAAAAGAGAAATGCAGGTGATCTCAACTCAAGGTCGCTTTTTATGCAAACGAAAAATACGATTGATGTGGACCGGATAAATTTAAAAATTCATTTCTTCTGGAAGGTTGATTTTTCTTTCTGATCAACTTTAAATTCTGTCGAAGCCCCAATTCATTTGCAGCGCTCATTATACATGTTTTCCACCGACATGATTTATAATTAATTGTGTCATGCATAAGGAGTCCATTGTCGTTTCAGATCTGAGAGAACACTAGTAGAAACATGCCTGAGTAATCTAAGCTGTAAGCTCCATACTTGGTTTAACTCGTTATGACAAGTTAGACGGACAAGTTAGACGAGGCATGGATCTCAAAGCTTAGTGAACTCAGGCTTGATTTCAACTAATGTCAATTGCTATCTATCTTCAAAGAATCAAAGATTTGCAACGCAATTAACGTTTGAAATAATATTCTCTTTTGTGTAGCAACGAAACATATCAACAATCACCTCGCCTGACAATGTCAACTGATTGACAATTCTTGCACCATGGTCTCGAAGTCTTGCACATTAAGGTTTCAAATGCTATTTGTTGGATGAGACTAGAAGCATATTAACATCAGATTTGCTAGTATTAACTTGAAATTTGGGGAGATTGACACGTTTTAGGCACCCGTTTTGAACCTCAGATCCATCCCAAAGTTAGTTTAAAAAAATTTGAGCACTTCGAAATATCACAATTTTGGCTCTCTGAATCACACCAATTTCACAATTTTGACTTTACAGTACCCTGGAAAAATGCATGATTGACAACATGTTTTACTTGATTTCTCATTAAATTGGAGCGATTGTGGGTACCAGAACTTGTGACATTCCCCTGCAAAAAACTCTAAGAACTAGGACCGATACAGATTTAATGTTCAGATGGTGCATCCTGAAAAACGAAAGACGAAGAATTCCCCCAAATTAACAAAATTGAAGTTTTATTCAATCAGCAGAAATTGTTGTTTCAGTTGTAAGAAGTCACACGTGAAAAATAAGGATATTAATAGATTTAATCACTGCCATTGATTAATTCCTGCTTACAATCAACCACACTAGAATCTTCAAATCAGAGAGATTATGGCACTAGACCAAAATGGTTCTAACAACATAGCTCAAACGAATTCTTGTCAATAGTAAGGCGTTTTCCAACCCCTTGTTTCTGGTCCTGTCATAATTTAAGCAGTGATTGCTAGCTACGTAGCATTCTTCCTGTCTATTGCAAGACTACTGATTTACTGCTTTTCTTACTGATGCTTCCAAACCTCAGCTGTTCTCAAATTCTCTTTTAGAAAGCAGCGCAACCTAAAAATTTGATGAAGTTTGCGTTGACACAAGACTGCAGTTGGAACAAGGGGTGTTTGAATTATCAGAGGAATGCATAGATTGTAGGAATTAAACCATATTGCTGGAGCAAATGAATTGCAAGCAATTGCGTCGGTGATTGTACTCAGAAATTATCACCCAAATCTAGTGATAATTGCTGGTTTTGGAGAATTCGAAGTAAATATCAGTTCACAACGAGGCGTGTTCCTCGCCTGTATCAGCTCAAATGTGATTGCCTCTCAACAACCAGTATGTGTCATATCTCGATGTATGGACTGGCGAATACGCTCAGTTTTAGTGCAGAAGCACATGCTCAACATTCCTTAGCCCATATGATATGCACCCTAAAAATTTGTGCCGGATTTTCATCCTGATATAATTTTTCTTTTATGTATTCAGATCACAAACATATCACTTATTAGAATGAAAAGGAGTTCCTATTCATCGTGACAGCTTTGCAGTGATAAATGCCATGTGAGCAGAAATAGATTGCTTCCGAAAATCGATGAAATTCTGCTTTCTCTTGGCTCAATTCCTTTTTGAAGTGAAATTTCTCTTGGAAACTTTATCTCTTCCAGTGGACGCGGAGATTTTTACATTATGAGAATGTCACAGTCTAGAATTTCAACATGCAACTCTCCTTACCACACGTGTTCTCAATTCGATAGATTCTCTTACCTTCGCCTAAATCAAAGTCATATGAGCGGTTAACTGACCACACTTTTATCACATTAGAAATTGCCTTTTCATAAGGCTAGCTTCAAAAAACTCACGTTTGGCAATAGAGAACCAGTGAATGAAAACACTGGGTGGAGGCAATGTGGCTTCGGATGTCGAGATTGATAGAAGAAGCTTTGGCACCACCGTAATGTCTAAACCTGGATGAGGAAGACGAAGCAAGCTTGTCCGATTCAAATGGCTGCATTGAACAGGAGCCCAAATATTGTGAAGTATTTTAATAAGATACTTGCCTAGGAGGTGATTGGAAATCACCACGTTTTCATGATATGACACTCTCCTGAATATCTCCTGAATGATTCTCACAAATTGGCATTCATTCACTTGCTCAAGCATCTAGTTCTGACTTCACTAATGTGAAGCATTTGCCACCCAAAGAGAGGGTTTAGGGTTTAACCAACATTCAATAACCAACTCTCAATAGCCTCTATAGCCAATCATGGGGTTTGGCTTTCAGGTTTCAATAACCAACAATGTGAAATGTTTTCTGTTCGAGCTACCCAAAAGTATGTATCACATGCTTACTAAGCAACACAGGGAAACTATCTCCGGTTTCCGGATTGCCATTTACGGTTTACGGTGTTACCAACAGAGAAACTTTGTGTCATTGATATTCTCTGGTTGCCACTTTTCTCGGATTCCCCCGTCCCTAGTAAAAGACCATCTGGAAAATTTCTGACATTCACAGACGGGAAACAAGGATAAGCTCCCTGTGAACGTGACGTCATGAAGAAGAGAAGAATGGCAACCATAGATTAAATGAAGATTGGGTACACATTGTGATGCAATTAGGTCAGAATTGCAATTAGTCGTGCTGCTTGCCTTGTTGGTAGTAGCCAGAAGAAAGCAGCAGCTACACTCCAAGAGGCTATGTCCTCGCTCTCTTTTTGAGTAAAGCCCTACTCCCCAAACTCCCTCACGTGTATCCCCAAAGCACCGCCGGGATGTCAAGAGGCAAACCAAGGAAACTAAGTTGCAGCCCATTGTCACCACTTTGTTACGACAATCCCCTGCAATCCATGACGCCACACAGCTCATAGCTGCTGTGTCCACCACTTTCCCCCTTCTCGATGTTTTCTGCATGGAAGTCTTTCGCCATAGCCACAACAAACAGCGCCTCCCTTTTGGAGTCTGTTTCCAATCTCCGATTTAGTTGCAGCAGAGATATTGTCCACCACATGATTGTCTGCACCATTCAGAGAAAGAGGTGTACAGAGTGAGCACATAGAATTACAATTTGCAAAGTAAGACTACCGTATTAATTTCAGCAGTTGGGGATGCGATGTTTCTGATTGATTGTAACGTGCACGTCTGTGCAGTTTTCGTGTTTCGTTTGGTACCGTAAGATTGCCAAGCCGCGTTTGGAGTGGGGATGGATTGTTCAGAGGATTCTTTCCAGGATGGCGGATCTAGCGCTTTCGTTGTCCGCGATGGTGTTGTTGGACTGGGCAAATACAGTTGCTTGTCAGTGGTCGTTGGGGTACAACAACTGCAGGGGAGATCAGTTCGTTACCGGAGTTGCAGTTAACACTGGAATGCTGTCGAGGACTCAAAGTGTTTGATGAATGACCCACCACAGTTTGAAATGCCGCGAAGATAATTTCTTTTTTTTCAAAATCATGGCCACAGTTTGAATGTCCCTCCAAAATCTAGGATTAGACATTTTGGAGAATAGCTTTGTATTGCAAAAAAGAAACCCAAAATCAGCACTACCAAAGATGTGACACCTAAGGTAGAGCAGCCCAATTCCATACCCTACTTTTGGCCCCAATTCCATTCATTCAAACATCCAATATGCCTAGAAAATATTCAAATCCCTCCAAAAGTTTGACAAAATTAGTGAATTAATGCCAAAATGGGTAAGGTGTCAATCCTTGATTGGTGGGAACTTAACCCATAAAGGTCCGAACATTGTTTTTTGACAACATAACGATTTTGGATTTTTGGGCAGCTCACTACAAACGGAATTTTTATTTTTTTTCTTTGCAAATTTCACATAACATGTGCCCAAAGAGTAGCTTTAAGGCCCAACAATTTTCATAACTTTTGACTATGTGGTTAAAAAGTTATTGCATGATATGTAATTTTTTAGCGGGTTGCAAACTACCTAGGCCAAAATACCTAAAATACTTCAAATAAGGGATTTAGTTCAGTTCCTACTCGGGGTGCACTTAGTTCTACTATAACAAACCACGTGTGAACAAGTGGTTTCTAATACACTATAATTTCAACCTAAAATTTTGAGCATTGTTTAATAATGACTATAGCTTTCTATTGCCAAAATTTCCAACTCAAATAAAATATGAAATGATTTCTAGAAGAGGTTGAAAATGAACTAAAATGGCATGTTTTTCAACTCAAATAATTATAGAGGACACATTTAGATGACCATTGAGTCAATATTCAACTCAGAATGAGCTTTCAATAATGAGTTATTTTAGGAATTTTTTGTTCATTTTTTAGAATTTTTTTTCTTATATAATATAGGGGTGTGAAAGTTATTTTTCAGTTCTACAGTGTATCTTTTTACATCAAAAATTTGTAACTAATTATTATTAACAAATAAAAATATCAATAATTCAAAACATAAACTTTCAAAGTAGGAAAATCTATTCATATTTTGTTTTATTTTGTTTAATTTAAAATTCAAAAAGTATATAGGGGTCAAAAGTTTTGTTCGCACGTGGTTTCTAATGGACACTCTAAATTATCCCCCCGAGAGTTCCTATCATTGAGTTCTAAATTTTTTTGGTGATTCGAGATTCCTTTAGGTTTTTGGGACACAAGGATATTAGCACACTATGGTATATCATTTTTTTTTGGTTCCAATCCACCAATGTGCACCAAGCTCCAAAACTTTCAAAATTGACATTGGACTCTGGAAATTGAACTTGGAGGTGGAGTGCATTTTTCAACACCAAAATTTATTGACAAAACCACTTAAAGTTCAATGTGAATTTTCAAAGTTTTGAACCTTGATGCACATTGGTGCATTGTGACCAAAATAATCAATGCATTGTACCCTACAAACATCCACTATATAAATAAACTGTGAATTATCAAAATATTGAAAATAAGCATATTCAAAATTGACCAATCTATGTTCTTCTGAACAGAGGATGTACATTTTGGAAAAAATCTATAGGGATCAATTTAAGAGATATTTTACAATTAGATGCACTTGATTTAAATGGAAGGTGGTGGGTTGGATGGGAAAAAAAATTCAAGTAGATGAAGGTTTGGGGGATGAAAACACAAAATTTCAATAAAAATGTAACATTTCTTAAAAAATATTTTGATGGATAAAACTAGGTTTTGGATGACTTTCATGGACTTTTTGAAACAAGAATTGAAGCTATTCATCTTGTCAATAGATAAGTTCATTGGTTGATGATCATGGTGATGGGCCTATTGTTTCATGGTCAACTTCATGTAATTTTTTTTTATCATATATAGGCTCAAAAAATGGTTGCAAGTATATCAGCTTATAAATGTGAGATTCACATTTGAATTTCAATCCCTAAATGACCAAATAGCATTTTTGGCAACATAATATCTTTGGTCATTCATTTATAAACCAAATTTTTATTTTTTTATTTGAAATTTTCACACAACATGTAGTAGAGGAGTGACTTCAAGGTGCAACTATTTTCATAACAATTAACAACATGGATAAAAAATTATTATATGATCTGTAGTTTCTTTTCCAACCTAGTCATATTTTAAAAAATCATTTTTTTAGAATTAAAGCTTGAACTTGGTTTTCTATATTTATATATACTTGAAAAGTTGTTTAAATCATTCTATTTCAATTAATAAGATGAAATTTATAAGCAATTTTAGTTAGTGGGCAATTATCAAATCTTCACTCCAAAATAAACTTTGAAATCTTGAACTCAATTCTATAACTCAATTTTAATTAATTCAATTTATATTTTTAATTTATTGATTTATTGCTTTTAATCATACTTTACCTTTTTCTATGTACTACTTGATTCAAGCTTGAATATGATTTTTTTTTTTGAAAATTTGAATATGTGTTCCCATTTTATTTCTTCAAAATATGTTGGAGGGACGCAAATTGTGAGACATACACATTTTTGAGTAAAATGTTTGAAAGACAAAACTTAACCATTTAGGAAGAGTTGAAAATACTTCTTTTTGGAATTCTAGCATCATAATCTATTGATCTTGCAATTGGTAAAGTTTCTTATTTTGAAATTTTAGGAGGGTGTTTTTTAACAAGTTCACTAAAGGATCCTACAATTGAATTTGTTAATGAATAAATCTAGCAAAGGATTCTAGCCTTACTTTGAATATGAGTATTTTGAAGTAGTTTTAGGCCTAAAAAATTGCAATCCTTTAGAAGTTAATATAAACTACAAATAATCATATATAGTAATGGTTTCAAGTCATGTGTAACTTTGCTTTCAAATATTCTTTTTCGTACTTGAGTAACATTCTTACTATTGGCATGATTTTAATTTGAGGATAGTTTGTACCAAGTGTTTAGTGGAGGAAAGTAGTACTCCACTACAGTTTATCAATCAAGATCAAAACTATGATATATAACCTTGTATGAGAAGAGAAGGACATGTTAGTGTAGCCAACTCACTTTTCAAATTGAACTTAGTTTTGCAAAACAATGTATTAAGCATTTTTTTTCATGCAAATGTAGAAAGTGATTTATCAATGAAGGTTAATGAAGTGTTACATAACATTTTTTAATAAGAAAGATACATTGTAGGTTGATTGCAAGAAAGACCAATCCTATTTTGCATCACATTCAGAGTGACGGAGTTGTTTTCTGCTATAACTTTTGATGGTAAAACCCAATGAACTCAAATTTTTTATTGGAGATGGTTAATTTGATTGTAATCATATCCCTTATTATTTAGAAATTTAAAAAAGATTATGTTATATTTAAAATTCAATTTTGCTAATTTGTCACACTTTGAAGTTTAGGTTTCTTTGTACTGGGGAGTATCCAAAATTAATGATTTAGACTCGGGGGGGTCATTTAGAGTGTCCATTAGAAACCACATGCGAACAAAATTTTGGACCCCCTATATACTTTTTGAATTTTAAATAAAACAAAATTAAACAAAATATGAATAGATTTTCCTACTTTGAAAGTTTATGTTTTGAATTATTGATATTTTTATTTGTTAATAATAATTAGTTACAAATTTTTGAAGTAAAAAGATACACTATAGAACTGAAAAATAACTTTCACACCCCTATATTATATAAGAAAAAATTGTCTAAAAAATGAACAAAAAATTCCTAAAAATAACTCATTATTCAAAGCTCATTTTGGGTTGAATATTGACTCAATGGTCCTCTATAATTATTTGAGTTGAAAAACATGCCATTTTAGTTCATTTTCAACCTCTTCTAGAAATCATTTCATATTTTATTTGAGTTGGAAATTTTGGCAATAGAAAGCTATAGTCATTATTAAACAATGTTCAAAATTTTAGGTTGAAATTATAGTTTATTAGAAACCACTTGTTCACACGTGGTTTGTTATAGTAGAACTAAGTGCACCCCCCGAGGATTTAGAGCTGAAGTTTTTGTCCTCTATTCCCATAGTAGGGGGACATGTGCCTACCAAAGGAATTCTAGAAATACATTATTTTATGCCTTCCATATTTGCACAAATAGGGTTCCCTTGTGCGTGCACTTCTAAACATTGAAGATGGTTTCAACTTTCATTTTTTGGTGAAATGTGATCACTATGAAGTCTTACAAATGACTAATTTTTAGTTTTTTTTGTTCATGATTTTCTAATTATTATTAATTTATACCTAGTTGTATCTATTTTCTATAACAAACTGTTTTTTTCTTCAAAGAGTACTTTTTTACTACTTGCAAGTAGTCAAAAGTACTATTAGTTGTCGATTATTCAAATTGAAAGCTAAGATTGTTCTATTTCATAGTACTTGTAGTACTCATGGTATTGGGAGCAAAAAATGGTAGTTTTGGTAAAACTCTACCAAAAATGGTCAGTCTTTCTTGCAACCACCTTATAGGAATTTGTACCTTGTACTTGAATCTTATGTTTGTATTTATGGCCATAACTTGAATATTAAAGTGCCTATGTTGTACAATTTATGATTTTTCAATGTATAGTTAGTACATAAGAAAGTATATATCAAAGCCTTAAGAATTGGATAAGGCATTTGATAGTCTACTAAGCCAAATTTCACCACCACATGGTTTAATTTGGACTTATTTTATATTATCCTTCTACTACAATTGTATTGTAATTGACTATACTAGTATACTTAAACTTGCCTATAATAATTGGCTAAGTACTTATACTTTCATAATGACTAAAGGTTGGTTCCCACTTTGCTTTATGGAGCAACAATGGTAAGGCATAATAATTGTTGCGTAATTTTAGGTCTAGGTGTCAAAGTTTTTTGCAAAGATTGTTGAGGGTTCATGGCAAGTGAGTAGAGGGTTTAAGGAGAGTTGTTGTGAATTTTTTGTCTGCAACTTTGCACTTGACTAGGTAAATTTCTAATTTCCCATACTGTCGTCAATGTTCAATTTCTATCAATGTGTTGTCATGAAGATATTGAGCACTATTTTTTGTCTTCTTAGTTTACTCTACAATTACTTCTGCATGTTCTAAAGGTGGTGCAGAATGCATTTTGAGTCTATCATGCTCCTTGTGGAAGTTTCCCTTATCACACCGATGATTTCACCTTTTTGTTTCAAACACTAGCCTATATACTATCCTCTGTGGAGGATTTGTGTTTATTGCCATTTTTTTCTTCCATTGTCCCTTATTGTGACCATATGTATCTACTTCCTTACTGAAGACATACAAATGCCTATGTGGTGAAGTTTTAACAAAAGATGCACTATCCACAATGTTTTGTCTCTCTGTTCACGTGAAATCAATGTGGTTTAACTTGGATTACTATCTAGGTCAAGTGCAATGCAACTACTATCCTCCATTCCTCTAAATTATTCCTTCATTGAATTTACAATCCCATACAATAACATTTTTGTTTGTTGAATTGTTGTCTCGTAAGCCTTTTCAAGAGCAGGGTCAAGGCATCACCAAGCATACTATGGAAACAAAAATGAATATCAAATGTGGCGCTTGTCTACACTGCATGGCTACTAGTCTAGCTTCTAAGTGCACTACACACTTTGTATTTTCTTGCACCCTATGAAAAAGGAGACGAAGACAAGAACCTACTACTAGCCATCTTGAATGACTTCTAACAACTTGTCCACAATCTCCATGTTGAAATGCAAACTGCATTGCATAACTTCCGCTTGTGCACGTTGTTGAATGTCTTTGATGATGATGTGGGATTTTGAATGAAGCCTTGGTCGACAACTTGGTTCTCCCAATTCTTGAATGAATATGATGGGTACAAATGTTCTTATTGATAGAACTAGTTGTATTTGCATTGGCTAATATCTTGAGGTCAACTGTCCAAAAAAAAGACATTAAATACAAGTTGGCGATTTTAGTCGTCATATGTGTTGCTTGTTGTCTTTTCAAACTAATTCACTATGCCTCTCTCTTCATCTTTAGCAAATTTTTCACAATTGGTAGGAGCACTATGTCGTCCATACTCAAAATGTAGTTCATGCCATCAATGACACATCAAGACATGAATTGACGTGGCCCATGGGAGACTACCTATGCCAAACGAAGGAGAACTTCTATGAACTCTATATCTTGCTAGTAGTAGTGAGCCATCACTCGTACTCACGTCTCTATTTTAAAGCCCCAACATGCACTTGTAGATTAACCCCTAAAGGACCATTGTCCCTTCAGGGGACAAATGCATTTTCGGGCAGGTACTTATGGGCTGAAATTTTCTCCTAATTTTTTGAAACTTTTTTTGGAGGTAGAAAAGCTGATAAGCTTTGTGGGAATATAATTTTTTCACAATCGGTGCCCGGGAACAATAGTTATGACCAAATAAGCTCAAACGGGGGGATGGCGGGCAGCCTGGGCATCCAAAAAAAAAGGACAAAAATTTGAATTTTTTTTAATATTTTTTTTCCTCTTAGATTATATTTTTTTCTATCTGGAAAGCTTTTATTCATTTCATTTGGATATGTTATGAGAAAGTTATGGACATTCTTGTTTTTCGGGCAATTAGAGAATCTTCTTGAAAAAAATAACTTGTAGGATTCATTTCTGAATGAAATTTTTCAAATTTTTCAATTTTTTTTTGCATGGTCTGATTTACTTGCTAGAACAATATCACCATTGGAATTAGTGCATTTTAATTCCATCTAAAATATATGAATATTTTAGATTTCCTTCTATCTCAGACCTACTTCTAGTTAACAATTTTTTTAAGAATGATAATTAAGTTTTTTTGAATTTTTT
The DNA here is from genome assembly GCA_947034895.1 of Rhytidiadelphus loreus. Taxonomy (NCBI): domain Eukaryota; kingdom Viridiplantae; phylum Streptophyta; class Bryopsida; order Hypnales; family Hylocomiaceae; genus Rhytidiadelphus; species Rhytidiadelphus loreus. The sequence continues at coordinate 51,284,263 of OX344761.1, forward strand.
GAATTTAGACTTTCAACTCAATTCTCCACTATAAAGATTTAAAGCTCAAAACTCTGTAGTGCAAAAATTTTAAGTTGAAAATGTTCAAAGTCAAAAAATCTAGTCTCACAATGTGTTGAAAAACTTGTTTTTTCCACTTTAAATGCAGATATCTTGCAATTTGAGCGGTCAAAAAATTAAATTTTTTTTGCACACACTCTCATACTAGTCAGGTGTAATATCCTACAATTAGATATGGAAAAAATCAATTAAACTTTTTTTACTCCTTGCTATAGATATGGCAGTTTTCAGTGTTTTTTGGCAGAAAAAAGGCCTTGGTCCTTTAGGGGTTAATTATATTTTAAGTCCAGCAGGTACACCCTAAATTGCCAGATAGTCACAAAATGTTTTTTTAATCTTGTCCTCGGTATACTTGACTCAACAAATGACACCTACATGTTGCATTGTTCTTCTCTCTACAATTTAGCCATGAACAACAATTTATTCAATGAGCAACATTCAATAGAGGGTTCTCACCGTACTTGATTGGTGGTTTGGGATATCTAGTATTGTTGTGGCTCATGGTCCTTTACCATATTGGGGGCCAACTATTTGTTGTTAAAGCTTTGTTCAACAAGAAGTTGCATAGGGGTTGCTATATTGTTTAGAAACGCATTTGATGTCTTCAAATAGACATTTCAGGAATTGTTCAAGAAATCAGATTTGCATGACATTTTTACCAGATATAATCTTGGCATGCACAATTTTACACAACATGCTATTGGGGCAATTACATGAAGATGTTGAGAACCTGTTGCAAGTGTTGCAGGTTGAAGGATTGAATGGGAAAGTTTTGGATGACAATGTAGGTTTTACAAATGGTAGTGATGTGATTACAGAGCCTCTAGCAACAACTTCTACAATAGATAAATACAATGATTTAGACCTATTTCTCAACATGCACCACCTTCATCAACACTAGTAAAACATGTTTGTGTTTAGGTTCCTTTAGCCTACAATGATTGTCTACTTCACATAAGAATACCACTCCAACATAATGGAGATGCATATTGTGAACAATGTGTTGAACATCTACAAGTCTTTTTAAATCCAATTCTAATTTTTTAGTTTTTTAGTTTTTAGTTTTTTTTTTAAGAATTACATTTGCAGTAACTCTCACTTTAAGAACGTGAAATGTAGCAATTGTTTCTACTCACTACTAAGTTAGTCAAAATATAATACCTTCTTGCTTTTGACATGCAACAACATACAATGATCTAGAACTAGCGTTGTTGCAATGCTACTACACTAGACATGAATGTTTTCACGTTGTGGAGTCTCTATAAGTAGATGCAATGGGATGTAGACTAATGGTGACAACTACAATTGGAGTATGTTGTTTGAGGGCTTAAGTTTCATTAGGTTGAAGCACAATCATTTCTTACTCAATGTATTGGGCAATTACAGGCACGTCGGTGTTGATGACTTTTAGTTGGATCTGAATGGTAGTGCTGCAAGTTTCCATGGCATTATGTATCATGGTAGAAGTGTAGGAGAGCCTTGGTGTAATAGTGTCATCCTTCATTGCTGATTGTAGCATGCTTTGAAATCCATGGACGTTTGTGATGATTAAGTTCTTGTTTAACACATTTGAGGGATGGACTAGGCAATTAACCATCTTGTCTTGTTTCAAAATCAAAAGTTGAGCATTTTCATTTGTGGCAACAACATTTTCTTAAAGTTGCCGATCCTTTTTAAGTTGATAAGTCTCCATTTGTTCACTAAATAATATCAATTGAACATCAATCTTGGAACATTCCAATTATCTACTTGATTCTACTATGTCTTGCATGTAATGAGCCATAACAAGTCATATGGCTTTCATGGCCTCCACAATGACATTATCTCTAGAAAATTTTCTTCAACAAACACTAGTATTCCATATACAACTTTTGAGTGTGTTCTCCAAGATATCCAATAAATTGATGATTCTTGGAATGATGCATGTGGGCCCCATTGCGAGTAGACCGTATATTGGCCGGGAACTTGGTATGCCTTTGGATGTCAATGGTCCCATTCCATGGGATTGTGCTAATGTGGTCATGTGAGGGGACTACAATGGTATAGTATCTTTTGTGCCCTTTGTTGCATCCGTAACTTGCATGTCCATTGCATCCTCTAGTTCATTGTAGTTATAGTTGCCATGGTGTTAGCTAGTCTCACGTAACCAATAGTTAGCATTGTTGGGTGGTAAAAGGTCACACATATGGGGGGAAATTATTTGGAGTCCGTTTCTATACCATTTGTGAATGGAATAGAAGAAGTCTTTAGAAAATTGTTTCAAAAGACCCTCAAACTTCTGCTCATTTGCATATACATCCTAGTAGTCTAGTACATTCTTAGAAAATTGTTTCAAAAGACCCTCAAACTTCCATTCATTTGCAGACAACTCCTAGTAGTACATTCTTAGAAAATTGTTTCAAAAGACCCTCAAACTTCCGCTCATTTGCAAACAACTACTAGTAGTCTAGTACATTCTTTCTCGTTCTGCTAAGGTAGTCAACGATGCGCTTATAAACTAGTATCAATTGATTCCACTTTATTTTGTAGGTGGGACCTTCACATACATAAGGGGAGAGACATGCATGGATCACTTCTTGGGATATGTGGATCCATTTAGTGTTCTCCAAGGTCATAAGGTTCTTCCCATCAATCGTGTTGAAATCTTCTAGAGACATGTCCCGTTGACCCATTTAGTAGCTTTGAGGATAAGAATTTCTTGACGCATCCAGTTTGGACCTCTAGGTTTTTTTATGCACTTTGATTGGCTTGAACTATTGTGTAAGGCTATGGTGGAGGTTGCTCAAATAGTGCCAATGGAAGGTGACCAACCAAGAAGGATTGGATGACTTTGTTGGAAATTGGGAAGTGAGATGCCTTATGTTTACACATATAAAAGTTAGTTTGCAATACTAATTGCACATTTGCTCTTTGATGCATCGAAGATTGTACATATCCTATGCAAATGGCACTAGAAGAAACCTATGTTTTTCATGTCACATTTTTTGTGACATCCACCTATTTTTATTTCAACATTGACATTAGATACAAACATCAAGACATTAGTTGTAATATCAAACATAATATAAAAACAAGTGAATGTCACAAAAAGTGCATCAAGAAAAACATGGATTTCTTCTTGTGTGGACACATACTTCATTGACAATGCAGAAGGTAGAGAATAAAGGTAGAGGTACAAAATGAAACCATAATAACCAAGTTGAAATTCCTTAAACTAATTTCTTATTTTGGTATTGGAGTGTGCAAGGGAGTGCATGTGTGTGTTTTGCAAGTCCCTATTGAATCAAGAAACCCTTCTTTTTTTTGACAAGCTTGGATTTTTGGAACGGATTTTTTTACATTTATGTTAACATGTAGTTTTTTTTATGTTTTTCATGATGTTCATTGTATCACTATAACAAAATATGGTAAAGAAAAACCATAGTCAAATTCGACTAAGGTTCTTTTTGCCACGTTTTTGTGCATATGCGTGTAGTGGGTTGTTAGCTTCTTTTGCAATTTTCTACTGCAATTTTTGGAATTTTAGGGCGTGTAATATACCATTGGAAAGGTATTGAAAACACCTTTCCAATGGTATATTACATGCCCCAAAATTCCCAAAATTGAAGTGAAAAGTTGCGAAAAACGTTGGCTATACTCGTAGTGGGCCTGCACAAAAACGTGGCAAAAAGAACTGTAGTCAATTTTGACTACGGTTTTTTTTTACCATGTTTTGTTATAGTGTATATTATTGTTGACATCAATACAATTAGATGTCAACATAGATGTCAACATAGATGTAAAAAAAAACCGGTTCCAAAAAATCAGTGTTTGTCACCTAAAATATGGGTTTTTTGTAGAGTAATCAAGAGTAGGAGGACAAATAGAATAATAATGAAGGCACAAAAAGGTCAAATTCAAGAACTAACGTCTTTGCTTGCGTCTTTGCTGGAGGTTGTTGTATGAGTTGTCTAATGTGGGCACCAAAGGGCCTCTTCCACTTGTGCACTTCTATAATGCAATGGAACATAGGGCATATAGGAAAAGTAAGAAGAAAATACTATGACATAATGTGGTAAAAAATAAAAACTCAAAATCGAGTGCGATTTTTTTGCCACGATTTTGTGCATGCCTACTACTCATACTATCAACTTTGTTTGCAATTTACAACTTCAATTTTATAATTTTAGGATGTGTGGTATACCATTGAAAAGGTATTTTTATGACCTTTCTAATGGTATATCACATACCTCAAAATTCCAAAAATTTCAATTAGAAATTGCAAAAGAAGTTGAGTGCCAACTATGGACGCATGCGCAAAACCATGGCAAAAAAAATGCACTCAATTTTGAGTGCGTTTTTTTTACCATGTTCTATTATAGTGAAAAAATATACAATGAAATGTAAAATAGGAAGTGAATAATGTGTCAAAGAAGTTCTCATTGCATTTTCATAATTTCAACGTTGGAGAAAGTGCTATTCATGTGCATGTCTATTGTAAAATAGGAATGTAGATGAATGAATATTCCAATGCAAATGTCATGAACTTGACTTGTATACATAGCAATTGTATATGTCAATTCAATGAGGAAAGTAATGCATGTCAAGAGTGAACTCACCGTTCACCAATAGAGCTATTGGATAGATCGGCAAGTTGTAGTATTGGATGTCTAGTTTGTTCACAAACACAAAATGGAAGGTTAGTGTCCCATGTGAACTAAACATGTAGTGATGTAGAGAGTGGCAAATACAATTATTACAGACAAATGAAATGGAATTCATCACATTTTGCTTCACTTCACGACAATGGAAGGAATTTGTGGACTTAGTAGTAGCTGAGTTTCAGTCAGATATGACAATTCCTCCGAATTTAGAGTGTCTAGTACAATATTGTGAAATGCACATTATTGACAAGTGTCATTGTAGTGTTCAACCTTTTAAAATGAAGCTCGATGAGAAATGTCATGAAATACTAATAGATATAATCCAACTTGTGATCTACATGCAAATTTCCAATCAATAATTCAAAAACATTCAAGAATTGGAAGCAATAGTATAGAGAACATATCAAAATTGTTGAGGATGGCGATGACGACATTTGCATAGCATGCGCAATGAGTAATCCAAAGCCCAAATTTATTGTCACTTGTAGATGTCATCTATCCCCCTACTGCGGAAGTCGTATCCTTGTTTGGTGAAGTTGAGTTGTAAGCCGTACCAAAATATTCAATAGAATTAGCAACACCGCTTTTTACTAATGGTTCTTGATGATGATGACTATTAAACACCGCTACTAGATGTTTGAAATTTGCTAAAATTTGCTTTTTTTTATAGATTGAGACATTTAGTAAAACCGCCTTGAAAAAGTCAAAGTTCTCAAAAGTCACTATGCAACTTTTCAACTAACATCGTGGTTAGGCTTGTGTCAACTTGGCCTCCACGTAGGTTCGGTTACTCAAATCTCTACATAATGTGACTACCCACATCTTGGTTGTCATAAAACTCTTCTCCTTGAACGTCCCTAACACCAAGTGAGAATGTTCCATAAGATATGAAAGAATTCATAACTAAGTCAAAAAAGTATGCAGTTCTTTTAAGAACATTATGACCCTTATATAAAAAAATTACTTAACTTTTCTCACAAGACAACTTGACACCCATATTTTTCTTCAATAACTCAAATTTGGCATCTCCCATACCGTAAAATTTATACAAACACATGCAACAAGTCTTCTAGGTCTTCTGAGTGGATAGTTGCTTTAGATTAGATTTTATCACTATCTATATGTTTTTCAAATGGATTTTTTTTTAATTACTTAATATTTTAGGAAAATTTTATTCTATGTAATACTCATGAATATTTATCTATTTATTATAATTTATTGGTAATAAAAAAACACTTAACCCCTAAAGTCCCATTGTCCCTACGGGGGACAAAATGGATTTCGGGCAGGCTCCCATGATCTCAATTTTTACTGAAACTTTTTGAAACTTTTTCATAAGATAGATAAACTTATGAGCTTTTTAGGAATATAATTTTTATTCCAATCGGTGCCTAGGAGCAAAAGTTATGCCACAATAACCTCAAAATGGGGGAGACCTGGCAGCAAACAAAATTCACAATGAATTGAAATAAAAATTTTAATATTTTTTTTCTTGTAGATTATATTTTCTTCTAGATAGTAATTTTTGATTCATTACATTTGGATTAGTGATGCAAAAGTTATGGAGTTTCTTATTTTGCAGGCAATCATAGCAACTTCTTGAAAGAAATATTTTTCTTTCACTTTGAATGCTACTATCTTTCAATCTACACTGTCAAATATTACAAAAAATTTATCACGTGGTCTAAGACAAGTTTAGAACAAGATCTTACGGTTAGATTCTAAAAAAGATTTAAATATATTATTTCATAGGTGAATGTAGCAAAAGTGGTAGTTTTGAGTGGTTTTGGTAGAAAAATGGCCTGGGGACTTTAGGGGTTAAACTAACTTATTTTTATTTCTAAATATATTCTTTGACTCTACTACTGGTACCCACTCACCTTTAGCTCATACTTCATTTAATGAAACACTGCTAATTATAATATTTGAAATAATTTGATATGATCAATTTTTTTAATTTTGACATTTTTTTGTAAAGTAGGTCACTTTGTATAATGAATCCCTTTATGAATGAGGGGATGATCTAATTATTTAGCAATGGTAATAGAGTGTCTTTGGAATTTAGAAAAAAATAATTTATTCACTAGGATTTCATTGCTTTTTGCTCTCAATATAAGAACCCTATGTTTAGGTGACAAGCCCAATTTTTTTTTAAATGGATTCTAGGTGACATCCAATGCAACAATCCATGTTTTTATGTCAATAAATATGTTCAACATAACATCAATGTTGACATAAAAACACGGTTTGTTGCATTGGATGTCACCTAAAATTCATTTAAAAAAATTTGGACTTGTGACCTAAAACATGGGTTTCTTGTAAAGTCTACAAGTGATGTCCAACAAGTGATATAATTTTATAGAGAGATTTTTTGATTTTTTGAGCATATGTTGCATACTTGCAATTTGATATGAATTGTTTCACTTTTTATTTAGAAATCAAGGCAATTTTACATTTTTTCAAAATATGTGAAATTTTTACAACTAATAGAGACATGTAATAATATCTTTGAAAAATAAATATAGATTATCACATTTATGGGTACTTGTAAATAATGTTTGAAAAATGGTAATAGCCCTTTTGTCCTTTGAAGGTTATAAGTTTGTAGACCACTTGATGTAGAAGTCTTGGCAACTATGAACTTGTTATGATGGACTTTGGAGGTGTACATGTTGATCAATATCTAGCAATTCACTCTATATTTGTCATTATACAAACCTCAAAATTGGATGCCTCAAAAACTTTTCTACTCTTAAATTTTTTTAATCCCCAAAGTTAGTTCATATTTAGAGGTTCAAAATTGCTTTAAAATACTCGTCCTCAAAGCAAGGCTAAAATCTTCATCTAAATTTAATTTTTAAGGAATTCAACTTGTAGGATTCTTTGGTTAACTTGTTCAAGTAAATCATTTGAAATTTATAGAGTGAATACCCTCAATTGCAAGCTCAAAGTTCCTAAACTTCAAAATGTAAGTTTTTCCGGACCTTCTAAAAGGTTAAGTCTTGTCTTTCAACATTTTAAAAATAACACATATTTCCTACAATATGTGCATTTTAGTCAATGGATTGAGAATAAAAAACTTAACCAAAAAAACTTTCATATTCATCTTTAAAAAAATTACAAAGTGAAAGGTTGCACCAAATGAAAGAAAAAACTAAAACTTTGACAAGAAATTGAGAATTGTTAACCCAATTGGTGAGAATGTTCTAGTAAGCAATCAATATCTCTTTGTTTTGTTTTAATTTCAATTCTTTTGAAAATGAAAGCAAAAGATGACTTTATACATTTTTTTCTAACCTCATTGCCCACTAAATAAAACTCCTTGTAACTTTCACCTCATTATTTGGAAATGAATGGTTCAAATGTTGTTGAATAGGTATCAATCTATACAATTCAAAAATAATAATTAATTTTTTTAGAATATATTTATAGCTACATGATTTGACATTGAAATTGAAAAATTCTTCTAACTTTTGCAATATTTATCAAAATGACCTTAATTCACACATAGATTTTAATGATTAGCATCCATCCAAAAAAATTCATCCAAAAATTCTCTATTACAAAGTCAATAAAGCTTGCCTAAGTTCTCAAAAGGTCCAAAGTGGCCTCCTTGCTCCTTCGGGGGTTAAATTCCAAATTCTTCTACTCTTAGTTTCATAAATTAATTGAACCTCAAAGTTTTTTGTTGAATCCCTCAATATCTTTTAAACTCCTCGATTGAGAAAACATTGTGGGCTTCAATTTTAGTCTTGTGAATTCAAAATTCCATTATTTTTGTCTTGACCTCATTCCACCATTTTCGACTTGACTTCATTTTATCATTCTAGTCATGACTTTAATTTTAATCATTGTTTCAAAGTGAGCCCTATGTATGCCAATATAGAAATTCCAAAGTTCATTCCAAAAATTATCTAAACTAGTTCCGACCTAAAGATCATCTCTGAAATTAACATGAAAATGAAAAAAATTATTAACTAAAGAGACCATTTGCAATTGGTGTTATTTTTCTTCACCGTCAATTTTTGTTCCACATGCTTCTTGACCAAATGATGCAAATATATTTGTTGAAAATTCAACCTTCAACAAAAGTAGAATGTTCTACCTTCAATTTCCTTAAAAAGGGAACCTTTTACCTATCTGAAGATATTACGTTCAAAATCAACAGTCTGCTAGAAACACATTCAACCACCTCTAAACAAAATTGGATGAAAATTGATATTCTTCATCCATTAATTTTGATAAGGAAAAAAATAATCTTAACACCATTTGGGGGGGAAGTTGTCCCATGGCTTTTCAATTTACAAGGTAAAATTTTTTATTTTTTATTTTTTTGGCACAAGTGAAAACTTTATTTCACTACAAAGAAGAAGGAAGGAGAAAACTATTTATGGTCCATTCAAACCCTAAATCTGGCCTCCAATTGCAATCCTAAAGGTCTGTGGCTGTGCGTTGTATTGTTGTAGTAACAAGAACAGTGTAATTGTGAAGCTGTGCCTTAGGTTAACAATAATATCAATTTATTGATTAGTTTTTTGTTTGTTTGTTTGTTTTGAAACAAATGAAACGGAATTTCATTGCAAATGAGACGAAACAAATTTGCCAGACACAAGTGGCCTGGCAGGGCAAAGACGAGAAAATTTATTGATTAGTTGAACCTTGCCTCACCTCCTCTTAATCAAACCCTAACCACATTGTTCAGTGTGTTTGGAATGCGGTTGTACATGGGATTTTTTTGCAAATGAGGTATTTCATTGCAAGATTAAAGTAAGGTGGGTACATCCAAAATCGCACCGTCATCATCAGTTTGTGTACATCTCCAAAATCAATATGTATGTATATTGAAGAAACAATTTTAGAACCTCTATAAAAAAAAAATCTCCTAGCTTTTACATAGGGTATCCAAATGTTGCATTCTTTGGTGTGCTGAAACCTCTTTTCACTTGCCAACAAGAAAATCAATTTTCATTGGATCAATCTAATAATAGTAACTAGGCACAGTAGCAAAAGGAGGGGTTTGGGGGTACCCAACTTAAGTTATAAAGCCAGGCCACCTTAGGTCCCCGAATTGAATGGGCCTGATGATTGTTTCTTACAATTGTACAATTCCTAAGAAGGAAGGAAATCGCCTATTTTCAGGATTTTAAAACGAAAAAATGAAAAAACAAAACAAAAAACCCATCATTATTTGCGTTGTGCAAAGCAGGTCACAGGAAATTGGAATTAATTTTTTTCAAAACAAACTAGGGTGTTTTGTTTACAGGATGGCTCTTTGGTGGGCCACGTGAGGGGGAACTAAACCCCTTATTGCCCCGTTTTACCCCTGGAGAAAACACTGTGGAGTTTTTTTTATTTGCAATCAGATGATAAAATTTGCAAATTCAGAATACAGATTTGCAATCAATGGCCCCTAATTGGCAAAGGGAGGTGTAGAGATAAGAAGAATCACAGCAAAAATTAGGGGGCTTTTTTTCACAGTAACCCCTGGACGGGACAATGAGGGCCAGGGAGAACTGACCCCCTTGCTTGGCCCTGTGGGCAAACCCTGGAATTATTTATTTTTTGCACATGAATTTTTTTGCAAATTTTGAATTCATTTTTGCAATCAAAGACCCCGAATTAGCTCGGTGAAGTCAAGGTTATACCCTAGAATGGCCCAAAATAGGGGGCATTTTTTTTACTTGCACCCGTGGTAAGGACTAGCGAGGGGGTCAATCCACCTTGATCGGCAAGGAGGGGTCAGTTCACCCTGTCCCTTATTGCCTGGGGAACAGATTGGAATTCTTTTACCATGGATGATAAAATTTGGAAAATTTGAGTTCACGCCATTCTGAATATAAGGTCCTAACTAATTAGTCAGGAGATGTTAGGAAATACAAAATTAACCCCTCACCGCCCAAGGCCTAACCAGGTCAAAAAACAGTCTTGCTTTTCAAGTGTTATAAGTCTAAATGTGAGTAAGTTATGAAAATCTCAACCGTACAATATTGTATTGTGCATGTTTTAGATGGTGTAAATAAAATTTGGGGTCATTTGACCGTATAGATTGAAAGATTATAATGTTTTAGTGTTGAAAAAAGATGCTGAAATTGTCCTCAAAACACATTTGGAGGTGAAATTCGACTTCTAAACCTACTCAAATGAAAAAACTTTAAACTAAAAAGTGATTCAAAACCAAAAGAGAAATACTTTGGCGGGAAAAAAAATCATTCAATTGACTCATTGCATTTGCAAAATTGTTTTGAAATGTCAAAAAACAGTGAAAAAAGTAGCAAAAAAACACATCTATGGTTGAACCTACCTCCACTAAAATTCCTCTCCGTCAATCATAACTTCTTGGATTGATATGAAATTTTTACCACAGAAACTAGACTGGTATGCGAAACTTTTCCAATAAAAATTATTGAAATCAAACGCCTTTTGAAGAAGTTATAAGCCGCCGAAGTTCACTGTAATGCAAAAATGTCTGTATTTTGAACTTCGAATTGCTCCCAAGCATCCAAAACAACTTGGATTGACATTAAAATTTTACCACAATAAGTAGACTTTATGGGGAACAAAACCTAACAAATTTTATTGAAAAATAACATTTGATGAAAAAGATACAAGCCCCCGAAGTTTCAGCCATCTCAATGTAGTGTGGTGAACTGAAATTGAACCTGCGAACTTCGAATGGCTTCCAGAAATTCAATACATCTTAGATAGATCTGAAATTCTTACCAAAAGAACTAGCTTAGTATGCGCAACTTTTCCAATAAGTTTTATTGAATTTGAAAATCGGATGCAAAAGTTACAGCACTTTGAAGTTGACTGCTAAAGTGTGTGAGGACACTTTTGGGCCCCTTGGGCGGTGAGGGGTTAATCACTCCAAAGTAGAAGCAAGATTTTACAATTACCCCCACCTATTGAACAAGGAATTCAAAGTTTTGATGGAGATCTTGAATGAAGCCAGGGAAAACTTATCTTCATTGCCTTTTCATTCACCCTTTTGAAAAATAAAATAACTCATTATATACCATAGGTGGTAAAATTTGCAAAAATTTGAATTCCTACTTGGAATCAGAGACCTTAACCCCTAAATGATTTGGACTATGTTTTTACCATAACTGTTATTCCTAGGACAAGTTCCAAATTTTAGAAAAAAATCATTCATATGTATGTATGTATGTATATATATATATAACACCATAGGATCTAGTAATATGCTTGTTTGAGAAGATGTGGAAAAAAATTCAGAAATTTTTGCCATGTAGATTGCAAGATATTAGCATTTGAAGTGATAGAAATCCTTCTTCTAACCTTGGTAAAAATTGAGCAATGCACTTCACAAGGTCACAATTGTATAAAAAAATGTTCAAAATGGTGGTTACTCTTTGGATTTGTTCTTCAAGGCAAGTTGGCTACATGCTTGAAAATTTTCAAATCATTTGAAATTGTACAATATATAGGAAAAAAAATAGTAAGTAGAAAGAAGTATAGAATGATTCAAAATATTAAATTGTTAACAATTTATTTATGGAATTGAAAAATGTCAATCCCAATGGTCGTAATGTTGTAATAAAAAATCTACACCTAATATTTTTATTTTTTTCAAAAATATTTAAAATTGAGTTAAATAAAGGACTTCAAAGTTTATCTTAGAGTAGAGATTTGATGACTACCCGCAAACTACATGCAAACTAAAACTCCTCATAACTTTCATCCCATTAATCAAAATGGAATGATTCAAAGTTTTCCATGTATATATAAATCTAGAGAACCAATTTCAAATTTTCATTTCTTAAAAAAGTGATTTTTAAAGAAGTTCTTTTTACCACCCAAGTTGCTCACCGAGCAATGAAATTTACATATCATACATTAACTTTTTAACAATGTAGTTGAAAGTTACAAAATTTGTTAGGCCTTGAGCACATATTGTGTGAAAATTTTAAAGAAAAATAAATAAAAACTCTATTTGTAGTGAGCTCCCCCAAAATTGTTACGTTGAGGCATACAATATCAATTCCTTATAAAAGACCCAACACCATTTTTGGAGGGTCAAAAAACACTCAAAACTATTGTTTTCAATACAAACAACAAAAAATTTAAACAATTTTTTTTTGGCATGTCCAACCATAGGATCTTGCACTAGATAGGTATAAGAATGTCTAGAAGAAATGTCAAAAACTTTGATCATATCGATTACAAGATATGAGCATTTAAAGTGAAGGAAAAGAATTTTTTTTTCTAAGTCTTTCTAGATTATAAGGCTTTGAATCCTCTTAACTTTTGTACTATAGATTGTGAATTAAAAAATAATAATGTTGAAGAATTGAATTGAGAGTTCAAGAAGAAAAATTCAACCACTTGTAATTTTTATTCATTAAAAAGTTGATAAGTCAAAGTAGTTAAGAGATAGAAGGAAGAACTAAATTGTTGATAGCTTTGAGATGGAATTGAAACACACTAATTGCAACAATGATATTGTTCTAAAAAGCAAACTAGACCATGTACAACTTTTTCTTAAACTATTAAAAATCAAGTTCATAAATGGATGCAATACATAATTTTCTCAAGAATTTGCTAAGGTTGCCCACAACACAAGAAGCTTTATAACTTTTACATCACTTATCCAAATAGAATGAATAAAAGCTTTTTACATAGACAAAAATATAGTCTATAATAAATAAATTTAAAAAATAATAATTTCAAGTTTTTGTGTTATTTTTTCGTTTTCGGTCCTTGCTTGTTTTAGGCTTATTGTGACATAAGTTTTGCTCCCAAGCACCAATTGAAATAAATATTATATTTCCATTAAAATAATTATTTTTCCTATCTTAAAAAAAAATTAAAATATTTTGTAAAAAATTGAGATCAAAGGTACTTGCACAAACTTTCAAAAGTCTCCCTACTGTAGGGGACTATTTGGACTTCAAGGTAAAATTAACTACAAAATAGGGGGCAAATTTTTACATTTATCTCAAAAAGATGGTGGTTGGTCGACGAAGGGTCAATCCTCCTTGACCCTCAAATGAAGAGACTTTTAGAGAATCTCCACAAGTGTGAAAAAATTTATTTAAATAAAAAAAGTGGATAATTGTGTACATAATAAATCTCTAGCCTCTAGTTCCCCGTACAACTAGCTTTAATAACTTGTAACCAAATGCAAGACTTCCAAAGTATGAAAGTAGTAAGAATCTTCATTTATGATACTAATATACTATTTGTAGAAAAAATTAGTATTCCATGGAGTTGCCAATCCCGGCATATAAACAATTTTTGTTGTAGGAAAAAATTAGTATAGGTAGGTTCAAGCATTAGCAATTGTTAAAGACTTTGGATTACGAGTGATGATACTTTTATGAGTTCAATGAATAAATAATTTTTTATTACTCTTTTAAAAATCATTAATATTTATATAAATATAGAAGTCTATGTATATAATCCAAACATAGAAAGTGGAAGTGCACTTGGTGATGTCACAGTATGTTAAATTTTGTGCACAATTGGGGGGCACTTTGTATAAGTTTTATATATTTTTGTAGCATGTGGATGGAAACTTTGCTCAATATCAACAATGAGGAGATCAAAGCCAAAAATATTCTATTGAAGTAAATATGGGCATAAAACTATTAATTTAAACCTTTCCAAAGTCAAACTGAAAAAACATATACACAAATTTTTTTTAATGCTTGAATTAATTACTCACATTAATCATTCAACTACATTCAAAAGTATTTTCTTTTAAATACATTCAAACCTACTTAACCCCTAAAGTCCTATTGTCGTCTTGGGAGACAAAATGGATTCTACTATGGTCTCAATATTCATTGTGTTTTTTTTCAGATTTTTGTCAGGATAAAAAAACACATTAACTTTTGGGTAATATAATTTAATTTCAATTGATGCCAAGGAGCAAAATTTATGGCACAAGTCAGTAAGCTCAAATTTTAGTTCAGCAAGTAGAAATACCTCCACACAAAAACATAAAATAAAATATTCTATTTTTTTTAATAATATATTGTATTTTTATCTACGTAGAAATCTTTGATTCATTCCATTTTGACTAGTGACGTAAAAGTTATGGACAATCTTGTTTTGGAGACAATCAAAGCATTTTTTTCAAAAAATAACTTGTAGGATTCATTTTTAATTCAATTCTTACAATTTCCAAAAAAGAAAATTTCACACCGTTAAGGTCTCTTGCTAGAACAATCTCGCCATTGAGATTAGTGTATTTCAATTACATGTGAGTGCTATCAACAATTTAGTTTTTCCTTCAATCTTGGACCTACTTCTACTTAACAATTTTTTCATGAGTAAAAATTAGGTATATTTTTTTTGAATATTTTTCCTAGACTCTCAACTCAATTCTTCAGTCTAAAAATTTAGAAATTAAAAAATCAGTGGAGCAAAAATTTTAAGCTAGGAAGATTCAAAGAAAAAAAATGTACTCAAGCAAGGTGCAATTTATTTTCCTTCATTGCAAATATCTTGCAATCTATGAGGTCAAAGCTTTTGAAATTTCTTCCATACATCTTTACACTAATCTAGTGTAAGATCCTAAAATATGAATGACAATTTTGAGTGGTTTTTGATGGGAAAAAGTCTTCGGACTTTATGGATTAAACTCTTATTGAAATTAGGTAGTCAACCCTACGATGATGGACAAACCTCACAAGTGGTGGCATTGCTCAAGCTTAGTTAAGTTACACTACAACTATGATCTTATCATGGGCATCACAACAAGATGATACAATAGAATACAAAGACAAGATATAAAATAGGGCCTCATTAAAAGAGTGAAGATATAAACTACATAGTTAACTTTCTAAGTCGTCCACAAGCTAATCTTCATTGTCTATACAATCCTCTTCAACATCTTGATTTCTACCAATGAAAAGTTGTTCAAAGCCATGGAACTCAAGGGTCTTTAATTGATGATGAATTTTTTGAAAGGAATTGACTCTAGTTGAATCTATGGAAAAAAAAAATCATTGAGTATCAAAGATTCAATGCATCAAACAACATTTGTTTACTCTATAGCATCCAAATGTTATATAATAACTTCTATTCAATATATTGAATTTCCAAGATTACTAACTTTGGGTTATCGGCCCAAACCAACAACTTGGTAATCACAAGGCAAAAACTAAAGCTACACACAAGAACAAATGAACTAGCATGAAAATAATTATTTTTAATTTGGTATTCCATATTTTGATTTTGAGGTCATTGGCTTTGGGCTCTCGGCTTCTATTAACACTAACAAGTTCTTTGAATCTAAAACCAATTGATCAAAAGAAAACCTAATTCTACTAATGAGCAACCATGAGTTGAAACCAAAATATATGGCATCATAATAATTTGTTTTCGATTATTAGAGTCCAAGCCCCTAGCTTCCATTGGCGCCACACTGTACTTGGATCTCAAGCTAGGTGATTAAAAAAATAATAAAATGCTACGATCAAGAGTTGAATGGAATAGGTAGAGTATAAATTTTGTTTTTTCTTGATCATTGGTTATGCGGTTGGTAGATCCCATCAACATGTAGGGCTCCCTTAAACAACCTAACATTTGATGAACCAACCAACCCTTGCACAAACATAGTTAGATTGAATCCAAGTTTTATTGCGATTTTTTAAAAATCTCGTCTATACGAATAAGTCACCGAGAATTGATGAAAGAGCCAGTCAAGAAATTTATCATTTTTGCATTTGATCATATAAAACTGCACTTACTAATCATATGTAAAATTTGTCTCATCACAAATAAAGGGGGCACTTGGTATAAATTGCCTTGTGGTAGACCCCAACCACTTGCAAAATAAAATCTTGGTCCATGGCTAGGGACTTCCATTGGCGCCGAGACTCCCGAGAAGTCCCTGTCACCTCCTAGCAAGTTAGTGAAAATAAACTTTGACCCTTGCACAAGCATAGCTAGAGCATTTTGATCTAGAGTACAATAATCAGTGGCTATAGGGTTGGGAGCTCCCATTGGCGCTAAGAGCTCTCATATCCTAGTAAGTGATCAAGAAAAAACACTTGACCTTTGCATAAGCACAACTAGAGTACATTCTAGCTGCAAGGCTAAATTATTTTTTAAATTTTTATAAAAAGAAACAAGTCCTCAAGATCATCATGATCAAGCTAGAGTATAGTTTTTTTATTACTAGCTGTGGGGCTAGGGGCTCCCATTGACATCAAGAGCTCCCCTTTACACCCTAAAAAGTGATCAAGAAGAAATCCCAAACCCACCAGTACAAGCACAACCATCTCAAAACAAATCTTCAAGCCAAGATTTTAAAAAAAGTCTTTTATATATGAACAAGTTTGCAAGAGCTAAATGAAAGAGGTAGAGGACAATTTTCTTTATCATTGACTAGAAGGTTTGGAACTTCCATTGGAGTTGAGAACTCAGACCCTGAACAACCCAACATGTGATAAAAAATTAAAAAAATCAATTGTAAAATCTTACATCACCATTGTAGGTTCTCAGTGTTACAACAATCTAAATGGAGTTTTTCTTGTTCTAGTCCCTCTCAATGTTGCTTCTTGATCCATCCCTACTGCTTTTCCACCTTCTTGTGGTTGTACTATTACTTGCTAATGTCCTCCCCATTTCACTCCTTTCTTGTAATATACAATCAACGTAACAACACTAGCTCAAATTTCTCTTTAACCCCTTAAGTTCCTTGACTATTTTCACCAAAAACATTCAAAAATTGTCATTTCTAATACAAATACCTCATTTCAGAAAAAAAACATTTTTGGACACATGTATCGATAGGATCTTGTATTATTCTAGTTTGAAAAGATGTGGAAAATATTTCAGAAATTTCTACAATGTAGATTGTAAGATATTAGTGTTTCAAGTGACAAAAATCGTTTTTTAGCACTGCAGAAAATCACGCAGCTGCACTTTGCAAGGTCACATTTGTATGAAAAAATGTCCAAAATAGTGGTGCTTCATTGGATTCAATCTTCAAATCAAGTTGGCTGCATGCTTGAAAATTTTCAGATCATTTGGAATTGTACAACATATAGCATAAAAATAGTAAATAGAAAGAAATAGAAAATGATTAAAAATATGAAATTGTTAATAATTTAGTTATGGAATTGAAAAATGCCAATCCCAATGGACATGATGTTGTAATAAACAATCTACATCCTATGATTTTATTTTTTCCAAAAATATTGAAAATTGAGTTAAATAAAGAACTTCAAAGTTTATTTTAGAGTAGAAAATCTATAACTACCCGCAAACTAAAACTCCTCATAACTTTGATTTTATTAATCAAAATGGAATGATTCAAAGTTTTCCATGTATATATAAATCTAGAAAACCAATTTCAAATTTTTTTTTATGAAAAAAGTGATTTTTTCTAGTCTGCCCGAACTACCTGGCTGGTGAAAAAAATTGCATATATCTTACAATAACTTTTGAACCATGTAGTCAAAAGTTATGAAAATTGTTGGGCCTTAGAGTTACTCGAGCACATATTGTGTGAAAATTTAAAAGGGAAAAAAATCTCCATTCATAGTGAGCTTTCCAAAATTTCTATGTTGTCCCAAAATGCAACTTAGTCCTTTAGGGATTAATTGCAAATTGATGAAAACAATGCAAGTTCTATGCTAGTACAACAATCCAAGACGTGCATACCAAATTCTAAAAGTTCAATCAATGGTATTGTATAGCTCTTGAAGCGTGTGGAAAAAGGCTTCTTAGGGATAAGGAATTGGTTGGCACTCACTATAACCCCTGGACTAAGCTTTGTTTTTTAGTAACCTTGTCCCCTACTATATCCTTACTATTACAAAGGACAATCAAATACTTTAGATTCAAGTTTTTTGAACTATGTTCTTGGTAACAAGTTTTGCATTTTTTGTTCATTTTCAAGAATGTGTGTTCTTGATCTTTAACCTATTGATATAATTGGAAAAACTTGGAAAAGCACTCAAATCAATGTTGACCTAAGATGTGAAAATTTTGTCAAACATTTTGAGTAACAATATTGTCAACTTAGCTCTAAATGCCAAACCCTAATATGTTGCCACTAATACAGCTAAAACAAATACCAAACTTGCAAATAAAATAAGAAAAACTAGCTACATGTGAGTGTAAGCAAGAGATATTGCATAGCTTGTGTTGAAAAGTTTGTTTAAAGAATAATCAAAAGTAGTCAACAACTACTTTGTATATTCCCTTGTGCGTCAATACTCTACAAGGCACCCATCCTAGTTGGATACTAGCTAATCACTCTAAGTGAAGTCTAGGTGTTTTAATGGGTATATTAGCTAAGCACAAAATTACAAGCCTACCCCCATGTATTGAATATAACCCACCCCACTTTGCCTTACTATACTCAAGTCTCAATACTGAAATGATCACTACATAATTTTTAGGGTTTAGGGTAAACATACAAATACCTATATTCTAAAATAAGTCCATTATCTCTAAAATCTCAAAAAAAAGTGTGTTCAAGAGTATTTCTTCATCTTGATACAATTTGTGGTTAATTGTTTTTTGTAGTTTAATTTTTTCAGCAATTGATTATGAATTGTACATGCATTCTATATCCATTTATTTCCTTGTTCCTGATCTAAAATAGAAATAAATATTTCCAAAATCAAATGCGTTGGTCATGCTTGAATATAATTACTTACATTGTATTGTCCAACGAGCCTCCTAGGCTACATAGTCCTTCCGACTCCTCTTCAATGGAATATAGATTCTCAAGACTTCCTACTTGCACTTCTTCCACATTGTTATCCTTTCAATTTTGAATCTTACAAATTCTTCTTGGTGGAGCCTTCTTTTTCTTTAGTATAACTTCCTTTCCTCTCATCTAAAACCAATACAACTCCTTCCTTGTAAAGAATAAAACAAATTTTTTCTTCTTCTTCCCCTTCCTACATTGAGAACCACTTTTGGATATCTCATCAGACAAACAAAGCGAACTTTTGTGTGATTGCAAGAAAGACCGGTCCTATGAGGCGTCACAATTAAAGTAATGGAGTTGGTTTTGGCCGTAACTTTTGGAAATTGAAGCCAATGGACTTGAAATTTTTATGGAAGATTGCTAATTCAAAAAACATGAGATTTGTTATTTTTCAAAAAAATTGAAAAATAATTTTATAATTAAATATCAATTTAGCTAATTTGTCACACTTTGTGATTTAGGGTTTTTTAGTACTATGAAGTATCCAAAAAATGTGATGTTCACTTGACTTTTTTGTGGCCTATTTCCACACTAGATGGGCATATGCCCACCAAAGGGAATTCAAAAAAATACAATTCTTTGTCCTCAACATGCATGCAAATAGGGGGCCCTTGTGCATAGCACTCCAAACTTTCATGATGGTTTCAACTTCTAGTTTTTGGTGAAATGTAATCACTATCAAGTCTTTATAAATGGACAATTTTTAGTTTTTTTTATTCATGATTTTCTAATTTTTATTAATTTATACTTAATTTTATCTACTTTCTGTGATAAACTGTCATTTTTTTTAAGTAGTACTGTTTCAGTATTATGAAGTACTCAAAAGTACTATTGGCCGTTGATTTTTCAGATCAACGGCTGAGATTGCTCCATTTTGTAGTACTCCTAGTACTGGGCAGAAAAAATGCAGTTTTTGACCAAATGCTACCAAAATTGTTCGGTCTTTCTTGCAATTACTCTTTTCTCAACCATGGAGTCCTTGAAACAAGCAAGCACCCTTGCTAGCTTTGGACACGTGGGCCATAAGTCATGACCACATTGGAGAGATTGTGAGACTTTGCAATGGCATATTGTGAAAACTTCCAACAAGTCTAGTTGCAAATGACACCCAATAGCAAAAAACAAACATTCAATGTGTTGCCCAAATTGCAAAGGGATCTAATTGTACTTTAGCTCCAACAAATTGCAATAGAAGAAACAATATGGCAAAAATAAGGTGATCATGACAAATTTTTGGTTCAATTCACATGATATTCTACAATGTGTTTAAGGCTCTAAACATGCTTAGATAATCAATTGGCCCCAAATACTAGATGTGGAGCCTATGTAGACAAGCACTAGTTTGACATGCTAGAAAACACTTTTGTTGCAGGAGGTTGGCTTTCAACTCTGAAAGCAACCATCCATGTCACCTCGACAATTGATCATAATGTCCAATGTTTTTAAGGAAATTGTTTACAATCGACCTATTCCTCTGCATGCAAACACCTATCCTACAACTCAAAGGAACAAATCCGCTTGGCTAGTATTGCAAATGCTGCTAGAAAACATTGCAATAAATAGAAGAGTTTTGGTAACATCAAATGATCAATCTTGGAAATAACTGTGCTCTCCTTCCTCAAACTTAGAGTCATAATCTCCCTTCAATTTCTTTGGTTCTCAGTGTGCCCTACTTGTGGCTAGCTATCTTGTATTTTTCTATCTACAATGGAATTCTTTTTCATTTGTGTCAAAAAAACAAAAACATAATCTCCCTTCAATTTGGAAGTGAGCCCCAATTTGGAAGTGAGCCCATACACAAGGTTTAAATTGAATCTCACTTTCCATGCATTTGGAGTGCATTTACCTCGATTATGTTGACAATGATGGTTGTCTTGGCGATAGGTGGATGTCATTGTTATGTTAATTGCAAACACTTTTATTACTTATTTCATTACTTCTGCAAGATTCAACTTCAATGAAGTAGAGTGCTTGATTATTAAGGCCGGTATCATCAAGGTTTCAAACAAGAATTTTAAATGTATTTAGAATACTAAGAAACTCTAAGTACTTTCAATTTGAGATTGCAAGCTTTGAGTTTCAACTTACACATGAGTATAGCTTTGTGGGCATTTAATCTAAATAACCCATCTTGATAAGCCGCTCTGATTTTTTTATAAAAATAGTGACAATCTAAATATAATAATTTTGAGTTCTGTAGAATCTTATGCCAATTTCAAAAACACCAAATTCATCAAATTCTAACACTCCTAGCCAAAGCTATGACCGGATGAAGTTTGACTACTAATTGGTACTTCAAACTTCATCTACAATTTTTTCTATATTCTTAATTCCAAATTGATTTAAGACTTTTGCTATGGATGCAAGTTCAGGTTAACTTCCTAAAAACCAAATTTGGCCCTAGATAGATGGATTCTACCTAATTTCATTTGTTTCTTAATCTAAACTTCATCCTTCATTAACCCCTAACTATGTTTTCACCAAAACTGCTCCAAAACTGTCATTTCTAGGACAAGTACCAAATTTTAGAAAAAAAAAATTTAGAAATATATAACCGTAGGATCTTGTAGTAAAATAGTTTGAAAAGATGTGGAAAACATTTCAGAAATTTACACTGTGTAGATTGTAAGATATTAATGTTTGAAGTGACAAAAATCATTTTTTGGGCCCTGTAAAAATACGGGCAGCTGCACTTCACAAGGTCACATTTGTATGAAAAAATGTCCAAAATGGTGTTTACTCTTTGGATTCATTCTTCAAGGCAAGTTGGATACATGCTTGAAAATTTTCACATTATTTGAAATTGTACAACATATAGAAAAAAAATAGTAAGTAGAAAGAAGTAGAGAATGTTTAAAAATACTAAATTGTTAACAATTTATTTATAGAATTGAAAAATGCCAATCCCAATGGTTGCAATGTTGCAATAAAAAATATACACCTAATTTTTTTATTTTTTTCCAAAAATATTTAAAATTGAATTAAATAAAGGACGTCCAACTTTATTTTAGAATAGAGATTCCATAACTACCCACAAACTAATCCAAACTAAAATTCCTCATAACTTTCATCTCATTAATCAAAATGGAATGATTAAAAGCTTACCACATTTATAAAAATTTAGAAAATCAATCTAAATTTTTTATTTTTTTAAAAAGCGATTTTCAAAGAATTTTTTTACTTCTTTTTGGGTTGCCTTCCGAACACTAAAAATTACATATCATGCAATAACTTTTTAACCATGTAGTCAAAAGTTATGAAAATTGTTGGTCGTTAAATTTACTCCTTGGGCACATGTTGTGTGGAAATTTCAAAGAAAAAAATAAAAATTCCATTTATAGTGAATTGCCCATAATCGCTATATTGCCAAAAAAACAGTGTTTGGTCCTTTAGGGGTTAACTTCCAAGGTTTTGAGTATGTTCTTATCTTTGAACTATTTTTGAACTTCTCCAAGTTCCTCCTATCCTACTTTGAACTTAAATTCTTACTTGGTAAACTTTAACTTAATTTGTTTTGCTAATCTTTGGTTACTTAAACGCCTACACTACTTTTGGTCAGTTACTATTTTTATATTTTTAACACTTGTTCCTTATAGGTTTTTACTTGAACTTTCTAAAAAGCTATCTTATTTCCAAGTTGACCTTTCCTAGCAAAAGTCATGGATGGATAAATTTTGATTGCTACTAATAAGTACTTCAAATTTCATCCACTATTTACCATCAACCTAATTATCAAAATTAACTTATAACTTCACTTTTGGACTTAATTACTTATACTTCTAGATTTTATAATCTTCTCCCTTGTGGATGATGTTACCTATTCTTCATCCAATCTACACAGTAAACTTCTTTCGCATGTATCTTTCTTGTTTCAACTCCAATTTCTACTTATTTTACATTTTCAGAAACCTCTAGAGTTCTACTATTGGATTTTATGTTCAAAATTGACCTAACACTTAGTCCTAATGGTCTGACTTGACTCTAGGCCTCAACCCGAATTAAAACTTGCTAATTAAGACTTTGCAATGAAGGAAAAAGGTATAAGTGATCCACCTCATGTGGAATGTCATTGATGATAAAACCTCAACCTCTTTCAAATCCGCCATTTGCCCTCTTGAATTTTTGATGTTTTTATATAGTTGATTTTCAATACAATTTTTTGATGTCTACACTAACTCCTATTTCATCCTAACTCTATAGTCTTTCTTTTTACGTCTTTTTTCCCTTCTCTCCTCTTTTTTCCCTTTTACAATATTCTTCTTACGTCATTAATTGGCCTAATTGAATTCACAACCACTACCACTACACTTCCCAAGGCAAGTTTCAATGAGGCCCTACTTGGGCCTACGTAATCCCCCATTCTAACAACTTACTAGGATCCTTGAGATTTCCTCCCAACCTTATCTTTGTAGCTAGATAACCTTCACTCTCATCTTTTGCCAAACTTTGTCGATACTACAAAAACATCAACAATTGCTTGCAAAATAGCTTCATAAACCTTGTTTGACTTCAAAAATTCAAACCTTCATAACTTTCTCATAATTTGTCAGTTTTTGATTGTTTTGTTGTTTTTGGAAAGCTCTAATAGTTTTTAACATTCTTAACAACTGAAATTGATGGATTAACCCATTAAGGATTGGTCGACTACTTTCTAGTTGACTTCGGTACTTTTTGTCTTTTACAATTTGTAGAACATTTGATTTCCAAAAACTTAAAGAGGAACACATTTAAAGTGTCTTCATACACTCCTAAAAAAACCAATTTCAAGAGAATGTGTGCAAAAATGAGTGAGTTGTGTTTGTTGAAACTTGAAATAGCATGACCTTTCATATTGAGATTTTCAATGAAAAATGCATATTTATTTCAAAAGACAATTATTTATATGTTTTGGGTCAATGTCTGGACGATTTACTCAAATTTATGCCTAATTGTAGCAAACCTTAGTTTAATTTGACCAATTGTAGCAAACCCTAGTTTTGCACTAGTGCCAAAGGCTGTTTGTGGCACATCAATTTTTGAAGAGTTATTACCTAGGGGAGGACACTCTCACTACATTTGGGGTACCTACGTGCGGCGGTGGAAAAAGTAATTCATGTAATTCACCTTGAATAAACTATAATTTCATTCTAAAATTTTGAGCTTTGTTTAACAATGACTAAAGGTTTCTATTGACAAAAAATTCAATTCCAAATAACATAAGATATATTGTCTAGAAAGGGTTGAAAAATGAACTAAAATGGCATGTTCTCCAACTAAAATATTTATAGAGCTCACATGAAGATGACTATTGCATCAATATTCAACCAAAATAAACTTTCAATAGAAAGCTATTCTATATAATTTTTTTTTCATTTTTCAAATTTTTTTTCTTATATAATATAGAGGTGTGAAAGTTATTTTCAGCTTTACAGTGTATCTTTTTTCTTCAAAAATTTATAACTAATTACTATTAGCACAAAAAAATACCAATAATTCAAAACATAAACTTATAAAGTAGTAAAATCTATCCATAATTTTTTTTTTGAAAAAGAAATTAAATTTTAAGGTGTATTACTTGTTTTACTTTTTCCGCCGCACGTAGTTTGCTAAAACATAGGGAGTGTCCTCCCCGTGGTTATTACAAAGATGTGAACTGTTGGATCACTTTCATTTTTTGTGTAGTTCAAGAACCTATCCTATGGAATTTATCTATTCAATCGGATTTAAAATTACATTTATCAAGAGGGCACGAAATGACACTTTTTTGGAATTGTATACAAAAACTACACCCGCCCCTCAAATCGACCACAAACGTTAATGGGTTAAGAAGATCTCACACCAAAATTCAGCACAAATCCAACAATTCCAGGAACTCTTAAAGGTTTTGCAACTATCTTCAAAACAACCTACAAGTTGCAATTTTTGTCATTTTTCTTTCAAACAAATTGCAAACTAAAATTTACACTAAAATGCTTGTGCCAACCACTTACTACACTTTTTCTGAGCTCTTCAAAGGAACAATTCCTTAATTCTAAGTTCTAAGTTCAAAGCTTTGTTATTGGTTAGGTTTTAACAAACAATCTAAGACTTTTGAATCCAAGGGGGTTCAAAGCTCCACCGCCTAGAGGAAAAAAAGACTATGACCAACCCAAAGAGTAAAATGCCCAATGCCCACACTTATTAGTATGACCAAGTATATGACAAGGTTAGTTTAAACCACAAGTAATGCAACAAGTTAGTGAACAAAACCTCACTTACAAGACACTAGAGACTTCTCAAAGTAGCATTGCCAAGGTACGGTGAGATGTGCCTCTAAGATTAGTACCATAATGAAATAAACTCAAATACAATAAGTTAGTACAAAAGAAACCTCCAATAACAAGTATATGAGACTACAACACAAAGAAGGACCTTCAAAGACCTTTACAAAGCTTGAAAGACAACAACAATGGAGAAAAAATGCCCCCCGAACACCTTTCAAGTTTTTTAGCTAAAATGACAAAAACTCCAACATAAATTTGACCCAATAGGTCCAAATACAACAAAATGGAGGTGTTTTAAGAGGGAAGTGGATGTCCTTTTATACTCTTTCAAGGCACCCACCTCCTCTCATTTTTTCCCAAGGTAAACCTATCACTTAGAATTTTCATCCTAATCTTCAAAGATTTTCACTTTCTATATTAGTCCAAAATTCTAATTTTTGGAAATTAACCCCAAATCACAAATGGATTGTACCATTGGCTTTAAAAGGTCATTTTTAATAAGAAGTAAATCCCACCCTTTTTCTATCTCAAAAATCTCATCAAAACCTAACGCCAACTTAAAATCATAGTCAAAATCTAACTTTTGGAGTTTGACTTTTCTGTGAAAAGTAACTAGCTTAGACTCTTTAGTAGGTATAAGGAAGTAAGAAAAGACCTAACTTGGTCCCCGTTCTGATTTCGTTTGCTCCCAAGATGTTGATCAACTTTGTTGTAATCTTTAAATCTGTCAATAAATGAACGATTTGGGTACTTTTGTCTATCAGATTGTCTTGAAATTTGTTAAATTATCTTTTTAACATTAAAGAAATTAGTCTAATTTTTAGTGAGATTTTATTGCGATCTAGGTCATTTCTAGGAATTTTCCCTCATAGATTTTGGTCATTGACAATTTAGAAGAATACCTTTTGACTTTTGACCCTTAGAAAATTCCGAAACTTTTTGTAGAACCTCTCATAAAATTCTACAAAAAATGTGCAAATTTGTATTTTTACTTTGCACATTCAAAGAAGGAGGATAAAATCTTGCTTCTTGTTTCACCCCTAAAGAATCAAACACCGTTTTTTGGCAACATAGTGATTTTGGGCAATTCACTATAGATGGAATTTTTTTTATTTGGAAATTTTACAAAATGTGTGCCTAAGGATAAGATTTAAGGCACAATAATTTTCATAATTTTCGACTACATGGTTAAAAAGTTATTGCATGATATGTAATTTTCAGCAAGTAGCGAGCAACTTGGGCAGTCCCAATTTTTTTTTTTAAATCACTTTTTAAAATAATAAAAATTTTAAATTGGTTTTCTAGATTTATATATATGTGAAAATCATTTAATCATTCCATTTTGATTTATAAAATGAAAATTATGAGGTGTTCTAGTTGTGGGTAGT
Organism: Rhytidiadelphus loreus; assembly: GCA_947034895.1. Classification (NCBI taxonomy): domain Eukaryota; kingdom Viridiplantae; phylum Streptophyta; class Bryopsida; order Hypnales; family Hylocomiaceae; genus Rhytidiadelphus; species Rhytidiadelphus loreus. The sequence continues at coordinate 51,311,297 of OX344761.1, forward strand.
TACAGATTCCCTACTTAAAAATGAACTTTGGAGTCCTTTATTCAACTCAATTTTTTATATTTGAAAAATAATTATATATGAATGATGTAGATTGTTTATTACTACATTACCACGGTTGGGATTGGAATTTTTCAATTTTATAATTAAACTCTTAACAATGTAGTGTTTTGAATCACTTAGTACTTCTTTCTACTTACTATTTTTTTCCTATATGTTGTGCAATTCCAAATTATCTAAAAAATTTCAAGCATGTAGCCAAATTGACTTGAGGAATGAATCCAAAGAGTAACCACCATTTGGGACATTTTTTCATACAAATGTGACCTTGTAAAGTGCAGCTGCCGTATTTCATAGGGCAAAAATAATAATCTTTGTCACTTCAAACGTTAATATCTTGCAATCTACATTGTGGAAAATTCTGAATTTTTTTCCACATCTTTACAAACTATTTTACTACACAATCCTACAGTTTCATATGTCCAAAAATGTTTTTCATCTAAAAAATGGTGTTTGCATTAGAAATGGTAATTTTGAAGTGTTTTTTGGTAAAAACATAGTCTCTGACCTTTAAAGATTAAAACACTAGTAACTTAAGAATTTTTTTCAAAAAAGAGAATCTTGAAAAATCAATTTTGACGTTAAATCTCTAGCATGATTTCAACTCTAGATCATCATGCTTCAACAATAGATTCCCTCCATTGGTCTAACTTGAGGTGGTAATTCTTGCAGACTAACAATTGGAGTTTGGCTATTTCTTTGATACAATGGAGAAACTGAAATCTATTAGTAGGTTGAGGCTATTTTGGGCAATATCACTCAAACTTTCTAACTTCCACCAATCCTCGGGTCCTAACTTATGTACAAGTTTTTAGGGTATCCTAGGTATAAAACTCTATTTTAGACCAAATGCTACATTGGCTTATAATATACTTATTTTAGTTTTACGTTCTTTGGGGGGATTTTTGTCTATAAATATTAATTGAAATTGGAAAAATTGAAAAAAAACCCCACTATAAGTCCAAAGTGACAAATTGGAAGCTCACAAGCTCCAAAAATAGAAGTCATTTTTTGAGACAAATAATATGATTCAATCAAATATTCTATACAATTGTATTTACATTTACATTTATTTATTTCATCAATCAAGTGTCTTGATCTATATTTTCCAATATTCTAGATAGTTGAAAGTTAGAATATCAATACATATTTTAATAATCCACGGTAATAGGTCCATAGTAATAGGCACAAAATCCAACTTCACATGACAATCTCAATTTGGTAACCACCTAGCTCTCTTTCCACTATTGAGCCACTTTTCTACTTGGATATGCTAAAACACCTAATTGGCATTACAACTTACATCCAATAGGCTGAAAACAAAATTTATCACTTCCTAAATGGAAATTGCCCAAATCAAAATTCAACCTATCTACAATACTAAAGATCATATTAGGCATATATCTACCTATTTTTAATGCAAAAAATCAACACATCTAAGAAAACTCTTGCAACTTTAAAATGTCCTATAAATTGACAATACACTAGATTCTTTTGCAAGCACATTTTCCACTATATACTTTCAAAATCCAAAAATCCCATTTGCCAATTGAAAGATTAATTTATCCTTCATAAGCTCAAGAGATTAAATTTATTTTTTTAAATCATGTAATTTCTACTAAATTAGAAGGCTATAGAAAACACACATGAGCCTAAGAATTTGGGAATCTTTTGAACAAAGGTTCCTATAATTCTTCCCCTTTGTTTACATCATATTTTCCTATAGAACAGAGTTCCCTTCTAAAAGACTATTATACATCCTTAGCAACAAAATTGGAGGCTTTTGTATTCTCATCTTCTGGAATTAAAATATGTATTTTATACCATTGTCCAAAAGCACAAGTTGGAGAACTTTTTAGATGAATATATTGTTATATGTTGCATTGAAAGAAAAATGCTCTCACAATTTGCATTCAAAGTTTTCCATGTCAATATTGTACCAAGGCTCATATTCTTTCTAATGAATTCACGAGTTGCCCTCCTTAGCAACTTTACTTTTGCCCCAAATTCTTCATAAGTGGTTATAGCCTTCATAAGTGTTTTCCTTCTTTTTGGAAAACAACCAAAACATGCCTACTTAGAACTTCAAATATACTATGCAAAGGAAAGAAAAAAAGAAAAAAAAGAAATCCATAAAAAAATGACTTCCAAAGATTGGACCTAATTTTCACTCTATGAAAGTTCATAACCATATGAAATACAATGATGTTGGCACCAAATAATTCATTTAAAAAAAAAAATGTTTTCATTTACTCTTACCGTAGTCACCATAAACCATTTATATGTGTTTATGTTTTAAAAGAAGTTCATATGTATGAAAATTAACTATTGTGACAAGTCCATACACTTATTTTTAAGTGTCTATAAATCAATGTTGATAGATCTTGGTTGTCAAAAAAATACATAGATGTCCTCTTAATCAAGTTCTTATGTTTTGTTACCCAAAAATAGCATAAAGAACTATAATACTTTGTATGATATTCACTTTGGAATACATACCCCTTCTTAAAATCAACCTTGTGATACAATTATTAAGACACCACCCCATGCAACCATCTAGAATAAAATCATGTAGATGTCTCGTAAGAAGACTTATGTGAAGAAAAACATTTCAATTGGCCGACTCATTCCAAAATCATTTGGGTCATTGCTCAAGGTTCACAATGAAGTGCTATTATCCATGAAGACATTAAATTTCTAAGTATCCTCCTTAAGAAGGATTTATATCCTAAAAGCTATCACTTTTGGTTACACTTGTTATTATACACTTGAATAATTATAAGAGTGATTTAAATGTATCCATAGTTGTAAATCATCTTTTTCTTCAATTGTGGTTTCTTAATATTCTTTTGGTATAATAGCATATTGCAATTATATGAATGCATCATCAAGTTTGTACATGGAAATAAATGGCACCTTAGTATGTATGCTTTGAACCAATTTTTCAAGATCTCAATGTTTGTATCCAATGGTTAGAGACTTAGGGTGGGCAAAAAACATTATTAAAAATAAATTCTAAAATTTATGGGAAACTATTTTAAAATGTATAAAATTGATGTAGACATCTATTAAATCACTAATCACAACTTTGATAAATTATCTAGTATGAAATGCTAACCTTCACCACTTGGTATGGTATTCAACTTTGGTGCATTGTCGTTGAAGATTGTAAATGATGGAAAAAACCATAATTTCAAGCTATCTAACATGGATCAATATTTGATGTAATGGATTAATAATATTTGATTATGTTTGATATTAAAAATCAATCAAAATCCAAATGTTAAAGATTTGAAAGAATAGTAGACATAATGTTTGGAATAAACTTAGATTGTAATGATATTTAGACTTTAATTTTACAATATGAACAAATATAATTTGTAAAATTTTATAGACAATTCCACACAAGAAATTTTTATGGTAGAATATGAAACATTTAAGCAATCACTAGTCACTAAAGAAAGTTTGCAATATTTGATCCAAGTTGCTATCACTCATTCAACAACATTGATGTTGTTAGAGTCCTTAGTTGCAAAAAACAAACAAATAATTGCTCTTGAAGATGATTATCAAGGTATAAATATTTTTTAATGACATTGAAATATCCAAGTATGATTTTTTAATTTTATTTTAAACTTTGAATATATTTGAAGGAATAAAATTAGTATCCATTAAATCAAGAGTAATATTGAGTTCTTGTTTTAAAGTATTTGAAGCAGAAATTTGGGTGTTTTTTTAGTAGATTTTCATCTATTTAAAAGAATTTAAAAAATGATCATGCATAGAAGTTTGCAACTTCAACTTCCTTCTTATATGAATTTATAGAGTTGAAAAAAATATTTTGGTGATTCTTTTGGTGTGTGTATATATCTCCATTGAGTTTTTATAAATGGACAAATTCAATTATACATATATATATTTTTTAAATTTTTGTAATAGATTGAAAATAATGAGAGTTTTTTTTCCATTTAAGACAATAAAAGAGAAATTACTACGATAAAAAGATAGTTTGATTAATGCAAAAATGAAGAATTGATATGTAGAAGTTCAATGCTTGTCTCTACATGGTGTCCAAACAAAATGGAAAGCTCCAAGGGTTAGAATTCAACCTTGAGATGGATGAAAAGAGAAGCAATAATGTAACAAAAAAAAAAATTGTAAACAAATGAGAAGCTAAAAATGTTCCATTTCTAATACTATACCACCTATTAACTTAAATAGCAGTCTATTAGCTTTCACTTTCATAAATTAACTAAATGTTTAGCATTCCAAAAATTGTGCAACTTCTTGTGTTCACTACGGATTTCATTCTCCTTTCACTAAAAATTCATCCACTGCACAGATTGACTCCAAATTTGATTCATCTGATAAAAGGTTGCTTTTTAGACTTATTACCTTATATCATTTACAATGCTATTGCACAAAGTAGTAGTTAGTAGCTATTTAGATAAGTATACTTGCAAGCTTTCAAATAAACATCTAAACATAGACCTATTTAAAAATCATTTTAGTGTTTGTTGGATCTTGTTGGCAATTGACAAAAAATTGTGATCCAAATGAGCTCAGTATGGCATGAGAGCAAGGAGTCTCAAAACAACCTCCAACCATGGCCAAAATACCAATTGGCCTCACCATATTTTCTTCCAAATTCTTCATTTTTGGGAAACTAACCACATCTTCCCTATGCCCTAGAATATCAACAAATTTATAATATTTTGAGCTTTCTTGAGTGAAGCATGCATGGTGGTGGGTGCTTAGCCCTAAAACTCTAGTATTTTGAGTCTACTAGCCTATTATAGCCTACATGGATAGCCATAAAGATTGGATTACAATAGTAATCTTCATATATAGCATGCAGTTTGGGGACACTACATGAATAATCCCTAAAATATTCTAGTGTTTTGAGGCCCAAAATTGTTTCAAAATACCCTTATTCAAAACAAGTCTAAAATCTTCATAAATTTTTTATTCTCTATCAAATTCAACTATAAGATCCTTTAATAAACTTTTTAAAGTAAATTTTCTCAAAATTCTATAATAAAAAGTCACATTGATTGCAAGTTCAATATGCCTATGTTTCAAAAAACAGTTTTTTCTATCCATTCCTAAATGTAAAGTTTTGTCTTTCAACATTCTCAAAAAAATAAACATTTGTCCAAAACTTGAGGAATTTAGCTAGAATGTTGATAAACAAATTGAAAATATATGTGAAAAAATTAACCTCCCAAAATTTTCATATTCATCTTTAATAAAATTTTAAAGTAGAAGGTGGTAGCTTTGAAAGAAAGAACTTAATCATTAATAACTTTGATAAAAATTATAAATTATAAATCCCAATGGTGAAAATGTTCTATTAACCCTTTACGGAGAATTTGATCTTTCAACACCATTTGGAAGTTTGAGGAGGTTTCTACAAAGTTAATTTTGAAAAAAATCTTTTTGAAATTTTTACACAAGGTGTATGCATATAATTTTTTTTGACACCTTTTTGGAAATATAATTTTTTTTCTAATTAGGTGGCTGATTCAAAAGTTATGCTATCCAAATTTTTTTTGGTAGTTTGGACAATTAAGGAATCTTTTGCTAAACTAAACATCTACCTTTGAAATGTGGTGGGTATGTAACACATATAATATAGGATGCAATTGTCAAAAAAATAATCATGTGTAGTGCAAAACTCTCACTTTAGGGGGAGTTAAAGCTTGCTAACCTTGTCAAGCAAAGTTAGAAAAAAACTTTTTCTTCTAACTTCAAACACTATAATCTTTCATTCTGTGAGGTCATTTCTAAATTTTTTCCACACATTCCCTATGTAGTCTAGTACAAAATTATATGGTTGAACTTTATAAAAATGTTTTTTTCATTTTCTTCTTGATAACCTAAAAAATGGCAATTTTTGACAATATATACTACAATATGGTCTGGTCCTTTAGGGGTTAAAAAACATATATTCTAATTTTTCTAGTTTGTTGGAAAATTTTCAAAATTGAGTTCAAAAAATAAATTCCCTAGGTTTTTCCTACCTACATTGCCTACAAAATAAAACTCCTCATAAGAATCACTACATAATTTGGATATGAATGGTTTGAATGTTGTTGAGTAGGTATCAATCTATACAATCAAATAAAATTAATTGATCTTCTTAAGAAATAAACTTTGAGCTACTTACTTTGACATTGAAATTAAAATAAACCTTATAAAATTTTGCAGTATTTATTGGACTATTGGAGTGATGTGAAAGAATGCCTTGTATGAAGATTAACTAAGATGATTATCATCCATCTAAAAAATCTCAATGAAAATCATGAAGTCAATAGAACATCTTTTAGTTCTAAAAAAATCCATGATATGATCTTCAGTCCTTAAGGAGATAAACTATTAATTTCCAAATGTTGATTATATATGTACCCAATATCAACAATGATCTCTCATTTTCAAAATGTGCACATTCTAGACAAGAAATATGTGGAGGCAATTTTGCAACAAGACTGCAATCAATTGCACTTATCGCATATTGTAAATTAGCTTATGCATGTAAAAGGTGTGAAGAAACTTTGTCTTTCATCTTTGATATATAAGGTAGGAGGTCCATAAAGTGACTATTTAGGGTCTAAAATTAATTTGGAGAGGTTAGATTGCTTAATATACATTTTAGTAAATTTTCTTTGAAAGATGAACATAATTGGCATTTAAACCAAGTCATTTCATATTTTTTGGAGCTTTATAAAATTAGTTATAAAATTTTGAAGTTTGAATAGGGTAGTCACTAAAAGTATCCACCTCCAAAAATATACACTATTTGTACAATTGGTGGTGCCTTGAGAAAGCAAAATGTACCCCTCTGTTGCAAGACACTTTTAGACCCAAGCACTTTATGAACCTCTTATGGCTTATACATAAGTTCCATACAAAATTCACATGTTCTATTATAGTGGACATGAAATTGGATTGCATTAGTACATTTGTAGTTTCCAAATGTATGGAGTTCTTTTAATCATATTGATTCCAAATAATATTTTCAATGACTCATTACCACCATAATGCTGTCGGTAGGAACAATTGAGAAAATCCAAAGGAAAACAACAATTTGCTTACCTTTACACACTATAGTCAGTTGATTTGCTTGTATGACAAAATTGCAGTTGGTGCACACTCTCTCGCCGTTTGTTTGTGGCTACCATTTTATCAAGATTACAATTTGTTTGTCAATTTGCAAGCAATCACAACCATGATTTCACCATTTGCCCACACTCGACTACAAAAACTTTCACAAATCAACGATATCGATGCGTTTACAGACATTGTTCAATTGGTTTAAAACTTTAAGAATTTGAATGACAATTGGACAATGTAAGCATTCAGTTGACGAAAAATTGCTCATCTTCTCATGTTCACACTCAAACAATTTGTATCTCAAAAAAACTTGCAACACTTCACAAATTGCCTTTCCACAATTGACTAACCTAAATCCTAATGGTAAGACTTGTGTCTTTTTCGTATCGGTATCTTATGTCAATTTGATAATAAATTTTCATTGGTCTTTTGTTTGTTTGTTTGTTTTATTTGTTTTTCATGTGATCTTATTAATAATAAATTTTAAAATAGTGAAAATTTTCAAAATTATCATACATAGCCTCCTACTGAGCTTATACCTTGTCCTCAAGTTATATAGGGTTTCAAACAATACTTGTTATAGAGTGTCAAATGGTTGGAACCATCAAGGTCTTGCCATTCAATTGATCCGTTGGAATAAGACTTGAACACTTTGTTTGCCCAAACTATGGCATTTTGAATTTGCCAGGAAATTTTTGAAGGACTAAATCATTAGTTTGTAATTTCTTGAAAATTAATTTATTGTCATAATAACTCTTCTTCCTACTTTGGATTGCCTTTTCATTTAAGTAAGCTTGCCTACGAGTTTCATCCAATTTTTCAAACATCATAAAATATTCATTTAAAGATTTTTCATCACCTAGCCTATTTTCAAGGGTAATTCGTAAAGAGTGGACTTCTAATTCAACTAGAAAAATGACCTCTTAGCCATAGACAAGTTGAGAAGGAGTGTTTTTTGTAGTTACTTTATAGGCTATTCTACAAGCCTATAAGGCATCATATACTATAGCATCCCAGTCTATATTTGAATCTTGAACAGTTATTGTAATTATTTTACAAAGTATTCCATAGTCTTTTCAGTTTGTCTATTTGTTCTAGGATGATAAAGACTAATTTTTCTATACTTAATAAAATATTTTTCTATTAATTGTTCAATTACATTGTTAATAAAATGTATGCCACAATCACTTACCAACTCTTTCATTAGGACAACCAAATCAAGTGATAATGTTTTCATACAAAAATTTGGCCACTGTATTTGCATCATCAATTTTAGTAGCAATTGCCTCTACCTATTTGGTGACAATTTCTATAACAACCAAAATATATTGTTTTTGACCATTTCTACTCAGGATTTTTATAGGGCAAACAAAATCAATGCTCCATTTTTTGAAAGGAATTTGAGCCAAAATTGGGGCTAATGGCATTGATGTCGTAGAGGTTAGTTTTCCTACTCTTTGACAAGGATCATATATTTTTGCATATTTAGCATTAGCATTAACAATGTTCAAAATTTTAGGTTGAAATTATAGTTTATTAGAAACCACTTGTTTGCACGTGGTTTTTTATAGTAGAACTAAGTGCACCCCCCGAGGCTAGACTGCAATGCTTTGGAGGCTGTAATTAATCCTACAAAATGCCCACCACACACATTACTATGACAACCCTCTGCTCTAGGATAAACATGACATACAAAAATATATTATTGATAATAATAATTACAATACATCAAACATTTAACCCCTAAAGTCCCATTGTCCCTCGCATTGTCCCTATAGGGGACCAAATGGATTTTGGGCAGGCTCCTATGATCTCAATTTTTATTGAATTTTTATTTAAGCTTTCTCATAAGATAGATAAACTTATGAGCTTTCAGAAAGTATAATTTTTATTCCAATTGGTACTCAAGAGCAAAAGTTATGTCACAATAACCTCAAAATAGGGGAGACCGGGCAACAAAAAAAATTGAAAAAAAATTGAAAAAAAAAATTTAATATTCTTTTTATTGTAGATTATATTTTCTTCCAAATGGAAAGCTTTGATTCATTCCATTTGGATTATTGATGTGAAAGTTATGGAGTTTCTTGTTTTGCTGGCAACTAAAGCAATTTCTTGAAAGCAATTTTTTCCTTCTACTTTGAATGCTAATATCTTTCAATCTACACGGTCAAATATCACAAAAAATTTATCACGTGATTTAAAGCAAGTGTAGAACAAGATCATACAATTAGTTTCTAAAAAATATTTTTAAAATTTATTTCATAGGTGAATGTAGCAAAAGTGGTAGTTTTGAGTGGTTGGTTTTGGTAGAAAAATGGCCTTGGGACTTTAGGGGTTAAAATACTTGTGTGTAGAAAAGCACACTAATAGAGATCTAAGAAGATGTGTCTATAAACAATCACTATTCAATTCTATCAAATGATAAATGTAAGATGATAAAATATTTCATCTATATTCTAATACCTTTTAGGATCAAGAATTGGAAGCTGTCATCCGCAATTTGAATGAAACCGTATTTATTAATTATAGGAAAACATCCAAAGTAAGTAATTCTTCCACGTCTAGTGAAGAGCCTTTAATAGGAAAATTGAATAACAATATGGCGGCTCCAGTTGTAATCCCAATTGTGATACGGCCGAGTAATGAGGTCGACATGCCTTATTCACTTATGTCATTTCCAATTTTTCATGGTCACATGGTCAATGACCTTGATAGCTACATTTATCAATTTTTGACTTGTTGCAATGCCAACAATGCAAGAACTGAGGCACATTTTCTTAGTATCTTTCCCAATACGTTACATAATCAGGCCAATAATTGGTTTCAAAGACAACCGGTAGGGCATTTTAATACTTGGCCTAGTTTGAGGGATGCATTTCTTGCCCATTTTTGCCCAACTGCTTGTCAAAAAAAATTGTTCGAAAAATTAGCAAAATTAAATATGGCGAATGGGGAAAGAATAGATAGCTATTACGGTCAATTAGAAGAAATAATGCTGCCATTATCAAACCATAATTACCTTGACGCACATTTTTTGCGACAATTTGTAAATGGGTTGTATCCACCTAAGTTGAAAGCCTTTGTAAAAGAGGTCAGTCCAATCGATTTACCAACTGCATTTCAAAGAACTAAATTGTGGGAGGAAGTACATTTAGGAGAGACATATATAAACCCAAGTGTAGCCCAACATAGCTACTTAAATCAAATTGGCGTAAAAAGGGAAGACATAGGAAGTAATGTCATACCTACATATGTCCAACCCAATTATGTGAATATGGTGCCAATGACCCCAATTCAAGTGACTCCGGTAATTCCAATTGAGCCAAGTAGGGTAAATCAACAGATTTTTGTCAAAATCAGTAGAAAATTGATCCAGATCAACGCAACCAAAACAACCAAAATTTCAAATTTTCTACTATTGAACTATGGTCTTCCCAACAAAATGGAATAGGAAGGAATTAACACTGTGAGATTGAAAACTATATGGTGAATTTTATAATCTATGCCTCCTATAGTAGTTACAATTTTTGCTAACATTCTCAAAGGTTTCACTCTACTTTGATTGGCCATTCCTAGAACAATAGATGTTGAGACCTGGTCATAGAGGTTAATCCTAGTTCTTCCATTATTTCAAAGTTCATGAGATTAACACTCAACCCACTGTCAATTTGAACACCATATATCAAAAGAATCATCAATCATTACATCTACAATAGGAGCTCTTGGATCCAAGGATATCTCATGTATTTTTTGGGCTATGAATCTATTTTGTGCCAAAAAAATACTAAATTTGCTCCTACACTTAGGTGATATGGCTACAATAGTAGTTGTTTTATAGTGATTTAGGATTAAATTTTATCAAGGTTAGCCAAAACTTCATATGGTTCCATTTCCATAATTAATTTCATCATTCTTAAAGTTTGTGTTTTGGTAGACCTTGATTTATTATAATAGGGTTCCTTCTTTTAGCTGGTATTTGGTAAAAACTTGATAAAGTTGTGAGAGGTGTCATTGGTGGATTGTTTGGTGGAATTATAGCAATTTGAGGTATTAGGTTATGATTTTGACTAGGTACTTCTTTAAGTGCTCTCTCCTACCTTTTTTTCTATGTCATTTCTTTATTAGGGTCAATGCCATCAGAGATAAGTTCAAGTAGTTATACTTTTTCTTTTTTGGTACTACTTCTGAATTTAAAGATTGCTTGCATGTTAAAATTATTAGTGTTCCTTTCTCACTTTTGTTAATATTAAGAGTTTCATTTTTTTGTAAATCTTGTCTAGCTTTAGCAGCTCTAGTAGCCACAAAGACATCTTTAGAATTTTTTTTCTTAAAAAATAGTGTGAGAAATATGGTTAGAAGTTCTAGAATTGTCTTGTTCTTGAATTTCACTTGTTTAAGTCATGGATGATCCCTTTCAGAAGGTGGAAATTTCTTAAGTGGTACCGTACTATCTTTTAGAACAAGTCCTTGTTGACTATATCTACCACACTAAGGAACATGATCGACTAGTTTTCTGGGGTTTAGACATTGATTTAGGTAATGACCTAATTCCCTAAACATGTAATACACCACGAGTTTCTCTCTTACAGGGGATCTCTAGCGGTGTGTATTAGGGTTGTTTGGAAGTCCATTCTAAACATGTGGAGCATTATAGGTATCATTCCAACAGGGACGATTATCATTAAATTGATAAAGAGGTTCTATATTAGAACGTGTAAATAGTCTTTTATTAGAATTTGTCTTATTGACTATGGTTTGTTAGAAGCTATTTGTAAAACTTGTTTGACTACTTGGATATCACGTTTAATAGAGGCTAAATTCCAGCATTTGCTTGTAGAATGGTTTCCACCATAAAAAGTATATCATGATTTATTATCATTGTTTTTTGTGGCACATGATTGACACTTAGAGGGTAAATGACCATGCCCTTGACAATTTGTACACCATATATTCATTCTTGTATAACTGGTAGTTTTTGACTGTTTAATTGGGGCATTGGTGATTTGTACTCTTAAGTCAGCTATTTTCTCAACTTGTTTATTCAATCAATCTGAATTAGAGTTTTTAGGCTTTGGTACAGGTGTTACGATTATTGCTAGTTGTGTAGATTGGATTTGCATAGGTAGAGGTTGGTATGAGGGCACTTGAATCCCTATTTGTGGGTACATAAAATTGGAGGGATATAAACTAGGATCTATAGTTGTCATTTGGTCCTCTCCTATTCTAGCTTCCTCGTATTGTTTAGCATATTGCAATGTAATGGCGAGATCTCTAGGATTCTATTCTTTTATAGTAATTTTAAATTCAAGAAGATGTAATCCACCCACAAAAATTCCAATTAAATATGCATCTAGAATCCTATTATTTCTCCAACATTGCAAGATTGTATTCCATTCTTCTATAATCACTACAACAAAAGCAATATTTTATGACTACAAAAATAGGATTGGGGATGACTGGCGACTGCTCACAGTCATATTATTGGATGCCAAACACCTTGGGGAAAAATATGACTACAAAATATGACTGCTATTCATTTTTGGGCCTTGTACTTCATAAGTGTATACTATACGCCTTTTAAGAACACCAAAATATTTCATAGAGAATAGGGGAACATGTTTGGGGAACGTTGAGTCATATTTCTAGTCATATTTTCATGGTCTGAGTGAAATTTTTTATTTTCAGGTAGTCCAAGAAAAATATAGGCAATCCAAAAAAATATAGACAAGTCATCATTTAAAATTTTGAAATCCTAGTCAATTATTTTTTTGGATTTTCAAACCTAATTACCATTTTTTTAGAGTTTTGAAACCCTAGCCACCACTTCTTTATCATAAATCATTGCAATTATAATATCTATAGCAGATACAAATCCCAGAATGACTTATTGTTACACCTTTGTTTATTGACTTTGTCATCTTATAGGCACAATAAACCCATCATCATGTGAATATGATGTTGTAGTTGCAAGTATAAAGAGTAGCAAAATATTAACACGTGAAGACGACAATACGGCGATGTCTCCAGTCGGAATATCAACATTGCTATCACCCTTGATACAAAAGGTTCCGATGTACAAAATAGAACGAATGAAAATTGTTGTCAATGTTAATGCATTGTTGTTTATCATGTCTAAGTGCACGGTTTGTCGCCGTATAGAAAAGACATTCTCCCTGAAAGAAGCTAAAGACGTCTTGAGCCACGAGGCATTTGAAAGAGCAAAGTACGGTTCAAATATTGATACAATGAAGAAAGACATGGATATCTTGAGAGATGGCTTCTACTATATATTCGTGTTTGATGGAAAGGCGTTTTCTGAGAAAGAGCTAGAAATAGAAAGACGAGTAAAGAAGAATATTGGAGCAAAAGAAACACTAGCAACGATGAGAAAGATATTCAAGCAAGACCTTTCAAATAAAAAGAATGCAAAACAATACTATAATGCTCTTTTTGAGTGTATAAAGCTAAATATATCAAAAGCTCCAACATCCAACATCCAAAATCCTAGCCGCCACTTTTCTTGGCTCTTTTTCCTTGCCTTTTGTTGTCTTTTAGCTCTTCCTTGTTGTTACTTATTGTTTTTTGCTTTAGTTGTTGGTTTTTGTTGCATTTTAGGTCTTGCTTCTTGTTGCTTTTTAGTTTATGAATCTTGTTTCTTCTTCTTGCATTTTAACTCTTTTTACTTCTTAGTTCTTGCTTTTTGTTTCCTCTTATTGCTTTTTAGTTCTTAGTTCTTGTTTCTTTTTGTTGCCTCTTAACATTTCTTTCTTGTTGTTTCTTATTGCCTCTAAGTTGTTGCTTCTCGTTATTTCTTGTTGCATCTTAACTCTTATTTATTGTTATCTTTTAGTACTTGTCACTTTTTTCTTCTTCTTTCCTTCATCACCATTTTTATTCTTCCTACTCTAAACTTGTGCTACATATTTTGTGTTGTTGTAAACCATAGAAGGTTGACCTTTGTTGTTCATTCACTAAAAATTGACCTCCTATTTCTTTAATTGTATATGTAGGCACCAAAAGTTGAAACAAAGTTGTTGGAGGCTACTTGCAACCCAATAGAGCCATTTTCACATTATTGTTATTGTAAGGGATATAGGCCCTATTGAATTTTGTGAATGATTCATTGTGATATATATGTTTAATATTGTTGGCTAGTAAATGTCAATGAAGAGAGTTGCATTCCTTCTTGCATTCTCCCTCTCCAATATGATTGTCTCATGTATATCTCTAAAATCATGTGTATGTGTTTTTAACTTTATGAAGGATTTTTTTCAATTGTTAAATCATCTTGATGTAGAATTGCAATGTGTCATGTTGATTTAAAACGCATAAAAAATGTAATTGTAGTTTGTAATTAAAGCTATTTTGGACCTCAATCACTCCAATTACAAACTACACACAAATTTTAAAAATATGACTTTCAATTATAAAAAATATCACTTGCTTGAGTTACATTTTAAAATATATGTTGGCCAAAATATAATTAATTATAGTCATATAATGCTCATACTTATGTGTGTCAAAATGTAACCTTACACATTCCAAAATATGACTACAATTAGTCATAAAAATTACTAATGACATCTACATTAACTACCATGTCAACCAAAAATATGACTCATAAGGGTCATATTTCACATTAACAAAGAATATGATTCACAAAAGTCATATTCATATTCCACATCATTCAAAAATATGACTCATAACAGTTATTTTCTACATAGCAGAAAATATGACTCACAAGAGTGATATTTTACAATTCACATCAACAAAAAAAATGACTCATCACATTCATATTCCACATCAATAAAAAAGATGACTCATTGTAGTCATATTCCATGTCAATTAAAATATGACTCATCATAGTCATATTCCACATCAACTAAAACATAACTCACCACAGTCATATTCCACGTCAGTCAAAAATATGACTAAATGGAATCATATGTGACACATAATTTTTTTTCTTTGCCCAAGTAATTCAAAAAAAGTCAAGCCCCTAAGGATAGTCAACATATACACCACGTTGGCAAAAAAAAGTTTGATTATGGTTAATTATACCCCCAAATCTATATGACTCAAAATATGACTGATGTCCGAAGCCACTTGTCAATGATGATTGAACCTAGTCATGCTCCGAATCATCTATAGTGATTTCTATGTGAGTCATATTTTTTGATTTTATGGCTCACTACAATCATATTTTGCAGTCATATTTTGTAGTCATAAAACACTGCATTTGTTGTAGTGAATAGTTGTTAACACTTTTCCCTATAGCCATTCTAATAGTTTTTAGACGTTCTTGTAAACTTTTTGTAAAAGCCAATGGCTTGATTCTGGTGAAGAATGCAAGCCTTAAGTCATTCCATGTCCTAAATGGACCATTAGCTTAGTATCATTTTTGAGCAATTCCTAGTAAAATTGCAAGAAACATAGTAAAAAAAATGGCCTCTTCAATCATATTGGCCATACATACTATGTTAAATCTATTCAAATCTTAATCAGGATCTGAAATTGCTTGATCATAGTATTGTGGTAAATTGACCAAACTTAAGGATCTTGGGTGAGCCATACTATAATCTTCTATCCATTAATTGTCTTCACAAATTGGTATGTATAATTTTGTAGGTGCACTATTAGTTATTTTATAATCTAGAAACAAAGGGTTTTCTTGAAAATTATAAGGATTTATGTTTTGATCAAAATCAAAATTCAAAAATCGTCCAATTGATATTTCTAAATGGGATTGTATGTCCAACCAATCCGGATGGACTAAACTTGTGGAAAATGCTTCCAAACTACTCTCTAATAGGAGTGAAGTAGTTTTCTAATCTTCCAATCATACTATGACTTTGATGATTCCATGTTTCTCTCAAGTATTCTAAGAGTATGGCATTAGATTTAAAGTTGAGAGCCCTTGATTTTGGAAACGGATAGTCAATTGGAGTCAAGGTTCTTTTAGGACTAGTAGATACTTCCGGTATAGTGAATGAAGGTTCTCCTATTTCAAAGGATGCAGTAGTATCTAGAAAAGGATTTTCCAATTCCTCTAGGTTTTTAGTTATAGATTCTTGTAATTCTACTAAAATCATAGAACTAATCACAAAGTCAATTTTTGGCTCTATTATTTCACTTTGCAAATTGTTTGGGATTATATTTTGACAAAGCGTTGAAATTTTCCTAAAGGTGATTTTATGATTTTTAAGTCTTATAGACTTGGTGGATTACTAGGTGGAAAAAACAAGGATTGATGTATGTAGCTACAGATCTCATTTGTTGTGGTTTTTCATCTCCTCGTATTCTATAAATGGAATCTTTAACAAATAGTCAGGGGTGTGGCTAAACATTCAGAGAGGCTATAGATAGTTTCTAACTTTTTGTAAAAAGTTACTTCTAAGTTTTTGAAGCAAAGCTCGGGAAACACTAGGGACTCCTTATCTCAATATAATTGTGGTAATGGACTCCCAATGTTTACTGAGTTATCAGTTTTGGTTTGCCTAAGGTTCTTACATAAGTCTATCTTCAATTACACAAACAATATGGATGATAGTCTAGTCTTATAAATTCTCAAGTTACAAACATACCAAACTAAATGATAGGCTTATTAGGTTTATCTTGTCTCTACATATAAAATTTGAGATAAGGGGTATTATAGAAAGAGTAATTGGTCCGTAAGTAAATATGTAAGTTTTCCTTTCTATTTGCCTACTAGTCCAACTTGCATATACTTTGGAAATTTTCCTTTTTGTATAGGATTTCAATTTTTCATATTGAGAGAGCAAATAATGCAAAGAAAAATCTAAAATCAATTTGTCATTCTTCACGAAAAAAACTTGTCTTTGTTCAATTTTTTTTCAAATTTTATTAAAAATAATCCTATTAATGTCTAGTCGAAATCAATCAATTCTAACTTTTATATTTCCATTTTTAATAGGTTTTCTAGTTAGATGAAATACTTGACCAAAATAAGCATTTTATGCAAACGATAAAGTGCTAGGAAAAGGCAAGGTCCCAAGAAATAATTATCAATTACCTCTAGTGCCTCCCAAGGGAATAAAAATTTCATTTTCTAGCATTTGTATTTAATTTTGGATCACCTATAGGACTCTAAGATTGGGATTCCCAAATTCCATATTTCTCTCAAATGATGAAAATACAACAAAGTATCAAATATTGTTTTTAGTTGTAATAAATTAGGGATTGTTAGTAAATTTAAATTGGATTGATCCAATTTACATATTATACCTAAGAAGTCACTATCATATTTGATAAGCGAGTGTATTGGTTTTCTTGAATTATCAAAGTTTTTTTCTCAAATAGGTCCTTTTGATATGACCAATTTCACCACAAAAATTACAATGTCCTTTGGGCCCTTGATTGAGTCTCTTTTGGGTTTTCAAAATGAATATTATAAGATTTTCTACAAAAATATCCGTTTGTATGGATTTAGATCTAGCATTTAACAAATAGTCTCGATTATAGGTAATTTTAGACTTTTTTTTGTCTATGGTATCTCTTTTTGGAAATACTAGGGATAATAACTCTGCTATCAAATCATCAATGATTTGTTTATTAGTTTTCATATTCCAAATCTACTTTCATTCATTTTGTTTTGTTTATTTGTTTTTAGATAAAAAATTTACTCAAAAACAAACACTCTCTAGAAAGCTATGGTTTTTCTTTCCTTTCTTTTTTCATAAAATTTTGACAAGCATTGATTAAGGGATTAATTTTAAAATAGTTCTATAAAGAGAATACATGTCATTTCCTTTGTAGTGTGAAATTCTCAAAAGAAAGTCACATTTTCTATTCTCTTATGCTTCTATTTTAAAGTTATTTTTCTTTATCAATGGTCAAATGGAATTTGTGTTCTACTTCTACAATTTAGACACCAATAGCCAAGATCTAATCTCCAAAAACAACACCAAAAATATAGTTTAGATTTGCACTAACTTACAAACCACAAGATTACAAGCATTAGGGAGGGTCATTCTTTAGAAAAAGTCAATTTGGCTAGCGTTTATGTGTCTAAAGTCACTTGTTTTGTAGATTTTTATGTTTTTAGCTTTCTTCTACATAAATAATGGTTTAAAAATGCAATTATGCAAATAGAACATTCTTATTCCCAAATTTGCACAATCCACCCCTTAACCCCTAAACGTCCAAATAATGTTTTTTGGCAACATAGTGATTTTGGGCAGCTCACTACAAACAAAATTTTTATTTATTTTTCTTTGAAAATCTCACACAATGTGTACCCAAGGAGTAGCTTTAAGGCACAACAATTTTCATAACTTTTGACTACATGGTTAAAAAGTTATTGCATGATATGTAATTTTCAGTGCTCAGCGAGTAGCCTGGGCAGGAAAAAAACTTCTTTGAAAATCACTTTCAGAAAAAATAAAAACTTGAAATTGATTCTCTAGATTTTTATATATGTGGTAAGCTTTGAATCATTCCATTTTGATAAATGAGATGAAAGTTATGAGAAATTTTAGTTTGGATTAGTTTGTGGGTAGTTATGGAATCTCTACTCTAAAATAAACTTTGAAATTCTTTATTTAACTCAATTTTAAATATTTTTGGAAAAAAATAAAAACATTAGGTGTATATTGTTTATTACTAAATTACAACCATTGGGATTGGCATTTTTCAATTCTATAAATAAATTGTTAACAATTTAGTATTTTTAATCATTCTCTACTTCTTTCTACTTACTATTTTTTTCCTATATGTTTTACAATTCCAACAACCAATTTACATCAATTTGTTCAGAAACACATATCACAGAAATTGCACCCAAACCAACTTCTAAATTCTTTTTACAACAAATCAAAACACAATACACATCACAGACACAATATAGTGTTTGAGTTTATTACAATTAGATTTTTTTTTTTTTTTTTTTGACACAAATAAAGGGAGCCCTTTACTGCAAAAGAATAATAAAATACAAGGCCCAGTTGCAAGCAACCTGAACCAAAAGGTCAAACAAAACAAAAGGAAAAGCAAGGAAAAGAGAAAAGAACAGAGAGCGCCAACGCGGGGCGGCGAAGCCACCCTACAAGGCACAAGACTTACAATTAGATTTCACTACAATAGACTTTGATACCGATTGCTCTTTGTGTTTCACAAAATCAACTTATTATTCTTATTTTAGCAACGAGGAGTAATGGTTGTTTATGACTACAACATATAATTTAATCCATCCACTAAGTCTCTATTCACACAATATCCAAATTGAACCTATCCGTACTCTCAAGGATAATCACTCTTAGCAATTTGCCTTACATCTACAATTATGACTAGTAGATTCGGTTTTATTTTCTAGCGATTCCACCCATTACATAGGATTCAGCCCTTCGGAAGGGCCGTTTCACGTTGTTCACGTTGTTGGAAACCAAGCTGAACTGCTTGGGAAAAAAAAATTTAATCAAAATTTAAAAAATTAAAAAATTATAATGATTTTTTTTTAAATTATAAATATTTATTAAAAAAATATTTGTTAATATTTGTTGATGTGGTCGACTCTTGAATCCTACTTGGCGGGGTTCCCAGCGTTTGGGAATACTAGGGAATCCATAGCCCTCTACTACAGTTGAATCCCATCTAATGCAGTTTTACACACCTGATTCCATTACTTCTAATTAACCCCTAAAGGACCATTGTCCCCTCGGGGGACAAAATGGATTTCGGGCAAGTTCCTATGATCTCAATTTTCAGTGAATTTTTTTGAAACTTTTCCATAAGATAGGAAAACTTTTGAGCTTTGTGGGAATATAAATTTTATTTCAATTGGTGCCCGAGAGCAAAAGTTATGGCATCTTAAACATAATTTACGCGTTACCGGGCAGAAAAATAAATCTACAAAAATTTGAAATTAATTTTTAAATTTTTTTCTTGTTAAAGATCTTATTTTTGTCTACATGTGAAGCTTTGATTCATTCCATTTGGATTAGTAATGTGAAAGTTATGAACAATCTTGTTTTTCGGGCAATTTGAGCATCTTCTTGAAAAAATAACTTATAGGATTCAATTGTGAATGCAATTTTCACAATTTAAAAAAAAAAATTGTTTGACAAGGTTAACTTTTCTATTTAGAACAATCTCACCGTTGAGATTATTGTGTTTCAATCCCATTTTAGAGCTATTAAAGATTTAGTTTTTCTTTCAATCTTGGACCTACTTGTACTGAACAATTTTTTAAAGAATGAAAATCGATCATGTTTTTTTTTAATTTTTTTTTCTAGACTTTCAACTCAATTCTTCAACACAAATTTTTTTTAATTCAAGGTCCATGGTGTAATTTTTTTCCCCAAATGGCATTCAAAGTCATCTGAAATTGCAGGCTAGTGTTCAAAAAAACTTTCTTTTTTCAACTTTGAATGCTAATATCTTCCAATCTGTACGGTCAAACTCCATGAAATTTTTACCACATGATACCAGACTAGTAAAGTACAAGATCCTACGGTTAGATTCTAAAAAAAGTATTTTTTTTTTTTTTTTGGATGAATGCAGCAAAAATGGCAGTTTTGAGTAGTTTTTGACAGAAGAACGGCCTTGGTCCTTTAAGGGTTAACCTACACTCTCAAATTGAAAATCAATTTGATCTAGACTTGTGATTTTTTTTTTGTCAACTTGCTAGAAGGTCGAATTCAAATGCAAGATTAAATTATAACACAACTTTCTAAATTAATTTTGGGAGTGATCATGAAATCTTTTCTCAAAGACCTACTTAGAATGGATGAGCGTGCAATTGAGGTCTTGATGGTCCTACTTACAAATCGAATTGTACATCATTCACGAGGATCACATAGCCATACACAATTGGCATAAATTTTTAGCAAGCATTTCATACTCCGTGAATTATCATGACTCATCTATTTGCATTCCAAGTTGTCAATAATCAAATTGTAATTGAATAAATGGATAGACTCCCCTAGTGTTTATCAACTATGCTCAAACTTCATATTAAAACAAACAATAATTTATATGCAAAGATCAAGTACACATATACAGACAAATTGTTCATAAGCAAATTGCAACCTACTCCATTAGATTTCTATTCGTCTTACTTTTGCTTGACAATGAATCATCTAGGTTGGAATTATTTCCTACAACAATGCGGAACCAAAGGTAATTAGTATTTCAAAATTTTAATCTCATACAACTAATCATCACTTACGCAAACAAACACCAATGCTCTCAAGAATGCAATTACATACAACAAGAATACAAACAAACTCTCTAGTCTTCAACTAATTGAATTGAATTCTCGATTCTAACGCCAATTTGCTCGTCTAGCTTCCTCTTACACCAATTTTTCATACTCACAAACCACCAATTTGATTGTCACAGTTTCAATTAACCACACATATAGTACAATTAGTAGCTTAGACATATACTTGTATAATTTTCAAATTCAAATTCCAAGATAACCTCACTGTAACAACAATTCAAATTCACCAAGTAACACTCTTACAACCTAAAACCAATTTGAAAAATAGCTAGAATATTATTGTAACATACATGACAGATTTCAAAGGTTTAATAAATGTACAAGAGAAGAAAATCTATACTCCAACTAAGAGCTTCAAAATGAAAAACAACTTGGCTATATTCCCTACAAAGAGATACTTGCTCAAGTTGAAAAGTCACGACTCCATTTGTCTTTGTTAAAATCTAAAGTACTTAGGCTGCTTGATATTTTATTAGCTACTATTTGCCTTGGTATGAACATTACCCTCAATCTGCCTTTCTACAACAAAAATAAGACATCTATTTATCCACATTCCCACTAGGATGCCTAATAGACTTAAAATTAAAAGTTTCAAATCATCTACAAAATACAACATATGAAATCATGTATAGCAATGTTTTCAATACTTTCATGGATTATGTTCAAATATATGCTTTTTAAGTCATTTTTCCATCTTCAGCTATAACTGTTCACTTCAACTTCCTCAATGTAAGTACTAAGTAGTCACAAAAGAAGCACATTTGAACTTATGTCAATTTTGACTAGAAGATTTTGTATATTTTCATATCAAGTGTTTCTCGTATAAAGCATGTATTTTTACATATTGAAGGTTTATTTTTTACTATTGATTGTTTTATATGAATTATGCAATGTTTACAAAATCCAAAGGTTAATAAAGTGAATCTTTTTTGACATTGCTAGTGCTTTAGGCTTGTATTTGGTCATTTTTGATATGTTGTAATCAATAACACTGTATACATTATGAAGAAATTTTAAATTCTCATAATACCAATATTAGACCATCCTAATTTTTTGCACACTGACTATCTATAACTCATTCTTTAATTGAGTTT
Source organism: Rhytidiadelphus loreus (assembly GCA_947034895.1). Taxonomy (NCBI): domain Eukaryota; kingdom Viridiplantae; phylum Streptophyta; class Bryopsida; order Hypnales; family Hylocomiaceae; genus Rhytidiadelphus; species Rhytidiadelphus loreus. The sequence continues at coordinate 51,333,800 of OX344761.1, forward strand.
GGCTGTTTTTTCCACTTTGACTCTTTTGTCTTCAAATCTGCCAAAGATTCTGTCTATATTTTCATTTATATATATATATGATTCCTTGAAACCTTTAATTGCTATCACTAAAGGACTCAAGATTTAATTCATGAAACAATTGTTAAAACTACCATTTTCTAGTGTATTGAACAAAATAGAAAAGAAGATATTAAAAAAAAAAATTAACCAAAAAAAATTGAGCAAGATCACTATAGGAAACATTTCAAAAATTTTAATCTTATGGATTGCAAGTTTACATTGTTTGAAGTCGGAAGATAAAGATGTATTCAATACTCCCCGATAAGATCAACAAACTTTACTTTCACTTGGAATGAGATTTTAACCTATATAGGCCAATTGTTTGTTGATTGGAAAAATTTGAAAATCCGGTTAGCTCCTATGAAATCAACTTTGGTCGGATGTTCACACAAAATTTTGATACAAGGTGTGAGCATATCCCCCTTAATGAAAATATAATTTTTTTTTATGATCAAGTGCCCGAATCAAAATTTATATTGCCATGAACTTTTTTGGTAGCTTGGGCAATTTAAGAATATTTTGAATATTTTTTGCAAAAAAGCTCATCAACTTTTGAAATTTGATATGTATGTAACTAGTAAAATACAACATACAATTGTCCAAAATAAAATAAATTTTAGTTCTCAAATCACATTCTAAGAGGGGTCAAACTTTGTTAGTTATGTTGGGGCAATTTCATGAAAGAACATTTTCTTCTAACTTCAAGTCCTATTATCTTGCAATTTGTGAAATCAAAATTCTTGAATTTTTTCCCAAATATTCCAAATGTCTGTCTCTAATTTTTCACCATTTGTATTTCAAATAAAACATTTCTTCATTGCACAAGAAATCATAAAAAAAAATGACTTCTGTATTGCCAATTCACTTATCTGTTTGCATTGCAAAGTGATTTAGAGTAAGCTAGACTCCATATTTACATCTAAAAATTTTCATACGTGAACCTAATGCAATATACTTATGAATGGTCAAAATCCACACTTTTGTGTATAGCAAAACTTTTATTTTACTCCAAGAGGGCTCGAAGTTTGTTGACCCTATTTTGCAGGAATGAAAAGAAGTTTCTTTTTTTCCCCCACTTCAAATGTTATAGTCTTTCAATCCATGCGGTCAAACGGGCTGGAATTTTGTTTCCACCCATTGCCTTCCTTCTTTCATACACTTTGGTACGGTTGGCATCCAAAAAAAAGTTCCCTTTTTCAATTTCGGACAATGCATCCAAAATTGGCAGTTTTGGACTTTTCCTCTTCCGAAACGCCCTCCGACTTTTAGGGGTAGAAAAAACCTTCGAGGACTACTCAACAAGTTACAGGTTGTGTTTTGTACGTTCATACTTTTCTATATGCTCCCAGGTATGCATGGGTTGTGATTGGCCATGTAAATTCCAAGACCTATACAGAACTCCACAACTCCAAACTAGGGACCCCTTTTTTGCACTCGGAGAGGCATCCTCTGAGAGGCTGGGTCACACCTCAAGTTGCATCCTCCAACTTAGGGCACCTCTGCTTGCTGCCCTCCTCCTCCCACAGGCAAGTTGAAGGTTAGCTCCCAATAGTATGGTAGCGAACCAAAGAACCCCTCACGTCACTCGTACAGTAAAAGCTTAGTAGTACCGTTTCTCCTCACACTTGTTACCTCGATGTAGCTTTTGTCAACGTAACGCCGGCAGCCACTGAAGGCCCCCACTCACAGTTCCCTCTGGCTACTTGCGCAGTTCAGTTGAGTTGCGCTCCAAGAGACCAGAGAATTTCCTTTAGAATAACTTAAGTTACTATATACTGGGGACGGAGTGGACTCGCAGGCCAATACGCATGCCGCGAAGCGGACTTTTCATTAGTTGCGGTGGGCACGAAAGATCTGCCTCGTTTCTTGAGCGACACAGACTTCAGTTGGGCCCCCGCCCTGCTTCATTGGCTCAGTTATCATAACTTAAGTTTATTTCAAGCCAGTTCCATGATGCAGGGAGGGAGGGAGACTTGGAAATATCTTCCCGCTGAAGAAGAACTGAACTGAAGAGTGTGACACGCTAATCGAGTGCGTGTGGGGGGGCTTCAGTTGGGGTCGGTCTTTCCCGCACGAAATCTTTCCTAATCAACTGCCGGCTTTGACAGTAATATACAACTTAGTAATAAGCTTAGAGCATCACCACCTGTCTTGCAAAATGCGGGGTGGTTTGGCTTGCAAAATCCGGGGCCATCCAATTTGTAAGCCAAACCACCCCACCCATTGCATGTTATAACCGCATTTTGCAAGACGGGTAAGTTTCCAAATTTGGACCGCTTTGCAAGATGGACCAATGGGCTATAGCGCTAAAGGTCCGTACTTTGGAGAAAAGTGTCGGTGCTCTTGTCTCATGTGGTTTGCAAGCCAATTTGCAAGCCATGCTTTGGCTTGCAAAATCCCCCATTTTGCAAACCACCCAAGGCTTTTTGCCTGGCCTCTTAGAGCATCCCCACCCGTCCTGCAAAACGGATGGCCGGGGGGGGAGCCAGCCGCAAACTTGCCCCACCCGTCTGGCAAAACGGATGAGCGGGGTTTTGGAGCGGTTGGCAAAACTGGAGGAGGCGGCATTTTTGGTGAATTTGCAGGTTGCTCCTCGCGGCCTGCATAACAGAAGCGACAAGCTTCGCCGCCCTCCCGTAGCTTTATCGCCGAATGGTTTTTACCTTGTTTTCGCGTTTTTCACTTGGCTATTCATGTTTTCACTTGGCTATTTCAATACCTTCTTCACACAAAATTCGTCCATTGCGATGGCCTTCACACGGCCATGGTTTGTGGCAATCCACCGATCATTCTAAAAAGCTTCGGCGACACCCTTGCATTGGCATTGGGAATCGGCTTCATCTGCTTCACCTCACCAAGTCAGAATTCTCGGCGAGTGGATTGCTACAAATATGATAACAATTTTAAGCCATCCATGTAAGCACGCTTCCTTTACTTTCAATCAAACTGGCACTACATTTTCAACATGACTAGCTCAAGATTGGGTTTATTTTATTAAGCATTGTTTTATTTCTGTTTGTTTTTTTGTTTTTTGTTATAATATTAATGACAAGGTAAGTCAAATATCTTGTTGAATAAATATCTTTTAAAACAAGAAGGAGGACTTGGATTTCTTGTATGTACCGCGTTAGTAGAGGGCTTCTAAACAACGTTATTTGTGTAGCAACAACAATGTAAGAGAAAGAATCAGGGTTTTTCTTTTGGCTTTCTAGTGTCAGTTTGCACCAGAAAAAAAAATCTGGCTAAAAAACACCTAAAAAAATGCCAAAAAACTTGGATGAAATCGCCAGAAAATTTCACATTAAAAAAAACTTGGATGAAAATTATCAAATTGACAAATAATATGTACTAATGTGATATTTTCTATCCAATATGTGGATGAATGTTGAAATTTGGAGCACCACTATAACATTTTAAATCACCTTTGTGGCTATTCTTAAAAAATGAAAATAAAAGCCCTGGAAAGAATGTATGTTTGACCTCACAAGGTTGCAAAAGGTTGCAAGTCCCACTTTCAAATTGGGGGAGGGGGAAGCATTGAAGAGAAGAAAAGACATGTAAAGAGACAACCTTTGAAAGGTCATATGGAATTCTGCTATAAGATAATATACCAATCAAGCTAAAGGAAATAGTTGGAGTACAAGAAAACAATTGTGGATGTTAAATGGTGCATCTACCAATCTTTTGGAGCTAATGGTTGAATGATCATGGAATAACCTTCATGTGGATCATTTTTGAGTGCTTTTAATTTAATCCCTAAATGCTCAAACTATGTTTTTTGGCAACATAGTGATTTTGGGAAGCTCACGACAAATGGAATTTTTATTTTTTTTCATTGAAATTTCTATACAACATATGTCCAAGGAGTAGCTTTAAGGCCCAACAATTTATCTAACCTTTGACTATTTGGTTAAAAATCTCATTAATCAAAATGGAATGATTCAAAGCTTTCCACATCAATTTAAATTTGAAGAACAAATTTTAAATTTTTATTTCTTAAAAAAGTGACTTTAAATAAGTTTTTTAATTATTGGGCTGCCCGCCAAGCAATGAAAACTACATATCATACAATAATTTTTTAACCATGTAATCAAAACTTATGAAACATTTTCTATCCAATATGTGGAGCGATGTTTTGGTGTTCTACAAGCAAGATGGGCTATAATTCAAAAGCCAAGTCGACAATGGGATCTAGGTACCATAAATGATATTTTAATGGCATGTGTCATCATGCATAATATGATAATTGAAGATGAAAGAGACCAAGATTTGGAGCCTATTAATCTAGTTATTGACATGCAACCATTAAATCGTGGACTAACATTTCAAGATCTTTTAAAAGGAACTAAAACTATTAACAATGAAAATACACACTATACACTTAGGAATGACCTCATTGAACACTTTATATTTTTTTGGCACATTAAATGATGATTAAATTATTTGAGGTATGTGTCATAATAATGATTAGTCAAAGTTACATTGCAATAATCTCATGAATTTGTTGAAGAAGAGTATGTGATTTTTGGTGTGTAAAGTATGATGACACTATAATAAAATTAAATGTTATATGAATATGATCATTTTCCATAATATTCACAATAGTAGTGAGGACAACCATTTTTTGATGAAGATTTTAGTTTGAGATGAAATTGATTTGAAATTGTTTTTGGACTTGAAGGTATAGGCATCCCCCCACGTGGATGCGCCTTGGTCAACCCTAATTGTAACTTTCAAAATATCCATTATTAGTATATGTTTTAAAGTAAGAAAATGAAAATTTCCAAAACTTAGTTCTATTTCATTTAAGAATTTTAAATAAATTAAAAAATTGAAAGAATTATTGAAATTGCAAGCTTTAACTGTCAGAATCTGTATTACTTCGCATTGTGTGTTTTATGTTAGATTTTTTTTCTTTTAAGATGATTTTTCAATTTTTCAATATAAAATTATATTTCTCATTTTGAACTTCATTTATAGAAAAAATCTCAAATTATTCAAACATATTGTAATTGATATAATTTTATTTCCATCTTTTACTTACTAAAATTATAATTATTTTATTTTCCCATGAAGGATTTTGACAATTCAGTGCCAGTAGAAAATACGCTTTTTCACACGTGAAAATTATCAAATTATATATATAGAATAGAATAGAATAAATTTAACTTGAGGTGAAATTTGTTTTGGGTGTAAAAAATAAAACAAGTAGTTGACTTGTATCTCTTGAATTAATTTCAAATTAATTGAATTGTTTTAGCTATATTTACAAATTTATTTTCACTAGGTAACTTAGTTTTTCATAAAGCACAGGTAAATTTTTTCATAATGATTGACAATTCAAAATGTCACAAAATAAAAATATAAGATTGATATTTGAATGCAATTAAAAAGGAAAAATGTAGGTCAAACATGATATTTGACTATTTCGCACTTGATCTATTCCTTTGGAGATTCAAGGACGCAACAATGTAAAATTGTAAAATTCGTTGATGGAATAGTTGGAGCATTTTGGGGCCTAATTTGGTTGTGAGAGGCCACATCCTTTATGCCTTCAAGCTGTGCACTATAATTTTATGACAACTTTGAAAAGAAAAGAAAAATTACTCATAATATTTAGCATATATTGGTAGTTTCAACCTTTTTCCTAAATTATTAAAACCTTTGGCATTTTTCAAATAAATAAGAGTTTATTTTTAATAGCTAATTCATAGTTTAAAGTTATGAATTTTGAACTATTTAATAGCTGAATTCATAATTATTTAATAGCTAAATTCATAAATTCATAATTATTCAAAAACCAAATTCATAAATTCATAATTATTTAATAGCAAAATTCATAATTATTCAATAGCAAAATTCATAAATTCATAATTATTTAATAGCCAAAATCATAAATTCATAATTATTTAATAACTAAATTCATAAATTCATTATTATTCAATAGCTAAATAGCTAAATTAATAATTATTTAATAGCCAAATTAATAAATTCATAATTATCTAATAGCAAAATTTATAAATTCATAATTATTCAATAGATAAATATTTAAATTAATAATTATTTAATAGCCAAAATCATAAGATCATAATTATTTAATAACTACATTCACAAGTTCAAATATGAACTATGAACTATTTAAAAAGGCGGGCCACGGGTGGGCTTACTCAACCGGCTAAACGTCCCCTAAACCAGAATCACCTCAAAATTTACCCGTTCGCGTCATCAGCCCCACCTCTTAACAGACTGCGGGTGGGGCGCAACTCACCACCCGTCCTGCAAAGAGGATGGTTCTGCAAAAGGCAGGCCAACTCACCACCCGCAGACTGCAGGACGGGTGGTGATGCTCTTAGAGCATCCCCACCCGTCCAGCAAAATGGATGACCTCTTAAGAGAGGCCTCCAAAAATGCCCCACCCATCCTGCAAAATGGATGGCCTCTTAAGGGGAGCAGCCTCCAAAGGGTCTCCGGCCTCCAAAACGAGGTCCTTTTGCAAGCCGGTTCCTGCTCTGCAAAACATAAAGAGACAAAATGCGCTTTCCCCTCCTCCAACCGGCTTCTTGTTTTCACCTCGCATGATTGAGGCACTCGGCCTCTAAACCACTCGGCCTTTAAAAGTACAGGCCCAAACCCGCCTGCAAAATGCAGGACAGGTGGGCATGCTCTTAACAAGTTCATCCGTTTTGCAAGACGGGTGGGGCATTTCTGCAAGCCACCCAAGGACAAGTCATCCGTTTTGCATGACGGGTGGGCATGCTCTAAATTAGTAGTAAAACAATGGATGTTGTATAGGGCAATGCCCGAGGAGGAGGGTGTTTTGGAAAATAACAGGCCGACAAGGAAGGCAGAGCCCAACAAGGAGGCTTGTTATTTCCCAAAACGCCCGACAACAAGGAGCCATTGCCCAACATAAATCATGACCAGTGAAAATTGGGGATGAAAAATCGAAGTCGGATGAGAAATCCGTAATGTCCAATTACACAGGAAAACCTGCACAATCGGGCATTACGCTGCAGAAACCTTTGAGGAAATGAACAGCAGTTTCCTAGGAGTGGTTTACGAAACGCCCAAACTTGACTTTGATGAGGTGTTTGGTGGATCGCTCATTAAGGTAGACAAGCCTATTACCACCCCGATTTGCAATCTGAATATCTTGGGGCCAATTCCAAGAGGGACACATTTTTTCAAAGGTGATTGTGCGCTTGTTTCACGAATAAAACCCAAGTGGAATTATAATTTTTTGATTAAAACTGTAATTTCTGTGAATTTTTGAAGTAATCGGCCTGAAATTACAAAACTGCCCATAGATTAGAGTCATAAACACCCTATCAACAACCTGTAATTGCCCCTTCTATGTATCTATTAGCAACTAAGTATCTATCAATCAAGGGCTAACACGTTACCCTATGTTGACATTAAAGTTAGAATCTTGTCAAATTTTGTCAAAATCTTAAATGGTTTAGGATATTCTTAGACAGATTTGGATGGGGCCAAACAATAGATTATGGAATTGGGAGGGAGACTGTGATGGATTGGTCTACCTTACTAGGATTGTAAATTGTGAAATACTCAGTATTAATCTCAGGTCAAATTTGATAGAATTTAAGTCATTTTTGTTAAAAAGAGACATATGTCATCATGTGAATGATTAGAGGTGACATGGATCCCTAAGAATGTGACGTGGAAACTCAATTTTGGCACTCATGTGCTGAATCAAATCTTTACGTATGGTACTACAGTCATCAATGCTTCAGAGCATCCCTAATTGTCTTTCTAAGCCACTTTGAACTCTCATTAAATTAGTTATGAGTTTTGAATTTGGAACTTTTGGGAGCTCTAAAATGAGGGGCCAAAAATGTTTATCTTCTGGATATTGAAAATTATAATATGTACATTGTAGTAAAAGAGCTTTTAGAATAAGGGCAATTTTAGCATGTCTACTCTTTAATGCATTCATCCACAAACCATCTAACAAACCTACTTAGTTTTGTAAGATCTCCACTAATAAAGTTTCCAAGTTTCTTCTTGTTATTTGTTATACCTACATAGTGCCAACTACTGATAAAGGTCAACAATGGCATCATTCTATGTGAAAGATTTCACCAAGATATTAACAAATTGGGTGTTTTTATTTATTTATAAGGGAAATTATAATCATTTAGAGGTCTCAATCTATTTTTAATGATAAAATTGAGAGGTAGTATGGAAGATGATGCTTAATACAAAGAGATGGATTTTAGATGTGAATTGCAAAGAAATAGTAATTATAAATTTGAATTAGTATTTAATATATTCAATGACAATCATCGAATCTAAATATGTTCATCTTTGTCTTCACCTTTATACTTAAATCAATGCATACTCACACTCATTTTGAATGAAGACAATAATTCTATTCTATTGTGCTTATGGAGGGTGTACTTAGTCAAACATAGCTCAATACACCACACAAGTTGATTTCAATATACATTGAAAGGAAGACAAATATCAAATTTTAAGTAGTGGTCAATTTCCCCCTCCAAAATCTATTTCTAAATATTTGAATGGAAATTCTTCATGACTAATCACATATTAGAATCCTCATTTCCACAAATGATATGGAATTACAAATTTTATTTATTTATTTATTTATAATCCGTATTTGTATTATTTTGTATTTGTATACAACATTCATATTCATATCCCATATATTGAAGGGGATCAAATCATTTTTCTCTCTTCATTTTCCTTTTTTATTTTCAAATACCAATGTAAGCTACCAATTTTTGGGTGCGTACTCAAAGGTGAAATGACTTAAAAGTCTTATAGTTTGTTCCAAGATCTTTCACAATAGAATACAAGAATTTTTATGGAGCTTGAAGATTTGAATCAAGGGACTTAATGTAATGCATCAAGGGACTTAAATTTAGTGATGCAAAGACCTTTCTAGGATTAACTCCCATATCATTGTAAAAACATCAACTCTTATTCCTTACAACAAATGCAAACTTTGGGAAATTATCCATACAAATCAATGTCATACCATGTCACCTTCTCAATGCTTCAAATTTTAAAATTGAACCGAGTTATTGTAGTTGTGTTATGGGACTTTGAATTGGGTTGGACCTAAAGTTACCAAATGTACCTAAAGAGTATATATATAGACATAAATGAAAGCCCACAAAACATTCATTTACTCTTGTCCAATCAAAGGTTGTGTGAGAACTAAAAGCCTACATTTATATTTCCAAATGTATATATTCCTATAGGTACTTCTAATCCAATATTTGGCAGGATTAGGTCCCATGTGAGAATCAGACAAGCAACTCACTTTAGACCTATGGGGAATTTTGTTAAAATGGCGGTATTCCATGTGCCATTTTCAGACTGCCCGATTTGAACCATAAAAGTGACATATAGGACTAGTATAGATTTCAGATTGCGCAATCTAAATTGTGAAAGTGCTATCTATTACACATGTAGATTTCAGATATTTAGGAAAGATGTAAATTTCAAAAATCTAGGACCATTATACATTTTCAACTGCTTGGTCTAAACTGTAAAAACTGCCAATGAAAGTTGCAAAATTTTGCCATTTTAATGAAACTGCCCATACTTCAAATTTTATATAGAGAGAATGTAGTTCTCAATTTCATAATCTTGTGCACTTTCATATAGGGCTTGAAAAAATGCTTCACGATTCACATTGGATTTAGAATAAATGTGAAGTTCTTCAAGCATTATGTGAGAAAGAAGACACTTATTTGTGCCAATCCTTTATGACCATTTTTTATTAGCAAATTACAATTCAAAATGATCACTTTTGTTACATTCTGACACAAATAGGGGGCACTAATTTACAAGTCAATTAGAGTGGTTTAACCCTTAAAGGACATATTGGTGATTGTAGAAATAATTTCTTTTGGTATAAGTGTATCATTAGCTTAAAAAAATACAAAAGCAGTCATTGGAAGTCAACTACTGTACAAGACCTCCCCTTTTTTTACAAAAAACCAAGGATGAATAGTTGCACTTTTGTCCTATATAGAAGGATTCTCTCTCATTCATTTAATAAAAACGACCAAGGCGTTTCTTAAGGATTAACCTTGTAAAGAAGTTGCTGACTAGAGAGGTCCGAATGATGATAGAGAATTCTTCTATCTAAGATAGAAATACATACATTCATCTTTGAAATTCTAATCAAATAGGGGAAGGCTTTGTACAATAGTTTGACCTTGAATGATTGTTTTTGGATTTTTTTAAGTACAAGATTTACAATACACCAAAAATGATGATTTCTACAATGACCATCTTGTCCTTCCAAGTTTAACCCTTAAACAACGAACTAGTCACTATGGAAATCAACTATTTTGGAACCGTGTGAATTGTTGGCTTAAAAAAATGCAAAAGCAGTCATTGGAAGTCAAACTACTATAGAAGACATTCTCTTTTCACACAAAATTTGGAGGATGAATAGTTGCACTTATGTCCCACATGGAGAGATTCTTTGTTATTCATCTTCCGAAAAACGCGTCGTTTATGGGTTAATGACCTTAGAACACTTTCCAGCCCTAAAAGGACAAGACCCATCACCAAGGTACTTTGGTAGGAAATGATCTAATAACTTCCAGACCAATAGGTGCATTCCTCATTTCTATAGTGATTTGAAAAGTCATCCATCAACCCACTTCAACCCACTTCCAAGTTGCGGAGTCCCTCCACAAGTAGACTACTCGTACTAGAGCATATGACTCCCTCCATTTTTTGATTCCCAGTACAATAAGAACTAAATTGCAGCTTGTTCTTTTTCCTTTTCTTCTTTTTTCTTCTTTTTTTTCCTTTTTTCTTTTTTTCCTTTTTTAACAAATGAAGTTGCTTTTGGAATTTTCATTGCCAAAGAGACAATACTGTACAGACCCCACCAGTCTGACTTGCAGCTTTTTGATTGTGTGGAGGATGGAAGCCGAGAAAAGGGCCGTACGTACAATGATCTCAGTTGGCTACCCTTGCCTTGCCTTGAGTTCCTTGCTTCAGTTGATGCCAGGGTAAAGCTTTTTGACGACGTGTCTGAATGCCCTCCCTTTTGTTGCCTGCCTGCCTGGCTCTCATGTGAAGGAATAATCTTGGGAATGATTAGGGCAGGGACTTGGACTTGGGGATCCAGGGAATAATAATAAGTTAGGGTAATAATAATAATTGAATTGAATTGAATTTTAAGTTAAGTTAAGTTGTGCGTGTGTGCATGTCCTGGGCTGATTTTTTTTTTTTTTATATAAACAGCCAACAGCCCACCATGTGGCAGTCATACAAGGAAAGAAAACTGAATTGTACTGCTGCTCATGAAAAAGCTCACTCCATTGCTTTGTCAACACGAATATGGTACAACCACCCATAGTCGACCACTTGAGCAAAGACGAATTCCGCACATGTTGAGGGGCAGTAAAAAAAGGCAATGTAAATAGAAATCACAGGGACTGCAATTTTTCTGGGTAATTTTATGCCTTGAATTGAAATTACTATAAATTTTGGAAGCCTTACGCTTGTTGAAACCCATACCCAATGTTTAGAGTTTGCCAATTTTATGATCACTCAAGGACTGCTTTGGATCCACTCACTAATTTGGGACATGTGTCATGACCTTGAAAATGAGGGAAAAAAACAACACATTACATTGCAAACTTTGGTTGGAAACCTATTTAGCCTCAGTTGCACCCTACAGGTTGAGTGTGGATCCATGTTTGGGAATGATTGGGTGGTTCTACCGTAAGGACTAGATAATGTTAGAGAGCTGGGAGGATCGGGAGCATTATGGGATAGAATGCTAAGTCTAATAGTTCATCACAAACGTATGTATCCGTACTTTTTGCAAATCAAAGGGTGTAGAAAGAGGGTTTTGTATTACAAGTTATATCGCTTTTCTGACTATCCAATGAAATGGTAACAAATCTGCCTTAAGAACCAGACTTGGCATTATGGGCCACTTTACACTAACACTACACAAAATTAGGAAATTAGGTTGCCCCTAGCTAATTTCTCCACTTTTGACAATATATAAGTATTTGTTGTTACTGTACAAAAATGCACTACAATACTTTTGAATAGTTATTGTTGCAATTGGGACTCATGAACCTCCATGGGTACAAATGGAAGTATTGTTGTAGAAGTATTTGTTGACTTCAATGGCTTATAGGGTAACTATCTTGGAATAAGGCAACCTAATTGGTAAGGCCAAAGAGGATTGACCCCCTTATTGCTCCAACCAAGAGTAAATGTAAAAATTGCCCCCTATTTTGTATAGCGTAAATTTTGTATTTCTTCACCTCTCCTAACTAATTTGGGACCTTTGGTTGCAAATATGAATTTAGAGTTTGCAAATTTTATCATGGATGACACATAAAAAATTTGACTACTTTCTCTAGGTGTAAAACACGGGGCAATAAGGGGATCAATCCTCCCTAGCTTGGCAATCTAATTTCATTGTTGGTGATGTAACCAAGGGGGGTAACCATGGGGATGTTTGCATTGTGATTGGAGAAGGATACTATACTAATCCATGGCTACTATGTACTAGTTCAAGAAGAAGGAAATGTCCATGAGAAAGTAACAATGGAATCCTACATGTCTTGGAATGAATAAGGTTTAATGTTCACCGGGGATTTTGTAGTGAGACTACCCAAATAAATTCTATTGTTGCAAACCCAAGGTCATCGACAACTGGAAACCAATAATAAATCTATTTTTAATTAATTTTCACTAGACTATAATTACCATTATAGTAATAGCTATTCCTATTTTCCATAATGAATAAAAAACAATTATGTCTTTATGACCCTAGATTCGCCAATTTTTGAGTCCCTCCATTGGAAATACATATTTTTTTCCTTTTAATTATGCATTATGTTTAATTTGGCAACATAGGTCAATTTTTTTGGCATTGTTTGTGTGTGTGTGTGTGTGTGTGTGTGTTTAATTCAATTTTTTTCAATGGAAGGATATAGTTAGGACAATGAGTTTTCACAACCTCGTAAAGGACAAGAGTGGTTTGAGAATTTAGAATAGATGACTAGGTATGTCGTTCCAAAATTTAGGCCATTTCATAAATTTCAATGCTATAATTTGCACATGGTCCTAATTTGTTTACACGAGGTCAAAGTGCATTTCAAGGATATCCTACACCTTTGTATAGAAGACTTCCATACAATGATATAGGACAAAAAATATAGATTTTCATGGGTCCTAGACATTGGAAGCGAAGGAGGAAGAAGTTGGAGCAAAACACCCTAAACTTGCTAGAAAGAAGAAGGCAAGTACAAAGAAGTATCTCTATAAAAAATTATATGTAGCAAAAAACTTAAATAATGAAACAATTGAATTAGCTTGTTTGGCTTGAATTAGCCATTAAAGGCCTTCGCCTTAGTAGTAAGGCATAAACCCCTCCTACCTTCCAAAACATATAAATGACAATTGTTGCAGGGCTTTGTGCTTTTAGAATTCATCCATAATTCGCTCATGTTTTCAAAGGGATTTATTTTTGGTTCATCAATTCAAGTTTGATCAAACTTGTCCTTCATAGTTATGTACAAGTTGTGCAACATTGTACAAGTAGAAATAAGGTCGGGAACCATTTGTAATGGAACATTTGCTTGCTTCATAATCATTCTCTATGTGCACTTCAAGATTCCAAATGCTATTTCTATACACATTCATGTAGAAGATTGGATGAAATTCCAAGTAGCACGTGATTCAGAGAATTCATTTTTTGCCCTTTGAATGGGCAATACATCCATGGTTTAACTAGATAAGTTGCATTCCCTATTAATTTGTAAAGTATGCATTTTCCTTCTATAAATACTCTCATCACCTTTGACACTTGAAAAATAGACCAATCATAAAGACTGCTAGCCAATCCAAATTCAAAATCCTAGAATTTGCAATCCACATCAATAATATCCTACAAATTTGCTAAATGGAATGACTTGTGATGAGAGTAATCTCCCTCAACAATTACAATAGCTTAAATAGGAATATGGGATCCATCTATTGCTCATAGGCTAGAACTCTAAACTACGGTTCACGAGGAAATTGCAGTAGAACCATAGATGTTTTCTACTGCTTGACAAAATTCCCTCACAACACAAGAAGCTATACTTTTAGCAATTCCAAACAACTTCCCCACAAGCAACAATCCATTTCCAGTACCCAATCTACACAAAGATGCAACCACCTTAGTTTCAATAGAAATTAGGGTTGTCATACATGTATCTTTTTTTTTTTCAAAATATGACCTAACTTTTCACAAAGAAATATGAATGTATGATGACTAACTTAAGTTCTCTTATAAACATCTTCAGTCTTCATGAAAGAGCCACCAAAAAATGATTTATGAATCCAACCAGTTGTGCATGACTCCAAATGAGGCATTCTTTTTGTCTGAAGCTCTCATACAAAATGTTGAAAATGGCAAACTTCTCCCCACTTTCCTTGCAAAATTACAGATTGCATATTCAATCATAAAATGTTGTACTATCGTGTACAATTACATGTACTGTACAACTCCAATGCCAACACAAGGTTCTTCTTCTCTTCTATTGCAAACCCTGATTGCTAAAAATTCTCTGCACTGGATCTTGGTTGCTTGACATTACAGATTCAACAAGAAAGGTAGGTAACAAGGTAATCAGATTATAGTGCATGAGCTTTTGATGATGCAAATATATTTTGGATGTTGGAATACAATTTTGATAGTTGAAAAGAAAAAATTGGGAACTACAAATTAATGAATTGCCCAGCTTGGATGAGAAGAACAATTGAAGTGTGCACACTTGTAATGGGGCTTGTAATGGTCACTAATTACAATGGAATAAAGTCAGCATTACTAAAACATATATTGGATCATATTGGCACCTCAAAAAGGATTCCAACACACTTTAGCATGCATTATTTGGACATTGTATGAATAATTTATGAATTTTGTTTTTCATGTAATAAGCTTTGAAAATTAAGTAGGACAACTTCACCCTTGGGCGTCATGGTTGCATCCATATTCGGGATGTTGAATGAATTCATACGTGTCTTATTGTTTTTTTTTTTTGTTATTTCCATTCATTCAATTTTAAAAATAGATCTTCATATTAGTTTTAAAACATTTTTAGGGTATTGATTTCCAAAACATCTCTCTACAAATATTCAATAGTTCAAAGAGTGCAAGTGAATTTCCTTCAAAACTACTAGCTTTCTGGACATGAATGGATATGAACCACTTTGATTTGACAAAATGTATATCCAAAATGAATGTAAAGAGGTCTAAAGAGGCCCTTATGTAAAAAGCAAGCATAAACAATAGTATGTTTGTAAACATAGAACATCTTATATTGTAAATGCTTCTTTCTCATGGATAGATATTACTATTGATTTGAATATAATAGTTCCATGCAAAAGTTGTATTTGACATGTAGAACAACTTTGGTTCAAGAATCAAATTTAAAAAACATGAACAAAGAGTAAATTGGAGCAAAGTTCTACTAACTATGTAGAAAACAAGTGGTATCTCTTGAGCTTACTTTTAGAGGTAAGGTAGTGTACTTAAATTGTCGTTGCTCTAAAAGCATTCCTTCACAAATCTACCACATAAGGTAATATTGGGTTTATGAATGTGCTAAAAATGAACATTTCAAAGTGAAGGAAGTGTTTCAAATTTTTGAATGAGATTAAAATTTTCAACTTCAAAAATCCATAAACTAATTTCACAAGTCTCAAATCAAACATGAATTACAACATGTTAGATGTGACTTTAATTGATCTTCAAGCCACCCTAAACTGTAGATCCACAGCCCATGTTGAAATCCAACTATTCAACGACCTCTTGGATGGGGATTGACTTGTTCCCCCACGTAGTACCAAGTCTTTCACACCTTGTCTCCCTAACGTCAATTCAATTGCAAAATGTGGCGAAAATGACTTGATGTTAGCCCCTCAATTTCAATGGGCATGTAGCTACAAGGTTTTCCAATTAAATTTTTGCAAAATTTGCCAAATCTATGACCACTAATGTGGACATATTACATGTTCTTTCCCTTCCCTTGATATCTTGGTGAATATTACCGCAACTTAACTAGCTAATTGCAACAATAGTTCCATTTTCAAGTAAGGTCCTCCCCAAACGGCCAAGGAAGATTGACCCTCTTATTGCCCCAACCAAGAATAAATGTAAAAATTGCTCCCTCTCTCGTGCTCACTAAATTCTGTATTTCATCATCTCTCTCGACGAATGCAGGCCTTCTGATTGCAAATATGAATTCAAAATTTGCAAATTTTATCGTGGGTGGCAAATAAAAGAAAACTCCAGTACCTTTTTCTCCAAGGGTAAAACTGGGGGCAATAAGGGGATCCATCCTCCGTGGCCTGGCCTCCCCTCCCCCAACGTTAGGTATCCAATCTAATAACATGTAAGTTGAAGTTGCTGTAGCTTTTGTCAATGCCAAGCCTCCTCCGTCCTCTTCTGTCCACTCAGAGCCAATAAAGACAAAAGCTGCATCCCTGGTCCCATTTGATGTCCCAAATTGTTGTCCAGTCGAGGCCTGGACTTCTGGACAGCCATTGAATCAGTGGTGGTGTACACTGCACAACGTCGAGTGTTCCCAGAAAAAGCTCCGTGGGCGAGGTACTTTAGAGGCAGAAAGGGACAGAGAGGCGAATAGTTTATGTTGCCAAAATTTGAATTTAAAAAAACGACTACAGGAGTTCACTTGGAATGGAAACATAAGTAGCCCCCCCCCACGGTGAATTAAAATTATATTGTATTGGACTCACTCATGTGTGCACCTTATAGGGTAAAACTACCCCACTATGTATATAGAATGGGAGCAAGCTCATTGTGGGCTCAATTATGTATTGGTGGTGTACATTTCAGAACTGTAAATTGTAATGGTGGTGTACATTCAAGTTCTGAAATGTGCACCACTAACATAATTCAGCCCACAATGGGCTTGCTCACATTTTGTTCGTAATGGGGTAGTTTACCTTAGAGCCCAGAACTCTGGACACGAGTTAACTTGTTGAAAACCGACCTTGGAATCAAACCTTGGCATGATGGAAATGCTCTCATACTGACTGACACACTCCAGTTGTTTAAAAAAAACCCAAATAAAATGACCCAAAAAACCCCTCCAAGGAATCAGTGAATCACCCTATCGCGCTCATAAGTTCTCAAAGAGTTCCCCTTGATGTTCCCAAGGGAGAACACGCGAGGGGAACAACCAGATTCATGGTTCCCTCCGACACCCCTAAAAGATCCCGTGTGCGCTCCCTGGAACCCAAAGGAATAAAGCGCTCCCCAACTGGTTCCCTCGTTCCCTACAAATTCCCCTCCCTGGCTACGGCCGATACCAACTCCCGTACCAGTGACCGGACATAGACGAGAGACAGGAGATATTACCGGCTAGAACCGGTAACCGTCTCTCACCTCCGCAAAATTGATTCCGCCTCCGGAACATCGCCCGGCCTTCCACAAAGCGTTGGCGTCCCGGAAGGAACGCAAAGCCTAAGTTCGCGCTCGCTCTGGCACCTTTTTTTTCCCTCCAGGCATCTAACATTTTTCTGCCAATATTTTCTCGAACTCTGTTGAATTTTCTCCAATTTTTTTTCTTCTCCCATTTCTTTTCCATTTTTCTCCAATTTTCTCAGTTTTTTTTGTGGTGCTTTTCGCTTTGTGCGAAGTAGAGCCACACGTGAGACGGCGTGCGTCCATGGATCACACGGCTCTCTTCTTCGACGTCGACGAAGAAGTAGGAAGAATCTTAACTTTTGCGGATCCCCTTCCAACCTTTGACAGAGCATTTGATGTGCGCGGCACAGACCGAGCCATGAAGACATAGCGATGAGCCCTCGGAGCTGATGAAGCTCTTACTGATTTTGAGAGGAAGAATCTTAGTTAAGTTACCTCTGGTGTTGCTGTGGCGGATTGCACGGAGTGCGACAAGTGCTCGGGATTCTAGCGCTCGGGGTTCAAGTGCTCGCGGTTCAAGTGGGTTTGGAACTTTGTCGCTGCCGATCCTCGTTCCGGTTTTCTTGCCAGGATTTTCTATCTGCGGAGTTTCCGACGTGAGCGAGGCCATCTTACTCTTGCTGCTGCGTGCTTCGTGTCGTTGCCGTGGGAGCGCCAGTCGTCCTCGTCTGTAGTGCGCCGGCCTGATGACTGTGTGGAGCAGAAATGTGGAGAATGCCGCATTTTACTTCCCTCTAGGAATGGTAGTCGAGTTGTAGATCCACGGTGGTGAACGAGGAAGCGGGCGAATCGTTTCCCTTTTTCCTCACCTCACCTATTTTTGTGCTTTACTTTTTTGCGGGATTTGCATCTCAAACCTTCAGCAGACTACTTCCTTCTTAGTTCAGGGATCTTAGAATTTGAGCGTGCGCGGCATTTCACACGGCAAGTATCAGCGTTGATGGATCTCCAAGCAAGCCCTTGCTTCTTCAAATTTCTCCCTTAGATTTTCCCTGCAGGTTTGCTGAATCCAGGCCGGTCTCTCGCGCAAACCAAGCCCATGAATGCGCTTCCGTGGGGATCCATTCCATTGTAAAAATTCATTTCGTTGCACGTAGAATTTTGCGAAGATGAGCATCACTGCGGGGTTTGGCGGCACGACGTCAAGCTCATGAGCGACTCTTCACCATGACATGCGCAACGCGCCCTTCCTTGGCCGGCGCCTCTGAGAACGTGACTACGTCGACACAGTTTAGTACAAGGCGAAGGAAGAGCACCGTTTTTTTAACTATTTCCACGGGAATCCACACCTTCGCTCAGATTGCGTCTCACCTCGCTGCTTGGAATCGCGACCACCCCGTTTATTATGAAACCGTGGGAACCTCCTGCCTCGCTCTTCAGCATGGCCATCTTCCGACGCACACGAGATCTGGCTGCGCACATCCCGTGCATACCCGGAACGGATCAGAGCCAAGGGTTTCCTTGTAAGTGAGGAAAGCCGTCGATTTTGTCGTAGAAGAGATATAAATGCAAGTGAGAGTGTGGAAGTGATGTCGGGGAGTATGGCGATGTCGCGGGTATCGAGCCGGCGGTCCAGCACGACGGCGTACTTCTTCTCGGAGCACAAGTACCGGTTGATGAAGACGCTGGGCATCGGTGCTTTTAGTAAGGTGAAGCTGGCGGTGCATGTCCCTACGGGACAAAAAGTGGCCATCAAAATTATGAATCGCCACAAGATGCGCGACATGGAGGAGAAAGGTTTGTGATTGCAAGCTTGAGAGTCTCCTCACTTACATGGAGATTGCTGGAAGATGTGTTTTGATCTGTTGTGTGCACAACCATGGCTGTTTCGGAAGGTTTTTGTAGGTATTGAAAAATTGCTGGAGCGAAGATGTGTAAATTTCTGTGTGCACAAGCATTGGTTTTGAAAGTTTTGGGAGAGAATGAACATAATTACTGGAAGATGTGTATTTGTTGTGTGCACAATCATTGGTTTTTGAACTTTTCCGCAGAGATTGATTACAATTTCTGGAAGATGTGTATTTTTTGTGCACAATCATGTCACTGAAGGGACTTTTGCAGCGATTTAGCAATTGCTGGAAGATGTGTTTTGTTGTGTGCACGATCATTGGTTTCTGATGTATTTTGCTGCTGCTGGTGCAGTTAGGCGAGAGTTGATGGTGATGAAGCTCGTGGCGCATCCCCATGTGGTACGTTTGTACGAGGTCATCGAAACGCCGACCGAAATCTGCATGGTGATGGAGTATGTGGAGTCCGGCGACTTGTTTGACTACATCGTCCTCAATGGACGTCTCTCTGAAGATGAATCTCGCCACTTTTTCCAACAGGTAATGTCACACCCCTTGAATCCCTTAGATGTGACATGCTTTAAATGATTCAGGTTATCATTTTCACCAGGGTCTCATAGTGGATTCCTTGTTGGAAATCTGTATGCATTTCTCCTCCGTGTCTCATATTTCTCTAAGAACCTCAACATTTACCATGTATTTGAAGCCTGTAATTTTTAACAGATGTCTTATTTTGAACATCGGTAGGAAAAGGGAATTGCGTGTGCGACCCTTGTGTTTGGGTACAAGGCTTGTGGGAATTGATCCCTGTTGTGGTGCGTGCAGATTATTGCAGGGGTGGATTACTGCCACACAAACCGTGTGGTGCACCGTGACCTAAAACCTGAGAATCTGCTGTTAGACCAGGAACGGAGCTCAATTAAGATTGCGGACTTTGGATTGAGCAACATTATGCGTGATGGACAGTTCCTGAAATCTAGTTGTGGAAGTCCCAATTATGCCGCGCCGGAGGTCATCCAGCGGCACTGGTATGCGGGGCCCGAGGTCGACGTCTGGAGTTGTGGAGTCATCTTGTACGCCATGCTTTGCGGTGTTTTGCCCTTTGATGATGAGAACATCTCCAGTCTCTACCGCAAAATCATTGTAAGCCTAGTTCCATGGTCTTGACCTAATGGACTCTCATGGACAATCCTTGCAATATTGCTATATCTTTGATCACATGAACTATTCTACATGCTTTCTATGTGTGTAGTCTAAATGGAGGTAAATTTGGAGGATATGTATCCACGAAATGGTGTATTTTTGGACTATGTTTTTTTGCGGGTGGTGCCTACAACCTTATGGTGAAGATCACTGTGTTGCAATCCCTCCTGTTTAAAGCAATTTGAGTGACCATACAGGTAGGTTGTATTGCCAGAACAAAACCTTGATTGTGGATCCTACGCACACGTAGGAAGTACACTCTTTGAACCCCAGATTTGACTGTTGAACAACCCTTATTTTTGAAAGACAAGTTAGTAAGAGGAGGGCGAGTCACTCCCCTTCAAACTTTGAGGAACCAATTGATTATGAATCTCTTTTTTATTGTGTTACGAGGGAAAATGGCTATGAATAGGGATACATCCAATTATCTGTATTATCACTCTCTAAAATGACATTCTGGTATATTCCTAGAATATGTATTGGGGCTTAATATGTAATTGGACAAATTCCACACATCATAAGCACATGTGATGGAACTTGTTTGGGTTCAGAGCCTGTGACTTTAAAAAGTTTGATGTGTGTGACTGTATGCCCTATTTAAAGAAACTAAGATTGTGTTCTGTTGTGTTGATTCCTAGGACTGCTGTTACATGTTGCCAAGCCATTTGTCTGCGGAGGCGCGGGACTTGATCACAAGCATGCTCAAGGCGGATCCGATGCAACGCATCACCATTGGCGAAATTAGGCGTCACCCCTTTTTCCAATTAAAGCTGCCTCGCTACATTGCCCTTCCTCCAGCTGAAACTGCATATCAAGTGAAGAGGGTATCTACCCTTAACTTGCCTTTTTCACTTTCTGTCGAAGCTGCAGGATGTTTATGTCGAGTGAAAGGTTAGTCATGTGAGGAATTTTGACAGGATAACCTTTTATTGTGCACCTCCTCACCAGTCAAACAAGGTTTTGTATATGTTGAAACTTCAGGGATCCTCTTAGGGCACTTCTTGTTGAATCTTTTCCCCTTTAGAGACCCCTTTTTTGGGGATCCTTTCCTTATGGCAGAGTCCTGCTCAGATTGCCAAGATATTCATTGACTGTATTTGCTAGTGCATTCTTGGTTTATTATTATTATTATTTTATAAATTGATCTTTAAGTTGAATATATAATATATCTTGGAGAAACAAACTAGTTCTGGAGCAACCTTCTCAATATTCTTGCAATCTTACAATGTTTGGGATGCTTTTGGGTGCCAGATTGATGAGGATATCATTCTGAAAGTGGAAAAGATGGGCTTTGATCGCATGGGCCTTGTCCAATCGTTGATGTGGGAAGAGCAATCCAAGGTACTCCAGGGTTCTGAATATTCTAAACTTTCTTGTTGAAATGAACTTAGCCAAGCTGTGAACTTATCACAGATGGATGCAATCTTATACTCTTTATATGCAAACTAAATCTTGAAGATTGTTTATGTCACTTGACATTGCCTCCATGTTGTGCACAAAAAGAATTTGAATTCCATCTCCAGGGATGTTGAGGCAGCTCATTAAGAGTGTTATGAGGTTAAAGCAAATTGACTAATTGAGTTTTACTTCTTGGATGGTAGGCTACTGTGGCATACTACCTCCTTTTGGATAGCCAGGAAAAGAAAGGACCCAATGAGTACCTTGAAGGAGAATTCAGTGACTTGGTAAGTTATCTGCAACATTTCCTATATCTCTACTGTAGGACTTAGTTGAAAATACTTCAATCTTTGATCTAAATCCAGTAATAAGATTGGAATTTTAAATCTTTTACGCACTGATCATGTGTACCATGTGGAAGTTTAGGAGTTTTCTTTTTCTTTCAGGGTTATAACACCTATTTCCTTTCTCTTTCACCATGTTAATGTGGCCTTTATTGTGCACTTAATTTGGCACGAATGTAGTCATTCTAGAATAAGGAATCAAGTCATGACTGGTAGTCTGATTTGCAGGATGTGACAAACTCAGTGAGCAACAGTGGCGATCGAAGCCAAAACCATGCCAACAATACGCACGGGGCTTCTGGTAGAAAACAATCTGAGGGCATTAATATTCCTGGGGCTAATAATCCTGCACAACAATCCCATGGTCCTGAATCTTCTAACTCCAACCATATGATGTCGGAAAGCGTGGAGCAGTCAAGAGGGGTTGGCACTCCAAGAAGCGTGCCCATGTCACCCATGTCTCCTTTTGAATTCTCGCCTGTGCTTGAATCCACTCACATGAAGGCCATGCTCCAAAAACATGGTCCTATGCCTGTGCCCATCATAAGAGTCATGCCCCAAGGGAATTGGGTACTTGGTTTCACGGTATGTACTGTTTTGGATTATTCTTCATTCTTCTCCTTGAATTGGCTCTCATTCAATCTAGTTGGTTCCATGCAAACTTTTGTTCTGTTCCAGCCAAGGAGTCTATCCAAATTGCTTGGAGTTGGTCAAATGAGTTAGGACTTTAATTACTAATTATTTGCTAGGAAATTTATAGAGTTGTTGTATCTATTATATATTGATTTTATACCACGTTAATTCCGAGCGAGGTGTTGAAAGTTCTAGTTTTAATATCATGTCCAGTAATTATGTCTTGTTCCAAGCAGGGAGTCCATTCAACTTGGTTGGAACTGGCTAAATTGGGTGTGACTGTAATGACTAGTTATTTGCCTGGGTATTTATGGAATTGGTGTATTGATTGCAGATTGATTTTCCACCACACTTAATCATGAGTGAGGTGTTGAAAGTTCTTCAAAATTTGGAGGTGACTTGGAAAATCGTAGGTGCATACTATGCAAAATGCAAATGGATGCCCCCACCCCCGAGAATCAAAAATTGCTTTGATCCAGCGGCAGCAGCAGGCAAACTGTGTCAATCTTCATCTTCGGCATTTGGTTCAAATAAGAGTAGTCTCCATGAGAAACGCGTCGACACTGCTGCTGGCCTTCAATCTCCAATCAAGTTTGAAGCACAGGTGAGCTTATGCTTACCTCAATTTTCGTTACTTCGCAAATGTTTTTATATTATCTTCTGCTACCCGTATAACCCTCACGGGAACCCTCACGCATGGCAGACTTACATTGGATCATTACCCTCTCATTGCCACACTACACATTACAGTTGGAAAAGAGCAGGGTCTAGGGTCATAACCCCATTCCCATGCTCTTTAGTGAGCAATTAATCTTGAAGATCTAATTTCTTCATTTAGTTTAGAAGAGAGGGTTATGTGCAGTGACCGTCTCCTTGACTGGGTATCTAGTATGTAACCTCCTCTTTTATTGCCACATGGCATGATGCAGTTGGAAAGAGGGAGAGTAGTTTTTAGAGTCAGAACCCCATCCTTCCCACTCTTTAAGAGAGCCGTAATCTCCAAGATTTGACGATCTTGATCTAGGTTGGAGGGTTATGTCTGATATCTGAATAGTGGCCATAGTGCACAACAAGCTTCCATTTTTTTTGCGCATGTTCATAATGAATATTATTTTCTATTACCTGGACCCAATTTGAGTGTTGATGTGGTGTTTAGATATGATTTTTTAATCAATCAGTTGGGGTTTTGGTTGTGTGTTTGGTTCATGCAGCTGTTCAAAGTGCCAGAGGGAGTTCTATTGGATTTCCACTGTATGGAAGGACCATCGTTTGTGTTCCTTGATCTTTGTGCTTCTTTTCTAGCTGCAATATGGGCCTCCTAAATTTGCTTCATTACGGTCGTGGAGTTGGAGTTGGTGGTCGAGAAATGAAGGACTATTTCGCTCTCAACAGCCGGTCATGAGATTCACGAGTGAAAGCCAGTCAAGTCAGAACCATGTGGTATGGTATTCTATGATTTCTCACATTTGCATTATCTGGAAAAGGAATTTCTGGATTAGGACGTTTGCAGTTAAATGTTTTTATTATTTTGAATTGATTAGTGACTGTTCACTGAAAAGGCTTTCATTGATATTTGTGCAGGTTCTGCAAGTGTCGCCGGAACTTAATTTTTTGGCAATCTCTATTCAATGCAGTGTTGATCGGTCCTCAGAGACGATGGAATTGGAGAATGGACTGACCCTATCAGTCCCCCCCTCAGGCATAGTGATTTATTCTAGTGGTCCAAACCCTAGGCCATGAGTTTGTAGCGATTTGCTGTGGTACATTTCAATTGTAATTTTGCCATTATTTGAACCTTAGTGATGTAACACAACCTTCAATTTTGACACAATAGAAAATATGTTCATTAGTTTTTGAATAGTTTCCCTTTGGACTAAAAGTAAAGTTTTGTGAACTCACGTGATTATATGAAGTGCACCAAAAATGCATGCGAGGTAGTTAATACTATTGGCATCACTCCAAGCATATAAACTTATTTAGGAGTGATTTTGGGATATGATGAGAGCTGAATGTGGAGAGATCTTTCATAATATGCTTCTTACTGAGTAAATGCACTTCATAAAGTGGGAGTTTGAAGAATCTGTAGTTGTCAAATGTTTGGAATTGTGCAACTTGTAAATTGGAGAAGCTGCACAAGCATCAACTCGCCAAGGAGTATGTTGCGTACAACAACTAAATTTGCTAAGATCCAAATTTTATATTTTCATATAGAGGATTCTGGCCACTATAGGCATCCACATATCCATTAAAAAAATAAGAGGCCTTAGGCATTGGCTAGTCATGCTTGCACCCAACTTGTTGATAAATTCAAACTAAGCATATGAATAATGGCTTAGTACAGTAGTGGGTAGCTTAACCTTGTAAAGATACAATGGACAAGAGTGGTTTGATGGATGACAAAAAATCTTTCTATGCAAGATAGAAGAGCATACAATAGAACGTCTTTAAAGTAATACGGTTGGGACTAGGTTGACTATATTAGATAGAGAGGTTATTACATTAGGGAAGGTCATTGTATAAATAATGTTTGTATGTGGCCTAAGGTGGGAGTAGACAATCAATATTATTTTAGAGAATATTTACTTTAGAGAGGTTTTACTGGATGTTCATCTTTGAAATTTTGTGCAAAAAGAGGAAGTCTTGCATAGTAGTTTGACTTCTAATGAGTGCTTTTGATTTTTTTAAGTTGATGATTCACATTACCAAAAAGAATGATTTCCATGGTGACTAGCCCGTACTTGCAAGGTTAAATGTATAAGCAATTTTGTTTTCTATGTGCCCACATCTTGAAAATTTTGTTCAAATCAAATTAGCAAGCTCCTATAATGGTTCATAGACTATAAGAAACAACACATTTGGAACCTTTTAGCAATAGAGTGATGCCTAAATAGAAACACCCTTGAATAGCCACTTGGATAATCTACTCAAGTTCTATGTAGGAGAATGGAGGTTTCACATGAAGACTTGATTTGCTATTTTTGATAGACAAAAAATAGGAATTTGTTTTAGGTACCTCACAGTTTAAGGTGTCACTACCTTAGAAAATGGGAGATTCCTAATGTTGAACTGCAAATGCATGCTTCTCTGCACAAAGTAAAATTGAACTTCATCTGATCTGACCAGGTGAACTGTACAGTAATGCTCACTGTGGATTGTGTTTTCTCATTGCATCCATCAAACACCAACAATCACAATAACATTTCGCCAGAAACGATGACAATAGTAATGCGGCTTCAACAATAATTCAATCAGAACGTTCACGAGTTCATATCATTCTGTGACAACACTGAGGATTGTAATTCCCAGGATCCTCCTTAACCTATAAAAAGTATTAATTTCTCAACTCTCTGTTACCTCGGCATCTGGCATGCTCAAGCTTCCATGCCGTCATCTGCCATTCCTATTTGTCAATCGCTCTCAAATGCTTGCATGCTTTCTCAGCAAGGTCTGTTCCAATATATGCAGAGAGTTTGCTGCTTCCGCTACTGCATACTCTTAGTTAATAAACGACATCCTCCACAATTCAAAAAATCTACACTCTGTGATCAACGTCATCTCCGAGTGTCGTAAATTAAAAATTTGCATCTTTCCATGACAAAAGGAATTCAACCTCACCACTGCGTTTACTTATACCACGGAAGACCTTGACCCTTTCTTTTGTCGGAGTGGTAGGCGTCGGGGCACCCGTGCCCATATCCAGCCAAACAAGGCGAGCAGCGAGAATAAGGGTAGCCACTGCATCACCAGCATCACTGCCTTCATTTCTACAACAAACAATCCCCACAATGTCAAATAACATTAAAGAATCTGATGTACCAAGTCGCAATCAGAATAATATGGAAAAACTTCGTCAGCATAAATGCAAATCGATTTTCACAACAGATAAATTGTGAGTACGATTATTACCTACAAACCAAACCTAATCAATGTGACACTCATGAACAACAATTTTTTTTTTTGAAATTCATGAATGCATTGCTATAATTGAAAGCAGTACCCTGTATGTATGCAATTGGACTTGGTCCCAGCTACATATCAGCCAGTCTATCTCTGAACAGGGTGAAGCTTTCAAGGGAACTCAAAATTCAAAAACTACCTTTCAGCTTGCTGACCAAGTCCTCCCCGAACTTTTTCTGCTCCTTATCTGGAATGGCTTCGGAGATATCACCCGTGTCGAAAGTCGTTGATTGCCCTAAATCTTCCTCCAATTTCTCACTTAATTCGTTGATTGCCCCTCCACAGGTGTTGGCACAATCAACTCGTTTCTTTATCTCGTACTCGTCACTTCCGTCACAGCAGTCTGCAAATTTGAGGTCTGACCTTTTATACACTGACTTTGAAAGAATGAACATATTTCGTAACAAATTTGACCTCGACTCTGCTACTACCATCCCTGCTAGACAGAAACTCCATGCAGATGTCGACAACAATCAATGAATCTCTCTCGTGACATGACTGCAGTTTCGTTTTCTCTTGTTATAACAGGGGACTTTTTAATATTCTCATGATAATGCAGTGCGTACTGGCACAAAGAGCATAAAGAGTCTAACCGCAAATGCCGTCATTGACTCGTGAAGAATACACCAATTTCGGATCTGATCCAACATTTTTGCAGTAGTACTTGCCATTAGGACAGGCCGAGGTTCCTGCAACGCATAAAATCGCATTAGATACATCGCAAACTTGTGCACTCTGTAATTCTCTAGTGAATCAGAAACAGAATTAGTCTGGCAATAGGTGGACTGTGCACTTCTAGACTTCCGAGACTACATTTCCAATTCGTACATTCATTGATAACCATTCAGTTGAGATACACTCTTACCAGGCTCATCTGTCCCATCTGCACAATCGCAGAAGTTATCGTTAAGGCGCTCCCGAGGAAAGGATTTAAGACCATCTTTGCACCAGATAGTGTCATCCTTGAAATAATCCAAATCTGTTTCCAAAACCTCACCCACGTCAAGACTCCAACCATCTTTCCACGACCAGCAAAGAGTCATTTGCAGGTCATTTGCCGTAATGACCTAAAAACAAAACACAAGTACTCTGCACAGACAGACTACCGTCCTCCATTTTAACCTAATCAGTTAAGGAAAACTGTTTAGTCTCGAACATACACCAGTTAACCTGGTCCTTACCGTAAACAACGACAAGTACTCAATTTCTGCGCATTTAATTCCACCGATCACAATAACACAATCGAAGTCGTACAAACCTTGAACATTATTACTGCTCATCATCGAATGAGTCTGAAGCCGTACTAATCCGTCTCCATTACCGATAAACCGACATGTTCATGCCATAACCGAAACCGAGATACTAATTACACGGTTCCTACTCATCACTGAACTGTAAGAGGAGAGCTGACCTTGAGGATCAATCCCACGAGCTTTATTGCCAGCCGAAACTTCGTCCGCCAAGGCCAAAAACGTGACGAGCGCCAGGAAACGGCATCGCGATAGCTGCAAACTCCACCATTCTCGCCGCTTCTGCATCGTGGATGAAGCTCTCGACGAGCCCTATGCAGCTGCGAGCATTTCGTCAAGACGCTCGCCGTGAAACGGGCGTAACTGAAGCGCTCGCGCCGACCGCCATAGCCATCGGCATCGCCATGGCGACCTGTGGCACGTGAACAGTCGCAGCTCCCCTGATGCCAAAAGTCATCGCTCGTCTTACTCATCCCCAGTTTCATCATAGAATTCATCCAACGCTCACAGTGATGCATATTCAATGCTGTCGGTGAATGGTATTCCCGGTATATCCCTCGGTATCTCAGTGAAGGTGAAGATACCCTACGCGAAGGTCAGATTCGGCAGAAATTAAGTCATTTTAAAAAAAAGTGACACATGGCATCTTGTGAATGGTCTGAGGTGGCATGGACCTTTGGGAATTCAACATGGAAACTCAATTTCGGCACTTAGGTGTTAAATTAGCCCTTTGCATATAGTATTGGCATTTGAAAATGTCACAATATTAGAGTTTCAATGATGTACCAAACTCAATATGGATTTGAAACTTTTTCATTCAAACAACCATATCATAAGCATATATGGCCAAAGTCTAAAAGTAGATATATGAAAGTTGTAGTAGACTATGTGACATATAATATTATTATTATGGAAGTTTGAAAAAAAAATTAGTTGTAATTTGAAAAAAATTAACCTCAAAGTTAGCCATGTCTAAAACTTGATTTTGTACGCCATACAATGACAATCAAAACTGAATACAAATTTGAAATGTTTTCATTCAAACAACCATACTACAAACATCAACGGATAAAGTCCAAAAGTGGATATACCAAAGTTGTAGGGTGCAACATACTATCTTATGTAATTACATGATCATGTGGTTTTGCGTCCTCTTCCTCTCCAAAAAAATCCTCCACCGTTGATTACAAGAAAACAAAATAAATTACCACCTCCCCTACCGTTGATCTAAATAGAAATTGAAAGCAAGTTGGCTAGCTCTCCCTCATCAAGCCATTAGGGTTTGATGTAGTCAGTCCCACTTACTCTTGAAAAATCAAGAACTATCAAATCTCATTTTGTTTAAAATGCCTTTCCCCTTCCCCCACCATTGATCTTGAAAATTAAGGGATACAAATAAATATGGGATTGGGATATGGTACAAAGCTGGATATGGGTACATAGAAGAAATACAAATACGAAATACATAAAATGCGACATATCCCATATTATTTGGAACTATGAAGTGCTCCCTCAAATTCAAATAGGAAGACGGGGGTGGGAAGACAATAAATAAAAAAATTAATCACAAAATGGGAGAGGGGGGAGGTAATAAATATTTCCAAAATAAAGTTTTAATCACAAAACTCGGGGAGGGGGGTAATAATTAAAAATATATATTTTAATGGGGTCTTTTGAGTAGATGGAGGGAGGAGGGTGCATTATGTGAAATGCACCTCTGCGTCACTATCCACTTAAAAGACAGAGTCACTACAAAAATTGTAGGATGCAACATACTACACATTACCATGGAAGTTTGAAAAAAAAATTAGTTGTCATTTGAAAAATCAATTTCAAAGTTAGCCATGTCTAAAACTTGGTTTTATTCACCATAATTTGGAATTAATTTATCCTTTGTCAATTTTTTTTCTTAGAACTCCAAATTTTATTTTATGCCTTTGCATGTTGGCATCCATCATTTCAAATTGGTGTACACAAAAATTGAAGGAAATTGACATCATAGAAGGGCCATATTAGGCTTCTAAGAGTAAAATATATAACTATATATATACATGTACATTAGATGTTTTTTGAGGCCTAAGCAAGATCGTAAGTTCTTGAATTGTGGGGGACTTGGGAACTTCATCACATTAGTAGTGTGACGAGATTGGGAGATTGTCATGTCAAATAACAATATTTAGTTAATTTTAAATAATTATTAAAATAAAATAAAATAAAAATAAATTTATATTATTCAATATTCTGATAGTAGGGCATTGATTCACAACAATGGGAACAACCCTAAAGATCAAGTTCAACATTCCTTGCCAAATAATTTAGTTAAAGTTAGCAAATGAGATTTGGTGAATGCCTAAAAAGAAAAATATGTTTTTTCATACAATTTTTTTGAAAAATAGTACTTCTAAAATTTGGCTTTTATTATTAGAAATATTGTTTGTCACCCCTAACCACTAGGTATATGTAGCATTACATGTTTTTTTGCTACTCTGGAGGGTTGTGAGTTCCCATCTGGAAAACCGTTGAAATCTGCTGTTCGCAAGCTACGCTAACTTGGCCGAGAGCCCGCTAGGTCACTTTTTTTTCAAAAATTAAAAAAAAAAATTAAACTTTATTTTTCATTTTAAGGATTTTCATTTTTTCATTTTTCATTTTTTTTAAAAAAAAAAATCTGACATCGGCGTTTGATGAGACCGAGAGGAACGGAGTTGGGACAGGCCTTAAATGGCCCTCCAACCCTCCAAATCTCATCTAATGTTTAATCCTTTAAAGATGAAGATCACATTTTAGTCTCATATTCTTTAAGGAGTATTTGAATAGTTCTATTGGGAATTCTTACTCATTCAAATTATTATTATTTTGAACCAACACATGAAATGTTCCTCACTCAATCTAGTGATTTAAAGATGTTACCATTTAAAGTATGCTTTCTACAATACGATCGATCAAAATGGACATTTCAAAATGTTGAATTACTTGTCCTTAATCATAAAAGGACAACAAGGTAGTCAATCCAAAATGTTCTATTTTTTGAACCAATATGCACATTCTTCATTTCTATAGAGTTATCCATTGGCTACTTTTTGGCCTCAACTTTCTTATAAGGTTAAAAAGTAAAAGGTTCAATGGATGACTTCACTATAAAAAAATCCACCTATTAGTTTGTGCACCTATTTTTCTACAAAGTAATAATTAAAATATTTGAACGACTACTTAGATCATGGGAGACATGTCCTTCCAAAGTTAATCCCAAATTGAGGGGCTTTCAAGTTTGGAAGGATACATTGACTCCCAAAGTGTGTAGTTGAACTTGTGTAGTCAAATTTGAAAGCCCCTTTCTTTGTATCCTCCATTTCCTTTCTATTTATAAGTTAATTTTTTTGGTTTTATTCTTGAGAGATGAAACCGCATGCTTGATATTTATCATCAATATTTCAAATTTTTTTGTGCAAATTTCAAATTACCATTTAAAAGCAAAAAAATCATTTTATAATTCTCAGGATAGAAGTACATTATAGTATAGAATATTGTGTATAAAGCAAATTTCCATGTTATTCTATACTTAAAAACATTATAAAGCAAATTTGAAATATTGATGATAAAATTATCAAAAGAAAAAAATCATTTTGCATGTCAAAATCAAGTTCTACGGGGAAAAAGCTCAAAGTATTGAAATACACTCGGAAATACATTGGATAGTGTATCATTTTTTTGATAAAGTATAGTAGCTTCCTAATAACTTGATCACAAAATAAATAATTAAAAGTCCACCTAAAATTTTGGAAAAGTACTCACCTAGTTTGCCCCCCAATATATATATATATATATTGTATACAATCTTGAGTTTCTTCTGCAATAACTTTGAATATACATTGCAAAGTTTTGCCTCATCAAATTTGACTATTCTTGAGCACAATCTCTCACAAACAAAACATATCTCTTACATGCAGAAGCAATATTCTTTTCTGGCAATTTGGCAGCCATTTGCTCCCAAGCAATGGGCCCAACACCTAACCCTTGGAACAAAATGCTATTGAAAGGGCAGAAAATTGCCAAAAAATTTCAATTTTCAATTTTTTTTGAATGAAACCACTAGATTGTGGATGGAAATCAAATTATGAATATGTGACATGTACTAATGTGATATTTTCTATTCAATATATGAATGTTGAAATTTGGAACACCGCTATAACATTTAATATTGCTACTTGGGCACTCATAAAAAATGAAAAAAAAACCCTGCTGAGAAGTGGGTCCTTGCATGAAGGGTCAACATCTGAATTGAGATCTCAATTTGGCTTTCGATATCCGATAAGACTTGGATTGAAGTGCCGAGATCTCATTTGAGCACCTCAGACGAAG
Organism: Rhytidiadelphus loreus; assembly: GCA_947034895.1. NCBI lineage: Eukaryota > Viridiplantae > Streptophyta > Bryopsida > Hypnales > Hylocomiaceae > Rhytidiadelphus > Rhytidiadelphus loreus. The sequence goes on from OX344761.1 coordinate 51,366,273, forward strand.
TCTGCAGCGAGGAAGACGAAGACGAAGCCTTCTGCCATTTTCAGAGGAACGCATACGTAAGTTTCTCGCAGTGCTCGCCTGCCTCCTTGCCTGCGCTTGAGTGGAGTTCATTACTATTTCGATTCCACTGCGTTGTATGCGATTTCTGCTCTCTATCGATTCAGCAGTCTTAGAGTTTGATCAAGTGTAACCCAGTAGCCATGGCGCCGGATCCGAAAGAAAATGGCGGAGCGCTCGGGGAGCGCATGGACCACGACGCAGTGCCGCCTTCCGGAAAGAAGGATGCCGTTAAGGCTGCCAACAAGAAGAAGAAAGACGAGAAGAACAAGGACGACGATTTGGTGAGTTTGCATTTAGGGTTTAAAGAATTGGGTCGAAACCCTAAATTTGAATGAAGGAGTGCCAATGGTTTGAACCAGTGGCGATTGATCGTTATTTCTGGTTGCGGAAGACGTTTTTATTGCTTTAACTGGTATTAGGTTTGTGGTGCGGTTCTGGAGTGTAAAACTTAGGATTACGATGATTTTTGAGGTTCTATGGTTATGGATCGGATATTTCTTGCACTCCCACCGTGGTTGTTTAGCTTGTTGTTTGGCGAATTACGGTTTGGAGGGTACGTTTAGTCCTTAGGTTAGTAGGTTGCGATTGTCTGTTGGTTGGAGAAAGTCCGAGTTGGTCTTCTGTTTCGTCTGCTTTTGATTGGACGTGAGGCATATCTGAGACGTAACAATGCCGAAGAGTGCAATTGTGTGATATGAACTGATATTGGACTACTGCTCTTGACCTGCCATTCTGATAGCATGATGTGTCACGACTCGAATTCATATTGGATTTGAATGACTTGCAGTCGGAGGAAGACCTCGCTCTTAAGCAGCATTTGTGTGATATGGTGTGGTTGCTCTTACCGTAGTATTATACGGAAAGTTGGAGCTCTTGGAACTTCATTGGATTAGTGCTCTTCACCTATCATTTTGATCGATTCATAGTGCCGTGACTCAAATTCATGTTGTATTTGAATGGCCTGCAGTCGGAGGAAGATCTTGCTCTTAAGCAGCAGTTGGAACTATATGTGGAAAGGACCCAGGATCCAGAAGCTGGAATTCAAAGAGTAGCTTTGGAAGCCATGAGGTACACTCAATTGGGATGGAACCTGCACCTTTCTTTATGCCATATCTAGTTACCTTCACGTAGTTTACTAATCAAGTCGGTCCGACTTGGCGATCTACTCAAGGAGGGCTGGATGTAGTTTCGCAGCTAAGAATATTGCTCTGGCCATTGGTTCTGTGTTTGAACATGACCATGCACTTGATTGGGAGTAGTGTGAGTTTTAACTCGTGGAGTGTTTCTTGCAGGCAAGAAATTAGGACAGCTACGAGCTCCATGACTTCAGTTCCCAAGCCACTTAAGTTCCTTAGACCGCATTACAAAACCCTGAAGACACAGTACGAAAAAATGCCTGAATCTGAACTCAAAGTGAGTTTTCATACCTTGACTTTGCAGAGTGTATGGTCGTGGTTTTCTCGCATTCGCATCACTTAAGGAGACTTTCTACTTACAGTCCTGCCACGTTTTGAGGAAGCTGAGTACTTCATATTTCGATTTGATTTTGCAGAGATTTATGGCGGATATTTTATCTGTGCTTGCTCTCACAATGTCGGAGGAGGGGGACAGAGTAAGTCCTATCCTTCACATTAGGTGGTTTTTTTTATGTTTTTTCCTTTCGTATTTGTCTATGCGCTTTGTCAAGTCGTGGGTTTAAATTTAGGTCTGATTTCTTGTTCGGAACCTTGTGCAGGAAAGTTTGCGCTTTAGGTTACAGGGTACAGTTGGAGATATTGGTTCCTGGGGCCATGAATATGTCAGGTATTCTCTTACTATTGCGTCTCGCAATATGATTAGTGGCATTTATGAAATTAAGCCGACATCTTTAGATTGGGATGTGTGTTGGCGGTTCTTCAGTCTGACCGTCGATTCCATTAGTGTAAGACAGACCTTGGTTAATTTCATGTCCGCAGGAATTTGGCCGGAGAGATAGGCAACGAGTTTCAACAACGTCAGGTATTTTTTATGTAGCCAAGGCATCTGTTCTTGAATTTTAAGGACTCAGCATGGACGTGGTTAGCTTCTCTTATAAGATTTTTTTCTATAAGTATATGTAACTTTCAGTAAGATAATATTGCAAGATTCTTTTGTTGTAAGTTTGTTCTCTTGTCTAGGGCGGTACTTTTGTATGTAGCTTTGTTTATATACGTTGCTAAGATGTGTGTTTTGTGTTTACTGCAGGCTGCTGAGGAGTCTGTTGAGGAGTTGATGGATCTGGTTAAGCAGATTGTTCCATTTCATGTGAAGGTAACGATTTTTATATTTCTGCTAGTTGGACTCATTTTCTTATTGGTCCACTTATGCAGTGTAGGATTTTACCGTAATATCTGACTAGGTCTCCTTACTGCCTCTGTGCAGCATAATGCGGAACCTGAGGCTGTGGATCTTCTAATGGAGGTTTGTAGACTAAATTCGGACAGTTTGATGTTTATGTGAACTATGAGCGGATGTTTGAATGTATGTTGGTACAGTATTAATAATAATGTGACTTGATTCTCTGTTTTTGTGCCTGTTTTGCTGGTTTTGAGTTACCTCTTCGGTAATCCTCTTACTTCCTTTCCATTGTGACGGATATATTTGATGGTTATTGGTACTTTCTACAGGTAGACAAACTTGACATGCTAATTGACCACATCGACAAAGCCAACCATAAGCGCACCTGCTCCTATCTTACCAGTTTTGCCAGGTATTAGCGCCTGATTCAAATATTTTTTTATTGAACATTAACTGCTGTCTTGTATGCTGTATTTACCTTTGGATTGCTAGTTCTTATCTCATGATTGTGAATGGTCATGCAGTTATGTCCCAGAACCGGATGATATGGCTGTTCTGAAAATTGCGTACCAGTTGTACTGTAAGTTCAACAAATTTCCAGAGGCTTTGCGAGTTGCTTTGCGAATGGGCAATGCACAGGTATGTCATGAAGACTTGATTAGGGATTTTCTCGTCCTGCTCAAGGCGCTTAGGGAACAGTCACTCTCCTGCATCTTCGTTAATTAGGGTGTAATCTACAATTTTTTTGGTGTTAAATCACGAACCTTCATGGTTCTTTGTTACTGTGTTCTATGATTATAGGAGTGGGGTGAGTGCTGACCGTTGTGTTGATGGTGCGCTGCAGTACGTAAAAGCAACATTTGCCGCATGCAGAGATCCATTGGAAAAGCAGCAGCTTTGCTATATTCTGGGTAGACAGGTGAGCGTCTTTTATGTTCATATTATAGCTTTGATTGACTTGTCACTGGTAGTCATATAGTACAATAAGTCAAGATTGAATTATTTGTTTTCAGAAGTATTTGTTTTTTGTTAAGCTAGTGCGCACCCGTTTTTTGAATGTCTTGGGGAATGTCTTGTTCAGTTGCTTTTGAGAGTTTGTCACAGCCTTGCTTTGTGATCGTTTTTTGAAACTCCATGTTTCTAGTTTATCTCATGAAATGCTGGTTGGATGCAGGGTGTTTCTATCGAGCTTGATGAGGAAATGGCCGACAACGAGGAGCAACGGGAGCTTTTCCAAGAACTAATTAGCAATAGCAAGTTGAACGAGGGCTATCTCACTCTAGCTCGTGACCTTGATGTGATGGAGCCTAAAACCCCGGATGATCTATACAAGGTGAGGATATTGCTCATCTCTGTGTTATATTGGTTTACCTGAATAGAAATTGAGCATTTAACATATGGGTACAAATAGATATGAGACTTAACTCCTCTGTGGTCCCAGTTGCCTAACATGTAAAAGTGGCAATGGTTTCTGATGATCTCTCTGGGAAGTTGTTTTTATTGAGTTGTTGATTCCAGCTCGGAGTTTGTATTATTATGTGGAGATTTCTGCGTCCAGAGTATTTCTGATGCAGTCGGTCTTAACTTTTCTGCTTGTACTAATACTATTTCTGTGTTCGTCTCAGGCTCATTTAGTGGATGGGCGTGCAAGTGCAGGAGCCAGTGTAGATTCTGCTCGACAAAATCTGGCTGCCACATTTGTCAATGGATTTGTGAACGCTGGCTTTGGAGTGGTATGATTTTGAATGTTTTGTTATTTTGTACCAGTCACTGAGACCGTTGCTGGGCTTATTTAATGTTCGGGTACCCGTAACTCAACGCCATAGGGTTACGTATGTCATGTATCAATACCTTCATCATGTAATCTACAGTTCGTCTGCTCGACTTGTAACGACTTGTATCGACTTGTATCTTGCAGGACAAGTTAATGACCGCTCCAGTCACCGAAGGTAGTTCTGGCGGCTGGCTTTTCAAAAATAAGGAGCATGGAAAGGCTAGTGCAGCAGCGAGTTTGGTAATGGTCAAGTTTGCACTCTGTTTGCTTTGAGGTTCAGATGATGATTACAACCATCACCTGTTTAGAGTCATGGCTAATTCATCGACGCTTGTTTGGTCTTGTTTGATTAGGGGCTTATCATGCTGTGGGATGTCGATGGAGGCCTTCCCCTGGTTGACAAGTATCTGTATAGCAACGACAACCATGTGGTAGCTGGGGCGCTTCTTGCTGTGGGAATCATAAACTGTGGTGTTCGCAATGAGTGTGACCCGGTAGGCTCCTCAAGCGTCAATCTGCTTGCAATTTTTTGTTGAGCTAAACTGCTAAATCTGTTTGAAATATGAATCTTGTTAGCACTTATACTAGCTAGGCTAACAATTTCGTTTTTATTGTTGTGTTACTCTTAGTGATTGTGCCAGGTAGTTTTTGCAAGAGGATGCTTTTATTGGTATTTTCTGTCTGGAAGTGGTGACATGTGATCACCTTTGTGAATGGGATACTCGCTGGTGGCAGGCTTATGCTCTTCTCTACGACTCTGTCAACAAGGAAGATCTAACGGTTCGCATCGGAGCTATCATGGGTCTCGGACTAGCATATGCTGGTTCTCAGAAAGAAGAGGTTGGGAAATTCGTTCAGTTGCTTATCTGTTTCTCTAGAATAGTTAGTGACTTCAAGAGAATGTAGTCATTTTCTTCGAATGTGTATTTCCTCATGGCTGTGAGTTGATGCATTTGGTCTTCAGGATGATTGTCTGGTACATGGAAGTGAACTGTCATGAAGTATTGGAATTGTCTATGGTTCTCTATAAGCTTTCAATTTGGACAATTTTGTTTATGGGCTTCAGACCTAGTATGAAAGTAGAGTTTAATATTTTGTTTCGGTTGTTTTTATATTCAGGTGCTGGATCTACTTACACCAATAGTGCAAGACTCCAAAGTTGGAATTGACTTAGCAGGGTTTGCCGCCGTAGCATTGGGCCTTATCTACGTAGGCTCGTGCAATGAAGATGTTGCGCAATCTATTGTTCTTGCTTTGATGGACCGTAGTGAGGCTGAGCTCGGAGAACCTTTGGCCCGCTTTTTATGTGTTGGTCTTGGTCTTCTCTATCTTGGGAAGCAGGTACTGTCTTTGTTGCTTGTCCTATTCTTTTAGTACCTGATCTCACACTTCATAAATGCGGATACAACATGAAAGCTTGGTAGCAACATTAGTCCTCATTTGTTTTTAGGTTTTATATTAGCAAGTGTTTCTAAAGTAGTCTGGAAATATGCAGTTTTGGAACTCTGATGTGCATATTTATTTAGTTACGTTATAGAAGAACTCTGTGTCTGACCCATGGATTTTGTAGATAACGGATAAGTCGCTCGTAACTGGAATATGCTTCTGGTATGCAGGATGCCGCGGATGCAACCATGGAAGTGGCCAAAACGTTGAATGAGAAAATTTCTAAGTATTGTCTTGTTACAATAGAAACCTTTGCATACGCAGGCACGGGCAATGTTCTTAAGGTAGCTCTTCTCCCCCTGTCCTTCTCGGAACAGATGGCTCGCTGCTATGACAACGAGATAATGGTCGTCTGCTATTAGCAGTAGATTTCTCAAGGTTATTCTTGTTGCGTGCCTGCAACTGGATCTGCTTTAATTTTTTCTTTTTGAATGCAGGTACAAGCCCTCCTCAGCATGTGTGGTGATCACTTGGAAAAGGGAGAAAATCATCAGGCTCCTGCTGTTTTGGGTATTGCTTTGATAGCAATGGCTGAAGAATTGGGCTGTGATATGGCCATTCGATCCTTAGAACATCTACTCCAGTATGGTGAACAGAACATCCGGCGAGCTGTGCCACTTGCCCTTGGAATCCTGTCCATCTCAAATCCTAAGGTGAATCAGCTGTGGGCACTGATTGTTCAGCTAGTGCTGTTCTCTTAGTTTAACTTCTTGCAGCATATGCCTTCTTACCAAAGTTTTGGGAAGGTTTGTTGATGTCTCGATTTTGCATGTATGATTGCAGATAAGTGTAATGGATACGTTGAGCCGTCTCACTCACGACAGTGATTCTGAAGTAGCCATGGTATTTTTCCTCCTCTGTGGTTCCTGTGTCCCGCTATTTACCAATTTGCTTATATAAGCTTCCCATGGTTCTCTGCAGTGCGTGCTGCCTGTCAATCGTATCATAAGAAAATGATTCACAACGTGTGCAATTTGTGTGCACTGACACAGTGATGTTTTTATCTCAGTCGGCTACAGTCTCTTTGGGACTTATAGGAGCGGGGACCAATAATGCCAGAATTGCTGGCATGCTTCGCAATCTGTCTAGCTACTATTACAAAGACGCAAGTCTTCTTTTTTGCGTATGTCCTTATCCTCTGCCTCCGCTTCTTAGGTTCTCCTGTATCTTTTGATGATCTTTGTCTTGATTCCTTCCGTCTCTGACCTTGTGTCGATATCATGCAGGTTAGGATTGCACAGGGTCTTGTACACTGTGGGAAAGGACTGTTGACTCTCAACCCTTACCATTCAGATCGATTTTTGCTATCAAAGTAAGTTACCAAGCATCTCTGTGTTGGAAGTTTTCTAAGCTTCCATTGAATTTTGGACAGTCTATTGTAGCAAATCTAATACGTCTTCTTTGTATTTGAAAGGTTGGTTGTATGCGTACTGTTTGTGGACAGAGACTGATTAGTTGGGGACTTGAAGCTCAGAGTGTGAGTGTCTTTTGGTATGGCGTCGGAATTTGACAGAATAAATGTTTTAAACTGCAGTGTGGCATTGGCTGGACTGATCACCTTTTTGCATGCAAGCTTTGACATGAAGTCCTTTATTCTTGGCAAATACCACTACGTGATGTACTTCCTTGTTCTTGCAATGCAGGTAACTCTTTCAACTACGATTTGTATATGCTTATAGTTTTAATTCTGTTTTAAATTCTGTTGTATGCTAATATTGCAAATATTTAGAAGCCCGACTCTTCTAGGTTTCGCTTTTGATGTCGTTTTCCATTTTCGAGGGATTGATATTAGTTGTCATGGTATGACAGCCTCGGATGCTGATAACCCTGGACGAGAATTTAAAACCGCTACCTGTTCCCGTGCGAGTGGGACAAGCCGTGGATGTAGTCGGCCAAGCTGGTCGTCCCAAGACCATCACTGGGTTCCAAACACACACTACGCCAGTCATTCTGGCTACTGGTGACCGTGCGGAGCTTGCCACTGAAAAGTAAGCACCTGAGTCAAATCCGATTCCTAATTACGACAGCGCCGGTTTGTTGTGAGCAGTACTTCGTTGCAGAGTTTGATATTGTTTTGTTAACATATAAATATATAAGTAGGCTGTAACTGAAATGTGTTTGTGGAGTTGGATACTGTAAGTAGAGGTCGTCCGGACTTCATTTCTTACCCGAATATCTGGTGGGCGTTGTGCAGGTACCTTCCCTTGTCAACGGTGCTAGAAGGGTTTGTGATTCTGAAGCTGAATCCTGATTATCAGCATGACCATTTGAGTAGTTAGACTTGTAGAAATGTTCCGCTTGAATCCATGCACATAACCTCACATTTTCGACCAAGTTCGCAATTCAGGTCCTTGATAATTTTTCTCTCCATTGCTGGAGACATGTGCTTACCCGGGTTGAGTGTATATGAAGTGTACTTCTGCTGCAACTTGCTGTAGCTTCTTTATGGTTCTGCTCTTCAGTGACCAAATTACTTTGAGCATGAGGCTCTTGGTCCTCTCAAGGTTTAGTTTAAATTGGGCTACTTTCTCATCTTTCTTATTTCGCAACTTGCCGTTTCAGAATCCGATAGATGCCTGATACATTTGAGTTGGTGCAGTTCTAGGTTATCGGCCTGTTGTGAGGTATTGTGAGGGTCGTGTCAGTTGCTTAGCCAACTAAGAGGTTTAACAATTCCTTGCTAAGTCGAAGTGAGAAAACTTTTCTCTTCTAAACACTTAAAAATCAATCTTTTCAAGTCCTCTTCCGCAATTGTGTCTACTCTGTTTTGTGAATGATGTTTGATCAGTCCGTTAATTAATTTAAAAAGCTTAAATAATTGGTTTAGATAGTTCTACTAGACGGCATTCCTCCACTTCCCTCCACTGCTTTTTCTGTGTTGCATTCCCTTACTCTCATTTCTCCTTAGTGTGTGTGACTATTTTATAAAGACACACTATTTGTAATTAAAATTAGAGTAAACTGAAATATTATTTAATCCTACCAATTCCCAAAGATTAAACCCTGAAGGACAATTGTTGAACATATGATGGAATGTTTTACCCTTTTGAATAGTTAGTGAAGTACAAATAAGGTAAACCAGCCCATGACAGGCCAAGTGCCTAATATAGACACCTACTGAACCCTTCCATTACAGTCCATTTCAGATTTTTGTTGCTATGACTTAATTAGGTTGGTTAGTGGCCCACATTAGTGTAAGGTAGTATGCTGTAAAAGCGATCCCCTTCTTCAAACCGCCCCTATTTTGGGGTGAGAAATGGAGACGGGGTGCTCCTTAAATGGACCACTGTAGCAATTGAATGCATAGTGAAAAAATTATTTTTCTATTGCAAGAGCCAATCATTACTCTTGATTTCTGCACATCCATTAACAAATTGCAAGTGGACAGATTTTGGGAGACCTATGGTCACAAATAGGTGCCTATGCCCTGAATCTTTGAAAATTTATAAGTAATTCAAAAAAGCTTGGAAAAATACAAAACCACTTGTGTTAGTTTTCACATCCATTTTTCTTTCTCTGAAAAATGATCTAAAAATAACGCTGTCCATGTAACCCTATGAAAAAGGCGGACCAGCTCTTAAATGGTCGCTTTTAGAGCATACTACCTTATTAGGTGATTGTGATAGAATTAGTAATGACTGTCGTAGGACACTTACACATTGTGAGTGTAACTCATCATAAAGAGTTTTTTTTTTATTCCTTTATGTGATGGCCACATTAAAAAATCTTGTGGTTGTGTTAGGAAATCTGAAGACTACATTAGGTGGTAAGATGACCATCATGGAGACATATTTTGTTGATTTTAGGTAGTCTACAAACTGTTTTGGAAAAGTACATAAAAAATTCATAAAAAATTCCTACTTTGTGCAAAAATTAAAATTTTAACGGTTTCTTTCATTTCTCAAAGTTGTCTCTGCATAGACAAAAATCTGATTTTATTTTGCTAATGGCAACATACCAAATCAGTCATTTTGCCTGTCATGGGCTGGTTTACCTTACATATTCGTATTCTAGAGCAAATGGATATGTTTACATCAATGGCTATGATTCTTTGTAATTAAGGGGGTTGCTAATGGCAAGGGTCAAGGTTGATTGCCTCTTGGGCCACATTGGTTCCACTATCTCAAAGGTCAAGTAACCAAGAAAATTTAATGAAATTATTAGCAAACTTAAAAGAAATAGAATCCAAGGGGTTTTGTAATTTTCTATGCTTTAGTAATATCTTAACAAATTTTCAAAGTTGAGAGCATAGGGTAGCCTATACTAGAGTTGAAGGGCAAGGTCAGCAAAAAAATAATTATTTAAAACAAAGCCAGAAAAAAATGAAGAGAAATTGCTAAAATCAACAAAAATTGAATGACCAAGTTGTCAAAAAAACAAAAAAACATTAAATGTTGGTTGGAAAGTTCAAATAGCCAAAAAAAAAAGTGTAAAATCTAGTAGAATCATAAGTATTTAGTAAAAATGAAGCATGGAGAGGTTGTTTTCATTGACCATCATGAACCCTTTATGTAATGAGAATTCACGATTTTAAGTTGTAAACTTTGATTGATCATACTGTAGAGAGTACAATCTAAATGGAAAATTTTATTATATCATTAGCTTGAGTGAAGAACATTATTTGCATGCATTGGTTTGAATTGATAATTATTAAATTAAATAAAAATTCCCACATAAACTCTTCAAGATTGCATAAAAGAAACATGAGGCCCAATTTGGGCTTGGGTTAGTCCTTAAAAAGTATGCAATACTTTGAAGATAAGAGCATGACCACTCATTGTCAAAACATATGAATTGTATTCAAAGGGTTTTAGGCATAGTAGAATAACTTTTTCAAAAAACTTTGAATCAAGAAATGTTGAGAAATGAAGTTTAATTTCATCTTCAAAATTTTTTTTATGATTTTGAACCTCATAAAAAAAGTTATGGACAAAATTCAAAGAGGATGTTTAAAAATGTCAAAGAAAATGTACCTTCAAGACCCTCTTTAAACTTTGTCCATAACTTTTGATTTGAGTTTCTAATCTTAAAAATTTAATTGGAGATGAAAATTATCTTGATTTTTCACATTAATGTAGTTCAAAGTTTTTTGAAAAAAATTATTCTACACTGCCTAAATAAAGTCTAGAATTTTACTTTCAACACAATTCCTGCTTTTGACTTAATTATTTGCAATTGAGCTCCTACTAATCCTAAACATTTACATATTCCACATGGGTTGTTTTACCTCCTACCATGTGACTGGTTTTTCCTACGTGAACAAAAAATCACCCCTACAGTTGGCTGAGAGGAAGGATATGGGACTGTACATCCATTAGCCTTCTAAGCAATAGACTCCTAATCTCCTAATATTCCAAATTAGCCTAAAGAAAGCTAAAGCCAATTAGGGGCAGCACTCTAAATCATCTCAATGTGTGTCCTAAAATCACCATATCTACCTAATATATATTCTAAAAAGTTTGGGCAACCTCCTAGACCAAAATCATAATAAAAATTTCCAAACCGGGCCCAAAATGGACCAATTAAAGTCCTAAAAACTAATTACAGCATACACATTCACCAAAAATCACAATATGAAAATGCATGACCCCTTCAATCAAAACAAGGGCATGAAAAATTGTAATCATTCATTATAGTTTTTATTATTATTTTCCAAGTAGAAAAAATGTCATAAAAAATTAAAAATAGCCAAAAAGTGGCAAATAAGCACCACGGCAAGGCAACCAACTTTTGTTCTTTGATTTGGTCTCCCCGTCTTTGTCATTTCTCCAAATCGGGCAAGCCATATCTTGTTGGAAAGCTGACTTTTCCCTCTTCATCCTTCCAAAAATTCAAGTCCTTTGACTGCTCCAATCTCCTGCAGTCGCTCACCGAAATTGACCACTAATGCTTTATCCGTGCTCCAAATTGGGCAAGCCTAGGTATTTTGGAAAGCCAGCTTGAAGTCACATTGAAGTTACTGTAACTACGCTAATTTAATGTAGACTGTGCTAATTTAGTATTGGCCCCCTTAAATTCCTGTAAAACCCCTTTTTTCGTATTCTACTAGTAGTTTTAGTTTACTAACTTCTTTTGTGTTAGCTTCTATTTATTATTTTTTTGATGGTTTCACTTTACTTCTAGTTCCATTTCCTACTTCTACTCTTTTGTTTTTAATCCAATTTTGTATTTTTTGTACTTCTTGTTTTTTTGGTTTGCAATTTAATTCTAATTTCAATTCCTACTCCTAGTCTTTGGTTTTCATTTGATTTTTGTATTGTTTGTGGTTGATATCTTTTTGTTTTTCTAATTAATTCTACTTTTATTTTTTTTACATAGAAGTATTTTGGGTTTTTATTTTATCATCATTTTTTCGTTATCCTAATTTGGTTACTCTACCAAATCTTGTTGAACTTCTTTTTAGTTTTGCATTTTGAAACTTTAGTACTAATTTTTCCAATTTCTTATTGTATTCTATTAAAAAACTCCCTCATTTATAGTTTAGGTTAAATTTGCCGGTCTAATACTTCTTAATATGTAATTTAGCTCACTTTGTTTAAATTTTTCACATTCTAAAATGTGAACCATTATGGTAGTTCACATACCACCCCACTTGTATAAAAATCTTGCTTTTCAACAATGTATATACTAATGAAGTGACTTTAGAAACTATGTGATATAGTTCTCCCAAAATTTGATTTTTGTGCTCAATTTTATGCCGAGTTTTTTAAAATTAAATTTCAAAGAGGCGAGTCTACTTTTCAGACTTTAAATAATTATTCAGCATCAATGTGTCAGCTCTACCCTACAGCTATGGTACGTAACTCTTCAGTCACGTTGAGTGGACACCCTTGAAGCATAAAGTGTCTCACCTCTCATTGGTTGCATCTAAAAAGATGTGTTGATTTTGAGTCAAGAAATATTCAAGTTAAGCCCATCTTTTAGGCCAGGGCAAACCACCCTCGCTTGTCTTCATGAAGTCATTTTCATTGGTGCATGTAAAAAAAACATCCCTTATTTTGTGCTTGATTAATTTATCTTCCACACCTCTCTCCTAGATTATTTTGGGGTATCTAATTGCAAATATGAATTCAAAATTTCCAAATTTGATCATGGGTGACAAATAAAAAAATTCAAGTGTTTTCTTCAAAGTCAAAACCTTTTGCAGAACTTGTCAAGGACGAAGGTTTCCACGCCTTAGGATGTGCAGAATCATCGTTTAGGGTTTAGCCTCGCGGCCTCCGTCTCCGCACGCGAAACGCTCGCAAATTCGCTGCCCAAGCCTTTCAACAATTCTTCACATCATGACGGCGGTTTCGATGCTCACTCGCACTCCTTTCTTAGGACTCATCAATGGCGAATTCCAAACCTCGAAGCTCATCCCTCGCAGGAGGAGCTCAAGCCTCGCGTCGAAGTCGTTACGAGTGAGCAGGGCGACATTGGCGAGCGACGACTTTGGGAGCAAGCGTCTCGTGGACGTGGTGCGTCGCTTGCCTCGCATTGCGACCTCCTACTTCCGGAGCCCGTTCCGTCGCGCTCTCTTCGGCGGAATATCCATCTTGTTGGGATTCTACGTGGCGCAGACAATCTCCCTGTCGTTTGGAGCCTTGGGCGTGAACGATGTCATCGCGGCGGCCATGTGCGTGCTGTTCACGGAGTACATCACGCGGTTCACGCGCACTCGGAAGAGCGTCTCGTTCTCCGTGGCGCTGGTGAATACTTTTAAGATGGGGTTCACATATGGGCTCTTCATCGACGCTTTCAAGCTCGCCAGCTGAGTTGGAGCCCCAGCTTGGCTCAGTTACTCTTCTTTTCGAATTGCCCTTGGTGGTGTGGTCCTTGTGTTTCAACTCTTGCAGGGGCAAATTTTAAACTCTGAGACTATGATGTTGTTGCAACCATTCGGCAGGTCATTTGTCTCAATTCTGATCACAAACCCTATGGAAGCAACGAAATGTTGCTGCTGCACATTTACTGAAACAGAGAGATTCTCAAATTGTGATATATTGTCAAAGGTATGTGACGGAGCCTTGTGGGAGTTTGAGGCACACGTTATTATTTTTTTCAGTGTTTTTGAGAATCACCAGAGCTGACCCTAGCTGCCTTGTGGTTGAGGGGTACGCGTCTCGAAGAATTGCTTCAGGTTCCTACTGGAAATGAATGCTTGTGGAGTATCACAGGGGACCCGGCGTTCTACAAGGTATGGAAGGCATTGAACCCGGCTTTCTATGGAGGATCTTAGCGTATTTATTACATACAGAGGTCAATGAAATCGATCCCTAGGGGACTCTGTTTTTGTAAGAAAAATTATTAGGCCCTGAGCGGAACGGCCTGCAATGCCTAACCGTCCTGACTGTATCAACAAAACTGCTGATTCTGCGCCGTGAGGTTTGTGATTTATGAGGTTCTTCGAATGGCACCACCCTGAAGCTGGATTGGGGTATTCAAAGTGTCAGGACTGGAGGAAGAAACCGTACAGAATTTGGGATTTTCTCCTTCGGGTCCTCTGTACTACAACCTTGCCTCATGTGCTCTGTTGGTCTGAATCCGTATGGGGTTCTAGTGGATGAGTATTGAACTTGTAATCAATTCATGCATCAGAAATTCTGCAAGTTTCTGATGCTAGAAATCAATGCAATATATGATTTGTTCCGACTTGCTCTCCCGAACTGTCTGACCTCCACAAAATGGTCTGGGATTGGGTTAATTTCACATGCTTGTCTATATGAATTTCTCAAGCATCTGATGTCGATGGTTCATGGGATCTTTAGGGTTTTCTGGACAGCTACATGGCTGAAATTATACAGGCATGGAGTGTGGGCCAACCTAATTCCTGTGTAAGGTAGGTCATGTGACGAACCAGAGCCTGATAGAACGTTACGTTCTGAGCGTAAGGGAACGAAACGACAGCTTCTTGGGCGCTATTTCCTCCAAAAGCTTGGATAGTAACACTCGGCCTTCGGCTTGCCTTACGCTAATCACTGTTAATCACTGGATGACTGCTAATCACTGTTATGGAGGTGACTCGGAATCTCGGGAAATGTAAAGCACACGCATCTTGAATACTTGAAATTGCTTTTCCGTTCTCTACACGTTTTTTAATGATCGATCCATTATCATATAATTGTATCACAAGTTGCACGGATAGAATATGCATACGTAACCATGACGACAGGAAAAGCGTTGGCACGACGACAGGATCGTTCCTGCACAGGTTCTGAGCACTTGACTTTCTCTGACTAGTCTTTAAAAAAGTTAACGTGTGAGCAGGAGGAATGGATTGCGTTCAGACAACATGCTTTCCAGACAATTGAACGAGCTTTCGGGGGCAGTCGGTATTCATAGAGCTTGAAGCACGATTCATCTACAAGACGCGTTGAAAGAGTGACTAGGGTTTGTTAGCCGATGACCGACCTTGTTGAGAGTGACGGCTGTTGAGAAATCATGCAGATTTTCGCGTGTTCTAGAGCGTGGACCCGGGTGTGGCCGACATCGTGGAAAGGGGGTTACTACGGTAGTGAGTTATGGGGGAGTTTGTGAACCGCTCCTTGTGGCATATGATCGCTTACAAGGTATGATAAAGACTGTACCTCGTTAATTTCTTCACCGAAACGGTCTGGGATTGCTTTGTCCTCTTCAGAGATTTCATGCACTCGCTATGGCGTATAGTTAGTGTATTGAAAAACCTCTTGTCATACTCGATTGCCAATTTCTCGCTTTTGTGTTCAAGAGACTGCTCAGAGACTGAGATTAATCCATTTTGAAACCCTACTAGGTTGTTTTCTCATTGTTGCCGGATTCCAACAGGGCCTCTGATTGTGTCGTTCTTCAGTGCTGTTTCGACACCGAACGGATGCTAGAAACTAGTTACAAATTTTAAAATGGCATCCCGAGGTGGGTCTCAAGCTAGGGTACCTGCCATAGATGAGGAGAAACCGAATGAGGAGCTGCAGCAGCGTCCCCAACGGCGAACAGGAGAAACAGAAGCACCATCGTTACGACAAGGGCTGCTAGATAACTGGCCTACTTCATCCAAGTTGCGTCTTGCAGTGCTCAAGCTCAACCAAGATTTAGAAGAGCTGCGGAGTCCTGTTGTGCCGCCTCGAGATCCACCGGGTGAGGAACCTGTGACACCGAGGTTGGATGACAAAAACCGGCTTTTAGGCTCTCCAGGGTCACTTGGATTCTACCACCGCGGCGTCGCCGAGCGGATGTTGAGGGACTACCTGAGGGATCTCTTGGCGCTCAACAGTCGCCAGCTTTCACAGGATCCGGAGGGCAAGCGGTTACAACGTGTCAAGAATGTGCAGAGACGAGTGGAGAAGTACCGTGGGGCGTTGGTGAAGATGGAAGAGGCGAACGCCAAAGAACCGAATGGCCAGCTCACTTGGGAGGAGCGGAACATCCTCAAATCCATGCTGGAGGATTACACACGAGGTCTCGAGGATTTCTTAGACGATCCGGATGAGCACGGTGGCCGGGACAAGCTCGAGGCGGAGCTCGAGGAGATTCGGACTAATATTGCCATGGTGGACGAGGGCAGCCCTGTGGATTTCACCGAAACGAGGTTCGAGACCCTGACCGAGTCTTTGACTGCATCAGTGGAAGGGGTTGAAGCCCAAGTTGCACAGTTTTCGCGAATGCACTTCCATGGGGACATTCAAGTGTTCAATCTGCAGTGTGGCTTTCTCGTGGAGACTCTGTTACTCACTGTGCATGATCGACTTCGCCGGTACAACGAAACGCTGAAAGTGGTTCTAGACGTGAAGGTGGAGCTGGTTGAAGACAGTAAACGGCAGCGGATTTTCAAGGGCGTCGCATTCTGCATTGAATCATTATCGGAGCTTGCGCGCGTATTTCAAATGGTTCTGGACTTGCTCACCATGTGCAGTAAGGAGGATTGGTGGATCACGGTCTTGGAGTTGTCGAACGCTCTGCCACAGTTTACCATCCCGAGGTGGTCGCGGTTCTCGCTTGCAATTCGGTCGTGTGAGTGGAGCATGGACATTGTCGACCTTGCGTTCCTCCCATTGAGGCAGCTTCTTTGCGGTGCATCCACACTGCCCGATGCCGTTTTCAAGTGGTGTGATGAGCAGTCGAGGATGGTACTCCACTTTGACGGCAAGCCGTTGTATGCGAAGGAAGGAAGGACTGAGAATTGCCCAGGTGGGTTACTAGAGACTTCCAGGGACCTGGAAGCCAAGGACACTGCTGCCCTGATCACCAAGCTGGTGGAGCTCAAGGAGAAGCCTCGGAGACTTTTTTCTACCGCAGACGTAAACGTGCACGCCATTGCAGATTTTTTGAGCCAGAAATTGGATGGACCAATACCCGAAGCGAACTCTTTGCCTTACACATTTAGGGTGAACCCTTCCACTTTGACGTACGTTCAATACCTAGCTTCAGGTGGCTCAGGAATGGTTGCTAAGTTCAAATGGTTTGGGCGAGAAGTGGGCGTCAAGACGGTGAAGTCTCCAGGGTTGAGCAGGAAACGCTTTGAGGAAGAGGCGGCCATTTTGGCTGCAGTTCAGCATCCCAGTGTGGTGCGAATAATCGGGTGCGCTTTCGAAGACAAAGGGGAGACAGGCTCCTTGATCATGGAGCTCATGGAACATGATCTGCGGACAGTGATTGAGAGTCGGTGTCCCGACCCTGGACCTGGGCGGAGCCCCTTTCCTCTCATAGTGGCCATTGGCCTCATGTTACAAATAGGGGAAGGAATGCAGTACCTCCGAGAGCACAAGATTCTGCACCGGGATTTGAAGGCGAAGAACATCCTCGTCAACCGATCCAGAGCAGTTCGTCGAAACTTGAGTAGTGCCTACAGGAGGTTCCCGGACTTGGCACCTCTGCTGCACACCGAAGAGTATTACACTGCAAAGCTGGCTGATTTTGGTATAGCAAAAGCACGCCGTGCGCAAACCAATTTCGTGACCATGATGGCAGGGACCACCTCATGGAGGGCGCCGGAGGTCTACAATGTCCCTGATTTGGAGACTGCAAATAACTATCAGTGGCCGGCTGATGTTTACAGCTTTGCTATGACATGCTATGAAATCCTCACCGGCCGGGTTCCCTTCGAGGGAATCCCTAATGGGAAAGTATACAAAAGCATTGTAGACGGCGTCAGGCCTTCCCTGGAAGATGTCAACATGCCACCAGTATTGAAGGAACTCATCCAGCGTTGTTGGGCAACTGATCCAAAAGAGCGACCCAATTTTGATGAGATTTGTAGAACCTTGTGGCAATGCAAGGTTGAAAATATCTTGCCTGTGTTTAAACTGCAAATCTACCCTTCAAAATCAGGCAGTATGTGAAGATTGTGATAGTTTCAGGGGATCTGATACTCTGGAGTGTAGTTGTAGCTTAGCTGATCTGTGGTACCGGTATTTCGGAATTGACTGCTATCTCCGTCCCGAAATGATTGTGTCCATAATTTTGTTAGATATTTTTTAGAGACAATTTCAGTGACCATATTGTGAAAAACATAATTAAGAAAAGTTTCACTAGAATCAATGAAGAAAATTTCATGTGTTCATTGCAACCTAAATGAAATTAATCACAAGGAAATATTTTTTCTACCTAATCAAAACAACGTGACATTATCCTTTCGGGACGGAGGGACTGAGGCGATACGCGATACAGTATGTGACTCAGCTCTGTCCTCAAAGTTGACTCTTTCCACTAGGGCCCGGACCCCAAAATGCTGTGGTCCAAAACGATGGAAAATTGGATCCAATCTTCAGTAATAAGAGGGCAATAAAAAAATACTCTTGGACCGATAGAAACTAGGACATTATTTAGTTTTAGAAAGAGACATAAGGTTGCAGACTGATTGATACTCTAACGATTCAAAAGGCTTCAATAAAGTTGAAATCTATTCATACACTCCGTATCCATCTTGGGAATGGGTCCATGTACCCAGAAGTATTCGTTTTGGAGAAGCACCTGGTCACTTCTAACTTCCTTGGTCAGTCTTGGACGCGCAGGGAGAATTGACCCCCTCATTGCCCCGGTCAACTTTGGTTTGAAAAAAAAGCCCCCTATGTTGTGCCAATTTTTTGGTAATTCTTGCATCTCCCGACAGTAATTAGGGGCCTCTAATTGCAAATATGAATTCAGAATTTCAAAAAATAATTAAACCTTGCAAATAAAAAATTCCAGGGTTTGCCCTGGAGGGGCAATGAGGGGGTCCATTCACCCTGGCCGTCTTGGACTCCATTACTTGAAGCTTGTGAGTTTGACCAACAAGAGTATTCAAATTTTCACTGCTTTCTTTGGGTCTCTTCTATACCATGTACACTGAATAGTGAAATTAGGTTGCCCCACACTAATTTCTCATATCTAATACTTTCAGACATGGTCAACTATAGTCTGGGGCAACCTAATTTCACTATTTAGTGTAGTGAAAATGGATTGTCTTAACAATTAGGTGGTCTTACCCAGAGAAGTTACCTCATGACTCACTGCTTGTATCCATATGGAGGCGCATGCAACTACATTATTGCATCCTTCTACAGTAATAGTACATATTTATATTGTGTAGAATGTCAAGAAATTAGTCCATATGAAGGAGCATGCAACTACATTACTGCATCCTTCTACAGTAACAGTACATATTTATATTGTATATAATGTCAAGAAAATTAGTGAGGGGCAACCTAATTTCACTATTCAGTGTAAGTAGAAAGACCTTAATAAGTGAAAGAAATATCATGACATCATTGATCACTACTTTTACTCACGTTTCAATGCTTCTCTACGAGTCAACAAAGGTTTGAGCATTCATTTGATATTAAATGCCAACAACTCTAAGTGAGGCCCTTTCTTACCATGTATTAAGGTAGGTACACCCCAAAACGCCACTTTTGTTATTGAGCCTATCTACTATTATTAAACTGGTCAGATTTTCACATATTCTTGTTGGCAAGTGAAAGGAAGTTCCAACGCACTAGAGAACATGACATTTGGATATTGTATGCAAAAGTTATTAAGGAACAAAGTTTGATTCTAAAAGCGTTTCTTCCCCATAGGTACAAAATTGATTTAAGGGATGTACACATAGTGAAGATGGCACTTTAAGGTCAGTGGCAGAATTGGGTGTACCTACCTTATTGCTTGTATATCTATATTTCACATTTCGGTACTATTATACATGATTGTATTTTCAAATTTAAATACAACTTTGTATAGTGTACAATAAATTCAAAGACAAATTTGTGTTTCAAAATAGGATTTTTATGAGATTTTATAGGTTATATGTTTATTCTCTTCCTAAAGAACTTTTTAGGGTTCGCCCTAACAATATAATTACTCCCTAAAGGATTTGGGGTGTTTTTGACAAAAATTGATTAAAACTCTCATTTTTTAGTGCATTGTCTAAAATTGAAAGCAAAAACTTCAGTTTTTTTGAACTTCAACCATATAAAAGTGTAGTAGATTATTATGAAAATGTGTTGGAAAAATTTCAGCCCATTTGACTGTATAAATTGAAAGATTATAATGTTTGAAGTGAGATTTTTTCATTCTTGCAAAACAAGGAGTAGCAAACTTTGAGCCCACTTGGAATATAATTTTTGCTCTTGATGAATTTGCATCTCTTCACCATTGAATTTGAAATCTTGCAGATATACTCATGCAAAATTTCAAAATCAAATATGGAGTTTAGCTTACTCTAAATGAACTAGCAATACACTAGTCATTTTTTTTATGATTTCTTGTGCAATGAGGAAATTTTTTATAACATTGAAAAGTTAAAGACAAACATTTGATATTATGTGGGAAAAATTAAATATCTTTGACTTCACACATTGTAAGATAATAGGGCTCAAAGTTAGAAGAAAATGTTTTTCCTCAAAACCTCCTTGACATAGCTAACAAAATTTGATTCCTTTTAAAATGTGGTTTGAGAACTCAAATTAGGGTTTGGGGGGACAAAACTTGTGCCATATTCTATCAATTACATATATACTAAATTTCAAAATGTGATGAAGCAAACAATGGTCAAAAGATGCCCAATTGGCCCAATTGCTTTGAATTTTTTTGGCATGGAGGGCTTAACTTTTGATCCAAACATGTTATTGAATTTTATTTTTTTTAATTCTCATGAAGGGGGTGAATGTTCCTATCTTGTGTCAAAATTTTGAGAGGTAAAAACAGTCTACCTGCCATGATAGTGATCGACGGACCATTCTACTATACGAAAGAGACGTTAAACCCTAAACCCTCAGCAAATCCAATGCATCAAGCTGTGGCCACGCTTCAATTCTCACACCGCTTTCGAAGTAACAAATTTGCCTGCTCTGGTAGAAATACGTGAAGACGTGCGCCATGACACAGAGTGCAAGAGAAGGATCGAAGCGGCAATGTCACAATACCTACAGTTTTTGTGGACAGAAAAGCTGCTTGTAAGAAAATCTGCAACTCATCCTCGCAAATCAACCATCCATGTCAGTGCCGGTGAAGCTGTGAGTGTTGCGCACTGATTCATTATGGAGACATCGATCGAAGACCTGGGGTTTTGAGTATCTTCCTTCCGAAGCAGCCATTTGTGCACTCGATCCGTACTGTCTTTTGAAGGATACACATACGTATCCCTCTTCAGCCGCGTTCTGCATGCGCCACATGCGGCATTGTGGTTAGAAAAGAGGAGGATCAAAATTCGCAATTTCAAAGATCGACCTGCACTTTCAAGATTTGACAGAGAGAGCTCGAAGACCGATAAACCCTAAACCCTAAACTGCTGCTTAGATATTATATTGACGTCGGAGTACGTGTGGCAGAATTGTTACTGCCGGTCGGGGTGTCAGAAGGTGCCAACATGGAGGGCGATTGTGAGGAAGATGCCTTAGAGACAACAGATTAGTGACTTGCAGAGGCGATATCGCAATGTGATCATCTCCCAGTAATGCTGCAGCAGCAGCAAGTAAGCTTCCCGCTTTGTTTACTGCAAAGCGTCCAGAGCTTGAAATTTCGTTGGAAATGTCGGGCAATGATATCCGAGAAATAGAGTAATACTTTCGGTCTCCTGTTCTTACGTATTCTCTCGATTCTTAGCTTGAGCATGTGCTGGGGCAAGTGCAGGTTGTGAATCAGGGCGCTGCTTCACAGCAAGAAGCTATCAAGGAAGGCAAGGTAGTGAACCAGGTTGCACCGAGACAAGAAGCGGTGAAGTTGCACAGGCCTCTTGTTTCTGTTACATCTGCAGCGAAGACTCCACAAACCGTTCCAGCTCCTATTCATACCCGCATATTTGTCGGTAAGAGCTCAATTGAAAAGCCTAATGTGATTTAACCTGCCTAGAATGGCACTCTGGTGTTTCGATTCTAGAGATCATGCCTTCTTTTACCAATGTGGAGTATTGAAGACTGTCTAAGGGTAATTTTGTAGAATTTCCAGGTATTTCGAGTTGACAACTGGGTTGATGAATAAGTGCAACATATGCATTGCGCAGACTATGTAACGCCAAGTGCATTTCCGAGGATCATGTCCGCACGCATTACAACGGTCACAAACACAATGCTGCAGCATTCAGGGAGGCAAATAAACCCCGTTGGGTGAGGAGTCTGCATTCTGGAGTTGCAACATCTGAAGTGATGGGGTCTTCTTGCAGCTTGCAGCTTGTTGCGGTGGTAGTCTTAGCTATGGCGTGGAGAGCACAATGCAGCCATGTGCTCCAGTTAAATGAGGAAGCAATGACCGAACTCCCAGTTGCATCTGCCGACCCCTTCTTTCCTGCTGTCCTGGAGGACGTCGACCCTCAGTTCGTCTCCTCTCCCCAACTCCCATCGTAATGTATTGGCAGACTGCAGTTCATTTGCCCTCAATACTAGAATAATTAGTGATTTCTAGTCTTCTGAGCTCGCATTGTTGATCTTGACGTCCTTGTGTCCCGCCTTGTTTAATTAGTTATGTTGCAAGGAAGTGGAACAGCACTCGGAGGATTCTCTCTTCGGCTAACGGCAATCCCGTGGACGATTGCTGGCGCTCCGACCCAAACTGGCACACCCACCGCCAAACGTTGGCCGATTGCGCCATCGGATTCGGCAAAAACGCTGTCGGTGGGAAGGCTGGGAACGTCTATGTCGTGACAGATGACGGTGACGACGACGTGGTGAACCCTAAGGAGGGCACACTTCGGTACGGAGTCTTGCAATCCGAGCCACTCTGGATCATTTTTGACCGCAACATGAAGATCAAGCTGAAGAACGAGCTCATTCTGACGTCGTACAAGACCATTGATGGCCGGGGTGCCAATGTTCATCTCTCAGGTGGAGCGGGGCTCAAGATTCAGTTTGTGCAGAATATCATTGTGCACGGGATTCATATGCACAACATTTTGCCTACGGGTCCGGCAACCATTCGGAGCACTCCGGATCATGTGGGACATCGGCAGAAGACAGATGGGACCGCCGTCGCCATATTCACTAGTCATGATATTTGGGTGGATCACTGTTTCTTCGCCAAAGCAGATGACGGCCTTGTGGACGCCATCCGCGGAAGTACTCGCATCACCGTTTCGAATTGTTACTTCAGCCATCAGGATAAGGTACAGTTGCATTGTCCTCTGGATTCTTGATTATGTTATATTTCGATTGCTGTAGGAAGGCGGTGATTTTGTTGAGACCTTGAAAAAGCAAAAATTGATGAGTGCAGGCTATGTTGTTTGGAGCGTACAATTGCATTTGTCCTCTGGATTCTTTGATTATGTTAGATTTCGATTGCTGTGGTAGGGTGGTGATTTTGTTGAGACCTTGAGAAAGCAGAAGTTGATGTGTGTAGGCTATGTTGTTTGGGGCACACAAGCAAGATACGGAGGATAGAGACATGACTGTCACGGTGGCGTTCAATCACTTCGGACCTGGTCTCATTCAGCGCCTTCCCAGGTACTTGCTAGATTTATTCCAGAAGAGACTACCTTGGTTGATTAATATATCAATTTAATGACCGCCAAATCACTTATAAAGAATCTTCATGCATCATGTTGTGTGGAAATATAGAGACATGTACTGTACATGCCAGCCATGTGTTGAAATAACCCTGCCTTCAATTCTCTCGTTGAAAAGGTGTTGTGAGCTGATGGAGTTGAAATATTTTGGTACTGGCAGGATGCGCTTCGGGTATTGTCATGTTGTGAATAACGACTACCCGTCAGGATGGGGAATGTACGCTATTGGAGGGAGTGAAGACCCCACGTTTCTTAGTGAAGGAAATCGTTTTGTGGCATCTGGCACCAAGGAGGTTCGGATCATTTCTTGTTACTACCATTCTACTCATCAACTCCTGCCAGTTGATCTCTACACCTTGCAGCTGATTGTTAAATTTAGTTCGTAGTACACACCAGCAGCTAGTTGATTGTTAATGTAAGTTCTTAGTGCACACCAATTTGGTTTGATATTATATGGAGAGTCTGTTACTTGAAGGCTAATCTGCTCTGGCTGGCAAAGAGATTTCTGTTGGCTTGGTTGAGACACTCTGACTGTCTTGTTGAAGGCATTCCTTAATCTACTTTCCGAGCAGAAACTCATCATTACAAGCTGCATTCATTATGGAGGTGACTTGAATCTCGACGGCATGGCCTCAAGGGATATTCCCCTGAAATGGGATCCAACAATCAAAGTCGTGGATCATGTCTGTCTCTGAAAACGAGGCTCATTACTTAACCAACAGAAAGCAACTTTCGAACACTCACATACATAGGACGGTGGTGTTGGCGATGTGATTTTAGGTGACAAAGCGCGTGGATGACGGAGGCAAGGACTACGGCGGCGAGGAGAATTGGAACTGGGCCTCGAATGGCGACCTACTCCTCAACGGTGCTATATTTGAAAGCTCCGGAGCCAACGACGGTGCCACCGTGTACAAATTGGCCACCAGTTTGTCAGCTCGCCCAGCGTCAATGGTGGAATCCATCACCAGCGATTCGGGGCCTCTCATATGCGCGGCAGGGGTATTGTACTCTTCATCTGCACAATTCTAAATTCTCGGTCTTTCTATGAACAGAATATTAACCCTGAAAGGACGAGACCTATCGCCAAGGTAGGTAACCAAAAATGATCAGATTTTTGGACCAATAGGTGCATTCTTTATTTCTACAAGAACCTTGAAAGCACCAACCACTTTTTGACCTTACTGTCTAATTTTCTTACTGTCCATGTCAATCCCATATAGAAATGTCTAATTTTCACATGTGTTTTTCCATATTATCCATTACAATCCTCAGTATATGACCCTTGGTATATATAATCCTCAATACACGGTCCTCAGCACATCCCTAGTATAATAATCACTGATTGAAAGTTTGAAGAATCATATTCGAGAATGCCACTGTCCCACATGTCTCAATTATACTGGACATAAGAAATTCATTCCTTGGAATGATGGGCCTTAACATGCTAATAATTTGCTTTCTAACACTGGCTTCACTCTGAGCGTACTCCATAACCCTTCTACATATTGAATCATTGTTTTGTTTGTTCCCTTGGCATATCACATTGATAAGTTATATGACAATACTCATTTCTAGCTGATTCTCCTGTGTAATGTCATTACAAATGCAGGATGGATACTGTTCCGGAAACTACGACATCCAGTCGATCAGCAGTGGCACCAAGAGATTTCACCCACCAGCTCTCTTCCTTTCGATAATGTTGCCACTCTTGCCACTGATTTTTCATTTATTTGATTAAATTCATTGCAGTCCTAATTGGAGAGGATACACCTTGTCAGCGTTGTAACGTTTTTCCCAAACTCGTTGGGCGGATGTATGTGTGAAGACAATGAAGTCATTGTCTTGTGTTGGACAATGCGGCAACATTAGTAATTCTTTTCCGATTGGCGGCTTCTTATAGAGAGCTAGTTAGTATTTTTTATCTTTGTAAGGGTTGCCTAAATTGCCCATTTGTTGGCAGTGGATATTTGTGGTGGACCAAACTGTTTTGGGCGGCCAGTCCAGCCCAACATCGTGCTCGAATTTTCCGAAACTTATCATTCCTTAGATTATGATTATTACCAGCGGAAGTTACGAGGCTCTAGAAACAACTCATTGTTTAGCACTTTCATGGATAGACTAAACTGCAAATGATGAACAATGAAAATTTGCTTTAGAGTTGGTTAAGGCTACTGGAAAGTGAAACGGGTGTAATCTTAAATTTGGAGTAAGAATAATCAAGCTTTGGATCTATAATAAGACTTTAATGACTGAATTTTATTCCATGTGAACAAATATTGGACTCGTAGAGGTGTGAAGTGTCAACAACCACAACATTAACCCCTAAATGCCCAAGGCACCATATTTTGATGTACACTAAACTTTGAAGCTAAATAAAATCTTATCAAAGTGTTGCTTTTGGTATTTTATTTTTTAGTTGAATACCTTTAGTTATAATTTTTTATTGAAGATTTTGTGCAAGGGTGTCCTTTGCAAATCTTTGATTTTTAGAGGCTCTTGGAGATGAGCCTCAAGTACATGCATGAAGTCTTGGAGGGAAAATCACATTTGAAATTCTTTAAAAAAAATTGTAGAGTAGATTTAGAGAAGTAGTAAATTGATTATGGTTATGCATGTTATGGGCTTTATCCTCATATTTATTTCATGACCTCAATTTTAGATTTGACATGAAAATAGGGGATACAAAGACTACAAATCACTTTTACAATTTTAACACTTTGATCAAAACATTATAATCTTTCAATCCATATGTGATATTGTTGTATTTTTTAAATTTTTATTTGTGATCTATAAAACATCTATTTTGAATTTGTATGGTTACAATTTTTTTTTAAATTGATAAGTTTTCAAAACTTTGGATTTTAGTTTTGAGTAAATTCTAGGGAGCTCCAAAAATGCCTTGGACTATTAGGAGTTAAAATGCTACATGATTGTAAGTCTTCTTGATAATGACATAATTAATACTTATCAAGTGTCATTAAGTTCACTTATTCTTGTAATTATTTTATTGTCTTGTAGTTGATCCTCATTTTGTGACAGAAGTGTTAAGAGGTCGGGTTTCTATATACAATTTAGTCCCTTGTGTTTCATCCTCAAATCCTTTCAACTTGTCCAAATGTTTAGACTTCAATTTAGGTGCACATATAATCAACACAACTAGCAACCGAGCAAACTTACTATAATTGAACATAATTTTTTAATTGGATTGTATTGGCAAATGAACCAATGCATTTTTGCATGCATATTATGAGCATCGCATGGATCAATCATTCCAACACATTTTTGCATACATTATATGGACACTATATGGATAAGTTATGAATTTTCAAACTATTGTTTATATGCGTACCAAAAATCAACACTAGCTCTCCTAGACTCTACTAGTACATCTTCAATCATAATTTTAGGGTTGCTTTTTGGCTCACTCTCAAGTGACAAGCAGCATTTGTTTGACTGCGGGAATAAGGGCGGCGGCAGAGGACTTCGGTAGTGTCGAGAACTCGATGATTTGATCACCGTTGCCGCAACAACTTGAGGCTGACACAAGCTGTACGTAAGCTCAGACTGCAACTTGAATGCTTCGTCGTCACAGAAGTCTCTCACTTTCATGGCTAAATGCTGTCCTAGACTTCCAAACTGAACCCTAGACTAATAACTAAGTTAACTCCACCATTGCCAAGTGCAGCAAAACATTAAAAATTCTAGCGTATGCTTAAATTGTCGGCTTGCAGTGACTGCGGTTGTTCGTCCTTGATGCTTTATCGCCACAGGAGTCTCACGATGTCCAGAAACCTAGGCCAAGTCCGCCATAGCCAACTGCAGTACAATGTTTAAGATTCTACCTTAATCTGGCGCCCCCTGTTGCTCGTCTTCTGGATGTTCCGATCGGTGCCTTTGCAAGGAGATGGAGATGAAGGGACAAGGGTTCTCGCCAGGATCACCCGGGGGTGGCGTGCAGCGTCGCGTTTTTTGTTTAAAAAAATATATATACAGCCTTCAAGCCGTAGCTGGACTGATACGACACAACAACCAAGGCAACCTGGCGTAATGCTCCGTGTGGTTTCATGCTGGAACGGTGGAGCATGTACGGGTTGGGGTCGAAGATGACCAAGATGCAGCTCATTTTAGGGTTTCATGGGGGGTATGTTGTTACCATTGCGATTGCGTAGGACCTCTCAGTTGTGGAATCCAAGAGGAGGTGAAGCGGGGCAGTGACGTTGATAATCAAAGTAAGGTAGAACTACCTATCACCCCCCTGATTTGCAATCTGATTATTTTGGGGTTAATTTCAAGAAGGGCACATATTTTTCAGAGGTGTGTTTTTGATTCATGGATCAAACCCAAGTGGAATTATAATTTTCTCATTAAAATTGTAATTTCTGTGAATTTTTGAAGTAGTCAGTCCTGAAATTGCAAAACCATTTATAGAGTGGGGTCAAAATTGTCCCATAAACAACCCATTACCGCCTAATCAAGTACTAGATATTCTCTATTAATGGAATGACATGTAACCCTTGTTGTCATAAAAATCCTTGATTCTGTCATAGAATTCTCTAATTTTGTCATAAAAGGAAGGGAATTGGGGGGGATTTTAAGCGGAATTGGGGCCAAAGTTGGTGACGGAATTAGGTTGGTCTACTGATGTAATTGGGCTGTAGAACGGTAATGGGTGTTTCAACCTTAGATGAGATTTGGCTTTCTATGTGATATAAGGGACCAACACCTCAAAGGTGACACTTTTTTTAGTCCCACAACCTTGAAGGTCCAAGGTGCACTAATTTTTTTTGTAAACCAATTGAAGTTTAGAGGTTCAATTTGAGTTCACCAAATAGTTGCATTTGATGGCTGCAACTTTGGGGCTTGTATCCCCTTTTTCAATACTAAAACATTATAATCTTGCAATCTATGTGGTCAAATGATTTCAAATTTGATTCATGTCATCTACAATACATTCACTACAAGATTGTACAGTTGGAATTTCTATACCTTAGTGACATTTAGATCTATAGCACTTCAAAAACAATGATCTTTTTGAATCCCAAAAGGCCTTGGACTTTTAGGGGTTCAGGCATATTTGGGTTGTAGCTACCTCCACAACAAGGCTGTCTTCTCCAAGTGTAGGTGTCTTCTACGGAGGTGTAACTAGAGAGTTGTGAATTGGTGGCCCTATAGAACTGCAATACGTGAGTCAATCTATGCTTTGTATACTTGCAATTGCAAAAACCTTCTAAATTAGTTACCAAGGATACTACTTGCTATTTGTACCTTCATATGGCTTAAATAATAGAACTATCCTCAACAAACTCTTTGTCCATAAAAACAGAGGTACCTTTCTTCTTGTGCTATATCATAAATGCACCTCATTGTGACTTGCTTACAAAAGCATCCCATCAGTTGTTGTTTTCACCTAAAACATGAAGTCCTCATAACATAAGAACATAGGAGCATTTAATTTTTGAGCTAAATTGTGATTTTTAATATTAGATACAATGTATTTTTTAAATGATGGTGATCAATGGTACATCAAAGCCAATTATTGAATTTGGGTTTAGGATTCCAATTAACACAAACATGTAACCCTTAAACAATGAGTCGATCACCATGGAAATCAACTGTTTTGGAACCGTGTTGGCTTAGAAAAATGCAAAAACAATTATTGGAAGTCAAACTACTATAGAAGATATTCTTTTTTCACAGAAAATTTGGAAGATGAATAGTTGCACTTTTGTCCCACATGGAGAGATTCTTTGCCTTGAATTATACAAGCAAAGTTTGTTGATTTTTTGTAATCAAACCACCGTGTACAAAATTAAACAAGACTTTGTATTTCAATGCACTTAGATTACAAAAACTTCTAATCTAAAGAACAAATATGGCATTTAGGAGATTTAGTTGAATTCATCTATTTCTAATGCAAAATTCATTCTTGGATGGAGCTTTAGAACTTGAATCTAATTTTTTTGACATCTTACTAGATATAGGTATATGTTTTTTGTTTTGTTTTTTTATTTTATTTTATAGGGTAGATTAACCCTTAAATGTCAAAGGGACTCAAAATCATCTTTTTGTATTACTATGTGAATTATTGGTCAAAGAAATAGCAAAAACACCTATTGGAAGTAAAAGTAGTAAAAATACTATAGGAGATCTTTCCTCTCCAAACCCAATTCCCAAAGATGCACTTTCATCCTACACTCAAAGATTCTTTGTCATCCATTGTACGTTTGGCATCCATGTCGACATTCAAGGGTTAAGCAATATTAGCATGTTAGGACCCATCGTTCCTAAGAATTATTTTTTTCACATAATCTGTGGTTATGAGAACACTAACATCCTAAGATTGTCAAATAAGACAATAATACTTTTCAATTAAAGATTATAAACAGGATTGTACGAAAGATCATATGAAAAGAAAAGAGAAACAAACACTGCACATTTTTATTTGAGCACATTTTTCTAATTGGCTATGCATAAAAAACAAAAACAAAAGATGGGCATTGATGTTTTGTGAAAAAAACAATAGTCCTCAACCCAACATCCAGAGAATAACCATCAAAATAGAAAATGCCGTACTTAATCCTCATTTCATCATACTAAGGTTACATTGTTCAGCAGTCTTTCACTCAAAGCGACAAAATTCATCAATAATGCGGTCCCAGTAAGGAGAGAACAATAATTGAGGTGACTGCAGTACGTAACTGCAACTCATTGGTGCTTCTAGACCTAAACTCGAACTCACCTGCTAACAACGAACTGCGAGTCACTGTACAAAGCGTAATACTTCACAAAACGTTTCCTAGCTCTCTTTTTTCATTTTCTTCCTCCTAGCTGAAATACCTTGTCTGGGAACCTATCACATAACATTCTTCGCCAAGCCAGCAGTCTCAGGAGAATGTGCCTTCGAAAGCATGAGGTGGCGACAGTACCTTGGCTCAAAGTAAGGATGATTCTTCCTTCGAGTCAACGTTCTTGGGTGCTTTAACAGTGCTTCGCAGTGCCAGGACCCTTCTTGGGTGCTCACTGGTTAGAATGTTATGCAAAGATGAGTACACTCTAAAATGCAACGCAGAAACTAACGCTGTTGCTGCCGATAGTCTGGTCGATGTGGCGGAGATGAAGGCTGGAAGCCAGAGTGCGAGGCTCGAGCATAAGCTCCATCAATATCTACATACTGTGCTGTTGTCTGCATTCGAAAACAAACAGATGAGAATAATGACAACAGGCCCCAGACCGTGTTCAGCTTTCCCAACAGCGAAAACTATCTATGATAATCCGCAATACTATGTGGAATTCAATAAAAGTAACTCCCATCAGCAGCTTGCCAATGCAGTATCCACATTCAGAGTGTTTGAAAGAATTACCTGCTGCATGTAATGCTGAGCACCATAAGCAGGAGGCGGAGGAACACCAGCCATGCCGCTGTTGAAAACCCACAGATAGATACATCAGCAAAGCACAAGTATGGATATATTCCAGTCGTGAACCACAAGATCTTCATGTACACCGAAAGAGACCAACCGACCCTCACCCCTCTAGAATGTTCTAAAGTTCTAATGTTTTAAAGTTCTAAAGGCTAAATTAACATGCATTAGATTCACAGACCTCATGTTTAGTTAATGTTGAAGCTAATGTTAGTGTCATTAAAAGTAACTTGATATTACTTTGCTACCTATTAAGTTATCAATAGATCAACATCAACCTGACATAAATTTTAACATATCTTAATATTTATCTGATATCCAATTAGATTAACATTCATTTATCGTTAGTAACTACGTGAATCTAATACAGGGACCTTTCGAGATGAACTTACCCAAATTGCTGTCCACGACCACCAACTGGAGGACCTCTTCCACCGCCATAAGGACCAGCAGGGTACGCCCCTCCAGCAGGGCCCCCATAGGCACCACCCCTTCCACCTTGATGCCCCATGTTGGGAGCTGTGTATGCACCCTGCTGCTGCGCAGGCCCTCCATAGGCTCCACCCGGTACACCACGATTAGGCCCTCCGTACCCGCCATTTTGACTTGGCCCTCCATGAGGGGGTCGTCCCCCTCCAGGAGCTCGGCCTTGATTGTTACCTCCTTGACCCCTGTGGTCAGATAAACAATTGGTCAGAATCGAGATAGTAGAGATCCAGGCTGAAGGCTCGTGTATATTATTAGACGACAAGATGAGCGAGAAGTCTATTTAGACTTGCGTCCCTTTAACTCAGAAAGAAATGGATGGAAGTCAAAAGTTTTGATGATCAGGATGCAATACCTGTTATTGTAGTTATTATGTTGCTGATTGGACAGGCCATTCGCATGCAATGGAGGCCCCAAGTTGTGACCAGGCTGATGAGGACCAGGCCGCAGAGGTTGTTGCTGAATTGGAGGCAAGCGTGTGTGAGGAGCTGGGTGATGGATGACTTTCATGCGTTTTGCTTGCTCCTCTTGTTGTTGCCGCTGTTGCTGCCTCTTCTTCTTGGTTTGATACTCGTGAGAAGCTTCGTATTTTGGCAAACTGTGAAAGATCATAAAGAACGTTTCAATCAATAAACATGATATCCAGAAAGTCCAAAAATCATATCAGATTTTAACCATCGAGAAACTCGATGTCAGAATTAGGTGCTCGCAAAATGACGCATGTTGGCCGCAACAAATATCAATCAAGAAATCCGACTTGCCCAGTCCGACTTGCCAATGCTGACACTATTAAATCCACTAGAGCTAAACATTGCATTACAAACTTCCATATACGACCAAACTTGACTACCATAACCTTTTCATTAGAGACTTTCTGGCATAGCTCGTAGCAAAACATATCTGCCGACACCTAGTTTATATGACAACACAAAATCATCATAAACGCGAGTACCTAATTACACTCACCTGCTCGGTTGACACGGCATAGGTTCAGTCCAGAAATACTCGGCATCCAATGCATCTTTAGCAGAAATCCGCTGCACAATCAAAGTCACGAGCCAAATCAAACGTGAGCTCACAAGAACAAACAAAGCCAGAGCTACAACAAGTGACCCTCATAACAACTTGAATGTACATTGGGACCCTCATAATGGCTTCACATCAGTTCAAATGGCCTTTACGAGGACATAGTGCAAAATACAAGTTGGCAACACAAAGGACGATTGCAATAGGACAACCGATATGATGCAAGTACCAAAAGTGCCTCAAGCCGTGTCACATGATTATACTTACATGTTCAGGATCCAGTGTCAACATGCGCTCTAAGAGGTCAAGGGCATGTCGATCAAAACTGTTCCACAGATGAAAAAGGTCAGCAGAAGGCCAGAGCAATTCCATAAAACAGACTAACTTCACATGCCACAGCGACCAAGAATATAATAATTTCAGAAAAGGGAAATTTCGTTGCTATTGAAGGATGTAGTTTCTACAAGTCAGTGCAGTGCAGTGAAGGGGGGGAAAGCGGTACTCACTGTTTGAACACATCCTTCACACGACGCTTCACTGGCCTCTCAGGCTTGAATTGATTGTAGTAAGGCAACTGACTCACTCGCGGCCAATTGGTCTCATCCGGAGATCCGCATAGTTCACAGATCTTGTGAAATTGCTCACTCTGCAGGTAAAACACAGAGAAAAAACCCACGACTGATAGTCAAGACGAGCATCCAAAAGACTGGAGAAATGAATTTCAGTCAACTATCCGCATGATGAACAAATAAGCAAATGAAAGGATAAGTCTCCTGGAAGAAAATCATTACAACGGGCTTCTACCAGTACCAATAAAAAATAACTTGCAGATAAAATAATAAAACCTCACAAATACAGAAAACGAAGAGCGTTATACGTTATAGGGCTCAGACGTTATATGGCCAACTTAAGCATAACTTAACTGAGGGAAATAAGTTCTAGCCAAACGAACAATTCAATACTGCTAATCTATATAGCACAACAAAATTACCTTCCCAATCCTTAATTAGTGTGATCCCTACGAAGCATGTTTACCATACTATAGTATTCAAACATGATAATATAAAGCCCGGATGTTTCAAGTTGTAGTAACCCCTAGGTCCAAATCATAACATGGATCCAATTAAGCATATCGAAGTTCTGCGTAATTGAAGCAAAACAACGAGAAGGCTCCTTATCCACACCTCGTTCCTTCCGGGAAGGATGGGCTTTCCGTTAAGAAGCTCAGCAAAAATGCATCCCACTGACCACATGTCCACGGCTGGAGTGTACTTTGTGGAGCCCATCAACAGCTCGGGGGGCCTGAAACAGGTAGAAGTACTAGAAAGTCAAGTGACTTACTAGTAGCAGTCCACTGCACGTGGTAAGAGCAACCATTGCTATGCTCCGGCAAGAAACAAAATCTCTGCACTCAAGATATCCATAACCTGGAGTGATTCACAAGATCACTTGCAGGAATAGGACACCAAAGCCCTACCTGTACCAAAGAGTGATCACCCGATTCGTCAGTGGTTGACCATTTTGATCGTTGGAGAAAGACCTCGCAAGTCCAAAATCGGCAAGCTTCAAAATGCCATTATTGTCGATAAGAAGATTTGAACCTGGACAAGTCACGCCAGAAATTTCAAAGGTCTCAGATTACAGTGGTTAATTCCAACCAGTAGTCATTTAATATGAACAGTTCACTCCAAATAAGCTGAGCACTGGTTCAAAGGGAAAAGCAAACTTTGAAATCGTACCCTTTATATCCCTGTGCAGGACTTGATTTACATGGCAGTAATGTAGGCCCGTGAGAAGTTGCTTCATGTAACACTGCATTAAAGAAGAACCGGGTTAGAGTTGAGTAGTATAAAATGTGAAGGATGAAGAATAAAGCAAATGTCAAGATTTAAATTTCTGTTAACACTTTTGAATTGACACCAGTACCTTGATTTGAGGAATAGAGAAGCGCATGCCAGGTCGGTCTGAAAGGCCTGTCAAATCATGGTCCATATACTCAAACACCATGTAAATCGAACCTTTGAACTTATTCGCATCACCGGGTTTAATGTTGTCCTCTTTTTCTGGTCCTGTTCACATTGAAAACAGTTTCTTCAGGAAGAGCACATTTCAAAAGCAAAATTCACCGGAAATAACTTCACAAAACGAAACCATTGTAATGGGTTAAATACTTCGTTCATATGCAAAGTAGGTAATCAATAGGATGTACTCAGCATAGAGGATGACTGTTATCAACATCTATATCCACAGACGAAAGATGGTTTCAAGGCTGTACCTTTAGACGTTACAATTTCCTTCAACTTGATGACGTTGGCATGTTGCAACTTCTT
This sequence comes from Rhytidiadelphus loreus, assembly GCA_947034895.1. NCBI lineage: Eukaryota > Viridiplantae > Streptophyta > Bryopsida > Hypnales > Hylocomiaceae > Rhytidiadelphus > Rhytidiadelphus loreus. The sequence continues at coordinate 51,401,061 of OX344761.1, forward strand.
CAGAATCTTGATCTCACGAATAGCTGTGATGGGAAACTGCGTTTGAACACAAAAATAAATCAGTCAGCAATCCTTCCATCCCTTGATCACGACCACTAAATGCTGGACTGCACGACATCGCATGTATAATCTCAAGCGCATCTTATGCTCTGGAACCTCAGAAGAACATCTCACTCTCGAGCGTAGGTACTTGGTATTACAAGGGTACGAAGGAGGACAGCTCTAAACCCTAAATACATCCCACAAAGAATAAGCGGTGGTCTCTCAACATGTTTCAGAACAATACTTCCTTAAAATCAGGACCCTAAGGTCTCTCAAGTAAATACAAAAGTTCAATATTCTAGAATCTAGCAAAGGAATCTAGCAAAGGAATACACTCTGAACTTGCTCCTTGCATACCCTACGTGAATATTGAACTCGAACATACCCCTTCTTTTTCATTGTCCATGCGAACTTTCTTCAGGGCCACAACTTCGCCTGTTGCTATCTCCCGTGCCATGTAAACTTGCCCATAAGTCCCCTCTCCAATCTGCTCAATCTTCTCATAGACGTCAACGCTCCGCGACCCCCAAGTCGGAGTCTCGTCTAAGTTCAGCTGCCCAGGCACCGCTACCGCCATCCTTCGACTCTCACGAAAGAGTCACGGTCCTAGGGTGCGCACTTCCGACACCCTCAGCTACAGTCTAAATCCTGAGAAATGCAATTCAACCGTTAAGTACAAGTGAGTCAACCTCGAGCACAAGTCAAGAACCTTGATGATATGCCAATGAAACCCCTAATTTTCAGAACATCAGTAATTGTAACAACTACCAGGACCTGCAAATCCCAAACAAAACTCTCCCTAAACCTTCAAGTAAAAGCGAATACGTGACTTAAACACGAGAATCGAATGATAAGATGCAACCGTAGAAACGAAAAAAGTAAAATCAAAACCTCTACCTGGATTCCTAACATGAGATTTCAAATTCTACACACAGACCTCTTCATCGACACCCGATTCCAAACAACCCACCCCAAAAAACTAAATAATAGCAGATTTCGCGACTTTAATGATGAATTCGATGGAGTGTACTCAGAAAAGCAAACCATGAAACTCGGGGACACGTTTAACTTCAAACCCTTGCTGGAAACCCTAAAACTGAGATACGCAACCATTGCATACAAAACGATTTCCCTTTTTGAACTACATCCTCAAACACCACAACAAACACTTAAAAATCTGAGGTAATCAATTGATTGTACATCCAAACTTTCAACAAACGAACCCCCCCAAATTTAAAGATCCCTCACACGAGACTACAAACCCCAAACTCGAACTCCATGCTCAAACCTCTTACTCTCCTCCCCAACTCGATTTCAAACTGAACACCGAATACTCAAAAACTTCACGGCCTTTGGAAATAAAATCAATGGGGCCGTAAGCAGAGAAAAAAACCATGCAACTCTGTGAAACTTCGAAACTTCGAAACTCTCAATCTGCAAATGAAACCCTAACGACACTCGCTCTGCATAAAGCAAAGACCCTGTTTGAACATAATCTACCACATCCTCAAACGCCACCCTAAACCTTCCAAAAACATTTGAAGTACTTCATTACATATCCATACTTTCAACTAACGCAACCCCGATGATTTTCAGAACCGAATCTCAATAGCAAAGGAACAAACCAGAGAATTTTAAGAGGAGGAACACCGAATTGAAGAGCATCTCGCGAGCCTCCACTCCTTCGCGTCTGACGACACAGAAGGATATCTCCAAGAAAAATCTTTATAGCTCCATCGCCACGGACTTATCCAGCTACAAAACAAGGACCGAGGAAAACAGAGACCAGATGGCAAACGCCTACTCTAAAGAGACTTGTACCATACTGAGCCAAGTATCAAGATACAAAGAAGAGCAGAAGAGGGAAGAAGAAACGCGCCGACGGGAAACAAAGTAACGTGACCAACACGCGAAGACGTCGGTAACAGCAAACAAGGTTTAGAAACAAGCAGAGAGGAGTGCGAAAGAAGGTAGAAGTGGCAGATTAGGGTTTGTAATACCGGACGACGACGACGGGCAGCGGAAATGTTTGGACTCGGGCTGAAGGACACGGGCAGTGGGCAGGAGGAACAACTGTGGAAGTTGGGCTGTCCATTTGGCCTGAAAAACGATTTTGGGCATGAAATTTTTTCTTTGAATTGGATTCCCAAAATGTACTGCATAATTAATGAAGGAATGAACACAAAGTGTACAATATTATTGAATTCCATTTAGGGGATGTAATGATGTTTTAATAATCACTAGTTTGACCTCTTCCATTTGTTGCAATTATGACCATTTATTTATTTTTAATTTTAGTTTAAAAAAATCTTTGAAACCAAATATCTTTTGCTCCACCCTTTGGAATGACATGGCTCCATACATCCTTGTCAAGGAATTTTTTACAAAACTAAGCATGCCCTTGACAACTTGAAGGTTGTGCATATTGCAACTACTATTACAAACAAACAAAATACCCAATTTAATGTGGTAGTATAGACTAGTTTGCTTTGAGCCATTTTACTTTAAAACTTAGTATTTTTTTTCTATATGCAATGGGCAATGGGAAACTACATTGTGTGAAGAGGAATTCCCCTTGAAAACTTTGAGACCAAGTAAGGCAAGTTGACCAAATGAATTAATGGTTGCTTTTCATTGAAGGCCTGGTGGTTATTCCATAAAACATAGACATGCTATAAAATAATAAACCCAACTTAGAAGTAGTTGAAAGTACTTATGTATACAATAGGAGCCCCCAAAAATTCCTTCAATTTTTGAAAATGAAGGTAAAGAAAGGATTTGATTCACAAATTTGTACTGATATGATTAATAACCTTCCTTCAATAACATGTAGTTGGAATATGTGAATATACCATAGAGGTCTTTCATACCACTTTAAAAAAAATATTGCATCAAAAAGACAAAAGTGTAGTCTTATAAAAGATTATATATCCAATTGAATTCTATATTTGATTTCATTTGAATGGAAACATTATGTGAAATTTGAGGGTTTCAAAAGACTGTACACAAAATAGTGAAATTAGGTTGCCCCACACTAATTTATCATATCTAACACTTTCAGACATGGTCAACTATAGTCTGGGGCAACCTAATTTCACTATTTTGTGTAAGTTCATGGACTATGAGAACTCTGCCACATTTGTAGTCTAATGTGGTTGAGATAGTGCCAAGTCAAATATTAATATTTAATTAGTATTTTAATATATTTTTTGAAAATATTGACATTTTAATATTTTCAAATTAAATAATTTTTAAATAATTTTTTATTATCAAATATTCTAATTGCAGTATTGTAATTTCCAACAAAAGGCATAAGCATGAAACACACCTTCTTTACCCTAAAACCTCTTCTAATGGTTATTGGCAATTGTTTGTTTGTCGATAGTTTGAAATTGCAAGGGCAAATCCACATTATATAGAATTGAGGCTACTTCCTATTTTAGTTTTGTCTTTTTTATTTCAAAATTGCATACTACAAACTACTAGCAAATCTAGCATTAAAGAATCCTAGAAATAAATACTAAAATTTTGGTTAAAATACATATTTTTTTAATTTTATAGCAAAAAAAATCTTCAAAAATCTTTGTAGAAATCAACATTTTTCTAATTCTATTTTTTGCAAAAAAAAATCATTTTGACACATGAATGTTAAACCTACTAGCAATCTATAGTACTTATGAGAAGTTTTGAAAAAACAATTAAAATCTATGACAAAATGGAAAAATAGAAAAATGACTCTAAAATTAAGCCTATGAAAGTTCAAAGGGAGAAGCACCCCCCAAAAGCCTAAGGGCAACCTCAAATTAGAATGTAAGGAATGAAGAACAAAGGGGCAATTAAGGCCAAAGAATGGAAGAGTTAGCAAAAACCACAAGGATTGAAGGACTTGGGTCCTAAGTAAAGTCACAAAAAGCAAGTAGTCCTAAGGAAGCAAGGCAAGGTTTAGTATCAATAAATCCAAACTAGAAGGCTAAAGTCATCTCAAAAAAGGCTAAGATTTGAGATTATTCAAAAGAAGAAAAAAAAAGTCCAATCGGGGTCGCAACAAGGACCTATAGATCCAAAAGAACCTAAACTTAAGAGAGAGAGAAAGGCATAGAGCCAATGGAACAAAAGAAGGCTTGGCGACAACAAAAATTGCTAAAAAAACTAGGTCCAAAAAAGGACAATAAACCTATACTCAAACAAAGCCCAATGAGTAGAAAGGAGAAATATGACTAGTGACCAATCCTATAAGAAAATCAAGAAGAAAAAAGCGCCTAGATTTAATTGGTAGTTCGACAAGGGAGGTGTCATGCCCACATTAAAAATTTCTAACAACGTATGCTTTTGGATGATGCACCCATAGGTGAGCCTGACCAAAGCATATAGACAAAACTACCCAGTCCTCCAACCCGCTGTGCACACTTACACGACATTGTTGCAATGCAGCAGACAACCAAGGACAAACTGTAAGTGTGTGGCCATCCCCCTTTTGTATCAAGAGGTCAGATATACGTTAGAGAATAAAGATTTTGGGTTTGCATAAGAGCAAGGTTTAGGATTTTCAAGTATAGGGTTTCTGAGAGAATTTATAGGATTCTGTGTTTGTTTTAAGCTTAAATTTGAGGTGTTGAATTTGTGTGAACTTAAGGTTTGGAAATTTGGGAGTTTGAAGTTTGGGAGTTCAAGGTTTTGGGGTTTTGTAAGTTTAAGGTTTTAGAATTTTGTAAGTTTGAGGTTCAGGGTATTCAGAGCATAGTGCTTTTTAGAGCATTTGCAGAGGCTTTCATTTCTTTTAAGCTTGAATTTTAAGTGTTCAATTTGTGTAAACTTGAGATTTTGGATTTTTGTGAATTTGAAATTTTTAGAGTTTGTGAGTTTGAGGTACTAGGGTTTTGTAAGTTTGAAGTTTAGGGATTTTGTGAGCTTAAGGTTTTGGATTACATTCTTTTTTTGGTAGGTTTGAGGTTTATAGTTTGGGGAGCATTGTGTTTAGGATAACATTTATAGAATTTTTTTTATATGTTTTGAATTTTACCTTGATGTTTTGAATTTGTGTCAGTATTACATTTAAAATTTGTCTAATCTTGAGGTTTGATTCATGTCATAATGGCCACCAAAAAGAAGAGGTTTTGGAAATGGGATGAGAGTACTAAGGATGCAAGGAGGGCTAGAAGAAAGAGGGTAAAAGTGAGAAGAATGCGGAAATAAATGTCAAAACAAGGATAGAAGAAAGTGTCCAATCTAAAATTGAGAGAGAAAGGGTAAATAATTCTTTATCCCACTCACATGAAGAAGGAAGGAGAATCCTCTCCTTTAGTGTAGACTATGAAGAGTGGATTTTTCAATGATTTGAAAATGTTTTAAATGGAAAATCATAGTTTTTTTGTTTCAATTCCCATAAATTCCTTTAATTATGTGTTTCATACCTCAAGCATGGCTTACAAGAGTATTTGGATTTTATTAAAGATAATGCGCAAGAGGAAATAGAAGTAGTGAAAGTACAAATCTATTTTAAAGGTAATGTTTCATTTATTGGTGTTTTTTTTAATTATAAAATTATATAGTTGAGTTTGTTTAATGTAATGTATATGATTTTTCATGTCAATTCTTATAATTTCATTTATCTTTTCTTACATATTTTAAATTTGTATTATTTTCATTTGACTCTTAATTCTTCATTTTTTTTCAATATAGAATTGAATAATTCATTAATAGAAGAAAAACATCAATAACACTACAAAAAATGAGGGTATAAATGACTTGTCCACAATGATTGTGGTAGTCATTTCTTGTCTACAATGATTGCAAAACAATCATTCTGTAGTCACTGTTGTGTTAGAGTCATTGTAAACAAGTAATTGTGAACACTTGTTTTTATTATAGTGTAAATAAAACGTTACCTTCTTAATAGGTTTGAACTTTCTCTACTTTTATTTTCTTTTGCGCATCACCTTGAATAAAATCCAAGTACTCTTGTAAGCCGTGCTTGATGTTTGAAACATATAATTAAAAGAATTTATGAGAATTGAAACAAAAAATTGTGATCTTTCATCTAAAACATTTTCAAATCATTGAGAAATTCACTCTCCATGGCCTTCACTTAAATAAAAGACTCTACTTCCTTCCTAATGTAAGTAAAATGATGATTTGTTGCTTTTCTCTTTCAAATTTAGATTTAACATTCTTTTTGGAAATTAGAAATCATGGTGATTTCTTGAGATGTACTCAAGAAGTCAAAAAGGGTAATCCAAACTATGAGGCGCCAAAAGGAAGGCAATACAACAATCAAGACATTTTTACAACCAAAAATAGAATGAAATCATGAGCTATAATACAAAGACAAAACCAAAACAACGGCATTGGACGACACAATGGAGACAAAGATGTGACAATAATTCTTGGTGATAAGGCAATGCAAACAACATTAAGATTCAACATCAAAATCAAGACTTTGATAGCATCTACGAGGAGTAGAAGCAAAGACCTTAAAAGATGTATTCAGCTAGGAAAAACAATGAATATAAGGAGAAAATAAAATGATTAACATACAATAGGATGAACCATGACAAGGTGACGATGATAGGATAATGATAATCTCAACCACATGTTGGGAAGACCAAAATTCTGAAGACCATGGTAACCACAACAAAACCATGGCGCATGAACATGTAGATTGTGGAATTTACCAAATTGAAAAAATACCCAAAGAGGTAGGGTTTGAACACTAGGAAGGCAATTTACTAGGTTTGTTGTATTAGGTTGTCACCTATGAATTCATAATAACCTATTGGTTTCTTTTCACTCAGGTAATTCATTATTTTTTTGTCACCTTGATTTAACAAACCCAATTATCTACTACAACAACATTCCTTTCTTATTCTTTCTTTCTTTATTCTAGTATTCTATTTTTTCTATTTTCTTGATTTTATATTGTTTTATACATATTTATTTTTTCCTAGACTCAAGTCTAATATTTTATATTTTTATCTCCAAATTATATCTTTCACAATTGATTATCTTAGTTCAAATTATATACTCCAATCCCTATACTAAAATATACTTCCTTCTTCCAAATGGAAAAACTAAATTCAAATTAGCTTCCTCCTAGTTCATATAGCTAGACAATTGGTTGAAAGAATTCAACTGTTTGCTTCATACCCATTGGTACTTCAACAACAATTATCTACCAATTAATAACTACTGCCTATTCACACTACCAAGTCCAATCCAAATTGGTAATTCAAAATATTTTAGCAAAATTTCACTTACTATATAATTGTATTGTCTACAGAACATGGTCAAATTCCACCCAAATCCACAATTGTAGAGCCAGCCAAAGAACAATTACAAATAAATTGACAACCACAAATTTAAGGGCCATAATGACCTACAATCAAAGAATCAAATCAACATGGTGACCAATCTGAGGCAAGAATGCCAAAGTATAAGGATAGTAGGGTGATTGCAAGAAAGACCAGTACTATTTTGCATCACATTTAGAGCGAAGTAGTTGTCATCCGCTATAACTTTTGAAGTATGAACCCGATGAACCAAGCGATGAACTTAAGATATTTATTAGAGATGGCTAACTTGATTGTAATCATATCCCTTTTTTTTTAATTTCAAAAAATTATTTTATATTTAAGAGTCAATTTTGCTAATTTATCACACTTTGAAGTTTAAGGTGAATTAGTACTAGAGAATACCAAAATTTAATGATTTAGAGTTGAATTTTTTTGGTCTATTCCCATAGTAGGCAAGCATGTGCCTACCAAGGGGCATCTAAAAATATATTACTTTATGCCTTCTACATTTGTGCAAATAAGGCTCCCTTGTATGTATACTTCTAAACATTGAAGATGGTTTCAACTTCATTTTTTTTGGTGAAATCTAATTATCATGAAGTCCATACAAATGATCAATTTTTAAATTTTTTCTTGCTCATTATTTTTTATTTTTTATTAATTTATACCTTGTTGTATCTATTTTTGTGACAAACTATTTTTTTTCATATAGTATTAATTGAGTACGTACAAGCAACATTTTTATTTATTTGTGTTGAATATGCATAGAGGCATATAAAATCTTTGGTTTGCCATGATATAATTAAAACAAATCTCCATAAGTATACAATTAACAAACTAAGCCAAACTATAAGTAAACTAAAATTGAACCAAACTACAAGTAAATAAAAATTGAACCTAGCAATAACAAGCCTAAACTCCATTACCACACCTATGACCTTCATGGATGTAGTTAATGATCTTCATGACCAAGTATATGAACTTGGTGACCCATTGCCTTCTCAACGTGGTGGTTCTACTATTTTGTAGATTTCTGGACGGGAGTTTCTGTGGCGCCGGCCCAAAATTGTACTCAAACAAGAGAACCGGGCAGCGGGCTGCCAAACATTCAAAGCCCTTAAAATGTACGACGGCGGTAGATACTGTCTGTTTCAGATGCCTTCCTTTGGAGTCGGTATCACCTTCGTGGTCCATAATGAGCTTCAGTTCTTGCAGACATTTCAATTTCCTTCCAACTCCGAGAACGATCGCAGCACTCCGTCATCATGTGAGCACAATTGCAATTCCTTTTCACGCATTTTCGTTCTCTTTTCCATGTGCTCTGTGCTCAAGTTTTGTGATGCTCTTTTGAGGTTTTGCGACAATACTTCCGTGTTTGAGTTTGGAGGGGTTGTTGTGTTTAGGATTAGAGTTCACAATTGGGGTTCTGTTGTTGCGCGGAGCACCTTTTTGGATTATTTCCTTGAGCAGAGGCGTTGAAGGTTCCTTGCTTCTTTCAGTAGGTTGCATTGTTCTGTTGCCACGGGGTTTCGTATCTGATCGTGAGATCTTTATATTAGGGCTCGGGAACGGGAGGAAGATACTTCAGTTGAGGAGGAAATCGAGGAGGTCGAGGCTGTGGATCCGAAGGGGGAGGTGGAGGACTCATGCAAGCCAAGATGTGTGAAGCAACTAATTTCGTATGAGGTAAGGAAGAGGCATTTGCGTCCAAGTTTAAGCACCTTTAAGCAATTTTACCAATATGTGGGAGTGTGCTTGCTTTGGGGGATCAGTATAGAGATCACTGGAGAGATCACTTTGGATACAACAGCCAAACTCTGTTGAGATCAAATATTTATCACTGTGTTTGATGATTACTTATGCCATCATTCAAAGTGGGAGTTTGTAGACCATTATTGAAGGGGCAGTAGACAACCCCATTTTCATTCAAAAATCAGTGGCTATAGACATGTAGCCATGTCATGCTTACACGCAACTTGCGAATTGAAGTCCAAACGAGTGTCGGAATAGATGAGGTAATGTTGGGGACAGGGTCAATATAGGAGATGGAATCAGTCGTAATGGTTTTTGTACCTCGACCTTGAAAGGATATGGTTAAGTCCGTGTCATGCTGGCAGCATATGAAAATCTCTCGGTGCAGACGTGTAGTTGGCGATGGAAGAGTCTCTCCGTGTCAGAGAACGAGAAACACAAGAGAAGTGTTTTGGGAAATATCAAGAATAGTAACCATTATTTCTTGAGAACCTTCGGTGTACTGTTCTACCTATGGACATGCTGTTTTGCAGGCCTGTGTGAAGCGTGTTGACAGTGATGAGCAAGGACAAAAACATTGTACTGGCCAGTACTTTGATTATTGGGGCTGCATTGATCAGTGTGTAAGTCTTTCAGCAAAACCCATTTACTCATGTATTTATAATGCTTTAATAGAACAGTGAATTACACATGTAGTTTTCACATGCATTCGAAGAGAATTTGGCCTCTGAGTTCCGTTCATTTCCTAAGTACAGTTGATGACCATCCGTGTGTTAAAATGTCATGCGCGGGTTAAGATCCGGAGTCTTAGCCAGCGAGGTATGTTTTATTTTGTAATACATTTGTCATCATGCAAAACCGGAGTTCTTTAGGAATTGTACTATGGCGAAAACAGGGCCAAATGACCATGCAATTTCTTCTAATGTTATGTTTATAGTAGGGTCATCAAACCCTTTCAAAGTGGAGGTCCTGACCTTGTTTTAATGAATGTATGGTTGAATCTAATGAATAATATCGTGAATAACTTTTGTCTAGCCTTTTTTTGTGGTTCAATCATGAATCTGAAATAGGTTGAATTTTAGGATAACTCAATCGTCCTAGAAGTTCTCTGAAGACGCTGGTCAGATTTACAGCTTAATTCTTATAAACTTTTCATGAGGACAGAGATCTTCTTCATCTGAGGTTCTTTACCTGTAGAGGATGTAGAGGTTTGGTTAGTGATGATTTGGGATACTTTGGTTTTGACAATTGTATAACAATTGTGTTGAGTTCACTGGCATTGCTATCTTGGGCACTGTACAGGCTGCACCCAAGGTCTTTCGCAAGTTAGCATGAGAAGGTCACCTTCTGGGAAATATTATTGGCTCTGCTGAAGGTATGTTTAAAGATTCGCAGAAGAATGACGGAACATCTCCACCCCAGAAGACGTATGAACTCGGCTACACATCTGCAACGACGTCTAATTTCTGCTAGTAGGAGCTAGCTAGTTTACGAGCTGGGCATTTTTCTTCAGGAAAGGCAATACAGAATGTGCTAGGATATAGCTGACTGATTTCGAACAAAGTTTTTCTGATAATATAATACGCTGAAGTGAAGTTGTGCACTTTAGCAGGAGTAATCTAATCATCTTTTAAGGTGGAAAGCTTCAATTGATATTTGGCAGAGCTTACATAAAGAGATTTTCTGGTTGAATGTTTGCTGTACTTTTATTTTATTTCTAAAATCAGTGGACATACCTCAACAGACATGTAGTTTTTAACCCCTAAAAGACCTAGTGGCAGTTGAAAGACCAATTCAAAATTTGGGTAGATTCCAAGTTCTTTCAGAAGTACGTCAAAGATTCTCTTACGGCACTCTGGATTGCACTCATGGTAATGGTATGAGGTCACGTTTTACAAAACTGAAACCTGCAAGGTCGGTTAACAACCATGATGCTTCAATTGAATATCACTAGTACAGCAGAGGTAGTATGATAAATTTGAAATTAGTCTGGTTCAGGGTTGGAATAACAGTATTCAGAACCGGGACGATACCCAGATTTACAGTGAAACCCACTGTCCATACCAAGTGTTCACAGTAAGATTTTTTTTTGTATAGAGAGATTGTTTGTTAGAATGGCATTTGAGAATGTTTTCGCGATCTCAACTTCAATTTTCCCACATTTTTTAATTAAGGGGATATTCATTTAAATGACAATTTTCAATGATTTTGACCATTCAATGCATAACATTTGCATGGTTCAGGTTTCCACGTCAAGGGTCGAGCTCTACTATGTTTTGATATGATTGCAGTACCATGCACGTGGTTCACCGTTTGCTCTTAACATACCTCGGAAGGCTAAGTGGAAGTGCGGAGTCAAATGCTAGTGTGCTAGTGAAATTTTATAAAATGTGTGTACCAAGAATCAATCACCGCCTAAATTATATAGATCTCGTTGATTTCAATTGGTGACTTGGGTTGGGGTGCATATAAGGTAAACTACCTGATTATGGAATAAATGGGAACAAGTCCATTGTGAGCAAAGTTCTAATGATGCTGTACATTTCAGAATTTGAATGTACTATAGTGCAACAAGCCCATTGTGGGCAAAATTCTAATAGCTATTAGAATTTTGCCCACAATGGGCTTGTTGCCGTTTAATTCGTAATTAGGTAGTTTACCTTACCTTGCTCTTCATGGACTTGCTTCACCCTTGTGTTGGTCATGGGATCCTTGCAATTTATCAAAGGTATAGGGTTCCTCTCTAAAGTCATTGATTTGATCCTGTTAACAACAATTGCATCAATGATACCAATCAATATTGTACACATTGATTAAATGTTGACTACCATTGGATAACAAAATAAAGCCTTTTTATTTGATTCTTTGATTTGTGGTTTAGTAATAACCTAAACCTTTTCATTTCAAATCTTTTTTCATTCTCTAAACATGAAGTTTTAAAAAAATTTGAAACAATTTTTCTTAGTATAGAGAATGAAAAATGCAATTACAAATTGAATATAAGGTAAAATTCCATTTTCCAAAGTTTTTTAAAATTCGAAACAATTTCTTTTAGTATAGAAAATAAAAAATGAAATTACAAATTGAACATAAGGTAAAATTCCATTTTCCAGTATTAGTGGTGAATGCTGACCATTGTACCATTTTAAAGCCAACTGGACATGATTTTTGAAGCTTAGGTATATGAATTGAGCATCTCTTGCTATTTTAATATGGAAGGCATGTAGTAAATTATGACACTACAATACATGTGAACCTCTACATGTTGCAAGTAGGGACTAGTAGAAGATTTCTAGCACATACAACATTATAATGTGTAACAAATAATATATATTTTAACTTTTTAGCCATTGGCAAATGGTGTAGATTTAATTTATTACCTTTCTGGCTATTGATAAAAATATTACATTTGAATTTTATCAAATTTTTGGCTATTCTAACACATAGAAGGTCAATTTATAAAGGATGTTTTAAGGACTTAAAGCATCTATAGTTGCACACACCAAGGGTTTAACATGTGACAAACTTGGAAGACAAATTGTTTGGACCCCCTAAAATATTCTCATAGCATTCAATCCTAGCAAGTCAAGCAATGGCCATTTAAAACATTATTCGTTCTAAATTTAGTAAGCTTTATCCTATATTCCACTTGGTGATTGATTAAATGACTTTTTATGGGGCACATTTGTTGAGCATGGATGGGAGACAAGAATTTTGAGGACTCTTCAAGGATAGATGTAAACATTTAGCGTATTGAACTTGACAAGTACCAATGGAGATGCTAAATTTTTTTTTTGAGGATGTAGTAGAATGTGAAATTTCCATGTAACATATATGAGATTTTAACGCTTACTGAGGTTACAAGAATATTGGTTTGTCTCTACTCTCTAGAGTCCTAGTCAAAAAGTCTTTGGACAAATTCACTTTGTACTTGCTCACCTATGTTTTCTCTCAAAATTTGAAACCACTCCCTTTTCCTCAAACAAACCTTCAATAGTCCTAAATTTTGCAGAACATGTTGTATACAACAAAGGAAAAATCCCAAATAGTTGAAATGCTCAAGGTTGGTCAAAAAGTGACTTGAGATTGTTGTTGCTGTGGACATGCCCCAACAAACAGTTTCGTCCATTGTTAAGATGAATTGCACTTAAAACATTGTCAAGACTTCACCATGTACTAAAAGGTCGAAGAAGCTCTCATAATGGGACACTCAGATCATTGTTCAAGTGGCCCAAAAAATAGGAGGGCAACTTTGGTCAAAATCACCCACCTCTTGTGAGTCCAAGCACTTGATGCAATAATTAGACAAGTACCGAAAGATTATAGACAACTGATCATAGCAAGAACACTTACAAAAAAACCATTTCTTTCACAAGTACATCGAGAGAAGCACAAACGAACATAAGGACTACACCGTGGAGGAGTGGAAGACTGTCATTTGGACAGATGAGGCAACCTTTGAAATGGGCAAAAACTTGCAAGAAATTTGCGTTTGGCGAACCACCTTAGAAACGTATCAGCAAGATTGTGTAGACCCAACCTTTTAAGAGTGGCAGGATATCAGTGATGAGATGGGGGCACTTTTGCAACAATTTGAAATCCACTTTTTAGGGTTTATGGTAAGAGAAAGGCAAACTGCTGATGATTTTGTGGAAATTGTCTATGAGGGGCCGCTAAGAGAATTTTTGTTAGTGGTCCCTGGGACAATTCTCATGGAAGATGGTGTTTTAGTGCATCAATGCATCGTAGTATGGCACCTAAAAAATGGAGAGAAAATTGAGGATTGCACAAGTTAGAATGACCAGCACAATCACCAGATTTGAAACCTAAAGAAAATGTGTGTCATGATAAAAAAAACAGGCTTTGCTGAAACACTCAATGGCCATCAAGAGTGTTGAGGATATGAAGAAAGTTATACAAGAGGTCTGGGAAGAGCTGGACATGGAAAAACTTGAACCTTTGGTTGGAAGTATGCCTCCACGACTTAACCTCAGTGATTGAAACCAAAGCGGTGGTAGATTTGGTGCAGGTGCTCGAATAACGACTGCCCAAGTGGCTCAAAATTTTGGCTGTGCTACTGCAAATTTGGTGTCGAGTGTGGCGGTTGCAGGGGTCAACATTTTTAGTTTGTCCGAAGACTTTCCGAAGGGACTATAGAAACAGTAAAGATTAATTTTCACACAATATTAGTTATTGCTGGACCATGCTCGCCGTGGATGCTCCTCGTACGTACGTTGTCCTGTCGTCGTTGCGAATCATTTTTAATTTCCATGTCAGTCATTGCTGAAGCATTAGTGCAGACGGCCGACTTCCAGAATATGAGTCCGAAATGCTTTGCAGCAATGCCGGTTAATTGTGGATCCCGATGCCTTGAATTTCTACTGTAGTCGGTAATGACACCATGAAGAAAAGATAAGATACTGGTAACAGTTGTACGCGCCTTCGATTGTAATTCGTTACTTAAATCAGGCGTCGAGTATGGATGACCAATTGACCATTTCCTGTCAATCTGAGGAATCTGAGACCTGGCATACCTCTTCTCATGCATGTGCAGACAAACCTCTTGATCTGTTCATGTAGCTAGGCTTCCGACTGGCATGGTGATCGTGACCCGCAAGCCATGAATTATTCAATTCGTGGGACCACGCGGTTGAGGAAATTGTGACTTATTAGCGTGCAGTTTTTCGGGCGACGAACAACTTGCCGTGAGGCCGGACAACCATGCATTTCCAGTCCATCTGGAATCAATTCGAAGGCACCCAATCTGAAATCAAGTGAACACGTCTTAGTAACGTTTAACGTTTCTCTTAGAACGGGGTGAAATTCTTGTGTAACATATGAATGACTATCCAAGTAACAAGTATACAGATTTATCTGTACAGTACCCGCATTGCAAGAAGGGAAAGCTGAATGTACAGCTGCCTCGGGGCGCTTATTGTCGGAGTTACAATTGCGCGCTCGGGAGTACCCCTATTCCCCATTTTCACTGATCTCATCGACCTTGTTCCCGGACTTAATCGGTATCACGCAAATGTTTGTCATGGAATTGCTATTCACGCAATCGATAAACATTGAAAGATGAAATTTTTACTGTCCGCGCAATCGATAAGCACTGAATGGTGAAGTTTTTACTGTCCGAAGCTAGGACCAGGCTTTGCGAAATTTCCAAATAAAAAAACTTGGATGCCGTCAATGTCAATGGGATCAATGGCACCTCAAGAAATTTGGAGTTGTGCCCCCCTAGCTGGTCCACGGGGTATGAAAGTATTCAGGCGAATCCATGGTAGGAGCTTCCGTCACATGGAAACTCCAAGTTTATCGAGGGCGTTTATCAACCCTGCGGAGCATTTTGATGCCTACCTTGGTCCGTCATGGGGGCCGCGTTCTGTCAGGGTTCACTCGAAGTAAGTTATGTGTATTACTGTATTTGCCACCAGGTCTCTGTTACCCACTGTGACCGATTCTTTAAAGTCACAACGTCCAGTCTTCCAGGCTCGATGCCTGCGCCTTTGGTATTTAAAGTCATAAAGTCAACGCTTCCCATCCCATCTGCCTGAATCTCTGCGATGTAGGAGCTGGATGAACAGTGGATGTTCTACTCCAATTGGCTCTTCCTACCTTCACTGTTGATACTACAGTAGGTGCGATGCATCCTCGTAATTTCTGTTATGCCGAGGGTGACTAAATGGCGAACTGACAGCAAGATTGCAGTTATAGTCGGAGTCTCGCGGTCTCACGCCCTCATTTTCCCGTGTCTCGTGTTTGTTTTGCGCAGGGTGTGCTCTCGCAAGGCAGTTTTCGCGCGCTTTGGTATTGCAGGTTTTTGTTTTTTTAACGTTTTCTCCCTCATGTTCTTCTCCTTCTGGTTTTGCTCTTTATTATGACCTTCCTAGCTAGACCATCTCGCTCACTTGCCACGAGATCATTGAAAACGGCTTTTCTGGGTATCTATAAACCATATATGTGAACATTGAACTGTGTCAACTGTTCCATGTGAACACACAACTGTGAGCATAGAAACATAGAACTAGTATGCCTCAGCAATTGGTTTAGTCGGCGAGCTTTGATACACTTCAATCATTGAGGAACCATTAGTCTACGGGGTCTGCTGTTGGAGCAAGGACTAATTGCTGGCATGGACACTAACAGGGATCGCTGGTTCGTTGTCTGACTTGAAGAATTTAAGGTCAGAAAGGAGGGAGTCGCTCAGTGTACCGGTAATATTTGGTGGCGGTAGTACAAGATGCAGTCTCCGATTCTTCGCCCGAGTTTGCAATGGCGCTGCCTGCTGCTCGTTTTCATGGCCATTCCAGTGGCAGCCACTCCCGAGGAAGGTACGCTGATGGATTGGTGTGATGCTGTTTCGTTTTGCCTTAAAGACGAGGCCATTCGATCTCGAAATCGATTGCTGCGGTCTACGAATGCATGTGTCCGAATTGTGGCTCTCCATGATTCTTGATATATCTCCAAACCTTGCCATCTTCGATCGGGGTAAGCTTACTTACATGTCAACACTGTGCATCGTGGACTGCCTTCACAAGCTAGCCTGTTCACAAGCTGGGTCTTTAGAAACCCCGTGTGAAACTTGGTTTGATCCACTCCAAGGGATCACAATCCTCGATTACGTTGCGTGGGCCAGATCAAACTGCCGTTTAGAGTGCGAGTCAAAACCTGTACTGGTCATATAGTTTTCTTTTCAGCTTTTCTCCCAGCGAAGGGGCATTCGCACCAAAGGGATATCTTCATCTGGAGAGGGAATAAATAACCCTCAGTCAGTGAGATTGATATTTTTCATTGTTGTAAATGCACAAAATACCCATATACAAGGAAATGTTAAAAATTCCTTCTAATGTGTTTAGGAAAATGTGGATATGTTTTACCACAAGGAATTTCAAAGTAAGCCCTGTGTACTTGAGGGGTATTGGTAGTAGTAATACTACATGTTCTTGAAGTTGGTTCCAAAGTTATTTGGAATCTTTGATTGTGTATCACTTTTTATTTTATTTTATTTTGCATATTTTATCTCTTATAATGCATCTATTTTTGTCTTCTACAAGCACTTGAACCAATCTGCTATTTGTCTTGTTGTGATGGGGAGATCTTTATACTTGGGAGTTTTCTTATCTGTTTGATGTCTTAAATGAAATTCTACTAGGTACTATACTCAGGAATTGGTTACAAACTATGACCAATACACCTCATGAGATAGCAAGCTGGAGAGATTATATTTCGACAGATCCGTGCTATATAAATGCGAGTTGGTATGGAATCTCATGTGGGAGAAGCAACAACGTCGTGAGTATGTGAGTCCTTGATTGCAGTGCCTCCTTTATGCATCTGTAAATGTGTTTGAATAGTGTTTCTTGTCTTCTATTGCCTTGCAAATATCGGATCACTTGAAATCTAGTACGTTGCTAGATTTTCAAATACTTAAACCACTTGTCGTTTATGGTAGAGTTGAAGGGCGGTTTAGATTGCAATACCCAATAATCAGTTCTTTGGTCTACAAAATTGAAAATTTCTCTCTATATATAATTGACTCAATTAAGCTTTTTTTTGCTTTTACTAGAGATCTTCAAAGTGTTCCAATATCGAGGGGTCTTCAAAGTGTTCCAATATCAGGACTATTGGTGCCAGAACTTGGGCAACTATCACATCTTACTTTCTTGTGAGTACTAGTACTAATTTTGTGATAGATTGATATTGTAATGGTGCTCATTTTTTGCTAGTTGTGTAGTAAATTTGAAGGCATCATTCTTGTTGAACGTTTAGGTGATAAATTTGACTTTGCCAAGTGTATACTATGAAACTCAATGCTTATGCTCGTCTTTAAGCCTAGAAAGTTGCTTACTAAAATATAATTGAACTTGATGTACAAGTTTTGAATTATTGTTACAGGAGATTGGATTACAACAAATTCACTGGACCTATACCTCAAGAGTTTGGAAACCTTACAGCTCTTACCTATTTGAGTTTGTCAGGAAACCTTTTAAATGGCTCCATTCCTACCTCTTTGGGAAAACTTACCAAATTGGAAGATTTGTAGGTTCAAACTCCCTTAATCTCCATAGATTCCAATTTGGCCTATTCTTTTGTTGCTTTGTAATAAGACATATCTTTTTGAGCGAAGTTGGCTACAAATAATCTTGAGCAAATTGGAAGAATGCTACTTTTCTAACTATATCAAATATTCTAGAAATCTTTAAAAAATTTAACATATGCTTTGTCCGAAAAGAGTGCAACAAATTCTAGGATATAGTATTGAAAATCATTGATATTGTAATCATGCTCAATTTTTATTAGCAAATTTGAAGGCATCATTCTTGTTAAATGCCATTGTAATAAATTTGACTCTACCAAGTGTGTGTGCAAACTCGATGCTTGAGCCCGTCTTTGAGTCTAAATAATTGTGTACTAAAATATAATTGAACCTGATATATACAAGCTCTGAGTTATTGTTACAGACAGTTGGGCGGCAATGGATTCACAGGACCTATACCTCAAGAGTTTGGAAATCTTTCAGCTCTTATCAAATTGAGCCTCTTAGAAAATCTTTTATACGGATCCATTCCTTCCACTTTGGGCAAACTCAACAAATTGGAATATTTGTATGTTCAATCTTCCTTCAATTCCATAGATTTTAACTTGACTTATTTTTTTGTTTCTTTGTAATAAGGCATATCTTTCTAAGCTAACTTTGTTACAAGTAATCTTATTAATAAGAAAATTGGAAGAACGATTCTTCTAAAATTATATAAGATATTCTAGTAATCTTTCAAATTTATACAATATATGCTTTGTCCAAAAATGTGCAGCAAATTCTAAAACATGGCATTGAAAAACATAGTCCACAAAATTCTTAATGTTGACCGTGATATGCTTTTGGTCTATTGCTATAAAGATTTTAATGAAAACACTTTAACCAAAAGCATACCTTTAGAACTAGAGAATTTTTGAGCTCTTATTGGTCTACCTTTGAGCGGAAACCGATTAAATGACCCTATCACATTTTTTTATAGTCCTGTCCAACATATTGAAAACTCTATATGTCCAAATTCTTCCTAATCGAAATCCATCCATTAAAGTCAACCTTGAAGCAACCTATTCTTTAATTAGTTCAACAGTGGAATTTGTTTCAACTTTGTCAAAATTGAACTCTTCTTCTATTGCTCATTTTGACTTGTAGCTTTTTTATCTAGAATGGAAATAGTAGTTCACCTTTGGTATGGGATTGCCTTGTTTGGTGGTTTTGTGCAGTGACCTCAGTGGCAACAACTTTAGTGGACTATATCTAGAATCATTTGCAAGCTTTCCTTCCCTTACTACAATGTAAGTCTCCCCATTGGATTGTTAAAAAATTGGGCTTTCTAAGTCACAACCTATGAATGCATTGATGTTATCTATGTAGAGATATTTGTAAGATAGTTGGAGATTGTCTATTTGCAATCTTTTGTGTTGAAGTTCGCTCGGAAGTTCGTTGACAATGGAGTAAGTTATGTTTCCTTAGTTGTTTGATCCCCCAAGTTTGTGCTAATATATGAGTTTCTGAGCTATAGATTAGAGATTTCCTTTTGATTCCAACCTATATTTTTTATGTTGTGTTTTTTCTTTGACCTCCAATAAGTAGTTGTATCTAATAATCAATAATGGAGTCTGTCCCACCATTTTAGACTTATTGACGTGTGTAGAGTCAATTTTTTAATCAATTCAAACATTCGAGGCGTAGAATAAGAGATATGGAAGTTGGAAATTGATCATGAGTTCATCGAGCTCTGAATGAGAAGAAGTGAAATATATCTCATTAGAATAATTAGGCAAAGCTATATTAGGATTCATGCTTGTTTTTTTCAATCTTCTTCTTTTAATCACAACATGGATTAGATAAGACTCCAATACCTTAACCCTTGAAGGACCAACGTCATTTTTTTGTCTGAAATCACTCAGAATTGCCATTTCTGTTGCATTCACCCAAAAAAGCAAATTTTTTTTTTTTAAAAATCTAACCAAAAGATTTTATCATACAAATTAGAAGATATCAGCATTCAAAGTTGAAACAAAATCTTTTTTGTAAGTTGGCTTGCAATTTCATATGACTTTGACTACCATTTGTGGAATTTTTTTGTACTACAGACTTTGAATTTTAAAAAAATCGTGTTGAAGAACTGAGTTGAAAGTCTAGGAATTCTTTTTCATAAAAAGAGCATTTGATTTTCATTCTTAATAAAATGGTTTAGTAGAAGTTAGTCCAAGATTGAAAGAAAAACTAAATCGTTGATAGTTGTAAGATGGGATTGAAACACAATAATCCCTATGGTGAGATTGTTTCAGGAAGCAAACTTAACATTGTCAAAAAAATTGAAATGTTTTGAAAATTGCATTCATAAATGAATCCTATAAGTTATTTTTTCAAGAAGATGCTTGAAAAACAAGATTGTTCTTAACTTTCTCATTACTAACTAGTCCAAATATAATGAATAAAAGCTTCACATGTAAACAATAACATGATATCTAAGGGGAAAAAATTTAAGTTGAGATGTTTTTTGTATTGCTTGCGTAGTTTAGTTCTTGGCTTTTGTGGTATAACTTTTTCTCTCATGCACCAATTGAAATATAAATTATATTCCTACAAAGCTAGTTAGTTTTTCTATCTTATGAGGAGTTTCAAAAAATTTGACCAACAATTGAGGTTATAAGAACCTATCCAAAATCCATTTTGCCTTGCAAGGAGACAATGGCCCTTTAGGGGTTAAGATGGCTTTGGAATTGAATGAACATCTAAATTTACAAGGTCGCAACTAATCAAATGGGATATATTTGACTTTGTTTCTCATTCAAATTTTAAAGTTTAATGAACTCATTTATCAACTTTCAATCTCTATATCTCCTATTCTATGCCTCTAATGTTTGAATTGATTAAAGAGTTGAATCCATACGGGTTTCAACTAGTCTAGAATGATGGGATGTGCTCTAGTGATTATAAAATACAATTACTTGCGAGAAGTCAAATGAAAAACATATCATGAAAAAAGGGTTGGAATCAAAGATATCTCTTTTACAAGCCTTAGTTTTAAACTTGTTTTCAAAATCGGCTATAATGTTTTTAGTAGGTCATTGTTAGAAGATCTTCATTGACAAAAAAACTGACATTTCGCGGGTTGTTTTCTTTCTATAGAAACCTTGAGTCAAGTTTCATTTCAGGGATACTCAATGTAAGTCGAATTTTTGAATTATTGAGCACTACAAGTGCGACACGTAATCACTCTCAAATGAGGCAATCAATGGACTTGATGAACAACAATATCACAAATGTTATTCTTATGGTTGACAACTTGCAAATTCCTTCTACAATTGGCCTAAGGTAAGGAATTGGCAATTGGCCTCAATAACTCATTAAACAAATCTAATATTGATTGAGAATGTCACTCTTCTATCCTTATCATAGGTAGAGGTTCCAAAAAAAAAGAATAGTTACATCATTGATTGTATTCTAACTTATAAAATACTCATCAACTTTGCCTTTGTAAGATTGACTACAATTGGTCTAAGTGTTTTTTTAGAGGGAATTAATTAGCGGAATTTGAAACTACCTTTATTAAAGAGCATAGTTCGTTGTAGTAGTTCTTGAGGTCTAAATTGTTTTTCAAGCTAAAGAAATTTTGATATTTGATTATTATGAACAGATTGCAAGGAAACCCGTATTGTGATGGTTCAATCAACGAACATGATGACCTCAAGAGATGTTTATGTCAATATTATTTATTTTGCTATTTGCCCGACTATCCCAAAAGTACGTTCAAAAACTTGGCTGAGGAATTCTATGCTCTCCAAACTAGTTTGTAGCATTATCTTGAAGTGATTTCTATACAAATTTCTTTACAAATTTCTATGCAACCTTGTTAGTTGATAAATTATATTTTGGATGGTGCAGGACCCCATGGACTACCCATTGGGATGATAATTGGAATCATATGTGCTATAGTTTTTCTGCTTGCAATATTTATAGGAGTGATCATCATGAGCCTTGCAAGATGCAAACCATCCAAGTTGGAAGACGAATATAAACAAAGTTAGCTACACTTCCTTATGTATTGATAAGTCTTGGAATTTTGTGCATTGGTTTGGTTTATTGTAAGGATTTTCTTTTGATGTAGAAAGTCTTTTTTTGTTTCAATGTTTATATGTGAATGTAGCAGAATGAAGTGATGAATGATTCTCACTTAACTTAGACCATTTACTAATTATGTTAGATGCATCAAGAATCTTAGTAGACCCCACTTCAAAGAGTCCCTCATGTCTTGATATAAAAAATGAAAAATGATTATATATAATTAAATAATGGTATAGCTTGGCTAGTGTGAAAATTTTCCAATTTTGATGGAGTAGTGAGTGAAGGGACGTTCTCCTTGCTTTTTGAAGATTAGTTATACAATTGTGGTATTTAGTGCAGAATTTGCAGAGTTGGAAGTGAATCCTCAACCATTTTTATACAAATTACTTCGTATTGCTACATTAGAGTTCAATGAAAGCACAAAGTTAGGAGAAGGAGCCTTTGGGACAGTATACAAGGTTTGAACTTTGCGGCTTAATATAGTCTTCACACATTTAAATTTAAGTGTTTTTTTAATTTAATTTTGGTGCTTATATACCAACAAGTTTCTATTCTAGTATGTTACATTCTTAAATAAGAGTTTATTTACCATAGTGTGCCAATCATTGTAGTAGAATTTATAGTAGAATTTTGATTACTTTGTATATATTCACATTGTCATATTAGCTTTGTAAGTACATAAGTTTCTTCATTTCTCATCTTTTGTTTATTAAATAACTATTGCTACAGGGTACACTACCAAATGGAAATGAAGTGGCTATTAAGAAACTTAAGCCAAGGCTTGTTGTACAAGGTGAAGTAGATGACTTTTTGAATGAAGTGTCCTTCATCACCAAAATGAAGCACCCAAACTTGGTAAATCTAAAAGGTTATTGCATCCGTGGCAAAGAGCGGATGTTGGTCTATGAATATGTTGAAAACATGGATGTGGAACAATCCCTTCTACGTAAGTTTCACACTTCTAATGTGATATTGATGCATGTAAAATTTTTATGCATTATATTAGAATTGTGCATCCAATGAGCGAATGATTCAAGTAGATCATAAATTCAAACCTCTAGAAGTTGTGTATATATATATATTTGTGTTTAAATCACTTATATTCAATGTCTTTAATATGATCATGGATAGTGGGTAGAAACTTGGAGGCAATGACATGGCCGGTGCGTTTCAACATTTGTTTGGGAGTTGCTCAAGGACTACACTACCTTCATGAAATTGTAACGCCTCGGGTGATTCATCGAGACATCAAAGCAAGCAACATTTTATTGGGGGCACAATATGAGCCAAAGATTGGTGACTTTGGTTTAGCTTTATTATTTCCAGATAATGAAACACACATTTCTCTTGCAACTATTGCCGGAACAAAGTAAGGACAGTCTTGCATAATTTTTCAATTTCTCATAAAACCTAACAAGTATGATTGTTGGGAGTTGTATAATTTGATTAGTCAATGAAATAAAATAGAAGTCCTATGATTTCCTATGTTTTTGATATGAAGTATTGTTTTATAATATTTGTGCAGAGGTTATCTTGCCCCAGAATATGCATCGTATGGACAACTAAGTGAAAAGTCAGATATTTATAGTTTTGGAGTGTTGTGCTTGGAAATTGTGAGCGGAAGAAAAAACATCGATCAAGCAAAGCCTCCAAATCAAGCTTATTTGGCAACTTGGGTAATATGAGCTTTTTTATGTTTATTTCCATTTACTATTTCTAAATTTACTTAAAAAATCTTATCAATTTCAATACTTGTCTATGAAATTGCTACTCAAGCTAGTATTGTGGTTTATATATTTACTTATTTACTTTTTATCATTTATATTGACAAATTTAAATATAACAATAAAAGCATGATGTAGTCATACAAAACTATGGGCTAAGTGCTTGTTTGTTGCAACTTGTAAATGAAAATTCAATTAATTTGTATCCCTTTATTAGGTAAATTTTTATTCTCATTGATCATTTGTAATCTTTTAGATTGTAATGTCAAGTCAAATCTGAAAGAATAAGTAGAGAATGGATTTTTTAATGTTTTATAAAAAAATTGTTTGCCATTTATTTAAGCTTTTTAACATTTTTAGTAGATTTTTGGAGGTATGTGCTTAGGGGTCATTGCAAGAATGATTGGCAGGTTTTTGTATTGTTTTGCTTGTTTTCATATTTTTTTTAGTAATGTTTAAAATTAGAAATATAGTTTTTAAATATAAAAATATGACCAATGTATATTTCTTTAAGAGGATAGTACTTTCAAGAATGAAAAGCATAGAAAAATTTCTAAGTAAGAGAACTAGAAATCTCAAGAAAATAGATACTTTGATTTTCTAATTTATAAAAAATAGGAAAAACAACTTGCAAAGAAACTAAAAACTAACCATTTGTAAAGAGTTCATCACTTGATGTTCTTTTCACCAAGAGAATGAGCTCAAAACCATCTTCAATGTTAAAAAAGTGCAAGCACCAAGTAGTCCTTGTACAAATGTAGAGGACATATAATAATCTATTTTTAGATGCCTGTTTAGATGCCCATAGTAAGAACATGTTTGCCTACTATGGGAATAGACCACAAAAATTTCAATTCTAAATCAATAATTTTGGGTACTTGATAGTACTCAAAAACCTTAAAGCTAAAAGTATGATAAATTAGCAAAATTGACTTTTTTATATAAATGACTTTTTTAAATTTTTTGAAAAATAAGGGATGTGATTCAATAGAAACATCCTTCTTCAATGAATAGTTCAAGTTCATTGCATTCATGCTTCAAAAGTGACATAATTGAGTACTGGTGTTTCCTACAATTCTACAAACACCCTTAGTACCATTACTAATAAATTTTAGTGTTCAATATATATATATATATATATATATATATATATATTTCTTTTTGAAGAATGGAATTTTAGATTTTTAATGGTTAAGTAAGGTCTATTTTTTATGATAATTTGCAGGCATGGTCATTATACGAAAAGAAAAGTTTGGAGGATTTAATTGATCCATCATTGCATCAACATGTTGATGAAGTGAAAAAGATGCTACACTTAATCAACATAGCTCTTTCTTGTCTTCAACAATTTCCTCAAATGCGCCCTTCGATGAATGATGTGCAAAGTGCAATGCAAGGAAATATGAAGCTGGAGCCATTTCCTATGAAAGAGACAATTTACTTTGATAGCATATTAGAGGAGACAACTGTATCGAGTTCCTTGTCCATAGAAGGTAAGTAAATTTTGTGTTTATTAATGAAAAATTATTTAAATGGGGATTTATGAAAGTATATTAACAAAAAATTAGAATTGAAATTACAAATATTTTGGTGAAGTATCATGTAGATTTGTATAGGGTTTTTTTACCTCTGGCTCATCAAAATGCAAAAAATAGAACAAAGACAAAGACAAAATAAAACAATTGTTTAAAACTCAAAGACAAAGAGAATAGGTTATGAGAAAATTTATTCACTTGGCTTTTGGGATGTTCTTCAATTGAAGTTTGTCTCCTTTATTAACCTTCAACTTATATTGAAGAACTTGACAACATAAAAGATTTTGTCACAGATTATTTATTGAGGAAAGTCTTGTGTCCTACTATAATTATGTTTTGCAAGTTGTTGCATGTGAAGTCTTTTCATATAATTTTGTCCTTTTTCATCTTGTTTTTGAAACATTCAGCAAGCAAATGCTTTTAAAAATTATGATTTAAAAAAAAATAGTTTAGCTTTGCAATAATGTATTAAACAAAACCACTAACACTCGTGATTGGTTTATGCAATGTGCATCAATAGGGAGTGTACAATCCACATAAGAACATGCAAAAGGATCTTCCCAAGGTACAACAACAAAACAATATATGCAACATTTTTCATTTTCTTACAACCATCCATCAATTCTTGTTACATTGAAGAGATTCAATGTGTATGTATTGTTCGTAGTATCTCCCAAAATGACCATCCAAAAGGATAGTACATCTAAATCTTGTAAATTTTTCTTTTCCTAATAATAATAGTGTCATACTAGTAAATTAGTGACTACTTCACACCTTTACTTATTGCCATATCTTTGGAATCTTAGTGTATTGGCAAAAGTTTACTAGCAATTCAAAAAGACATGTCAATTTCTAAGTGGAATGTTTTGAAAGTATCACAAATGATTATCCTTTTAGTCATAAACATTTAATTTTTTTGGATTTAAAATGTTTGCAATTGAATATCAATTGGTATTTGTAATCCTTATTTGGTGTTAGAGGAAAATACAATTTTTGTTAGAATTTGGATGTATTACATTTGGCATAAGTAGCAATGCTAGAGTAACACCACTAATGTATTTAAATAAGGTTTTGAGCACGGTTCCTATTATTAATGTTTGTAGTTGAATATCATTTGGTATTTGAAGTCTCTGATAGTGTCAAAGGGAAACACAATTTTATTAGAGGTGGTTGATGTTTCATTTAGTATAATTACTAGCTTTAAAGTAACAACATCAACAGTCTAAATAAGGTTTTGAGCATGGTTTTTATTATTAAATTGTTAAAATTGTTGTCGAATCATATTGGTAGCTACAAAGGGATTCAAGATTCTTTTCAAATTCATTTTTGGGGCCCTATATGAATAAACTATGAATCTTAGTGATAAAAATTAGATGTACCTATAATTAAACCTGTTTAAGCTTTCATGTATGAGTGTTATATATTTTAAACAAGAATCTACAGGGATGGATTTACAAACAAGACTGACACAACTAAGTAGTTATTTTAGTTCTTCTTGCCAAATTGTTGTGGATGACAAGTGGTTGCAATATATGCCTCCAAATGCAAAAATGTGCAATTCAATGATAAGTGCAAATTGTAAAGGACAATTGATGCACCTGTTACTATTCACATCAAAATATCAAATGTATAAGAGTCTAGTTTCATCATATGTTAATAGCAAAATTTGAAGTATAGTATGGTCAATAAATATTGTCATATCTTACTAATGATTATTCAATATGACATTTGATTGCAAAATATTTCAACAGTTTTAATCTCAATGCAAGAATAGCACATTATTAGAGGTGCTAAACATTTTTATTCTAAATTCATCATCTAACATTCAGGATTTCACAATATGTTAATGGAAAATATTTCAAAATCTTGAAACAAAGATACTAAAGCCATTACATTCCAAAATAATTGATGGTCACTAAATAGTGCAATACATATTAGTTATTTACTACACAACTTAATTAATTCAATTAGTGTGAGACATATTAATTATTTATATCATATTTTACTAATAGAGAGAAATTTGTTCTCAAGACTCTAATGATTTTACAATAAAGAAGATTAAGTTAATTTTAATACAGAAATGCAATCTATACATGATCATATGCATAACAATAATTATACAGATATACATAACAATATACTATTGAATCATTGTATAGTATGCAATGAAATTTTAATTTAATTCAAAAAATATACTACGTATATATTTAAAGAAGTCTGAAAAGAAATCATGAATTATAGTCGTAGAGACAACAAAATCAACAAGTCTTTCTTGCAATCCCACATTTCCTTTTTGCCACCATAAATACTAGTATTTAGTAAACAAGAACGGTATGACTGTAAGGCCCTGTTCTTGGTAAACAACAATATTACTTTATTGATAGTAGATAGAGGGAAAATTAAACAAAAATATTTAGATAAAAGTGAATAGCAAGAAAATTGATAAAGATGATTTCATTTTACGTGGCAAGTGTTAGAACTATTTACATTAGTTGATTGTAAGTTGTTACTAAAAAAATCAATGAAAAAAATTCAACCATATATTATTGTAAAATTTATGTCACTTTGCAAAATTTTTTTTTGAATATTTGTAGTAAAATCATGACTTTTAGGCTATATGTTCTATAATTTTGGTTTTTTATGATAAGAACAATTTCTTCATATTTTTTCATATCAAGGATGATCAACAAAAATGTTGAAAAATTAAGTTCTTTCACTATGTTTATATTCAAAGATATTTTTAGGATGGTATTCTTCACTAGATGCAACAAATAGACCAATATTAGGTAAAAAAGTTTATTGCAGTAAATTTTTTTTTTCTAAAACAATTATAATAAAATTCCTACATCAATGTTATGTACAAAATATGCTAGGATTTTTTTTCTTAATTAAATTTAGATATTGATTTCAAACATTCAATGACTCATTTATTTATAAGGTAAAATTACATTGTAATAAAGATTTAATTGTTTGTTGCAATATGAGTATAAGTGCCAATCACCTAGAAAGTTTAAAAAATAATAATCTTTGAAAATACGTAACACACACAAATTTTGTACATCATTTGTTTGTTCATTAAAATGAATAGAATGTTTTCTAATTATTGTTAGTGATTTAGAATTATTTTTTCTGCCAATTTTTTGGTTATTAAATGATTTATTAACAAAATTTTATATTTTTTAATTTTTAATTTACAATTTTTAAGTGTTTCAAAAACAAAAATTGAATTTTTATTAGTTTGTGTAAGAGCAATTTTTATATTACATAATACTTTTACTATCAAGATTTGCAAAATCATTTTCATTATTTTTGATAAAATGTGAACAATGTTTGTATTAATTTAATTTTAATTTTTAATTTTAATATACGTAATTATTTGTAGAGATTTGTATTTCAAACCACTCTATTATGTAAATCATCCAAAAAAGATTCATTAATTCCATTGATCAAATTTTACATTGCTAAACATTGTTTTAAAAATTTATTACATCTATTCATAAATTTAATGATGATTAGATATATTGTAGTAAATATGCAATTAACCCCTAAAAGACCGGACTGTGTTTTTTGGCTGTATAGAAATTTTGGGCAGGTACCTACAAGCGGAAATTTTCATATTTGGGACTGAAATTTTAAAAAAATGTGGGGGCGAGGAATATCTTTCATATGCACCAAATTTCATGACATTTGGAAATACTAGTCAAAAGTTAAGGCCCAATATGTTATTTTTTTCACTGACAGGGCAGTTTGGGCAGATAAAAAAAAATCACTTTTTTCAGAAACAAAAATTTGGAATTGATTTTTTAGAGTTTTATATACATGAAAAGCTTTGAATCATTCCATTTTGATCAATGAGTCAAAAGTTATGAGGATTTTTTATTTGCACGCAGTTTTGGATTTTTTACTCTAAAATAAACTTTGAAATCCTTTATCTTACCCAATTTTCAATATTTTTGGACAAAAACAAAATCTTAGGATGTAGATACATTATTACAACATTTCGACCATTGGGATTGGAAATTTTCAATTCCATATTTAAATTGTAAATAATTTAGTATTTTTAATCATTCTCTACTACTACCTACTTACTATTTTTTTCCTATATGTTGTACTATTCCAAATGATCTAAATTTTTCCAAGCGTGTGACCAACTTGTCTAGAAAAACAAATCCAAAGAAGCACCACCATTTAGGTCATTTTTTCATAGAAATGTGAGCTTGTGAAGTGCAGTTGCCTTCCTTTTCGCAGGGTCAAAAAAAATGATTTTAGTTCATTTGAATGCTTATATCTTGCAATCCACTCGGTGGAAATGTCTGAAAATTTTACCACATGTTTTTGATACTATATAATACAAGATCCTACGGTTAGATATGTCAAAAAAAAATTCAAAATTTTGGTACTTGTACTAGAAATGGCAGTTTTGGAGCGTTTTTGGTGAAAGTACAGTGACGGTCCTTTAAGGGTTAAATCAAATAAACAATCATCTACACTATAATATAGCCTATATTGTACTAAAGAATATAATGTTTAATTTCTCATCTAATTTTATTATGTATATATAAATATATATAATTTAAAAATCAATTATTTTTCTATATCAAATATTTCTATATCAAATTTCCCATACAAATTTTTCTTATACAAATTTTTTCCACGAATTGTACAAACATGTACAAAGTTGCTACAATACAAATATACAAATAAACTTGTAAAATAAAATAAAAAATGTTAGATAGATCAAACAAATCATTGAATTAAAATTCAAATATAAGCCAAATAATTGCAAAAGAAATGAATACCCCAACTACTTTAAAGAATATAATAGCTATGACGTTTTTGTAGAATTTTCTCCATTTCATATCAACAATCCAATAGGGTTGTTGCATCACACAACAACAAGGTCAACTTTTTAAGAATCAAAGACAATGTAATAAAGCCTCCATCTTGTATTTCTTGCGAATGGACTTCCACATAAACTTTCCAAACAATAGTCTACTAACAAAGACTCTCACCACTTGGCACCAAATATGTATACATGGTCAAATTAGAGTTTGACAAAGAAGTCTTTACTCACCTTTTTTTGAGAGGGCGAAATTAACATTAGTAACATTGTTTGATCTACAACATTTTGGCCATGTTTCAACTATGTGATTGTTACTACCTAGTGATTGTTGTCCATAAATTGTCCATAAACGCCTTCTGTTGTTCTCCCATAAGTCTTTACATTAATCAACTCAGCAAAAAGAATTGAATAAACTATAGGTGAAGAAGCATTAGAGAAAATTTCAGGCCTCCGGAGTAAACCCTCCAAGGTACCTTGAAATTTACTTTTTTTTTGCTCAAAAATACGTTTTTTTTCCTATTTGGGTGATTGCAAGAAACACTTATCCTATTTTTTGCTCATAACTTTTGCATCGTGTGTCCATCTTCTATGAAATTTGAAATGAAGGTACATGTGGTAGTTTTAAATGTTGAGTAATTTTTCGGGTTTTTTAAAAATTATTTTACTATTTTTAAACTGCCCCCAATTGGATGTCTACCTTGGCCATTTTGGGGGTTTGTAGTACTATTTTTGATCCAAAAATAAGAATTTGAAGCTCAAAATTGGTATACAAGGACTTATACTAAAGTTACACAATTTCACAATTTTTTTTCTCTAAAATTAGTAAACTGTCCACCCTCCACATGTGCTCAAAGAGCACTACCTTTGCGCAAGTGTAGAGAACACAATTTTATTTTTCCAATAGTAAAAATTGGTGAAAAGGAGTATCTATAAGTTAGGAAAAATGTATTTTTTTTTGAGAATTTTTTGAATTTTTTTACTATTTTTTAAGAATTAAATTCCAAACTGTCTATTTTCTTCCATTTTTCAACCCTCTTTGACTGTGCATAACTCTTAGAGATAAAAAATTTTAGGTCTGAATTTTTGCACATATCATTTTTTTAATGCTTTACACATTATCCATATTTTTTTTTATTTAAAAAAAAATTATTCCAAAATCCACGAACAGGAGTGAAATTGCTGTTTTGAACGAAAATCGGCAGGTGTTTCTTGCAACTGCCCTTTCTGCCTAGCTGAACCTGCAGCAACAGTGGCACAAGAACCAAAATTTACAAGTAATTTAAAAAAAATTAATCTTAAAAAAATTATTCTAAAAAAATTGTGATTTTTGACTATTTCGACGAGCATACGCTAAAATTCACACTAGCTAACAATGCACTGCAGCTATAATTATCAGTCAACCTATTCCACTGCTAATAGACTTCTCATGTCCCTTTCTAGTGGCCCTCCTAAGGCTTCAAAATTTCTCTAATGCTTGAATCAAAACCACTTGGCCTATCAAGCAACAACTACTTGAAGTGCTAGGTAAATGATATACCTTGTTTAAAACAATTGAGAAAGACCTTTCGGCCCCCCCACAAAGAAATTCAAATGAAAATTGGCTCGGACTCTTTTAACAATGGAAGGCATTGAAGGTGTCTTGGTACCACTATAATAATAACTAGAAGAAAAGGGAGAAAATCCTTTTTAGGAATAAAAATTGATAAAACAGTTATGTACATGTCGAGGTAACTGAAATTAATACAAATACATGTCACAAGGGAGGACCATAACGTCACCTTTTGCATTAGGTTAGCTTCTTTAGGGCAAATCCAAAAAAACATCATTCCATAATCCAACGCACCAAATCCATAGCATCCTAACCAAGTAATTGCGTACATCAAAAACTACACAAGACCACAAAACATCCAATTTTCAATGGTCTACATTGCACCCACCTTCAATTAGCTCATCCCAAACATATTCAATAGGCTTTGGTGCATCAAAAACCGACAAGACTATGAAAATTTTAGTATCCAATTTCGTCAAGTGAAGACAATTAAGAAGAACTACCTCGATCATTCAAACTCTTTCAATAGGAGATTCCGTCTTGCACATAGCTCAGTCAGATACTATAAGAAACCCACGTTTTAGGTTACGTTTTGTAATTTTTTAAAACAGATTTTAGGTGACGTCCATTGCAACATACCCATGTTTTTATGTCAACAATAAGTTCAACATAACATCAATGTTGACATAAAAACATGGGCATGTTGCAATAGATGTCCCCTTAAATCCGTTTTAAAAAATTACAAAACATAACCTAAAACATGGGTTTCTTCTAGTGAGACCAAGTGCATCCAATAGGAAAGAATAGGGGATGATATGAAGCTTACATAGGGAACAATAAGTTGCAAGGAAGGAGCAATATGTGCCATGCAATTGCAACATAGCTAGCATACCAATTGGAACCTTAGACTGATTGATGATCACTTTGAACAACTCATTCAACTTCTTCTCCCTCATAGCCTCTTCTTCCTTCTTCTTCTACATGCACGCAATCTTGAGAGTAACGATTTAGGGTTTTTAAGCAACCCAAAAAACATTGCAAACGTGAATCGCTTGGCTCCATCCACTATAAGAAAACCATGTTTTTTTGGATGTCTAACCAAAAACATAGCATGTCTAAGGTGCACATGCTATGTCCAAAAGAACATTGAGATGTTTACTAGACAAATGCAATGAAAGTATACATTTATGTGGATGTTGTAGAAAATAGAGGAAAATTATGGTCACAGCATGTAGTTGCTAGCAAAAACAACTATGTTGTTAAAGAGATGATTGCAAACATAATGATGTTCCAAAGATTGTCCGAGAAAACAATCATTGCCATGTTAGCATCCCTACAATAGTCCATTTTAACCGTGGATAAATTAGTAGAAATTCTTGTGGTTTAGGAGAAAATAATTGCCCGAGGTGAAAAATAAAGACGATAGGCAGGTAGTTTGGGAAAAAAAGCTAACGTGGCATTTGATGTGGTATATGACATGGAAATTCAATGACATGGACATGAAAAATGATGATGTGGCATTTGACGTGGAAATTTAGTGAGGTGGATATGAAAATGCTGACATGGTATACAAGGTCCATACATGTCATATTTGTCAGATGTTCTTGTAGACGTCAAATAGAATGTACAAATGTTTCTGAAGGCATTAGGTTATTTCTAAAAATATCAAGACATTTCTAAAGACATCAAGACATTACTTTTGGCATCATCGTCTTCACCTTCATGTGATTATGACTTGATAGCGCATATTGTCCAACATGTAATTCACTATGTGATTATGTTTGAGCAAACAATCTAATTAATCTTTAACAAATGAAGAAAGGCACGTTTAACGATGTTCAGATGACTATGACATGATCTTTTGCCCATTTTTTGGTGATATAAACGTCTACGAAAGAGTGCTTTTATGCATGCCATGCAAGTTAGCAAATACTAGAAACGACCATACTCATTGTATGTATCTTGTGTGGATTTGTAAACACAATTTCCTCTTCGATGTATAACAATGAATTTGGATGCACCAAAAAACATTAACATGAATGTAGATAACAAATCCAAACAAGGTAAATTATGCATTTTGTGCTAACAAATGATGTCATTCATTGCATTTTGACTACTAATGACAGGGTCTTGCATTAAATCTACTTTGGGCAATTCAAAAAATGATAGTCACATTTTCATATGAGCAACCTTCCATGTTTAGATGATGTCACATACACATTACACCTAGCATCTACAATCATAACTTTTGTCATCTGATGAATGTTTTCAAGACAATAGTTCCTTGTAGGAGACATAGAAGTAGACAAGTTGCTCTATTCTTCAGATGTTCTACATGACATTTGTAAGCTATCATACATATATGCAAAGGACGTGGACGTATTAAGCTTCAACCTTAGGAATTGCGTTGTTGCCTACAATGACAAAGTAGGCTTTTTTTTCATCTATGGGATGCCGCATTAGGTCTTCAACTTATTGCATTGGTTGTAGTCCATCAATGTCCCTATCATTTTGCAATTGAACCGTGTTTAGGATGGATTGGGTAGAATGTAGTGCCTTCCATTACCCCTAAACTTTGTTCCACATACAACTTCCCAAAATGTTCATTTTTTTTTCTCACGAATGTCAACCACTCCGCAAAAGGTATTAAGAATTTTACTTAGGATTGATAACAAACAACTCTTTATGGTTGCAAGAGCCTTGACTATAGACAAAAAACTCCACATCCCTTCCATCTCTAGGCCTTTGTCAAGATGTATTCCTCACATGACACATTGCTTGATATCATTTAGAGCATTGGTCTAAACAATTGTATGCAATGCCTTAACACCATATATGAGAACTACAAATATCTACACTGATGCTTTTTGATTGGTGTCTAAGTTTGCAAAGACAACTACCTACAACATCTACTTATATATTAGTGTTGATACCAACATTGTAGGAGATATCAACATGTACTTTTGATGTTTTCTATGACGTCTCTAGAAAATGTCTAGACGTTTAAATGTAGTTTGCAATTCTACTTGTAACAATTCTTGTGTTTTCCATATCCCATATTGTTTGTCTAACTTTCCACCCCCCTCCCTCTTGTATAAAGAGGTCGTCTTCTCCTCTCTATATAATCACATCAAGTGCTTTTGAAGCCATGTGCTATAATATCCAAATATGGTGTATTTTGTTGTTTGGCATATTTTGTATTGTATATGGTATACTATGCATGACATGTTGTATTGGACATTTTTGAAATACATTTGGAGTTATATGACATAATTTTTAGTACAATGTATTTTGTATGGCATATTATGTATTGTGTATGGTATATTATAAATGGTGTACTATATATAAAATGTTGTATTGTATAT
Organism: Rhytidiadelphus loreus; assembly: GCA_947034895.1. Classification (NCBI taxonomy): domain Eukaryota; kingdom Viridiplantae; phylum Streptophyta; class Bryopsida; order Hypnales; family Hylocomiaceae; genus Rhytidiadelphus; species Rhytidiadelphus loreus. The sequence goes on from OX344761.1 coordinate 51,436,268, forward strand.
TATGAAATATGGATGTGCATTATGTAGAACTTGTGTAATTTTCCATATTGGCATCATGCTGAATAGTGCATTCAACCATATAAATGTCAAAGGTGACATCATTTTGTTCTTCTAAATCATATTGGACGTTGCAAGAAATATTCATGGTAAAATGAGGACATTTACAATGACATCCCAGAATATCTAGATGTTTAAGTTGACATCTCAATAAATGTTTAGACATCTACAATGATGTCTCAAAAAACGTCTAGATGTCTAAGTTGATGTCTTCAAAAACAATATTAATTTTCTTAAACAACAGAAAAATGTGCTGACGTGGCAAAAAAATGTACTAATGTGGCATGCCACATCATCCTTACTAGATGCTATGTCGGATGCCACCTTAGATGCCACATCATGGACGATAATGGATGAAAAAAAATCCTACATGGCTTCTTGTGCATGCGTGGCACTTAGGTGGCAACCATATGGCGACCTTTCAGGACCCAATTGACCCATGATTTTGTGATGTCTAATGAAAAATTTGTAATGTTTGGCCAGATTTTTGATGTTTTTTGCACGTCTGCGCAAGATGCGATTTTTTAGACGTCTTTGTAGACGTAGGAAAACATCAACAAAGACGTGTAGATGTTATGTTATAGGTACCTATGCTATAGATTCTTTCCATATTATAAAGTACCTATGTTATAGATACATATGTTATAAACACCTCCAAATAGTTGTAGTTACATATCTACAATTAGGTTCAAGGCTCATAGGCTCATGTCTATGCACTAGCATTGTTGTTGGTGAATGTTGACCACTATATCTTTTTGAAGTCATTTAGACATCAAAGCTTAAATATTTGAACTAGGCATCATTTGCTATTTCAAAATGGAAGACATATAGTAATTCATTACAGTACAATGGAGACAAACCTATACATGTTAGAAGTAGGGTATAGAAGATTTCTAACACATATAGGGCATTATAACATGTAACAAATAATATATATTTAACTTTTTGGCTATTAGCAAAAACAACATCTAATTAATTTATAAAATTTTAGCTATTAATAATAATAATAATATTTTTAATTTAGCGATTTTTTGGCTAAATTCTAACACACAACAAGGTATATTTACAAAGGACATTCTACACATGCATGCACCAAGGATCTAACATGTGTCAAACTTGGATGACAAATTCTTTGGGCCCCAAAAAACATTTTCATAGCACTCAATCCTAGCAAGTTAAGGAATGGCCCTTGAAATGACTATAAATCACTATACCATACAAGATTTTAACACTTATTGAGGAAACAAGTATAAAGATTATTTTTTACAATATATGCGCTAAAGACTAATTTGCTCACAATATTAGTTATTTTTGAACCTTGATGCCATGAATGCCCCTTGTTGTCATGTCCTCATGATTCATTCGGGGATTCATTTTTAATTCCTACAACATTGATGATGCACAAGTGCAAACTTCCAAAATATCTTAACCCTAAACCCCAAAAGAACCAAATTGATTTTTTCTTTGGCAACATAGCGATTTTGGATAACATACTATGTATGAATTTTTTTATTTTTTATTTGAAATTTTCACTCAACATGTGCCTAAGGGTTGAGGAGTAGCTTCAAGGCCCAACAATTTTTATAACTTTATACTACATGGTTAAAAAGTTATTGTATGATATGTAATTTTCTTTGAACTATATAAAGGCAACGTAAGTAACTCAAAAAAATTCTTAAAAAATAACTTTTTTAAGAAACACAAATTTGAAATTGGTTCTATAGATTTATATATACATGGAAAGTCTTTGAATCATTCTATTTTCATTATTGAGATGAAAGTTACGAAGAATTTTAGTTTGCGAGTAGTTATGGTCTTATAGAATCTCTACTCTAAAATAAACTTGGAAATCTTTTATTTAATTTAATTTTCAATATTTAAAAAATAAATAAAAATCATAGGATGTAGATTTTTTATCACAACATTGCAACCATTGGGATTGGCATTTTTCAAGTTTATAACTAAATTCTTATCAATTTAGTATTTTAAATAATTTTCTATTTCTTTGTACTTACTATTTTTTTCCTATATGTTGTACAATTCCAAATTACATGAAAATTTTCAACTATGTAGCCAACTTGCCTTGAAGAATGAATCCAAAAAAGAACCACCAATATGGACATTTTTTAATACAAAAGTGACCTTATGAAGTGTAGCTGCTGAGTTTTTTGCAAGGCCCTTCAAAGAATTTTCATTACTTCAAACACTAATATCATGCAATGATCTACATAGTGGAAATTTCTAAAAAAATTTCCACATATTTTCAAACTAGCTTACTACAAGATTCTACGATTACATGTGTCCATAAATGACTTTTTTTTTCTAAAATTTGGTATTGGTATTAGAAATTGTCAATTTTTGAGCGTTTTTGGTGAAAACATAATCCAAAACCTTTAGGGTTTAAAGGTCATGCCTATGACCACTGATTTTGATTGCCACTCACCCATTACTTTGTTTTTTGCTATTTTGGAACTAGATATGAATGAAAGTTTTAATATTTATTATCAGAGATAGATACATGTCTACAATAATTCATAGAAATTTTAATTTAGGGGGGACAATTTAAAAATATTGTGAATTTCTTTGGAAGAAAATGAAAAAAGTTCATATCAATTATAGAATATACTAAAAAAATCTCAAAATTTTCACCATATTTTCATATCATGGTGTATAACATCATAATATAAACCAAAGTTATTATAGCACTCTAAAATTACAAATCAACGAACCACAGTTATAGGCCCAAAGTTCATATTGCTATAAAATATTGAAATTTATGACTTAAATAAAATTCAATTGGAGTTGAAAGTGCACTTGATAAGCTTCATTTCATTAGTTGAACTTAAATTTTTTTGTAAACATCATTTTAAGGCTCAAATTCACATCAAGTATAAACTATAAAGAGTAAAAAATGGCCAAAATACACTTCAAGGGCAATCCATGGATGAAGCATCTTCTTCTTTAGAAAAGTCAATAATAGTATAATACCATAATGAAGGCATTTGCAATACTATTCTTTGAAAATGTACTCAAGCAACTTCCCCAAAAAATTGAATTAATTTTTTTTTCCATCCCGAGATTCAGGTGTAGTCATCTAAAGGACCATAACACTATTTATCAATGAGGCATGGATACTTTTTTTCATCTTTTGAAAAGAAGACCCTTACACTGAACACAATTGTCTTATACAATATGGCTTTTCAACTAACCCTAATCCTAGAATTAATTGATAAGTCCCTCCCACACATCTAACAAAGTAATATAATACCTTCCTATCATGGAGAAGACCATTGCCTGGTTGTATAGTCACGTACCAAAAGCTTACAACCGGCTATCTCGAGCCATTTACAATTTTTTTTACAATGTGCAAAATAATTGGTATATTTTGGTAAGCATAATTATCATTGCATCCTTATGCAATCCCAATCAAGCATACCAAATTTTCAGTTTCAAAAAACCAAAACTCCATTTTCAGTGAATTTACAAAGTTCATTTTTATGATTTTACATTATTAAAAACAATTGGTGATGAATTGTCTTAATTTGATTTCATAGATATGTAAGGAATATACATACATACCTCTTCCCTTCAACAAGCATCTCCAAAAAAATTCACAATTCCTTCTATAGAGATTTCCATGTTCAAGTAACAATGCCTAAAATGTTGTAAAATAAATATGTTTTTTTTGTAATTAGATTTTTCTATTTAAACCTCACATGGTAATTACTTTCATACATTTGAGCATGATGGTACAATTACTTTACCAAAATCAAGTTAAAATATAGAGATATCCATTTCTTCAAAGTTTGGGTCATATGACACTTTTCATTGAACTCTTCAATTGAACTCTTCATTGAACTCTTCATTGATCATAATTTTGTTACCTAAGTTGTTGTTTTTTAATATGAAAGATGTGTGTATGGATGTTTCCTACATATCCATGCAATTGAATTAAAAAATTCATCACCAATTGTATTCAATAAAATATTATACAAAACCACAAAAATTGACTTTAAAAATTCACCAAAATGGAATATTACTTTCTTAGAAACTGAAATTTGGTATGCTTGATTGGGTAAGAATTGAGTGATAATAATGCAAGAACCCCCAAAAGTCTATTTTATGTACAAATCTTTGAATGGCTCCAAAAGGCAGTACCCGACTGTACAGTACAATGTTATCGACATATATAAGAATGTACACATCGTGCTAATAATAAGTTTATTGTATAAAATTTACGAGCCTGAAATGCTTAGTAGCAATGCCAATTGTGGATTCCCATGCCTTGAATTTTCAACAGTAGTAGGGCCACAGGGATACCACTGACGAAGAAAACATGAAATTACTGGTAAGCCTAACAGTTGTACGCGCCTTCAAATCTAATACGTTACGTTACTTCAGGCTTCCAGCTACTGTACTGTAGTGTGGATGACCAATTGACCATTCCCTGTCCGTGTCCATCTGAGGCCTGCCTGAGTGGCAAACATCTTCTCAGCTCTAATTGCAGACAAACCTCTTGTCCTGTTCATGTAGCTTAGCTAGGCTTCCGACTGGCACGGTGGAACCCGAGCCATGACTTATTCGCAGGACCCTTTGTCTGAGGAAAACATTAAAAATAGGCATGTATCGTGACTTTGCATGCAGATAGATTTGCATCATAACAAACAACGGATGTTCTATTCCTACTGGCTCTTCCTACCTTAGCTGTTGACACTACAGTGGGTTACGATGCATCCTTGTGATTTCGACAACGGTGAGGGTGACTAAATGGCACACTACTGAAGGTAACCGAACAGCAAGGTTGCAGTTATAGTCGGAGTCTCGATCGTGGTCTTACGCCCTCATTTTTCCCCTTGTACGTCTCGTGGTTGTGCTTTAGCTAGCAGGGTGTGCTCTAGCTCACAGGGCAGTTTTTCGCTTTGGTATTGGAGGTTTTGTTTTTGTTTTGTTTTCTCCCTCATGTTTTTCTCTTTCTGGTTTTTCTCTTGATTATGACCTTCCTAGCTAGACCATCTCGCTCACTTGCCACAAGATCATTGAAAACGGCTTTTCTGGGTATCTATAAACCCTGTGAACATTGAGCTGTGTCAACTGTTTCATGTATGTGAACACAGAACTGTGAGCATAGAAACATAGAACTAGTATATATGCCTCAGCAATTGGTTAGTCAGCGAGCTTGATACACTTCAATCATTGACGAACAAATAGTCTACGGGGTCTGCTGTAGGAGCAAGGACTAATTGCTGGACACTGACAGGGATCGCTGGTTCGTTGTCTGACTTGAAGAATGTCAGAAAGGAGGGAGTCGCGCGCTGAATGTACCGGTGATACTTGGTGGCGACAGTGCATGATGCAGTCTCCGATACTTCGCCCGAGTTTGCTATGGCGCTGCCTGCTACTCGTTTTCATGGCCATTCCAGTGGCAGCCACTGTCGAGGAAGGTACGCGCGCAGATTGTTTCGTTTTGCCTTCAGTACGAGACCATTCCACAATTCGATCTCGAAACTGATTGCTGTGGTCTACGAATGCATGCATGTGTCCGAATTGGTGTCTCTCCATGATTCTTGATATAACTCCAAACCTTGCCAACTTAATTAGTTATATCTTCGGGGTACTAAGTTTATATAATTACATGTCAGCACTGTATGTATCCTTCACAAGCCTGTTCACAAGCTGGTTTTGTAGAAACCGGTCTTGTGTTTGACCTAGACCAGGGAAACACATACCAAGCTCCGGTTTGATCCACTCCAATTAAGGGACCAAAATCCTCGGTTATGTTGCGTGTGCAGGTCGGGATCAAACTCCCGTTTCGTCTGCGAGTCGAAACCGATCCCACAGTCTTCTTTGATCCCAGCGAAGGGACATTCACAACAAAGGAAGGATATCTTCATCTTGAGACTGAGGGAATAAATACCCCCCGGTGTGACGTGATGGAGAGATTGCATTGTATGTCAATTTTACATGAAATTTGAAATGAAAGACATGTGGTAGTTTTAGACATTTAATAATTTTTTCTCATAATTTAAAAAATATTTTACTATTTTAAAACAATCCTTGACTAGTCATTTGGGGGGAGTTTAGTACTATTTTGGACCTAGAAATGAAAATTTGAAGCTCGAAATTGGAATGTGAGGACTTCTACTAAAGTTACACAAGCCTATAAAGAGAATTTTTAAAAATAGTAAAGTGTCCAACTTCCACATCTACTCAAAGTGCACTATCTTTGCACAAGTGCAGAGAACACAATTTTCCTTTCCCCCAAGATGAAAATGGTTGAGAAGGAACATCTTCTAGTAAGGAAAAATGAACTTATTATATTTATTTCTTTTGAATTTTTTTTACAATTTTCTAAGAATCAAACACCAAAGTGTTCATTTTTTTGGTATTATCCATTTTGATTTCTTTTTAGATAAATTTTTATGTCTGGATTTTTTAAAGACATACTATTTTTAATGCTTTGAAAATTATTCATATTTTATTTCACTAAAAAAAAATTATTCCAAAAGTCATAGTACTACTGTACTAGGCTGTTTGAACCAAAAATGGAAAATATTTCTTTGCAATGATCCTCAAGGTGTTGAGGATAATGTGAATTTAACACAAAAGCTAGAAAATAAGCTTTGTGGGCTTGAAGGATATCAATGGTAATAACACTACATATTCTTCAAATTGTTTCCAAAATGTGGGAAATCTTTTATTAAGCATCAATCTTTGAGTCATCACTTTTTTTTGGCATATTTTATCTATTGTGATGCATCTACTTTAATTCAAATCTTTTGCAAGTAGTTCTAATTTGTGATTAATCTGGTGATGGAGGAACCTTGTACTTGGAAGTTTTATACTTTTCTTATTTGCTTAATGTATTGAATCAAATTCCAGGTACTATACTTAAAAACTGGTTAATATTCAATATGACCTATGCACCTAATGAGTTGGCAAGTTGGAAGGATAATAATTTTCCAGATCCTTGCGGTAAAACTGCTAACTGGTATGGAGTCTCTTGGGGTGGATGCAAGAAACAACGAACGATTTAGGGAGCGTTCTGCCCAAACTGTGTTTTTTTTGCCCAGTACTGCAAGTACTGCTAGTATTGCAAAACGGAGCAATCTCAACCGTTGATTTGAAAAATCAACAGCTAGTAGTATTTTTGAGTACTTTATAATACTGAAATTGTACTACTTAAAAAAAATGACAGTTTGTCACAGAAAGTAGATAAAATGAAGTATAAATTAATAATAATTAGAAAATCATGAATAAAAAAAACTAAAAATTGGCCATTTGTAGAGACTTGATAGTGATTACATTTCACCAAAAACTAAAAATTGAAACCATCATAAATGCTAGGAGCGCTATGGGCAAGGGACCCCTATTTGCATGCATGTTGAAGACAAAGAATTGTGTTTTTTTGAATGCCCTTAAGTGGGCACATGCCCTTCTATTGTGGCAATAGCCCACAACAATTCTAGATGTACATCATCATTTTTGGATGCTCCACAGTACTAAAAACCCCTAAAACGCAAAGTGTGACAAATTAGGTAAATTACAATTTAATTAAAGAATTTTTTTTCAAAATTTCTCAAAAGTAAGGAATCTGAGGACTTCCAAGTTAGCCATCTCCAATAAAAATTTCAAGTACATGGACTTCATTTCCCAAAAGATATGGCAAATTGCATCTCCGTCATTCCAATTGTGACGCCAAATAGTACCGGTGTTTCTTGCATTCACCCCTTGTGAGAAGAGCATCAACGTCTTAAGTATGTGAGTTCTTGATTGCAATTTCTCCTTCATGCATTTGTATATGTGCTTGAGGATTTTGTGCCCTCTACTACCTTTGCAAATATCAGATCGTTTAAAATTTGTGCGTTACTAGATTTTCAAATATTTAAATTGCATGTCAATATTAGTAGAGTTGAAGGGTAGTTTAAATTGCAACACCTGATAGTTAGTACCTTGTCCTACAAAATTGAAAATTTCTACACATGCATGACTAAATTGTGCTTGTCTTGTTTTTCTAGAGAACTTTATCCTACCTTATATGATGCTCCAATAGCAGGGCCACTAGTGCCAGAACTTGGAAAGTTTTCACATCTTACTTACTTGTAAGTATTAGTGCTACTTTTGTGATAGATTGACATTGTAATACTGCTCAATTATTACTAATTGTGTATCACATTTGAAAGCATCATTTTTATTAAGTGTCTTCAAAATATATATTTAACTCTATTAAGTGTGTATTTTGAAACTCAAATCTAGAGCCCATTTCTCTACCTAGAAAGTCTCATACTAAATGTAATTGAATGTGACGTGTGACTTTTAACTTATTGTTACAGGATATTGGACAACAATGAATTCATTGGACCTATACCTAAAGAGTTTGGAAACCTTTCAACTCTTACCAATTTGAGTTTGTCATCAAACCTTATACAAGGCTCCATCCCTTCTTCTTTGGGCAAACTTACCAAATTGGAACATTTGTATGTTCAAACTTCCTTGAACTTCATAGATTTTAGCTTGGCCTTTTCTATTATTTTTTTTGTAAAAAAACATATTTTTGTGAGCTAACTTGGCCACAAGTAATTGATCTTGAGCAAATTGGAAGAATGTTACTTTTAGGACTATATCAAATATTCTAGTATTCATTCAAATTTATAATATATGCTTTATCCAAAAGAAAACAACAAATTCAAGAAAATATTATTAGAAATCATTGGCATTATAATATCACTTAATTATTACTAATTGTCTTCACATTTGAAAGCATCATCCTTGTTAAATGTCTTTATAATAAATTTAACTCTATTAGGTGTATACTTTGAAACTCGAGACCATCTTTGGGCCTAATAAGTCTCATACTAAATGTAATTGAGATTGATGTATGAGTTTTGAGTTATTGTTACAGGATATTGGACAACAACTCATTAACTGGACCTGTACCTGAAGAGTTTGGAAATCTTTCAACTCTTACCAATTTGAGTCTGTCAACAAACCTTTTAAATGGCTCCATCCCAACTTCTTTTGGCAAACTTACCAAATTGGATTATTTGTATGTTCAAACTTCCTTGAACTCCATAGATTAGCTTGGCCTTTTCTTCTATTGCTTTGTAAAAAAACATATCTTTGTGAGCTAACTTGATGACAAGTAATTGATCTAACTACTTCTGGACTATTCAATGAATTTTGGACTAAACATCTGAAGATCATGGGGTAATAACATTGTGAGACCTCCCAATGTTTGTGTAGATCTCTTGATGACCATCGTGGGATCTCCCGATGATTGCGAGATCTCTTGATGACCATCATGGGATCTCCCAATGATTGCAAGATCTCCCGATGACCATTGTGGGATCTCCGATGACCATTATTAATTATGGACTTTCAAAAGTCCAAAAGTATTTAAATATGGCATTCTTGAGCAAATTGGAAGAATGTTACTTTTAGAACTATATCAAATATTCTAGTATTCATTTAAATTTTTAATATATGATTTGTTCAAAAGAAAACAACAAATTCAAGAAAATATTATTAGAAATCATTGACATTATAATAGTGCTCAATTATTACTAATTGTGTTTACATTTGAAAGCATCGATCTTAATAAACACCTATGTAATAAATTTAGTAAATTTAGTTCTAGTAAGTGTGTGTACTTTGAAACTCAAATATAGAAACCATCTCTCAACCTAGAAAGTCTCATTCTTAAATGTAATTGAACTTGATGTATGAGTTTTGAGTTATTGTTACAGGATATTGGACAACAACTCATTCACTGGACCTATACCTGAAGAGTTTGGAAACCTTTCAACTCTTACCAATTTGAGTTTGTCAACAAACTTTTTAAATGGCTCCATCCCAACTTCTTTGGGCAAACTTACCGAATTGGAATATTTGTATGTTCAAACTTCCTTGAACTCCATAGATTAGCTTAGCCTTTTCTTTTATTGCTTTGTAAAAAAACATATCTTTGTGAGCTAACTTGACGACAAGTAATTAATCTTGAGCAAATTGGAAGAATATTACTTCTAAAACTATGTTGAATATTCTAGTAATCATTCAAATTTATAATATATGCTTTGTCCAAAAGAAAACAACAAATTCAAGAAAATATTATTAAAATCATTGGCATTTTAATAGCACTCAATTATTACTAATTGTGTTCACATTTGAAAGCAACATTCTTGATAAATGTTTGTATAATAAATTTAGTTCTAGTAGGTGTATACTTTGAAACTCAAATCTAATCTCATCTTTAAGCTTAGAAAATATCATACAAAAATTATGAAATTGACTCCATTTGATTGTCAAAACATTTGGTCTCATAATTCACAATCTTATGAGTGCATTGATGTTATTTACATGCATGGTCAATTTCGTTAAAATGGCGGTATTCCGCATGCCATTTTAATGGAATATCTTCTACAAAAGAGAATAAGTGTGCCGCAATAGGGTCATACATGTGCCAATTTTATGCTTGGCACATTCAAATCACTCCTAGTTCATGCATTTCCACTCCCCTCGGACAATCTTTCCATTGTTTTCATTCTTTCAATGGTTTCATTTTGTGCCATTTTAATGGAATTCCACCATTTTAACGAAATTGACCATATGGAAATATTTGTACGATAGTTAGAGGTTGTCGATTTGAAATATTTTCTATTGAAGTTTTCTAATGATGGAGTCAATTACCTTTTTTTTAGCCTAGTCTAAGATTTTTTTGACCTCCCAAATCTATGCTAATATGTGAATAGTTGTGCTATAGATTAGAGATATCCTTTGATTCCTACTTGGCTATAGCTTTTATGTTGTATTTTTTCTTTGACCTACAAGAAGTTGTATTTAAAAATTATTGGAGTACAATCCAATGTTTTAAACTAAATTCAAGATGTGTATAGAATCGATCTATCAATCAATTCAAACATTAGAGGTATAGAATAAGAGATATGGAAGTTGGAAATTGATCATGAGATCATTAAGCTTTGGATGAGGAAAAAGTGAAATATATCCCATCAAGTCAATTAAACAAAGCCATATATTAAGATTCATACGAGGATTCATACTTAAGTTTGTTTTTTCACTCTTTTTCTTTTGATCACAAGATGGATTAGCAAAGACTTCAATACCTTAATAGTTAGGAGGGCTTTAGAATTGAATGAACATATGAATTTGCAAGTTTGCACCTAATCAAATGGAATATATTTAACTTTATTTTTCATTCAACTTTTAAAGTTAAATTGAATTCATGATGATGAACTTCCAATCTCTATATTTCTTATTCTACACCTCTAATGTTTGAATGGATTAAACCATTGAATCTATAAGGGTTTCAATTAGTTTAGAATGGTGGGATGTACTCTAGTGACTACAAAATAAAATTACTTGAAGGAAGTCAAATGAAAAACATGTCATAAAAAAGAAAGTTGGAATCAAGGATGTCTCTTTTATTTGTTTCAATTGTAAACATAGTTTCAAACCTATTATATTTACTAGAACATTGTTTGGAGATCCTCATTAGCAAATCATTTGACATTATGTTTGTATGTTTTTTCAGAAGTCTTGACAAAAATAACAACTCAGGGGTGCTCAACGTAGGTCAAATTCTAGAATTATTGAGCACTATAGGTGCCCAAAATAATCTCTCATTTGTGGATCAATTGGTGAGCTTGATATACAACAATATCACAGATGTCAATCTGGAGGTTGGCAACTTGCAGATTCCTTCTACAATTGCCCTCAAATAAGAAATTGGCATTTGGCCACAATAATTCATGAAATAAATCTAATGTTAATAGTGAACACTATTCTTAATAAGTAGAACTTGAAAATGTCTTTGTTGAAGAGTATAGATCAATGTATTAGCCCTTGAGATCTACATTATTTTACAAAGTGAAGAACTATTGATATTTGATTATAATGAACATGTTGCTAGGAAATCCATATTGTATTGGTTCAACCAAATTATATGATGATCTCAAGCTATGTTTGTGCCAACAATATTTATTTTGCACTTTACCCAATGATTTCGAGTCACCATCCCCTGGAATATCACCATCCTCTACAATATCACCATCCCCTACAATATTACCATCTTCTACAATATCACCATCCTCTACAATATTGCCATCCCCTACAATATCACCATCCTCTCCAATATTGCCATCTCCTGCAATATCACCCCCCCCTACAACATCATCATTCCCTACAACATCATCACCTTCTGGTATGTCACCATCCCTTGGTAGAAATCTTAAAGTTACCAAAATTGTTTGTAGCATCAACTTGAAGTGATTTCTATATAGTTTTCTATTCAATCTTATTAGTTGATGAATTATATTTTAAATGGTGCAGGACCTTGTATAAATTCCAATGGGACGATAATTGAAATCACATGCAACATAGTTTTTCTATTTGCAATATTTATAGGAGTGATCATCAAGTGCAAATTGTCCAAGATAGAAGAAAAACATAAACAACGTTAGCAACACTTCACTCCTTGTATAATGATAAGTTTTTTGCATTGGTTTGATTTTTCTACAATGATTATCTTTTAATGTAGAAAGTTCATTTATTTTGTTTCAATATTTGTGTGTCAATGTAGCAACACAAAGTGATGAATGATTCTCACTTAGCTTAGCCCATTTACTAATTAACAACAAATGCATTAGGAATCTTAGTAGGCCCCCCTTATTAGTTTATATATCCCTTGTTCCTCATGTAAGACTACCTACTCAATAATTCTTTGCCTTCCATATTTTGTAGAACCATGTTTGAATAAGGTCTACAAGGCATTCTTCAAGATTCTTATCTGGGAAGCATCTAATCTGCAAAAGGTTATCTTTTTCATTTTTGTAGGTGTACGTGATACTCGGGGAAAACAAACTGAGTCTCTTTCAATGTTGCCCCTTCAAAATATGGACACTAGATTCTCAGATGCTTTGCGCATTATCAATGATATGAAAGCTTTTGATGAACATTCTTTTTGCATCAACCCCCACCAATGCATGCGATTGGTGGGGTTTTATATAAAAGTCGGGGAATTCTTTGAGAGTGCTAGAAAGGCTTGTAAGGATTTTCCAATTGGCGAGGCCACTCTCTCATTAGATGCAACCCTTAGTGTTTTACAAGTTCTTCTCATCAAATACACAAAAGACGATTGGCATACAATTGTAATGACTGGAGGCCTCAATCAAGATTCCTTTGATGCAATTCCTTTGGAATTGGAAGCATGCATTCAAACAATTTGTGAATTTCTTAAGGAAAAGGTTCCAAGAATCAAGTTGCTTCCTTTTATGCACTGGGGATACTTGGGGATGCCGTTGTTATTGCAAAGTGACAAATGTGACCAAGCAAGGATTTTAGGTAGAGACGTTGATAAAGATAAAAAGGACATGTTGGCCAAGGTCAAATCCATGAAATTAAAAACCAACAACACAAGAAGTCTTACAGAGGAGGAGAGATCATCAAAGATTCTTGCACTAGATATAGCCTCGACATCTCTCCACGATGAGAAACCAATACCAATAGCTACAACAAAATTTGAAGAACTACCTGCTGCTCTGCGCATCAATCCATTGCATATTGAGCTTGGTGAACCACTTGGGTCTGGAGGCAGCGCGGAAGTGCTCAAATGTCGATGGTCAAATGTAGATTGTGTTGTAAATATTTTGCAACATGGTGATGTGAATGGCTTGAGAGCTGAAGTGGGGAAACTAATAGAACTCCCACATCCCAATATAGTGACTCTATTTGGATTTTCTGTTGGCAAGGGGAATTTGGAGGGTTGTCCTATGGTTATCATGGAGCTACTAAATGGTGACTTGCGCTTATTGCTACGCAACGGTCCGTTGCGATTGAGCAAAACAGTAGATATCATGCACAAGATAGCAACTGGTATGAAATATTTGCATAGTCGAGGGGTTTTCCATGGAGATCTCAAGTCGATGAACATGTTAGTGAAAGATCTCACTGGCATGTTTGAGGTAAAGATTACCGATTTTGGTGTCTCGCAACAAATTTTTAAATATGTTGATCATGACTCAACGAATGATGCAATTAACACCAAAACGTTCAATAGTAGGGTAGGTACTTCTATGTGGATGGCACCAAAGGTTCTTACGTCTAGTGGTGATGGTAACATGTACTCAGCCAAAGCTGATGTCTACAGTTATGCCATGGTGTGTGTTGAAATCTTGACAGGAATAATGCCGTATAGTAAGAGCTTGGCAAGAATCAAAGACATAAGACACTATGTGATAGATGAAGACAAAAGACCTGAACTTCCATTGTCCTTACCAAGTGATCTTCGAGAGCTCATAGTTCAATGTTGGGATAAAAACCTTGAACACAGGCCAAATTTCGACCAAATTTGTACGCGCTTGCAGAAACTACAAGTTCACTCTCAAGCCTTACATAAAAGGCAATGGAAATTTTCATTATGCTCATGAAGGCAATGGTTTTCGTGGGCATGATTGTTTTCAAGATCAGTCATTACTCGACTTCTAGATGAACCTGGAGATATAGGAAGAATTACAAAAAAAATATTATATTGCAACAAATATGAGTGTCAACAACTCGTGAGAAGTTGAATGCAATGATGCATGAAGAGTCTCTTTTTGGTAGCAAGTTGTGTAGACTATGATGTTAACAGACTGAACCTTAAAGAAAGGTTCTAGACCTGTATGAAAGATACTAAATGATCAAGCCATGTGGAATCATGTGAAACTTGTCTTCCTTTTGAATTTGCATTGATTAATGGCTTGGTTAAGGAATATGGTTAACATCATGAATATTTTGTAAGCAAATTATGAAAGGATTTGTGCGTTTTATTATGTAAATGAAAACTGCAATTCTATTAGAGTTGTCCACCAAATAGGCCAAGGGTGATGTTAACAATATTCTTGATGGGTGAGTCAATCAAATAGAAGAAATCTTTGGATTCATACTACTATGAAATTCATGATAAATTTACAAAAAAAGCATTCTCCATCTAAATTTCTCCTTCTTCATTGCACTTTCAAATAAGGGAAATTGATTAATGTGCTTCAATATCATTTCTTTCTTTCTCTCAAATGGTACGTTTGTAAATTTCCTTGAAACTTGTTGAATGATTTATTTGTGAACTTATATATACATTAATATACATATTAAGCTTAAAATATCAAGTATCTTAAATTGGCAATATTCCATTCCTTGGTCACCTTTTAGAACACTTGTTTTAGAATATAATTTTATATATGTATGAGATGTTAGATCTTTATGTGCATATATGTCACCATTTTCACTCCCTCTAATTTGTAATCCATTATTTAGTGACTCTACATGTATGCTCTCAGAATGGCATTTATTTAACCCTAAAATGCATGATTAGCCAAAAAGTAGTTGATAAATAACTTTGAGAGAAGTTGTAGTAATGAAGTTCAATATTCATCCAAAAATCTAACAAATTTTTGGCTTTCTTTAGTCACAAGCCTTGTTCTTCCAAGATTAACCTTTAAGGTCTATAGGGGATTGCATATATAATATTGTATTTGACTTTTAGAATACAAATTGTATATTTAAATATGATAGGCCATATAAAATTGGATTGGAAATTCAACAATTAACGTATTTCTTTCTGGATGTCATTTTTATTTAACCTCTAAATGCCTAAGGCCTTTTTTGAGTTTTTTGTGATTTACTTTAAATTGAACAAAAAGCCAACATTTAGATAAGTTTGGTCAACTTTTTTTTAATTATAACCATGTAAATTCAAACTAGACATGTTAGAGATCCCTGTAGAGATCACATGGGAAAAAAATCAAAACAATTATTTATGGATTGAAAGATTATAATGTTTGATCATGAGGGTGTTAAAACTATGAAAGTGATTTGAAGTCTTTTAATCCATTTTCACATGTTAAACATAAAAAACTAGTCACTAAAAAAATACGAGTATAAAGGGCATAACATGCATAACTCCAATCAATTTCCAAATCCTCAAAATTTACTATATAATTTCTTTAAATGAATATCTAATGTGACTTTTTCTCCAAGTCTCATTTTGAAGTTTTCAACACTAGGATAGACAACCTTGCACAAAATCTTGAATAGAAAAATTATAATCATCCAAATTCAAAATCAGATTTCTATGCTAAAATTAGACTTCAAAAAGAATTCTTCTAAAATATAAATTGCTAAAATTAATAATATGATAAGGTTTTATTTTAACTTCAAAGTTTTATAGTCACTACAATTTGGTGCCTCAAGCATTTAGGGGTTAACATCTATGCCCTATTGTGCTCAAACACAACATGATATAAGTGGAATACATGGCTATTTTACAACTTCTTAGGTGAATAAGAGGTGCAATAATGATCCACATTGGAAGAGCCATATGTCAAATGTTGGACTTGTCTTGTCAGTGTCGTATACTTCAATTCTTTTATGTTCTATGCTAAACATATAAAATCACCAAATTGCAATCCAAATTGGGCTTTCAAACCTTTAAAGGTTCCCGTAAGGGTTCAAGTCCAAAGAAGACCATATTTTGGCTTTATTTATTTTAGCAATTTTCAAGTGTTTTTATAGGGATATTTATTCATTTACATTTGTTATTTATGTATGAATGAGTTCATTGCTTTTAAAGTAATGGTTGCAGTATCTTTGAGTGTGATTTGACCCTATTATGGTTTAAGGGGTGTTAATTTTTTGGTACATTCTCTAGACATTGAAATAAATTATTCCAAAATGAACACTCTAAAATTAGTTGTTGCTTTTTTCTAAACAATTAATAGAGGAAAGTTTTCAATTGGCGATTCTATTCAATGGATAGGAATTTTAGAGCTAGGAAAAGATAATCCTCATATTGAGGAAAAAAGAACCTTCATATTGAGGATATTCTTGTGTGCCCCATATTATTTGTTCTTAAAAAAAGTTTGTATATTAACCACATTTCCTAAATTTAGAATATCAACATCATCAAAGTTTGAGACTGTGCAATCTAAACCTTTTTTTTATAGACCACTTGGACTACTTGTAGTCTGAAAAAACCCTTGCTTGCATTTTAGGAGCATGCTCTATCAACAAAAGAAAATTTCATTGTATTGGAGTGATGAAGACATTTGTATCCAAGTACAATGCAAAATGGATGAACAATAATCTATCCATCTAAATGTATGTATATTCTCAAAATAGTGATATTGTCCCAAGATTTTGTTGCAATTTAGCTACATCATCAAATATTCCATTAAAATAAATTTGCGTAACTTTGAGCAATCTTTAGTTCAAAGTAAACCCTTTTCCTTAACCTACTATTAACCTTTGTCATTGGATGCTCCATGTGTGCACCATTCATTATGTTCAAAGTTAGTTTCCAACCAATTCGAATTTTTTAGAAAGGAATTTTTTAGAAAGGAATTTTTTAGAAACGAAGCTTTTGGTCAATGTGAAGAGGCCATGGGCAGAAGACCAGCGCATTTGTTTTCTAAGCTTAGCTTAGGGTGTAGTGACAGCTCAGCGCATCTCTATCTGAAGATGTAGATTTATTCAATTACTGAATGCACCCTCTAACTTAATTACAAGCCTTGTGTTTGTCATGAATTTCTGATTATTTACTTGGAAGACTACCCAAGTAAAAATTAAATAGTTTGAATGTAAGACAAGAGTGCTCCAATAGTCCAATCTACCATATTGTGGCAAGTAAGCAATTTATGGTAGAAACACCTACAACTGTCAATATAAGCAATTTAGCATAGTTGGAGGCATCTTTTTCTAAAAGTAATATTTTGTAGTATTAGCAACTGAAAATCATAAATATTAAAAAGAAAAGTAGATTTTTCAGATATGGCATGTAATTTCTATTAATTTTCAAAGTGGCAGCTCCCTAGACCACTAAAACCATCATATAGGTGGATCTTAAACTGAAATCTCCAAAAATCAGTAGTTAGCAAATTAGAGTTAAATATGGGGATAGTTTATTGACGCATTTGAAGGATGCATTAATAGAAGTGTAGAGACACATTTAGTGGAAGTTTAGGGTACATGAATGAGAATAGGGATGCTTTTGGGTGTTTCTACCTTAAGGTAGAAGGCTCAAAAACTACTCATATAAGAACTAGTTTGTCTTTTTCATGTATTTTTTCAATGTGAACATTTGTAGCTCATTTTTCAAACAAAGAAAAATAATTGCAATATGTAACACAAGTGGTTTTACATTTTTCGAAGCATTATTGAATTACTTATGAGTTTTCAAATGAGATGTGTCGTAGGCTCCTATTTATGACCATAGATCTTCCATAAATTGTTCACTTGCAACTTGTAAAGAAAAATGCAGAAAACAATGAAAATGATTGGCTCTTGCAATACATAATATTTTTTCTCTTGATCCATTTAATGACTATAGAGGTCTATTTAAAGACCATCTTATGTCCATTTCAGAATTAATTATAGGGGCGATTCTAAATGCTCAAGTGGATTTCAAGCCTCCTAGCTTATTTTGTAATGTCATTGAAGAGACGGTTAGATTAACCCTTAACCCCTTAAGTTCTTTGACTACAATATGTTTTCACCAAAAATGCTCCAAAACTGCCATTTCTAGTATAAGTACTAAACTAGGAAAAAAGACTGTTTTTGACACATATAACTATAGGATCTTCTAGTATAGTGGTTAGAAAAGATGTGAAAAAAAATTAAGAAATTTCCACTGCATGGATTGCAAGATATAAGCATTCAAATTCATTGAAATCATTTTTCTGGCCTTGCAAAAAACTGGGCAGCTGTGCTTCACAAGCTCACTTTTCTATGAAAAAATGTCTAAAATGGTGGTGCTTCTTTGGATTCTTTTCCCCAGATAAGTCAACTACATGCTTATAAATTTTCACATCATTTAGAATTGTACAACATATAGGAAAAAAATAGTAAGTAGAAAGAAGTAGAGAAAGATTCAAAATACAAAATTGTTAAGAATTTAGTTATAGAATTGAAAAATACTAATACCAATGGTTGCAATGTTGTAATAACAATCTATATCCTATGATTTTATTTTTTTCAAAAAATATTAAAAATGGAGTAAGATGGAAAACAGACTTGAAAGTTTATTGAAAATATTGAAAATGCTTCAAAGTTTATTTTAGAATAGAGAATCTATAATTGCCCACAAACTACAACTCCTCATAACTTTTGATTCATTGATCAAAATGGAATGATTCAAAACTTTCCATGTATATATAACTCTAAAAAACCAATTTCAAATTTTTGTTTTTGAAAAAAGTTATTTTTTCTAATATGCTTGGATTGTTTGGCTAGGGAAAAAAACAACATATTAGGCCATAACTTTCAACTCATATTTTCAAATGTCATGAAATTTAATACGTATTACAAATATTCTTTGTTCCCACCTTTTATTAAAATTTCAACCTAAAATGTGCAAATCTCTAGTCACTCTCTAGTCACATATACTTGGCCAAAAATTTTGTGTTGCCAAAAAACACAAGTTGGTCCTTTAGAGGTTAAAGGGCAGACTAGTGACCATAGAAATCATCCCTTTGGATACTATGGGGAATCATTGATTTAAAAAAATGAAAAAGCACTCATTGGAAGTCAAACTACTGTAGAAGACCTTCCCTTCCACAACAAAATTCCAAAGATGAATAGTTACACTTTTGTCCTACATAGTATGATTCTCAATCATTCATCACATAAAACATCCATGGCAACATTTATAGTTAAAGAAGTTTGAATGTAAGTTAACACATGTGATGCATGATCCTTAATTCCTTATTGCTTCCTCCTTGCTCTCACCATAACAAACAAAACAAAACAAAACAAACAACCTAACTAAAGGTATGGATATTCGTATACAAAGTTATGACACCAAGGTAGGGGATCTAAAACCATTAGGAACCTAATCCAATCTCATATAGTAACCCTAGATACTGATTTGTCCATACACTTGGAATCTGTTCATAAAATCAGTTGAACTCTTTAGCAAGTGGTGTATGCATGACCTTGCTAAATCTCTATAGCAACATATCTTTGGAGGAGAATGGGGTTGTTTGCCATGCCTACAATAGTAGTCTACAACCTCTAACTTTGAAATTTGCAGAAAGACTTCAATAAGATTTCAAACTATTGTCCAAAAAGTCTCTTAAACTTGCCAAGAACTATTACAACCATATCCACATCAATAACATCACGTAGTCATGAAGATGATGCCACATGCTGGAACGCCCCTAGAAAATTGCAATTTGAAGAAGTAGCATAAATATAGATAATTCCTTCAAAAAATTATATTACATGCTCACCTTAGGTGCATGTTTTCAAGGAAAACATCCCATGGAAGGGGAATGCTACCGATTGTTATGTATCCTACTTCCTCCACCCAACCAAGTTACAAGCAAGACCTTCGATAAGTGCAAGATGCCACACCCTCAATTCTGGGTGCTCCTGACATTCATTATTGTACTTAGACATGGAATGCAAATAGTCTATGGTTCAAATAGCTCCCATCCTTCATAAACTGTGCGTCCAGATTTACCTCTTATGATATTCAAAGTGCTTTTGCAAGCAGCATACACATTGAAGAAGGAGGTGAGAGCAAATAGGTCAAGCATTGTTAACTCTTCATATGCTGGCTCGCTGCCAATCTCACCTTGCCTACCAGACCTGCTCAAAGCTCCTGCTCATCATACAACAAAAACTTGCCAATTCAGCTCACACTAGATATAAACAAGCATGACAGCAATAGCCAATATAAGAAAGGCTTCGGACCTAAATGTTTAAACCTTGTACTAAATTGCAAGGAAACTTAAAACATATTCAGGGTCATTTTTCTAGACAAGTTGAGGCCAAGACAAGACAACAAGACATAAAAAAAAAGATAGGTCTAATTAGGCTAAGTGGTTTTGTCTAATTAGACCATTTCGTAAGCTAATGGTATTTTGAAGCACTTCACAACATGGCCAAGCGAACAAAACCACCCACAAAAAGTATTAGCATGTAAGCATCCATGTCATTACATCATCACTGTCAATATTCTTTCCCACGGCCGTCTGGATAAAATTTAACACCCTTAAGACCCACTTTCAACCAATAGCATTGCTTGATTTCCTAATATATGGTTGAAATGTCTTGTTCTCAATGCTTGTCTGCACAAATGTAAACCGACGTTCAAATCCATGATGCCCCAGATAAACCCCTGAGACATACCCGGTATCAATTGCGTACAGATCAACTTGTCGTCCACCAATCCTGCATCTATGAACTTCATTACACCTTTCACTTTCACTTTCCCTGTGTAGCCGTATGGGAGGTGACCGCCGAGGATCACAGCGTCCAAAGGATCACCTGCACAAACAGGAATCTGATCTCAGAGAACACAGTCTCAAAACTCAAATACATAGCTTACTTGATTACTCCTCTTCCACTAAAACAACATCAACATTCTGATGAGACCATAGAGCTATCCTTAAAACTCATTGAAAGGTGCAATCCCTTTTGGCGGGAGTTGATCACAAACTTGAAATAGTGCTTGAATTTAAGGATAGCTCTCGGTTTGCAAAAAATATGAACGAGGAACAAAACGGTTTGAAGCCGAATTACCATCAGGGGCAGGGATGGAAGGCACAGAGCCATAGTTGAATGGAGAAGGCATCGGTCCCACATAATCGACGGCACCGTCTGGCAATCGCTTCACAAAACTACCTTTCGGCACTTCCACCACAATGTCCACGAATCCTGGAACCTTATCCCTCTGCTGTAATCAAAACCCTTCAAACATGTTTCTGCCATCTCTGAGTTCTTGAGACTAAGTTAACACACCAGAAAACCAACACTTCAAACTTGGAGCATAGTTGATATTATTACAATGATCAGATTTATACATACTCTAGTCAGCAAATGAACAAGGAATTCAACATACCACACAATGCATGATTTGGATACTTTGAACCCCATCAAATTTTCTTGCAAGATGACCTAAAACCAACACGAGTTCCGAAATTGATGCGATATAAAGTCTCAAAATTAATGTCTCCTCATTGCACAAGATTTTGAGGTGTCACATTTAGGTAGGAGTGACGATTAGGAACCCGACCTTAGTTCGGTTCTACAAATTAGGAACAGTGCAAATGTAAAAACATTATACTAATAAAACCCCTACCAAGAATCTCGACCACCACTAGCAATCCATTTAACATACCAGTGTTTTCTCTTCTAGTTATTCCAGAACAGACTGCAACCACATAAAATACAAAGTTTTCTTGAAAGATGACCTAAAATCAACACGAGTTCTGATATTGAGGCGATGCACAGTCTCAAAATCAAATCTACTCATTGTGCAAGATTTTGAGGCGGAATAATCTAGGTAGGAATGACAATTGGATACCTCTACCTTAGTTCGTTACTACAAATTAGGGGCAGTCCAAATGTGCAAACATTATTCTAAATAAAACCCTACCAAGAATCTCGACCACCACTTGCATACCATATAACATAACAACGTTGTTTCTGCTAATTGTCAAAGAAGGAGGGGTCGCGTGCTTCCTAAGTAGATTATACTCAATTTCCAAGCAAGAACAAGAAACACAGATCCACGATAGCACCGATCGTAAACCTCTCAAAATCCTGTGCAATTCGTCCAGATACGCGACCGAATTTCTTGCAAGAACAGAATGGCTGTCCACAAATCCTTGAGCAGTGTAAAACCCTGGTGGAATCTCGACAAGTGAGGAATGAATGCAGCGACGCACCTGAACACGAGAGAGCCGAACGGACGGAGTGCGCATGCAAGCGAGCGTGATGGCCGCTCCGCCACCCCACATCGCCATAGCTCGATCCATCACCCTCACCGACGCTGCGAAAACCTCCACAGTGGGAATTACGCTGTTGGATTCATTATTTCTTGACCTCCACTACGGAATTCCTTGAAATTTCATGGGAAAGTGAATCCTGTGTTACAAAAGAGCGCCGCCGTTGCTGCGGGGAAACCGGAGACGCACTAGGGACTTGGGTGAGAGATGGAGCGAGGTGTGAGAGATGGAGAAATGACGGACCCGTTATGTTGCATACGGCACTGTTGACGGGCCCGTTACGATGGTAGTACTGTGCCGTGTCAGATTGTGCGGTTGATGGGAGTCCCGGTTACCGGGTGTGGAGTAGCCCACTGATCGGGATAGAGGCTCAAAAAAATTGAACTCCCATTTTACCGTTGATCGGTGGGCTTGACCAGCCCTCGACTCCACATGGAAGCCAATCCTAAATGGACAATTGGTGGTGGTGATAAAAGTCCTTGACATTAAGGTGGGTACACCCAAAACCGTCACTTTTTACTACTGAGCCTAGTTTCTATTATGGAACTGGTTAAATTTTCACATATTCATATTGGCAAGTGAAAGGAGGTTCCAACGCACCAAAGAACGTCACATTTGGATATTGTATGCAAAAGTTATTAAGAGTCAAAGTTTGTTTCTGAAAGCGCTCCACCCAAATAGGTACATAACTGAAATTTGAAATGTACTAACCTTCTAGATGGCGCTTTAAGGTTAGGTGCCATTTAACAACATACTACCTTAGTGGGAGTAGTAGTTGAATTTCCTCCCCCAACTTCTTGTCAACAAACTCGGTGAAATTTCAAACACGTGAAATACAAGTGAACATGCCACAAAACTCGACAAACTTATTGAGGAATTGTTTAGCAACCAAGAAGATGAATACACTCTCGCTGATTTTTCTAATAAAGATTAGTTACCACATCTTTCTTTGTAGCAATTAAGTGAGAAAGTAGATTGCTATCAATGAAAGTAGTAGTAGTATTTGGAATTAGATTTGTCAAAAAGTCTCTTGTTCTATATAGGAGAAGGGGGCAATGGTGAAGCATTAAATTCTCTTTAACCCAATAAGGATTCTTGGATGTTTAATAAACGACTTTCAAAAAAAGTATAAAAACAATAATACACGTATTCACTTTGAAATCTCATAAGTTTCAACTAACTACTTTGGTGATAGGATTGCATCCTTCTACAATTAATCCCATAGTACTTTAGAGTACATTTTGTAAGAGTGCTTTTAGATGATGTTTCTACAAAATAACTTCTCATTCATTTGAAATAGTGCTTCAATCGGTTCTAGAAAAATTGTTTTTAATGACCGATTTGATGAAGTGGAAGTAAATAATATATTGTACAAAGGTATAAGTGAAAACATTAGATGAGATTTGGGAGGTCGGGAGGACCGTTTCAAGCCTGTTCCCGACATTGTTCCCCCGACAATCCAAAAACAGCTAATGCTAAATTTATTTTTTTTGAATTTATTTTGTAAGAAAGAAAAAAATTGACATGCCAAGTCACCTTGCCATGTCAAGAAGCACCTATGAACTGCTACGGGGCTATTCCGAAGGGGCTAAATCCCTTCTAATGGTTGAAACAATTTCCTAAGAGATTGAATAGTTCAGTGCTCAAATTGATCAAGTCAATCTGAAGAATACTTTGTCGGTCAAAATTACACCTTTCTTCCCTATTTACAAAAATTTAAGGTTGTTTACAAAAAGACCCCTCAACAACCATTTTCCATGTGTTGTCATTTTTGGATTTTAAATATAAATATTAAGCAAATACATATCAAACTTGTACATTGTCTCATCTTCAAATAAACTCAATTTCATATAATACAAAAATGAACAAAAATTGCAAATAGCAAGCATTGGTTTTGCCTGAAAATCTTGTGCTTTCAACCGCTGGATCAACATACAAGGTTTCTACAAATCACCGTGTTCTCTAGGTCTTTTCCCCTCCACTGTATACTTAAACGGGGAAATAAATTGGTTGCAATCCTCTCCTTAAAAAAAAAGGCAATTAACCAAGATATTTATTCAAATCCGGAGCAATGAAAAAATCGTTTTAGTAGAGCTCAGATCCTGTGCAAGGAATGGACGCACTATGGCGTAAGCAGAAAAGATCAATGCGATCCCAAGCTTCCTCAAGAATTGGTAGAGGGGTAGCAAACACAATCCTCAACCAGTTGGGGATGCCAAAAGCAGAACCTACACGCAGCCATCGAATGTATGAGCGTATATAACTTCAATACATAGAACATGAATCATTTAGAAAGCTTTAAGAAAGTAGCAAAAGATGCCAAACTCAAGGAAGGAAGCATGCTCTACATTCTGAATGGTGAAATACGTTTTGTGAGTTATTATACTTGTCTATGAGCTTCCGAAAAGGATTTTTTCTACTATAATTCAAGCACTAGAGGGTAACATAAAAAGATGCAAAAAGTTATGTCAAGATGAGAATATCAAGTTGAGAGAATTCTTCAAAAGAAGAAGTCGTGTTCACCTGGTAGGACAACGACAGACTCTTCCTCCACCAGCAAAGCAGCGAACTCCACATCGCTTTTTATGTCCGTGAATACGTCAGTGTCAACTCTCACCTACATGAATATAAATAAATGTTAATAGGGTATGTTTTATTGGTATTACTCCATAAATTGAAATATTTTCTTCAGTCATTAACTCTAAAATGAATCTAGGGGACACATATTGGTGACAAAGAGAAAATGCGAAGTAGATTAGCTCACAATAATACTGCTTTGATCGAGAATTGGTAATAAATTATCCAACGCTTCTTACCATAATGTACATGGCTCCCTGTGGCTTTGTAGGACAATGAAGACCAGTGATTCGTTGTACTCGTTCATAACACAACTCAGCTCCTGATTTCAATGATTTTATCGTATCTTCAAAGAAGCTTGAAGGCGTGTTCAACAACATCCCAGGCACCGCAGCCTACAGTTGGAGTTCAAGCAGCATTGCAAACTAAGTTCAACATCTGTTCAGAGCCACGGCACAAAAAAATTCCTAGACCCTCAGCACATTCAATCAAAGATTGTCAAGGTCTAAAAATTGAATATCTAAAATGCGTCTCATAACGATTAACACATGCTCGTCAAACACTCCACCTGTGAAATTGTCGAAGTTCCTATAGTCATTTGCATGAGTTTCATGAGGGCCTCGACTACCTGGAAGCACCAAGCCAGCAAAAGAATCAGTGGTCTCAAAATAGCAAGCCATTACCCGCTCTATTTTATCAGTGCATGATACACTATTTTATAGGTTTGATTTTAATTCAAACACCACACAATAGTGCGCTAATTTTAACTTGAGTGACTATTCACTCGAAAGTTTCTTGATGGTGGTTCCAAGGTACATAGTCAAACAAAAAGAGCTCGTTTACTCTGCTGTGCGCTGTTGTTGTTGCTGTGTAACATGTTGGTTTTTCTAATAAACAAAGACGAAAGGCTTGCATAGCTTACTTTCCCTCTAGAAAGAATTCCTTTCGGATCAGCAACGATAATCCAACCGAGACGCCAACCAGGAGCAAGCCATCTCTTCGAAATGCCCCCAACTGTCAACACAGGCACCTTCAGAGAGAAAGCTGCCATTGGGATGAACTCTGCTGGGTCAAACACCATATCTGCGTATATCTCATCAGATATTATTGGCACCCTCAATTTCTCAGCAATGTTTGCGATCTAGGACAACAAAAAAAGAAAAGAAGTTAGACATGCCAAGACATGATTCCTCAAGTTTTCTCCCTTTCTAAGTTATAAGGCATCGAACAACTACCAATTAGGACGACTAGCGTTTAATGCTTTACAAATCACACTGAATGCTACAGGTTTAAGAAAACACCTTAACCAAGTGTTGTTTTTTGTATACAGACCCGCATGGATTGCTCGGATTGCAAACAATCCATGCGACTGTGTTGCCATCTGCAAGAGAAGAGATTTGGTCCAAGTCCACTTCCCAATCCCGCTCAGAAAGTAGGTCATAAAACCGGCAAGCAACGCCGTAGTACTTGCAAAACGTTTCGTAAATAGGAAATCCAGGTCTAGGAATGAGTATATTGGTGCCTGGAGTGGCCAAAGCAGCTATACACAATTGTATAGCCTGGGAGCATCCCACTGTAATGAAGACATCATCTGCGGTAAGTTTCAAGGGCAGCGATGACGAATGGTAGTCAGCAACAACCCTGAAATCAAACCAACACAAAAAGCCTTGTAAACATTTATAGGAGTTGGACCGACGGGGACGATGCCTTGCGGTCACAAAAGCTACATACATGTATAGTATATCTGAGGAAGTTTAAGTAGGTTGCCACAAGGACAGAGCCTCTCTTACACAGTTGTTTGATTTCTAAAACAATACAATTTGTACATTAAAAAAAACCCTTCTAATGTGCACACACTGGCACTGGCAAAGACGGAACGAGGGGGAAAAGCTCTTACTTTCGGCATTCGTGAGATCCAGCCGAGTGCGTGTAACCATTGCACGCATAACTCCTGGTAACAGCAACGATGGCTTCCACAGCAGCCTCTGGTACTTTCAAGTGGCCAAAGGCAGTTGGGTCTCCTTGTGCCAAAGAAATTTTCTCCTTTTTCTTTGAAGAGACGACGCACAGGGACTCCAAGAGCTCACGAATTGGATTGGTGCTCCCGGTGGCAGCAGGACACGCTCGAATGTTCCACTCTGCATCCAACTCTGCTTCCTACACACCACAGCAAATTTCACAATTCACATTCATTAATATATATCCACAATAGTTCAACCATGAGTCCCTGAAAACCCAGAACATAAGTATTAGGGACTGGGTAACGCAAAAGTAGAGATCCTTATGGGAAATAACGTGCCGAGAAGGAGTAGCAAGGGATTTTGTTTCCGCATCCAGGCTCGACTGCCAAGAAGGTTATGTCTGGTTTTGTAACCGGTTATCTAATTGTAAGAGCCTCTTCAATCAAATGACTAAAAAGCAACACAAGAGTATAAACTAATGGAATAAAAAAAGGGAAAGTACAGCATGTTATGCACTAAAAAACGGTCGAGATGCAGAGTGGTGAGCCAGTTATTGTACATGACCAGTACAAAGTCGTATAAATAAGGGATCTGACGGCTCTGAGGCATGAGGTTGACAGCAAAAGGACACGCCTCTGAATGCATGTATGCATGTCTAATGACGACGCACCAAATCAGTGTTGCTAATGACAGCAGAGGGGTATGAGATATAACCATGCTCTACATATCCAATGCTTGGTTACTACGTAAAAAGTTGGTCTCCATTCGCAAAAATCTCCAGAGACACAGACAGATAGATAGACAGAGACGGAGAAAGCAAAGGAAAACCTCTGACAAAGCATTGTGGTATTGAAGTTCTCCATTGGCGACTTGAAGCTCGGGAAGCCCCACCGTCACGCCATTGTTCCCCTTCCCGTTCTCACAATGCAACACTTCCTTTCCTTGAATCGTCTTCTGCGAGACGAAGGTTACCATACTCACAAACTAGACAGGTCTCGCGCTCCGCAAGAAATTCTCACCTGCTATTCACTAAACCCACATTACCCCAAAAGAAACAATAAGAATTGCAAAACTTCCGAAAAAGAAAATCACTCCCAAGCTCGTAAATCTCCAAACCCACAATCTCAAACCAGCAAACACACCCGGCTCTCTAATATTCGAAATTGTAAACCAAGATGTAACTTGAAACCCAAAAGCAATGACGCGCACCAAGCCAGCGCTCACGCGATGGAGCTTACAGAGCCAAGTGGACTTGTGTGGGGCTAGAAAGTAAACACCTCGCAGATTGCAGCACAGACCAAACTGTGGCAGGGCAGACCATGCATAACTTACTCTGACACTTTCACAAGCGGACAAAACAAGGCTAGGACCTCGAGAAAGGGACAAAACCCAGAAAAGTGGCAAAACCCAGGAAAGTATTGGAGTTCCGATTTCGAACAGCAACCAAATAAGTTAACTCACAGAAGAACACACAAAAGAATTTCACATGCTGCAGTAATTTCGGCTACTTGTACCTAATGTTGTTGGATTGAAATTGTGAAGTTCCGCGAATTCGAAATTACGGGAGGTGCGAGATGGTTGTGGGTTTCGCTTCATGCAAGGACTAGAACTTAAAGGCAATCCACCGCCTCGCGGCTTGCGTGTCATGTGGCCGTCGCAGCAACGTTGAACTTGAGGAGGTGAATCCTAGATTTCGGGGATCTACGAGAGCGTAGATTATGGGATTTTTGAACGAGGAAAATCTGAGAATCTAGTTATTTCCTTGATTCAGACGCCGAGTTCTGACCCAGGTTTCTGGAAATGCTTAATCCTTGTTGAGAATAAAAAACAAAACAAAACTTGAGTTTAGAACTGAATGGGACCAAATCTGCAAAATCCTCTTCTCAAAGTATGCTCCAGATGAGTTGCTAGCATGACAGAAATCAAATTTTTCAAGAGGAACACAAAACAGTAATGGCGTGATTGAGCCGGTGTAAATATTAAGTGACACCTGATGCAGAGCTTCGCTTAGATGATTTGGACACCCACCACTCCAGTTGTCAAGGTCTGACTGGAAAATTCATTTTCTACTCTAGATTTGGAAAGGAACTATGACGAAAATAGCATCTCTTGCATAATCCATCCTAGGAGAAAACCCGATGTTGTAAAGCACAACTCTTGGAAAAAACCCAACTAAGATGCAGCAGGACTCAGAGTTCCAAGAACCATAAAATCCAGCTCTCAAAATTTCAAATTGCAACATGGTATACTCAAATGTGTCCCTAATTGAACTTGAGCAAGGAAGAAGGCTTCATGTCACATTTCATCAAGAGAGCATTTCCAAATCAAGAACGATTTCAAAGATCCGTACCTTGATACTCTCTTGGTGAAGCTCACCTGTACAGGAAGCCCTATTATGCGCCATGGCTGTCATGTTCTCCCGTGAACAAAACACGTGAACCATCCACAATAATACTTGACAATATCACACAGAAAACAAACCGTGTGAACGTATGATTTGAAAATAGCACATCTCTTGCACAATCCAACTAGAAAGAATTGAAACCTCCAACTTTGCAATACACAGATGAAGTAGGTCTCGGGGTTTTCTACAAACTAGAAAATTCAATTCTCAAGTCATATTGATTGCAACACAATGTGTATAAACCAATACTCAAAATCTGATGAATGATTCCTTCTGTAACTAGAATCATGAACTAAGCATTGCAATCTAGACCAAGAATAATGTTTTTAATTCCAGTAGTCTTATCTAGCACAACATACCTACATCTATCATGCACACAATGCATGTGAACGTCTAACATGAAACAATACAATTCTTGCACAATCCAAAATCTCCAGCTAGAGTAATGCAAAAAAAAAATCTGGTTAAAAGAATGAAGTGCAGCAGCTCTTAGCTAGGGTTTCAAGAGACCAGATCATCCAATTCTCAATTCATTTTGAATTGCAACAAGATGCACACAAACATGTGTCAAAAAAATCAAACGCCACTAATCATTTCTCTACTGAAACTAGGTGCTTCATTTCACGGTCCATCAAAAAAGTATTTCCAAATGAAGAGTGATAGTTCATACCACCTTGAAAGCGCGATCTCAAGTCCGCTCCACAAGAAGCCCTGTAATTCGCCATGGCTGCCATGTTCTCCCGCGATCACAACACTCAACGTAGAGAACAAGATTCTGTCTGGAGACGAAATAAAGGTGTTCGGCATTCATGGTCAAGATTTTGCACCGGCAATGCAAGAATCTCTGCGACTTTCACACACCACTTCAATTCAAGCGAGCTTCACGCTGTGAACGTCAGTACCGTCTCTGTCGAAACTGAGTGAGTGGGCAACAAGCATGAGTTCATTCATCTCTCAGGAGGTGGGGGCGGGACACTCAAGTGAGATCTGCAATGGAACGCCATCGACGTCTCAAAATGAGATCCTGTGAGGCTTTCTGCGACCCGCCGACTCAGACAGGAGAGTACGTTACCAAATGAAATTCGGTAACTCTTAACGAGAAGTTGAGCTCTGTCAGGTTCTTCAATGAGGTCAGCACGGTTTTAGACATTGATTTGGAATCGAACCAACAGAGATCTGGATAGAATCATCCATTTTTCCACATTCATCCAGTACTCTATTGGAAATTTGCCAAATTCAGATGTACTAGTGTGTCCTATGTCATTGCCATAGCCAAAATAAAACGTAAAAGTAATTTTCTAATTTTTTAAAATAAAAAATAACTCAAAAATCCATAACTTTCATATTGTAGGTTGGAACACTCAGGGTGAACTGACCCCCTCGCTTGTCCCAAGTCAATCTAGGGGGTGCAAGTGAAAAAAAGCCCCCCTATTATGTGCCCAGTAAATGTATGCTCTACATCTCTCCTACCTAATTTGGGGCCTTTGATTGTGATTATGAATTCAAAAATTGCAAATTTTATCATGCATGGGAAATAAAAAAATTCAGGGTTTTCCTTCGGGGACGAACAAGGAGGTCAGTTCACCCCGGCCGTTGAAACGCCATGAACCAAAGCCCATGCACCCCTCCTTGTAGAGAGCTTTTTGATGGTATGAAGAACGTGATGGGGGCACGTATAATTTTGGAGATCTCACTGTAACTCAAACAAAACAAAACAAAACAAATAGCCTAACTTAAGGTATGGACTAGTGTGCCTTGTGCCGTTGCTACAACCAAAATAAAAGTAAAAATAATTTTATAATTTTTGGATTCATTAAAAATTAAAAATTAAAAAACTTTCACATTGTAGTGTGGAAGTTTACATTCTTGGTATGAATATAAGCTTTATGCACAAAGGAATGCAGCGGCATTGTTTTGTGGCCTTTGGACATGCCATGTAAAAGTTATAGTTTTTTCTAAATAAAAGATAATTTAATTCAATTTTATAATTTAAAAAAATCCATAACTTTCACACCACAAAACAAAGTCCATGCACCCCACCTTGTGAAGAGTTTTCTAGCAATACAAAGAACACTACCAGATACCTCACAATTTCATAGATCTCAATGTATCAACCGAAACAAAACAAAGAACTTAACTTAAGGTATAGATGAACAAGAAGAAGAGTAATTCCAATCCTTTTTTTTCTTGATAGGTGTAAATTAAAAGCATCGTCATATTGGGTCCTACTTGTAATCACTAGTATTTATGTTAGAGACACAAACACTATGAAGTTCAATTCAAAAGGAACTTCAATTATATCATTATTATCCCTACTTATATAGAGGGATGAAACCTAGAGTATCTTCTCTTATAGCCATACAGTGGTAAACATGTTCAAAGTGGTCTACATGAACTCTTGAATGAATTCAAAAAGAATAAGATTTAAAGATGAATGAATAGTGCACAATAGTTTGAAAGTTCAAAGTTACAAAGTTGAATGAAAATGAGTCTTGTATTAAAAGAAATAGTAACATATTGGGGGCCACTACTCTAAAAAATATGCTCTTTTGTAGTAGGCAAATATATTTTCAATAAAAAATAATTCAAAAAAATATATGTCAATTTTGGGAGGAATATTTTTTGCAAAATAAAAAACTTTATATGGAGAAAAAAATCCCAAGGAGTACTTTTATTTTGAACATATATTAAAACTAATTTTTTTGAAAAAATAAATTATTCAACACATATGTATTGACCATATTGTCTTCTTATGCTCTAGAAATAAATATGTAATTGTGGAGTCATAAGAATAGTAATATGAAAGTAAAACGTCTCAAGGACAAATAAGTAGTGGTAAAGTAGGCCTTATCATCTAAATAACACGTAATTCTTATGTCTTTTGGAATTCTAACATCCAATTATAGGAATAGTGCATTCAACAATTGTCAAATATGATTTGTAAATTTCTTCAATCAATAAAGCTAGCTAATATAACAGATTGTTTTGAAAGTCATATGAAAAAAATCCCATAAAATATAGAGATGCTTGCAATTAGCCACTTGTTTTTTTTAATAGACATTTGACAAATTCTTTTACTACATATAAAGTGACCAATCCTAAACACTACAAATTTCATTTGTTACAATTTTATAAAATCCCAATAGAATATTTTAGAAAACATCCTCCAATTCTGAATGGGAGACATTATTAGAAATCATTCATATAATTTTTCAAGTATAATGAAATTGCTACATTTAGATGAATGTACATAAATTTAAATTGTCATATAAAATTTTCATTCATAATTTATTGATATTTATAGATGTAAATAGCCTTGTCACTCCAATAAAGATCTTAAATTAAACTACCTTGAAAATTCAAAATAAAATTCATTGTTATACACAAGGTTTTCTTTTGAGAAAAAAATCATTCAAAAATCATTCATTGGAAAAAACCCTCCGAATTAAAGGAATTTTGGGTGATATATGCCTCTTTTTGAACGGACCAAATTGCTAATTTGTATAAAATATTAAGATGGTCTTGCTCTTATTGGATGGATATATTCACCTTTTGATGAACAAAGGATTTTTCATCCATAATTTTATTTTTCATCCATAACCATGGTTTAAATTCAATAGCTTATTGCTCCATTCATGATCATTAGCTATCCATACTACCCAAAATTAGTGAATCAAGCAATTAGACTATGAGAAGTTACTTCTTACTAATAATTGTTCACTTTTACTATATAAAAATCTACACATTTATACAAAAAAGACAATGCCCCAACATCCAACTTAGAGGGCTTGGGCAAGCACCCTTTGGTTTAGTTTGCGAGTTGTTAGTCACAATTTGAAGAGTACATGTCCGGATGCTCTAAGATCCTCACGTAACATTGTATAACCAGGCGATGGTCCTCCACTGTATAGATGAGGTTGGGAAGGTATTATGCATCCCTTGATGCGAGGGGTTAATCCAAGGATTGGGGTTGGCTGAAGAACCATATGAGACCATTTTGTTCCCTGTAAGTGTCCCATTTTCAGGGATGCAAAAAGGAACCCCTGCCTCATTGGTAAACAATGTTATGCACATCCACATCCATATAAGTTATCGTTTTGTCAATGCAAGCACTTCAATGAGAGTTCCCGGCTCCGAAAGTTTGAATCGTCCACGAGGAAGGGACGGGTCCCCGACCACCCCAGCGATGTCAGTCTCCGAATTATTCCCCGTGTTGACGTGCCCCCCCGGTGAGCTGGATCCCCGGCAGTTCCAGCTTTTGTCAGTTGCGGGTGCTTCGGGTCACTCATTGCGCGGGGAGGCCGCTCTCCCTCCCTCCGTCGCACCTTCGTTGTCCGCCCTTTCAGCTTTGAATCCCCCTTCTTGCGATCAATCACCGCTTCAGATCACTCCAGATCACTCCAGTCGTCGTCGTCGTCACATCAGTTGCGCACGAACTTCTCGCTGCGCTTGTTTCGCCTCTTGCAGTCCGTCGCAACTTGTCCTCTCGTGGGATCCGTCGTGGCCAGGGGATTAGATCGGGACAATTTGCGTCGGGAGAAGGTCCTTCTTGTTCACATTGCGCGAGCACGCACTGATTCGCACTGGGTCGACACTGGAATCGAAATTCGAAATCGATTAATTTCGAGGCTATGGTGTGGAAGTCGACGTGAGGAATCAAAGTTCTCTGTTTTGCGTGTTGGATTTTGAAGGAGATTTGGTTTGAGGAATTGTGTCAAGATGATGAGATTGGACGATTCGCGCGAGGCCGGACTGCTGAATCCGTCCACGCAGTACGCTAGCTTGGAAACCTCGATGCCAATGTTGGAGTTTGACGTGCCGATGGGATCCAGGAGACCAAAGAGCCGATCACGGTGCTACGTCGCCAGTGTGTGCATTGCGCTTGTTGCGGTAGCCGCCATCGTTAGCGTCTCTGTCGTGAAGACGAAGGGCAACGAGCCCGGCGACGAGACCAATAGCCCTCACATGCGGAACAGCCCCCAGCGGAGCTTGGCGCCAGCTCCGAGCCCTGAAGTTGCTTATACTCCTGGAGCTTTCGTCGCAAGCGCACCGCCGGCTCCTCCTGTTGGAATCTCGGAGCCTGTGTCGTCTCCTCCGAAACCATCTTCTCCGCTACCACCGCCTCAATCAGCCCCTCCAACTCAATCAGCTTCACCACTGGCAGCGCTCGCGCCGTCGCCGTCGCCGTCCTCGGGGGCTTATCACCTACTTCAATATGATGTCATCTGCAACAAGACCATGTAAGTCAATTTCTATGTCATTCAATGCTACTAAATCTCAGATTTCGTAGTCAGATCGCTTCACCTTCACAATGCACACGACGGAGCTTCCAGGGAGGCAGGGAAGAGCGAGTCTCGGTTGCATTCCCATGTCAATTCCCACGTCAATCAATGCTACAATATCTTAGATTCCGTAGCAGATCGATTCGTGTTCACAGTGCACACGACGGAGCTTCCGGGGAAAAGTGACTCTCGTTTGCATTTTTTAGGGTTTACCTCTTAGGGTCTTGTTATGTGATGAGTTTTTAAGTTCCGCATCTTGCCAT
Organism: Rhytidiadelphus loreus; assembly: GCA_947034895.1. Classification (NCBI taxonomy): domain Eukaryota; kingdom Viridiplantae; phylum Streptophyta; class Bryopsida; order Hypnales; family Hylocomiaceae; genus Rhytidiadelphus; species Rhytidiadelphus loreus. The sequence continues at coordinate 51,471,590 of OX344761.1, forward strand.
GGAAATTTCCGTTCATGTTCACGTAACTCATCCTGAAAGTGACACTTGAATTAAGGGTATGGACAGAAAATTTAGATCGATGCGTGATTAGCTAATAGCTGAGATTGATAATGCAAGTCGTTTGCGTTTGTTGCATTTTGGATGGTGTCTCTATTAGGGATGCTTATTGTTTGTGGTTTTGTTTGTTTTCTTGTACCAGAGATCCTGCCGTCTGCCTCAACTTGTTCGCGAGCAACCCGAATTCTCCCAAAGTGGACTTCCAGCAATGGACCATCATGACCATGCAAGCAGCTGAGCAGGCGTTGAACGAGTCCTACACCCTGGCCACGAGCCTGAACGATACCAACCACGAGAACGTCGCTCTGGAGCAATGCATTGACGTGTTCTCCGAGGCCCTCGTACTGGTGAACGAATCCATGTACATACTCGCCAACATGGACGTGCCCAACCCGGGCGATCCCGCCGCCGACATCCAAGTGGCGCTGAGCGCGGCCATGACAGACCACGACACATGCCAAGACGGCATTGACGATGTGGGTCCGTTTCCTGGGAGCGATCGATTCACGGGAGCACAGGCTCGGCATGTAGACACGCTGTTGAGCATTTCGCTCACGTTCGTCAACGAGCTCATCGCAACGTCGGAGGATCATCACCGACGAAGGCTCTTGGAGGTCGCCTCTGCTGCGGTGATGGGGCGTCCGGGACTTCTGGCTACGAGGGATTCGCAACCAGTGTCACCGGGCAGAACATTCTCGTAGCGGACAACGTTTTTTTTCTTTTTTTGGATGTGGTGAGTTTCATTGTTCTGATTGTCGTCAAGTTCTATGAAGATAGGATTTTGGGTTTGCGCCGGAGTTGATTCGTAGGAGATGAACATCCTACTCAGTGAGTGTGATGGGGAGAAAGGAGCTTCCCATGTGTAGAGTATTTGCTGCAATTGCAGCTCCGAGAGTTCACGACAGGCTTTGCCAATGTTCTGTACAATTATTCAGATTCTTTTCAATCATCTTATTGGAATCGCGAGTTTGCATTGATCATTTATTGGGAGTGTGATCCAGCGTCTCGCAGTTGTTTTGCTTGTACCTCACTTTGTGAAATGTTGACCTGAACTTGCGAGAGAATCTACTGAACAATCAATTGCATCTCAAATTCATTTCTATCATTCTGCTTCCGTTCGAACTGCACCCAGACACTGTCTGAGAGGAAAAGATGAACCTTACTACCGGTACTTGGGGAGCTCGGTCCCACGAGCTACTGTTGTTGGTGTTCGCCCCTGTTCGAATTGATGAAATCAGCTGTTTGCAATTTCAAAGGAGCAAACCAGACGGTACTGCAAGGTCTGATATTTATCAGAGGTGTGATGAGGTTAACTCAGGCAAGTTTTTGTTACAAGAGACACAAATTACTTGCTCTGGGTGTGGGTGTCGGATTTGAGTGGAGCAAAGTGGTATACAGTACATACCACTTTGTTGTTGGCTGTTCTTCGATTGAGGATTGATTGCAAATCTACATTTTTGTTGTTTTCGGAAGTTTTTTTTTTGGTGAAGATGAAGGATTGGTGTGAGGTAGAGCCACCCATCACCAATTAGCACCCCATCAGCAGTCAGCAAGGTGGCAAAAATGCAGCAGAGGCTGGGACTAATTTCCAAACATGAGTTCTTGATTTCCAATCATCAATTCCTCCATTCTTTTCATGACACATCTGCTTGGTTTGGAGTGTCAAAGTGAACAAGAAGTATCATAGTCTCTTAAATGAGTAGTTTTGGAATAGTCTACACATTGAACATGGGTCCAAACCAACTTTTGCCTTCCAAAATTCATAGTAATTTCAGTTCAAGCGATAAAATTACCAAATTTTGAAAAATCCCCTCATTTCTATCTCTACACTTGTGGAAATATTTCCTTTGCCTTACTATACTCCACGTCATGTTCAGAGTATGGGTGGTCACACCTTATATGTCCTTGGAGGTACTCACAATTTGAAGAAGCAAAACACATGTCGAGGCTTGTTATCAAAGTTAAGTCCATTGACATTGGGTATCACGAATTCTTCTACCCTTGTTTGATTGGGGGAGATCGTGATGACAACATTGAGAATCTAAGCATTCTAGTTGGGGCACCAATAATTTGTTTTAAAGTGGTGATGGAAGGAAACATATCTTTGATACTTAGTGCTCTTAGTTATTCCCTAAACAATCTTTATTCCTAACCATTTTGTAAGTTGATGGTATTTAATCCTCAAACAATGTAGAAGATAAAAAGTGTCCAATGAATCGAGAACCTCAAGAAACAAACAATGCACTTGTTCATAGTTTTTGGATAATATATAACTACCTTGATGATAGAACCTCATCCTTCCAAGTCTTAAATTTGAAAGACATCATTGTCCTTCTCCACAAAGTTCAATCCAAAAAATTGTCCCTCGATATGACATTTAGTCTAGACTTTGCCCTACCCCATATCAACAATTCTAGGTCTTTCCAATTTTTTGTTAACCCCTAAATGTCCGAGGCACCAAATTTTGGTATCAATAATATTTTGAAGTTAAATAAAAGCTTATCAAATTACTGTTTTTAGTAGTTTATAGTTTTGAAAGATCCTTTTTGAAGTCTAGTTTTAGCATTACAAATTTGATTTTGAAAATGAGTTATTATGATTTTTCTATTCAAGATTTTGTGCAAGGGTGTCCAATGCAAATCTTGATTTTCTAATGTTGAGGGCTAGCTTGGAAATGAGCCTTGAACACTAGATCTTGGAGAAAAAATCACATTAGAAATTTATTTAAGAAATTGCAAAGTAGATTTCAAGAAGCATAAATTGAGCGGAGTTATGCGTGTTACATCCTTAAACCTCATTTTTTTTAGTGACCATTTTTTAGATTTGACATGTGAAAAGAGGATTGAAAGATTTCAAATCACTTTGATAGTTTTAACACCTTCATGATAAAAATTTATAATCTTTCAATCTGTAAGTGATATTGTTGTATATTCTTTTCTCATGTGATCTCTGACATCTCTAGTTTGAATTTATATGGTTATATTAAAAAAAACTGATAAAACTTATCAAAATGTTGGCTTTTTGTTCAATTTAGAGAAAATTTCAAGAAGCTCAAAAAAGGCCTTGGGCATTTAGGAGTTAAATATAAATAAGAAATTGACATATCTAATGTATAACTTGAATATTGATAATATACAATATAACACTTCAATTGCTTCAATTTGTGCAATTAGAGCCTCTAAAGTGCTTCCTTCCTAATACATGTGTGTCTTCGTTTTGGATATCCCAAGGGTAAGAAGGAGGTATCAAATAAAAGTCTTACAATTTTACAAAAAAGTGCTTGGCTTGTGCTCATTTATTGTTTTTTTGTTTTTTTTCCTTTGATGTTGAGTGGATTGAATGGGTGAATAGACATTATGGCACAAGTGCATGACAAATATGGGTCCCCAAGTTTAGGTGAAAATCATTTATGGATGATATTAGGTTGTTGGGTCAACGAAGTCAAAAACAAGGAATCTATAGAAAGCTTTGAATTTGAAATTTGGAAGTATGGCCATTATCCAAGACATGTTCTATTTGGTTTCCCCCTTCTTAGAGATAGTTTGGATTTTTTTCCACCCTTACTACAAGACATCTTTGAAAAAAATTCAAATATATGAAGATGTACAAACAACCTATGAAGGATCAAATGTAGTCACATTTGGTAATTCAAAACTTCTAGGGTGTACTTAGTACAAAATATTCAAATGGATAACATCACTCACAAAAGAAAGTCATACAAGGATTACGAGCGTGCATGTCACTTGTAGTCAAAAGTCAAGATTTGTTCTCAAACAAAGTGATAAAATCCTCAAGGACAACTCTCCAACTTTTGACCAATCACATTGCTTGGCTTTTTGAAATATGCCCCAGTGACATGTATCATAAATCTCCTCATAGGACGACCCTCAGTCTGAACGCCACCTTGGAAGTTGCGGAGAGCCAGCGCAACCCAAACTGCCACAGCCTGCCGTGTGGAAAGTTTGCAAGAGATGCTTCCTCGCATCCGCGATGGCAATGGCGATGGCGATGGCGATGGTGATTCATCAGCACTCGTGAAGGTGCCACTCACTCATTCCCAATAATTTCTCCGAATTTTTCTTTCACGACGCGTTGCAATTGTCGAGGTCGGCAGCTGGCTTCGGAATTGGAAGAACTTGCTTATCTCAGGGTTGCGATTCCGGGTTCAATTGAGAATCGATTTGGGGCTCGCCTGCACGCTTCGTGACTTCTTCTCGAGCTATAGCTTGGATTGTCGGTGAGTTCATTTCGTGTATAAGTTTCAGAATTTGAAGCTACGGGAGTTCCAAGATTCAGTTGTGCTCTCTAGTTGTGGTGTTGAGAATCGGTAAGGTTGAACCCTAAGTCTGTGGAATCACCGTTGCGTCGAGCTTTCTAACAAGAAGACCTTGTCGGGAAGCTATTTGTAGCTCCATCTGCGGGTTCTTTTTGAGGGGGTACCATTGTTCCTGCTGAGAATTGAGTGATTTGGCGAGAGTGGGTAGAATTTTGGTTGTTTGGAATCCTGTGGATCCCTCCCGCAAAGCATTCAGTGATTGTCTGCTTAGTTGATGGTTGCATCCCTGCGCGGATCCTTAGTGTGTTGAATTTACTCTGTTTCGATGATAGTTGCGTGATTGTGCCCTCAATTTTACTCGGCCATGGGAGCCTGCCTCTCCCGCGGGTACGATCCCGCCCTAGAGAAGAAGAAAAACGGCGTCAAGAGCTCCTCGTTAATATGCAGTCACGATTCATCACCGAAGGAATTGAGCTTCGTGTACAACAACCGAACGGTTTCCACCGTCGTCTCCAAGAGCAAGACCTTGAACGAGCTCAATTCCTTTCTGCTCTCCGCGTTCGAGCTCGAAGAATCCACGTACGTCGTGACCGGCGTGCTCGTCACCGTCACGGGCCCCTTGATGCCCTTCTTCATGTTACCCTACCTGCATTCCAACAAGCCTGAAACTCCTTACCCTCTCATCGTTGCCCTCGTCAAGGACTTCGCCATCAACAACTGGGGCTGCGCTCCGGACGCGCAGGCGCAAGCGGATGCGACAGTGGAATGGGCCGAAATTGAACAACTAGGGTCGGAGCTTTACTCTTCCTCCTCCCTCGTGTTGGCTAGTCGCCTCTTCGAAACTCTGAAGAATTTCGGTTACGTCCGCTTGCATCTGCCCCCGACATCTCCCATTCCCACCATCTTCCAAGCCGCGACCTCGTCCCTCCACCGCTACTGCGCCTTCCCCGAGGGTGAGAAGCAGCGCAACTTTTTAGGGTTTAATAAGCATAAATTCGTGGGGTACAGCCATGCGAAAGGAAGCGCTCGCCAGTTCCTCCAGCTGAGGACCACGAGGGCGCCCGTGACGGATACGGGTAAGGAGGTTCCGGTTTTCGATACCGAATTGACGGAGGCGTACCTGGCGTTGCAGGGGATCGCTTATCAGTTGTTCAAGCTTTTGTGTCATCCGGATCTCACCCCGCAAACAAATCTTTCACCAGAGTTTGTCTCTTCTCTTCTCGATGCGCCGTGTCCATCTGTCGATGCTTTCAATCACTGCTCGTCGGTGCCGCACTATCAGTTCGTTGGCACTAATGTCTTTAGGGTTTATCAATACCTTCGGGAGATGGAAGCGAAGAAAGAGGGGTCACCGGGGTTTTTAGGAGCAGCCACGAGTGTGCACTCCGACATGGGATTGTTAACCGTGAGTCCGCATTCGAATTTGCCGGGGTTGACTGTTCTGCAGCATTCGGATGCAAGCCGGTGGGTGAACTTGGAGTTGCAGCCGGACTCCACTTGCGTGGATGGCAGTGATGTGGAGAAGAATTTCGTCTTCGTGTTTGTTGGGGAGACGATGGCGCAGCTGACGAAGGGCGCGCTTCTGGCTCCTCTCCATTTTGTAGATGAGCGCACCCCGACCAAGCCACGCTTCAGCATGCCGTTCTTTCTCCGAGCGCGCCAGAAGAGTGTGTTGCCGGCCGTGGAGGGGCTGTGTGGAGAGATGACGGTGGAGAGCTTCATGCGGGATTTTTTGCAGCAACGGAAGCAAGTCTGGGGTTACAAACCGACTACGGATTTTTGAGTGGTTATCAGGTACAGGAAACCAATCGTTGCAGGAGTAAATTATTTTGCTGCGCGGTGGAAATCACCACTTGTATGTACAGAATTTTGTGACGTCTCATCATATTTTTGATGTCGAAATTGATAAGACGCATCAACCTCTGATCACGGTCAAGATCCGTAAGCGAGTTACATTCAACCTTGACATTTAGGTTGATGTGATTCAGTTCAAGGTGAAGAATAGATTTGTAACTTTTTGCTATTGATTGATGGATTGTGGGGTGCCAACGGGATCTTTCAGTTTAGCATTATTGGATTTTACACCACTTATTAAGCTATCTTCAATAGGGTAACTGAGCTCTAGCCAATGCTGTTTCCTCATGTGGCGAAGCTGATGATCCATTTTTCTTAGATCTTTGATCATTTTTCTGCTTTGGCAAGACGGGTTTCTTGAATCAGTAATTGAACATGGCCTTCTTATGAGTCTAAATCAGGACTCTATCACAAGCTCTTCAAGTTGATTTTCTCTATTTTAGCCTTTGGGGTTCACACTGCTCATCAGCACTCTTGGGCGACTGGTTCACAAAACTTCAATGAGGCCAGGGGAGAAGCGGGTATTCTGATCAGATGCGTGAAACTCACTATTAACGACCAGTTGCAGCAATTATCAAAGCTCGCTCCTCTGTGTTGCGTGTTTTTCTCTTTGCTCATGCTGCTGCTTCACTCATCTTGACATTGCATTCAAAGCATCTCCACAGCGACACTCTGGAACTGCTTACTCTCCTGCCGCATTTGCCCTGTCTTCAAGAATTTGCATACAAATTCTCCTAATTTCCGGATATAAGTAGGGTACAGCATTCTCTACAACAACACTTATAAATGCAGAAATTGCAGAAATTTTGTCCACAGGTGCCTGTCGGTATTCTGAACTACGGCTGCATGGCTCAGGTTGCATGGAATTAGAATTCGTCCAACGTTTAGCGACAAATGGAATGCATTATTGCTCATTTAAAAACGCGGACCCCCTGAGTGCCAATAATGAGACCGAGGAAAATATCTCGTGCACGGCAAAAACATCTAAATCTTTTAACGATTGCTCTCGATCACCACGGAGATCCAATGCGTGGCAGAGGCTGTAGAATCCCACTGGTGTGCACGCAGATCTAATTTATACTCCACCTTATCCATCGGAGCCGGCGCATCATCACACTACTCAAGCAACCCATCAGCGCCCAATTTCAAGGCATTTCTCATATCAGTCTCACGACTTTGCACCACAATTTCACATGCTTTGACAACAATGACTGCCACCATGCTCACCATGGCTGCAACGAGTGCACAGCTCGCCCCAATCTCGACCTCCACTCGCTTCCAATTCGCCACGAGAACGAGGTTACCAGCGAGGAGGATGGTGTGCACAGCCTCTCCCAGCAGAGGAGGCTCATCAAGCCCGGCCATCAACGCGGGCGACAAGGTGACGGAGAAGATCAAAGACGCGCAGGAGATTTGCGCCGGTGACACGCAATCGGAGGATTGCGCTACGGCGTGGAACGAAATGGAGGTCGCGAAGGCGCAGAAGAAGCAGAACCAAGGGCGACTCTCTTGAGGAGTTTTGTGAGGAATATCCCGAGACGGATGAGTGCCGCACTTACATTGACTGAGTCTCGACCTTTCTGCTGCAAAATCTGTCCACAAATTCCTTGGAACTTTGCTGTCACAGCATTTCTTGTTCCTGCAGCTTTTGTAAGTTAGCCCTGACTGTAATAGTGGTGCAGCTTTGTCGCCCGTCGTAGCATTTAGGAGGTAATCAGTTTCATCAAGCAATGTCCATACCTCGCAATCCCCCTTGGGCAGAGTGAAGCAGCTCCTATCAATATTGGTGAATGTACTCTGGCACATGCGCAATAAATATTTTAGCCTGAGTTCACTCCCCTGGCCAAGTGGACATGTACACGCAAGCCTTAACTTACCACCTGGAGTTCTCGATTACCCAATATGGCATTCCTTGAATGCCTAGCGAGCGTAATTACTACTGTCAATGATACTAGAGCTAGTGGCAAGTGTGCAGGATACTCTATAATAAGGTCACAATAAAGAGGTTTGCGTGTACAATTTAACATGAGGATAGTCTAGAACGTCATTTTTAGAGTGTCACGATAAAGGGTTTGAGTTGTACAATAACATTCCAAGTGATCCGTCGTCTTCCTGTAGCTGAAAACGATTTTCATACTGTACATGTACTGATGTTGCAGGAGTAGAGCAATACATCACCCCAAATGTGTGGTTTGTGGGAAGTACCGGTGTAAGCATCTCTTACAGCAACTTTTCTCCAGTTACGGCAGTGACACTGACACATTAGCAGGACTGAAGGAGGCTAAGTATGAAGCCTTTCAGAACTGATCACGTGATGCTTGACCACAAAGTGACTCAGCTTCGACGCTCATCCCGACGCTGTTTGTCTTCCAGAGCTCAAGTGATAGTGTTGAATCACAAGCACAACTTCTTGTGAGCGCACATAGTTTTGGTTACTAGAATTATTGCAGCTAGTTTTGAGCTGAAGCCGCACACCAACACCTGGAAGACTAGCCAGCCTATGATCATCAACTGATTTCCATCACTACTCCATGGTTTGTGTTCCTGACCCTCTTTTTTCTTGCAACCCGAATTAATCCCGAGACGACTTGAACTCGACACATTGTACTCACATTCTGAAGTCGATGGAGTGTTGGGCTATGGCAGATGTTACCGATCTATGGAGCAGCTGCGAGATACTGCAACATTGTTGCAGCTATTGTGGTGACGGTGCTTGTGCAGTGGAGCCAAGCCAAGTCTGTGGACGTGGGAGGGACGGCAGGCTGGACGAGCTTCGAGTCCAATACAGTCACTACTCCCAATTACGGAGCCTGGGCTTCGTCACAGAAGTTTTACATTGGCGACAGCTTAGGTTTGTTAGTGACCTTGAGTAGCTGCAGAATCGCCTTAATTTGCACTTGAAGTTTGGAGAGCTTCTATTTCTAAGTAACAGTTTATGTCATCGTTTTTCGTGTTGGTTTTGTGTGCAGTTTTCAAATTCGCAGCGGGAGCGCATAATGTTTGGATGATGCAGTCGCGAGATGCTTACCAAAAGTGTGATTTCTCCGGGGCTTCGCTTCTCGATGAGGGAGACTCCGGTTTCTACAGTGTAAGTCTTGCTTTCGCTCGGCGAAAATGCATTCGGAATTAGGAGATTCTTCGTTTTTCTGTGCACGTGTGGGGGAGTTTAGGGTCCCAATGCCGCATATTTTAGTGCATATTTCCTGTACCAGTTAATTCAAGTCTGGAGGGGAGTTACACGATATGGTACAAACAGCAAAACATTAGTAAGCATAAGAAAAATTCTTAAGCAAGTCAAAAGACTCCCTACAGTAAATGGTCCGAGCCAGAATCTTTTGAAGTTGTCATCCTCATAATCTTTAAGCAAAGAGAGATCAGCAAGCAGCACCTGGAGGTACTGTAGCGTGGAACTCTCCAAAATTGAATCATCTGACGTAATTCCAAAAAACTCATGAGCCTTCCTCTCAGAGTCGGAAAAAGTTTGAGGCTCCTTTACATCTCCCATACTGAAACTTTTCCTGCTTTATAATTTAAGGCTCCTCCCTACCAGGGTCTTGAGTAAGGCCAATGTTACGATTTTGAAGGCACAGGCAACGAGTTATAACTAGGTTTATGCATATTGGCGAATAAAACTAAACTGCTATCTATACAACGGAAGGACACTTAATTGACTAGGGTCCTATTTGGGGATGTCCAATTCTTGGGCATGGTTTAACAAGACATCGTTAAACCATTCCCTTGCTCTCGATTTCGTTAATCTGCACATTCCTGTATGCTGATTTCGGGGACCAACAATTGGGCCTTAACATAACGTGGGCCTGATGCTTCCAATGCAGTGGAAAGCAACACAAGCAGGAGAGTACTACTTCTCCTGCGACAAAGGAGCCGAAGGTGTGGGAACGCACTGCGACTACAACCAGAAGCTCACCATAGTCGTATCGAAATTTGCAACAACACCAACCTCCGCTCCATCTCTGCCTCCAACACCAGCTCCGAAGCCAAACCCTATTCCCCCTGCCTCATCGCCATCACTATCACCCCCTCCACCCCCAGTAATTAGTCCTGCACCCTGGATTGCCCATGCTCCTGCTCCTACTCCCTTGCATTCCTTGCCTCCAACAAAACCTCCCATTCTCGCACCAACTTCTTCAACGCCCGTTTCAGGTCCATGGCACTCCCCTGTTCCTGTTCTCGCTCCTGTTCTTGCTCCTGTTCTTGCTCCTGTTCTTGCTCCTGTTCTCGCTCCTGTTCTCGCTCCTGTTCTCGCTCCTGCTCTCGCTCCTGCTCTCGCTCCTGTTCTTGCTCCTGCTCTCGCTCCTGCTCTCGTTCCTGCTCTCGCTCCTGTTCTCGCTCCTGCTCCTGCAGCTCCGGCGCCAGTTCCTTTGCACTCCCCTGCACCAGTTCCTTCAGAACCCACAATCAGCCCCGTTCCTGCACAGTCCATCTCTCCATCTCCGAGTCCTGAAGTTCCTGTACCATCTCCTTCGTCACCCGTTTCAAGTCCTCCCAATTCTGCTCTTCCTGATGCGCCAGGCGGTGAAACAACAGCCCCCGTTTCTCCTTCACAGGTATGGAATTCAGAGTCTCTTTTTGATGCTGCAATCACATGAAAACAAACATCAACTCTGAACTTCATATGCTAAATAAATAGTAATTAAATCATCAGCTAAAATCATGAAGAGCAAACTGCAAGTAGAAGGTAGAATTAAAGGAATCGATTCAAAAAGCATTCAAACTCTTTACTTTGCAAATAACCCAGAGTTCTAACCGGAGCGTGAGAGGTGCCTCAACATGTACACTTCCTCTTTCTTAGAAGCGCTTGAGGCACACCCTCATTTGTTTTGTACTCAATGAATGCAACCCAATTTGCACTTATTCATGTTTGCTGCTATTTTCAATTAGTTGCTAGTCTAGATTCAGTATTGCATGTGGTATGCTCGGGCTTGAGGTGGGCTCATATCATTACCTCAACATGTTGTGATTCAGTGTCACGCACCCGCTACCTGTACCAAATGCACTGCTGAATCTAGATCATAGCGAACTGTAGACTGCAATCTCATGTTGCAATCTTGCGTTGAAGTAGTAGCTAGCGATATACTCACTATTTTATGCGATGTGAATTTCATGAAAGTATTGGCCATTCTGCATGGATGTGAGTGCTCATTGGTGCCATGTTGTTTGTGCTGGCTGGGATGTGCAGAACGGCGGGATGTTTTTAAGTGCACAATCGTCGTCGTCTTTGCTACCTTTTGTAGGTCTTCTATGTGTGCTTCTGTGGTGACGAATTTCACAAGACGATTTGAGATGTTGGAAAAGTTCATGTACAATTCAAGGCAATGTAACACTCTATGGATTAGATGACCTTCGAGAGGCTTGAGAAGGTTATTGGACATGTTGCCAAGACTGTTGGAGCCGTGTCAATTGAGAAGCAGGTCTCGTTTGGAGAACAGAAAGCTCATTCTGTCACCCCTGGTGTAATCTACAGTTTCTACCATCATACTAACATCTCCACATTCTGTCTAGCACTCACTTTCAAATTGAACAGAGACAAGATTGGGTGGGAAGACTATTAAGATACAAATATTAAAAATTTATTAAAGATTATACTCCAAAGTTCACACGTAGAGAATACTCCAAAGCTTTTAGAAAAAGTATCGAAAGTCTTCTTTCAACGTATCCCAGCTACTCCAGCCATGACTAAAATAGCACCACCCTGGAAGTAGCAGCGCCCTGCCTCCTCATCAACACGAACAAGAAACTTGCCTCCCCGTTGTGATGCCTGCTCAAGGAAATTGATGACATGTCAAACACTCACAAATCTTGCACAATAATAAACAATTTATACTATGTACTGTATGATACACTATTTGTAGACCTCTGAAGAACTAGAAACACCATGAGTATCCATGAGTATCCATTCATGAAAAGCTTCTAGATGGTTGTTCCAAGGAACACTAAATTTAACACAAAGAATTCATTTGCTCTATGATACACTATTTTGGTGTTACATTAAACAAATAAACAGTGTAGCTGTGCCCTCAAATCAAGAGAGAAGCAACACAGTTATTTACTGAAGTCAGACTTGTTGGTTAAGTTTACCAACTGACCCTCAAGCACTACTTTCCAATATGCGAATCTCCTTGGAAAACAGAAACGCTCATGACAGTCCACATATGAATCCATGAACACAGAATCTTAAAGGGCTTTGGTGCTGTTTGCTTCGGAATCACCAAACAAAGTATTGCATACAGGGAAAGAACTCACTTGATAAGCATTCAACTCAGTTTTGCCCAATTTAGATGCCCAGTATGGTCCCAACGTGCAATGGGCACTTCCGGTTGCTGGATCCTGGTAGACACAATTCAACTGTTGTCAATTTGAGAGACAACATATTGCATACTGTTACCATGAGATCCACCGCTAGGGGGGAACCCATTTTTGTATTTATTTACAATACTGACACCCCTGATCCGTGGGTTGTTGGACATGCAGTTTAGTGCGCTCACCAACTTCAGTATAACAATTAAAACATCGGCAGTATGACACCCAAACACACAGGGAGGAGTACCTCTCTGATTCCCACTTTAGGGCCGAAGAAGCGCGATATAAAGTCATACTCGCTACCTGCAGCTCCAGGGGCGGTGACTATTACACCTCGACCAGGTAGGTCTAACATAATTTCAAATTTGGGGTTAATGTTCTCCACATCCTCACTACTCTGCATCTCCACCTGCAGGGGAAAAAAAACAAGTTGGTTGGTCACTTCTGTTGAAGTGAACAAAGGTTGACACTTCGGACAAAAATGAAGGGCAGGATTCAGCACCAAACGAGATACTCCAGTATAAGCGAGTATAGAACTCATACCAGGTAATCACCTAAGCTGCTTAATCCAGCCCACTTGACCTCGACCCCACCTAGAGCCTCCGAAAGAAGACTAGCGTCGTCACAGGCAATGGGCGGTGCCGAAGGAAAATCCAGCTGGACCACACCCTCGTCAGAAGGTTTTCTTCTCTCAGAAGCCGGTTTTTCTTCTTCTTCTTCTTCGTCAGGATCTTCCTTGTACTCCCGATAACCAGAAACTTTACGGGCTGTCAAGACACCTGATCTTGTATGAAAAATTGCAGTATCTCCTTCCACTATCCCAGATGAGAATAACAAATGTGCAGATGCTAACGTTGCATGTCCACAGAGGTCAACCTGCAGAAATCAACTTCACTACATTCATGTAGGGCACAGCATCACATTGTCAACAAAATGCACAGTATAAAGGTAAACCAAAATATCGGGTATCAAAGGCCATGGCAACCGGAAATCAAAGGTTGCACTCAAATTTTCAAAATCAGATTTTGTGCTCAATCGTCAACGAGAATGTTTTGAGTGATATATTGATGGGAAGCAACTAAAAAAGAACTTTTAAATGAGCTATAATACCGTACGTCTCAAATATTGAGATCACAATCCTCAAGCAATCAAAGGTGCACAGCAAAAATGACAGCAGGCTACACAAAGAGCAAATAGGCAGTTCAATTTTTTGAGGATTCTTGCTCATTTCCAGGTCAAATCATGCGAATGATAGCTTGTTGGAAAGCTCTGAACAACGCAATCTAACAAGCATTTACCTTGATCTGATTTTTCAGAATTGAAGGCACAGCAACCGATTGAAGTTTGCTGACCAGGGTTTCAAACGATGTCACATACATGGCTTTTCGTCATAAAGTAACACTTTAGATTACCGTATAATATAAACCTCAATGTGTAGCTATGAAGGTTTGTCCTTGGCTGTTCAACTAAAAAGGACGGCAAACTGGAAGTAATTTCAACATCTGAAAGGCAGAAAAGAACGAGGGGTGTACCTCATCTGTGGGAGTGAACCAGCGCAGATTGAACTCGTTTTCCTCACGCAGTGGGGCGTAGTTTTTGGAAGCTTTCAAACTTGTGCCGCTTTCATTCACTTGCACAAGACCTTTACCCTTCTTTCCTTTGCCACTCCGCGCGGTGGTTCTCCTCACCAGGTATGCAGTCTCAGAGAGATTGAACTCACGTGCCAACAGTTGCAGCCATTTGTCATCCCTGTCCTCGGGCAAGATCACTACAGCTGCTGGATTGCCACTATAAGCTCTATCTGTGAATGCATCAATCTGTCAATTCATCAAAATTTTAGGTATCCTTGAGTTTGAGTGCATAGTAGTTCGTCAGTCGGATTCCTTCTCTATAAAAAGTCTCAATACAACCGTAAAAATGTGCCGATTATCACGAAACTTCAGAACCACTTCAAATAATTTCGACTATACTCTAGTCCCAAGTTCCAAGAATGAGAATGAACAGTAGCCAATTATGTGCCTCTCATGTGGCTTGCTGAATAAATTTAAGATAACAACAATGAAGTTTTTACTTGGACATTTGTTGCCTCAAATGCATCATAATTTGTCATAAATGCACTGGACTAACTTACGCTTATTATCTGAAGCTTATTGCTTCGACCCGCGAAATCGAAAGTTCTCTGGAAGCTTAGGAATAATGATTAACAGCTCATCAAGAAGTTATAGCAAATGATGACAAGCACGTTCCATCTCAGCTAAAACCTAAAACCTCCAATCCTAAAATTAAATCGCATAGTACTGATTGATACAGCACATGCCTTATCGTCAAAGAAAGATGAATGAAACTGAATTGTTCACAAGGCTCGCGCATTAAGGAACAATGATAACAACGCTTATGACCCGCAAGATCTAATCCACCTCCACCGAAAGATGGCATAATAGGACACCACTTCAATTTTTCAAGACGGTCGAATCGGGATTTGATAAGCATTGAAAAGAAGGTCAAGTTCGGAACACGCATAAACCGTCAACAGACTGAAATTAATTAAGTTTAACAGCTCATCAAGAACTTGTGACATATGATGACAAGCAAGTTCCAAATCACCTAAAACCCAAAACCCTAATTTAGTAACACACTACCGATTATTTGAACTGAATTCTCTTACAAAGCTCGTGCACTAAGAAAGAACGTTAACAACGTTAATGCCATGCAAGATCTAATCTACATCGACCGAAAGGCAGTGACAATATACTTAGAATACATATATCTCTAAGCTCGAATAGGAATGTGATAACAACATACTGCATTGAAAAGAAGGTCAAATTCATAACACACGTAAACCCTAATTAGATTTTACGGCATTGGTAAACGATTTTGAACCTGGGCGTAATCAACTTGTTCGTAATCCCCGTACAGCTCCTCCTCCCTTGCTCCCCTGCGCCATCCCGCCTCTGCAACCCCTGCCCTAAAACCTAAACCCTTCTCCGCAGATGAGGAACAATTGAGCACGATTCCTCGCATTCTGTCTCTTCCATTCTGTATTGGCGTCCCCTTGATTGGAAAAGTAGAAGCAGAGGCTTGCTGAGAAATGGGAAAGGAATTGGGTCTGCAATGAAATCGCACAGAACCTGAGCTCAAGGAAAACTTCGCACCCAAGCAGGCTGCCATAGCGATGTGCCTGCTCTCAATTCCAATCTCCTGTCAAACATGGCATTTGCACATCTGCTGAGAGGAATTCTAAGGCGACGAGAACGAGGGCGTCGAGAAGGAGGGACAGTAGCAAATCAAGCTACATTTTTAGATTTCTTCCTTCCATATCTAGGTTATAGTGAAATCTATCGTATTCGAGCGGCACACACTTTGTAAATGTCGCCCATTGCCAGGATGCACTTTGTTCATTGTCCAGAATATGAACATTGGAGCGCTTAAGGGTTAAATCCTAGAAGAGACAAAAATCAAAGGTACCCACAACTAATTTTGATACTTCAAGTTTGAACAATCTTTTTTATTAATATTCAAATGCTGGGAATTTAAAATACTCTTGTTACCACAACAAAGAAAATTTCAATGCATCAAAGTTTTCATTATTTGGATGTCATGTAAAATTTATTAGGGTTCAAAATTGATTGGCAAATCTAGAGGGGGTGTACATTCTCAAAATCAATATGTACAGTTCCGGAGTAGCATAGCTTGCCAGCGCTTGGAGTCACCTTTGGACCCTTTTTGCCAAATATAATTATTTAAAATTGGAAGGGTTAGATCAACAATTTATTTTGTATTAATTAGTTATTTGACAATTTATTCAATATTTTTTCTTTAACTTTCATCAATCCTTCAAATAATCTTGGAAGTTGAATGATTTTCTTCATTCCACAGGAAAAGTGATAGCCATGGCTTTCAATTAAGTTAGTACTTTTCATAGTGTCCCTGTTTTGCTATAAAATTAGAGGAATGAATTTGTATTCAACATTATTTTGTGAACGTGTCTTGAGATCAAGCTATACAATTACCTTTTCCAACATTTTGACTTTCTTTATGTTCAATTTTCCTTGGATTCAGCAAAGTGACTCATTAATTTTCAGTACCATTTGGCTTCAAAAAATTGAGTTATTTTTCACAGAAGGTGACCTCAGGCTACGGTATCACAACCAGTTGTGTTTTACCGATAGACTTAAAGCTTACTCAAAGTGGACTTCATTTATTGCAGAAGCCACATCCAATGACAGCATACAACCACTAAAAAACGTGCTCCCACAATCGGCCCTTGAAATGAATGCGTTCTGTTCATCTCATCATTTCAGGTGAATTTTCAGGTGATGATTCTGTTGGCACACGCCTTAGTTACCGATATTCACATCAATGCAGTATTGTATAACATGGTCGTAAGAAATTCCAATTTTTAACTTTCATGTGTATTTCGGAACGATGAATGAGGAGTGCTTCATGAATTCAGTTCATTTTTCACAGTACTAGAAAGTCGAAACTGCTGTGGATGAAATCAGAGCATGAAAATCAAAGTTCTAAACTCATTGAGCTTGCAACAGACGGGTAAAACATAATTTAGCTCGACAACTTTTCAATTTATTAGCGTAAGTTCAATCCAGTAGTCCAGTACCTTCACCATCTAAATTATCTCAAGTTACTGATACAGTAAATAGACATTGTACAACATGATACAAATAAATTTCATGTCGTTCTCATCCCAAAGAAGGATGCTTCACGTGGTCGTGCTATCTCGGAGCACTGACTTAAAACGGCAGTCAGAGAGGCAAGAAAATCCTCGTCAACGGGAGGGATGATCAAGAAAGGCTCTCTCTATCACTACACTCCATAAAACTCATTTTCTGCAACTATCTGTCAATTTTTGGTTTCTTAAATGAGTCAATTATCATATGATCCAAGTGAAACTTCAACACCAAGCTCAAAAACTATCTTCAACAGATAGGGAATGGCTAAAAAGCCGCAAGTATACTTTCAAGACGTGTACGTGTGTCATCTTCACCAACAAATGTTTGTGGTACTTCGATAGATTTGAAAAGCTCAGTCAAGTGGGCATTTGTGTACTTGGTCCGATTCAATTCCCCTTCTTTCTTTTCTTTTGTGGCTTTTGGAACCTGGGAAAGTGAAACCTCGGCCATTGCCTCCCCTAGCTTCGTGCTGAGTTCGTGGCTGGCTTCATGACTGCTCTCTGCAATCCATAAACTCTCGTGGTATCTCCATTTCTCTGATCAACTGCTTCAGGTGGTCATCCACCTGCCCAATGTGAAGAAAATGAATGACCATCGTGTACAATAAAGTCACCTATATGTGCAACAAAAACTCAAATAATATTCTAGGAATTTAAACGTATTCAAATCACACGAGTATCTTCCAGATAAAAACATCTTTATCAATTACACGGCAACACTGGCAGACAATTTGATCTATGCTGTCTGTACCAAAAGAGAATGGAACCACCTCGAGGTAGTCCACTTACTAAGGATGAAAATTGACACATTCTTATTAATAGGAAAAAGTACAAGTCAGAGCAAAAAGGTACAAGAATACAACACCTTGATAACAATTTTGGGATCATTCGGGTAAACAATATCCTCCTGAGAATCACTGTTCGTCAACACCCAGACTTTTCCGCTTGCCTTCAGCTCCTGCAATGGCACATATACTGTGTAAGCACTCGAAATACTTGAGCAGATACATACGCCAACACATTTCAGTGCATACTTTCGTCAAAGTCAAGATGAAAATTTAAAGTCAAACATGAGACAGGAGTACTTGCATATAAGTAGGTAAGGAAACTGACTCTCTGGGATATAATAGTGATGAAACTCTTGCACAGACCTCTGCATTCAGACTTACAGTGACTGTACAGTACTACAAAGTTATGATCTACGACGAAAACTTACGACTGGACTGAGTATCTGCCCGTACCTGAGTGCGATTACCACTTGCAAGGATTCAAATGAAAGATTCCTAGGTCTCAACCATGAGTACCTGCACATCGGTGGCGATTCCGGGATATGAGTCTTCCAAATCACCCATAGGAACCCCATCTTGCAGATTTCTCACGAGAATCAGAAGTTCCTCCTTGCTTTGAAGGACGTGCTTTGTCTGCCACACCAACCATCGTCTTGTTACAATTTTGAGTAAATTAAATGTACCTCACTGTCAGACCTAACTCCCCAAAATTCTCGCACAATGAGATATATAAAATATTGATTTTGAGAACGTATAACCCCTCGATTCGTGTCAGTTTTAGGTCACCTACCAATTGTTTTTTAAACTACTGCATATGGTATGCAAATAATGCGTTCTCTACTGCATTGGGATTCTCTTTGGTTTACTAAGAAGAAATTGAAAACCTGACAATTTAATACGGAGTAGTAACTAGGCTTAGCGCTTAAAGTGTGCTTAGATCTGCCCAAAACTCTATGCCACTAGAGAAATGCAGTAGAAGTTCGGTAAGTCCTAAGCGAATCGCGTTAACATAGCGATCATACACAAATGCACGAAAACCAATACTTGTGAAATTAGGTTCTAGTCCGAGTGGATATTGAGATGCGCGAATTACCTTGTAAGCAAATCGCTGACCATCAAACGAGACCTTCACGTTGCTCTTCAAACCCTCAAACACATCCTTGGTATTTTTCACGTCCACGAAACAGAGGTCACTGATCTCCTCAGGCAAGAGCGATTGTCGTGACTACAATGAAAAGGGAACTATGTCATGTAAATTCGTTCAACAATCCAGGACTACACAATCAAACCCCTCCCATTTAAAAGAAGAGATGGTGAGAGGGAGCCAAAAGGATAGTGAGTGGGAGCTCACCATCTCATTTTCCATGATTTATTTCGTTGGAAGGATCTGATTGTGTTGAAATTTGAACTTAACACCCCAATCATAAAACCCTAAATATCGTCACTACTGTTGTTACTAAATTGAGCAGTTGACATTGCGTGGGATTTCAAAGTCATAACATACTTCGAGCAAGAGACCAAGCACGCGCTTGATCTGCGCACCAACTGGCGATTTTTGGATGGTAGCAATCTGCTGCAACTTCTCAGTGTCATTGGTGAAGGAGAAGCGTTCCGCAAGAGGCACATGGGGCGGAGGGGGCGAGGGGGTGAGTGTCGGCCGACTAGAGGTGATAGTAGCGAGCGACGATTGTAGCTTCTCTTGCTGCTGTTTGAATTGCGCAAGCTTCTGCGACAACGCCATCACTGGCAGCTTTTTCTTTCTCAGATTATTGTTGCTGCTGCTGACCATCTCTCGAACTCTCTCTCAATCTCAATCTCTCTAGTAAATCTCTTTCTCTCTCTCAATCTTTTTTTCTCTCGATCTATGTCTCCATCTGAATCTCTGAGGGGCAGTGCGAGAGTGCAATCGTGGTGTGAGGACGACGAGATCTGGATGGGAAACCCTAATCCTTGACAGAATCCTTCCTCTCGTGCATCACCTTCTGCTTGAGACTTAAGAGGGGAGTGACTGGGGCCGTTTGAAGACTCACGAGCACGTCAGGTGACTTGGGCACCAATCCTTGTCACTCCATTCACATTTCCAGGAACACCATCATTAGAACTTTGCCCATAATGGGCTTGCTCCCATTTATTCCATAATGGAGTAGTTTACCTTAATAATTATTTTCATTGGTCAAAGATAGTATTTCATTCAATAAAGTATTACGGATGGATAACCACTTGGAATTAACCCATAAATTATGCGGAGGACATTTTTCAGTCGATGAATGACAAAAGATCTCTCCTTGTAGGACAAAAATGCTACTATTCATCCTCCAAAATTTGTGTGGAAAGGGAAGATCATCTATAGTAGTTTGTCTTACAATGAGTATTTTTTCATTTTTTTAAGCCAACAATTCACACAGTGACAAAACAGATGATTTCCACGGTGATTGGCCCGGCGTTCAAGGGTTAAAGGTTAGGTCATCATCCATTTCCACCAAAATTGAATACGAAGGCATACTTCAATATAGTGGACAAGTTTGGGATCAATGTTGGGATGTGATCCCAAATTTTGTCAAAAAGACAAAACAAATTTGTTCAACTTGAAAGGAGTTGTGAAGAAGCTTCCCGAAAACAAAAATGCAACTACAAAGGAGATTTTGAAAGTATAATTTCATTGCATGTCTAGTTCCTAGTGTGAAACCATTCATCAAACAAACAAAATCAATGATTACATTTCCCTCCACACCAAAACAGATGATCTAGTCGACAAAGGTTTTTGTCCACTACAATGGTTGTTTCATGTCTAAATTGGGCCTCATGTATGAAGCTCCATTGCAAAAGTAAGGTAAACTAGTTGGTGACAAGCAAAAGGCCCATTAAGACACCTAGATAATGACCTATCACAGTCTTGCATCAACCCATGATGAAGGAATTAGTGACTACAATAGGAACTTCCACCTTTTGAGTATAAATTCATCACAAGAAGTGACTTTGGGGGGCCTTCATGTTGTGGCCGTGTTAGGAAATATTGTGACAACTTTGGGTGAATAAGATGACTATTATGGATATACTTTTGTTAGCTTGGAGGTAGTCTAGAGAATCTTTTAGGCCAATTGGGGAACCCAATTCAAAAATTCATAACAAATTCATACTTCATCAAAAAAAATTCAATTGTTCTTTCCATTTTCACATTTGCCTTTATGTAGAATTTTTTTAAATTTCCAACAATACCAACAACACAAACCAATCATTCTGCCCATCATAGGCTGTTTTATCTCTAGATTGCATGTTGTCTATTAAGGTCATGTGACATGGTAGTATTCCTTGCACTAAAATATTTTTTAAAGACATTTTCTTAGATTTCTAGAAGGTATTATTTCAAGCTCACTGTTACAAGCACTTCAACCCTTAAGGACCAAATGTTCAATTTTTGAACAACGGATCACTAGAAGAAATATGTATCCACCACAACTAGCTAAAAGTGACTATGAGTCCTATACAATTGTCCTACAACTATAGTCCTTGCTATTAGCACCAAATCTTACATCAACACTCACTACAAGAGAAAGGGGTGTTTTAAGTAGTGTCTTAGACATCACGTCTTTTAAGTAATGTCTTTTAAGTAAGGTTTTAAGTAAAATTTTACTAAAAAGACAGTCTTTTTAGTAAAATTTTACTTAAAACCTTACTTAAAAGACATTACTTAAAAGACGTGATGTCTAGGACACTACTTAAAACACCCCTTTCTCTTGTAGTGACTTTACGTCATTGTTTTACATCATTAGTACATTGTTTAAGTCACAAAGTAGTTGTAGGATGAAGCATTAGATGGGATTCAACTCCTGCAAAGGGCTGTGAGTTCCCAAGTGCTGAAATCGCCGAAATAGCGTTCCCAGCGCAGCGTGGCAGCAGTCTGACGTGGCAGAGAGACTGCCACGTCATTACACAAAAAAAAAATTTAATTTAAATTTGACAACGGCGTTCTTTCACTATCGGAGGAACAATGCTGGGAACAACCCTGAAACGGCCCTCTGGGACCCCGAAATCTCATCTAATGTGTAGGATTATGAGAATTGCAACATAGTTCAAATTTAAAATGATGCCAACTATTTTTCATCCAATATTCATCACAGTTGTTGATGTGGACAAGTCGACACTTTGTAAGATCCACCGTTTTGCAATCGCAACAAATGATTGGGAAATGACTAGGAAATGACTACAATTGTAAAATGATGATAGTTGTTTCCTAGTCATTTCCAAAGTCATTTCCAAAGTCATTTCCTAATTGTCTTATATCAATCATCAAGAGTACTATTAAGTTAGACATATAAGACTTATAAGTTGTTGTACTCTTGTGTAATGAATTGTATTAATAGAATTCTAAAATTTCTACTATATGTAGATTTTTGTAGTGTGTAGAAATCTAAAAATATTTAAAAACAAATTTTTTTAAAACCTATGAAACTTTAAAGTTTTCTAAACTAGTAAAATCTATTAAATACCAATATTTGAATTTTTAAGTCTACAAATCATTGAGATTAGAATTTTTAAAACTATAAATCTACAAGTTGCAAATGAGTCGCAAATGAATCATACATTAATTGCAAACAACACAAGTCACACAACTCATCAATTGAGTAATCAACTTCACGTGATAGCAAATACTACATAAGCAACCACATCAAAAGAATTCATCGACGAAGTTCCAAGTAGATTGTCAAATGAGAAACAACCCCTTTTTCCTTTGCGACTACAATTCCACATGTGACTTGTCCACAATAATTGCGGTCCCATGCAACTAAAAAAGTAGTTATTCTTGTAGTTGCAAAATCCCTCATTTTCTTCAAGTGGGATGAATGCAAACACACACAACAATGCTAGCATGTGAGCCCAAGAGCCTTGAGTCTAAGTGTAAGTAGGTATTCTACAACTATTGAAGGTGCATGACATACATACTTATAATACAAGTATCTTATAACCATAGAAGGAGCTTATAACATGGGTACCTATAACATAAATACCTATAATATAAATATCCTATGACCATAGAAGGTACTTATAATATAGGTACCTACAACATCACTACTAGAAAATTCAGATTTTTTGTTGTTTTGGACACGTTGATCTGGTCAAAATCTGACAGAAATCTGTTGAAATCAACAGATTTCTGTCAGATTTTGACCAGATCAACGTGTCCAAAACAACAAAAAATCTGAATTTTCTAGTAGTGCATAGACACCTATAATATAAAAATCCTATAACTATGGAAGGTGCCTATAATATAGGTACCTCTCAAGGTACCTATAACATAGGAGCCTAGGCTCCTAAGCTCATGGGCTCAAGATCCTAGGCTCACATTAGCACTTGTGATTTAGATCATTACTACCTTAAAGGGTGTTGTTTATCATACTTTTTTTCAACACCATTTTTGACATTGAAGTATCAAAAAATGAGATGTCATGAACTTCAAAAAAAACTGACACTCTCTGCAGGACTAAAATGTCAATTTTTTTTTTGTATTTTAGTGTCAAAAGAAGTGTCAAAAATTTTTACTATCATGAAAAGTGTCAAAAAGGGTGTCAAAAAACTTCAAAAAAATGTACTTCACTTTGAACAATCATAACTAATTCTAGAAAGGTTTGAAAATATGAAACAATTTGGGTTTGATTTGGATGCCACATTTAATTATTTCTGGACTATTCAATGAATTTTGGACTAAACATCTGAAAATCATAGGGTAATAACATTGTGAGACCTCCCAATGTTTGTATATATCTCTCAATGACCATCGTGGGATCTCCCGATGATTGTGAAATCTCTTGATGATCATCGTGGAATCTGCGGATGACCATTATTAATTCTAGACTTTCAAAAGTCTAAAAGTAGTTAAATATGGCATTTGGTTTCCTCTTGTCTTTTAAGGAAATTTAATTGAAACATATTTTGAGGGTTTGCACTCTTCAAAAAAGGAAATTAGAGGTGCAAGAAATGTTAAATAGACACATCATCTCACATGAATTACAAAGAAATCTTCAATATCACTCATATTGCAAGTCTCTAAGAATTCCCACTATTAACGACAAAGTAAAGGGTTCAAATCCCATGATGGCTTGTGTGTTAGTTGCCTTAGATTTAGGCAAGGGTAGTCAACAATGAGTTTGGGCAATCTAGAAATCATGGGTAGAGATGAGTGGTACACGATGCAAGTTCAGACAGCCCAAAAATGTTCAAATTTTAAATTTTTAAATTTTCTTTCCTACACTCTTTTGACACTTTTTCAATGCCTTTCTTTTTTACAATCTTTCCAACATATCAAGCTTGACATTGTTGTAACACTAAAGTGTCAAAAATTGAGATTTTTTGCATTGTATTTTTGACACTTTAGTGTCAAACCAATGTCAAGCTTGATATGTTGGAAAGATTGTAAAAAAAATTGTCAAAATTAATACCATTTGGGGGTAGTGCACCCACCTATTAGAGACAAAAAAATGCAGTGGTTTGGAGAGCTTCTAAATAGTAAAAGGCCATTGGGTTCACTCTATCTACAAGGGAATGTGATGTACACCATGGTATCTACCAATATTGGACTAGTATCTCCAATATGTACTTGTCATGCACATAAAACAACCATGGTATCAAGCTAAACATGCTCCAATAGCCTTAAATTTGCTTCATACTAGACCGACACTAGTACCTACACCTAAACGGGTTTGAATAAGGAATTGAGCAGTGTTCCTATTATTAAATCACTTCATGTTTGGCTGAAACTTCTTGGAAGTGAAAAAGAATACTACAAATTCCCTTCTTATTCATCTTTTGGACACTTGTCCAAATAAACTATGAACTTTCAAAGTGTTGAAAATAGATGTATCCAAAAGCGAGCCTAATTCCCCTAAACCGACTCTCACGAAAAGAGCTAGTACTACTAAATTTTAGTAGTAAGCAAGGATCTGTAGGGTCTGATTTTAGGAAGAGATCAGAATCAGGTGCGTTTTCCCGGAAGTCATCCCCCCATTTTTCCAGTTGTGCTCCACCAACCCAAGTTCATGCCCACTTTGTTGACTGTTGTTGAGTCACTTGCAAGGAATATTTCGGTGGGACTAAGCTTAACAAACGGAGGACCGCCCTCATCGTAACCTATTTTCCATTACATAAGCAAGACTCGCCTTCCCAAAAGTTCCCAAACTCCGTACAACAGCAGCCCAGTGAGCAGCCCCACCATTTTCTGCCAGCTTTTGCATAAACCCTAATTCACTTTTCAAAGGGTTTTAGATCCAAAAATCCAAGCTTCAGTAGTATTATCCACAACACGTACCATTCTGAGGTCATGTTCTCCCAGCTAGAACCGGACTTACACTTAGACAACAAGCTTTACCAATTTGAGGTCATCTTTCTCCAGCTCGAACACACGGATACGTACACACGAAGAATTGAACTTAACTTGCACACAAACTTCCAAAGATTGCAACTTGCAGCAGTATGTGTATGTCTACAGTATATGCCGGCATACTCACCCCTCCTCTCCGTCTCCTGTACTGTACATGGACTTGATTTTCTGAGTTCGCAAAACTCCAAATCATAGTCAATTTTCTACGAGACAGAACCCTGACAGCCAGATGCTGAAGGTGTCGAAGGAGGAGGGTACAGCCAGGATCTATGCACCGCTTGTCTTCTTCTTTTGCGGCTGGAGTTTTCTCGCAGCTAGCAGGCACTATATCACCAGGCTCTGTTCTCGAAAGATCTTCAGTGTGAGCTCACTCATGCAGTCGCTGCAGGACTTTGGTGATCTAGGTAGCGTTTTGGAGCTCGACTTCTGTGCACAGAACGTCGGCCGGTCAGAGGATCCCTGCACCGGGGCAACCTCTGGCGGAGAGCCCCCTGCATGTGTACTAACAAGAAGTTTGTCAGAAATTAATGGCCTCAAGTGCTGGTGCTAGTTACTGCGTTTTCGACAGGTCAACTCACACACACTGGAGGACACAAGCTATGGACGCGACGACGGAGTCGTCACCGTCGCCAGGCGGTTGCCAGTGATGAGCTTCATAATGACGACAATCGGCTTCCAAGTGCTGGGACTCAACCTCCTTGTCTCCCTGGAGTAGTAACTTTAATGGATTGTACCACCCAAGCGTCTCTTCCACCTTCGTTCCAGCTGTTGTCGCCTGCTGGTGATCGGACGACGTCGCCGTCGTTGTATTGTGTCTAGCTACTGTAGTGTCCGACGCGTGCGAGCTGAGCTCACGTTTCCTGCACCAGCTAGCTTGCGCTTCACACAGTTAAAAAGTCCTGTTATTAGTCTCCAGGAGGTGTAATTGGCGGCAGTCACGAGGAAAAAGCCTGTGGACTGTGGTGTGGGCTCCGAATTTGGGGTGTCGGTGGTGACAGACGCATTGCGCAAGGGGTGAGTTTTTTTGAGCTAGTTGCTGTGTGTGATCAAGGGTTTGGGTTTGGTTCGTTTGGTCACGGCGCCATGGAAGAGTGAGAGAAGCCATTGCTGGGTGTAGATTGTGTGTCCGTTGTACACCGTGATCGTCAGGTTCTGTTTAGTATACCATGAAGCCTGGTGTCGAGTCCGTGAGCTTGTCCGACATTCCTTACTTGTGCAGGTAGTGAATGTGACTTGATATGATCCTGTTGTAATTGCACCGTCAGCCCCGCGTCTCCATCGTCTTGTTTCCGTTGAACGCTGGGCTTCACGAGCTTCGTACATGACTTGTTTGTTGGTGCTTCGTTATCGTGTTCGCATGCTGGCGCGTGCTATTGCGAACAGTCGCATTGTTTGATGAAACTGGGTTAAATCACGTGCTGTGTGCGTACAGGAGTTTTGGGAAATACAAAGGTGCTGGTAAAGCCAGCTGAGTCCTCGTTCTTGCTTTCCTGTCGTGTTCTGTACCTGTGTAAGTTGTGTACTGGTTAGTCGCTTGCTTCCTATTTCAACGCTGGGTGCTATACTCTAGAGCAACTAAAAGGTTTAGTATTAGACAATTTCCAGAAAGCGGAGTCGTTTCATGAGGTCAATGTCTCAAGTTCTTGTGTAGAAAGCATAGCAAAATCTCAGCCAGAGCACCTACCGTTGTGTCTGTGTCTGTATTTAGAAAAGTTGTTGGCCATGGCGGCTCATGAAACTGCTCGTGAACCTTGCTTGCATGTTACAGTCCGCTTGGGGAGTCATACATGTAATTATGGGGGCACATGCACTAGTTAACGTGTTGCTACCCAACCTCGATTTGTATCACTGCTGACTTACCATTTTTTATTTTATTTCAGGGGGTGGCGCAGGGTTTTAGAATCAAAGTTTACATTGGACTTCCACCATGTCGAAGAAGCGTGGCAAGCTTGACAATGCCCTCCCTCGCACTGGCCAGTCGGAGCATCATCCGAGAAGGAACTCCATGCAGCAATCAGGATGATTGCAAAGCTCCCCCTCAGCCCATGCACATGTACGATTTCATGAACCGCCATGGCCAACGACTCTTCTAAATACAGACCCAAAGAGATTTGTGATGACAAGGAGAGACGGCCATGACCCCTCGGATTACAACTCCCATTCCAGCATGGCCACAATGAAAGTGGCCGCCACTGTCATAACAATCCTCTGCATCGCCTCCGTAGCTGCAGCGCAAGACTTGGCCGCCGACAAGCGAGCTCTGGTCGTATTTCGAAACGCGTTCGATCCGCGCGGTACGAAACTGAAGTGGGCGAATGCGACTTCGCCGTGTACTTGGAATGGCGTGGTGTGCTCCAGGGATCGCGTCACGCAAATCCGATTGCCTGGCGTTGGACTCACGGGCGTCATCCCCGTTAACAGCTTGAGCTTGCTGTCGGAGCTTCGGGTTGTGAGTTTGCGTAACAACAAGTTGACGGGCGCTTTCCCTGGTGAATTAGGTCAGTGCAGCCATGTGCATGCGTTGTACCTCGGAGGAAACCACTTCTATGGTCCCGTGCCCAATCTTACTGGATTCTGGCCGCGACTCACACACTTCAGCTTGGAATACAACAGGTAATGTAAAGTCTCCGTTCACCATACAGCAAGGGAGAGGTGAACTTTGAGCCTTTGCGTACAACAACCTAGAAACCCGTGTCATCTAAAATCTTTGCACATTTATTCTGTGTTAAGCTAAAAATCAATTGCAAAAAACGAAATGTCAATGGGTTTCGTGGTTACACACTTGACACAAATCAAAGTTCACCTGTATGATCAATGGAGCATCCAATGTACTGTACGGTTAATGGAGACTCTACTTTAGGGCAGCTCAAGCTCATTTCCTTCCTGGTGATATGATGCAACCCCCTGTGCATGAATTACTTAAATTTGTATGCTGTATCATTTGAGTCCAAATTCCTGACTACTACTCATTTCAAATAAACACCCCATCTACGCGGTTTGGAATGTGTTGTTGTAGGTGTTGCCATTAGGTCAGGTACTGAATTTGCAGTTGCAACAAGCTCACGTACTTGTGGTGTCCCGGCTTGCAGATTCAATGGGACCATTCCAGATTCAATAGGCCTATTCTCGCACCTCTACTTGCTGAACCTCCGCAACAACTCGTTTTCCGGAAGCATTCCCCCTTTCAATTTAGTGAACCTGACACTCTTCGACGTCGCCAACAACAATTTGTCAGGGATTATACCATCCACGCTCACCAGATTCGGACCAACTCCATTCCTTGGCAACCCAGGTTTGTGCGGGTATCCCTTACCGTCCATCTGCACATCACCCAGTCCAAGCCCAATTGCACCAGGACCATCCGAAGCTCCAGGAAAATCAAGAAAATTGCTCTCAGCTGCCGCCATCACGGCCATCATAGTGGGTGGCGTGGCATTGCTAATCCTGTTCACAATCGGGCTCTTCCTCTGTTGTTGGAAACGAATGAAGCGCTGGAGAAGTGCACAAAGAGGGACTGGGGCTGCAGCAGCAGCAGCAGCAGGGCGTGAGAAGGGGAAGGGAGTTGTGGAGGAGCATGGCGAAGAATACTCGAGCTCGCTGCCAGGAGAGCTGGAGCGCAACAAGCTGGTGTTCTTTGAAGGGAAGCGATACTCGTTTGATTTGGAGGATCTGTTGCGAGCTTCCGCGGAGGTGCTGGGGAAAGGGAGTGTGGGCACGGCGTATAAGGCTGTGTTGGAAGATGGGACCGTGCTTGCGGTGAAGAGGTTGAAGGATGTAACGACGGGAAGAAAAGAATTCGAAGCGCAGATTGATGTGGTGGGGAAGATGCAGCATCGGAACTTGGTGCCGTTGAGAGCGTACTACTTTTCGAAAGATGAGAAGCTGCTCGTGTATGAGTACATGCCTGTGGGCAGCCTTGCTGCACTTCTGCACGGTAAGCCTAAACCACCTCATGCTCTTGCCAAATTTTTTAGAACGGGGAAACAAGGCAAACTACAATGCACACTGTTTCCCTTGCTGTGTCCCCGATTTGGTTTCTGAGCTTTTCTGAGTGGGTGTTAAGCGAAGACTAAGGATTTGTGGTTTTAAAATGACGAACTCAATTGATCACGTTGTGAAAACTGTAATTCAAATGAATTGGGGTCAAATCTTATATCACCAGAATGAATGAAGAACATTGCATGTGTTGGTCTATAAGGCAAAAAAATTGAACGAAGGAAATTACAAATTCTACCAAATTTCGGCAAAAATTCCAGATCTGGGAAAATACAGCAAACTGAAATGCGAATTCTTCCCCTTGCAGTGTCCCCAATTTAGTTTCTGAGCTTTTGTGAGTGAATGTTAGGCCAAGCCTAAGGATTCGTGGCTTTAAAATGACCAATTCAATTGCTCACGTTCTAAAACCTGCACTTCAAATGGATTGGGGTCAAATTTTATCTCACTAGAATCGGTAAAGAGCATTGCACGGGTTGGTCAGTAAGGCAATAGAATTGAACAAAGAATGGAAGTCCACAGATGACTTACTTGAAATTGGTAGAAACAGGAATATGAGGTTCAAATTTGGGATTCCTGGCTCTTTAGGGGTTAAGAGAATTGGCTTTTGGTTTTGGCAGGCAACAGGGGTAGCAACCGAACGCCGCTAGATTGGGTAGGCAGGGTGAGAATTGCGCTTGGCGTTGCAAGAGGACTTGCGTATCTGCACGCACAAGGAGGAGGACCCCGATTTGTGCACGGGAATATCAAGTCTTCCAACGTGCTTCTCTACCGAGACCTGGAAGCTTGCATTTCAGACTTCGGACTGACACAGTTGCTGAACTCCGGAACGGCTGCGTCCCGGGTGGTTGGGTACCGAGCGCCTGAGATCACCGAGACACGAAAAGTGACACAAAAGTCCGATGTCTACAGCTTCGGAGTGGTACGTCTCGTCTCCAAACTTATCTTGTCTTAAATTACACCACTTGCTCTATTGCTTGTATAATATACTATTCAATACATTCAATACACCTACAGATTAGTGTATTGCTCATTTAAATATGCATTAACTTACTGTCTCTCTATTTGGATAAGATTCAAACACCAGATAGACAAAAAAAAAGAAAATTCCAAATTCATTGGTTTACTGGCTATTCACTCAATCTCTTGATAGACGGTAGTTCCAAGGCTAAAACGTGTATAACTTTCACTCAAAAGCTTCTCTTTCCTCTCTTGCAACGATCAATGATGGTTCCAAGGTTATACCATGTACACCAGTTACTGTAATGCCCACTAAACCCTAAACCCTAACTCTATTTAGTTGGCCCATAAAACCATGGATGACACTATTTAAGAGCTTCGACACAGTAGCGTCCATCGTCCCCCTGATTGCAATTCACGGTTTGTGCAGCTGTTGCTGGAGCTCCTGACAGGAAAGGCCCCCAACCAAGTGTCCATAAACGACGAAGGCATCGACCTCCCCCAGTGGGTGCAATCCGTGGTCCGCGAGGAATGGACAGCCGAAGTGTTCGACTTGGAGCTCATGCGCTACCCGAACATCGAAGAGGAGATGGTGTCCATGTTGCAACTGGCCATGCAATGCGTGGACGTGGCTCCCGAGCGGCGCCCAAGCATGAGCGACTTGCTGCCGTTGCTGGAGGATGTGCACCCGTTCTCCTCCGACACGGGGGACGAAGGAGCGTCACGACAAGAGTCGTCCGAGGACAAGTCCAAGAGTGAAGAAAAGGAGAAAGAGTCTTCTTTGGAAACCACGCCGTCGGCGCCTTCGGAGGAGTCTCACAATCCGTCGGAGGGTGTTACGCCGGCGTAGAAGTAGTGTTCAATCGGTGTTTTGTAGACCGTGTCCTGCAATTTGCAAGGGATTCTTGTTGAGATTTTGTTACAATTTTTTTCATACATGTGTTGGTGGATTGGACATTCTCTGTGGAACTCTTGTGATCTGATCAACTCAAAATTGGGCCATTGTTTTTTCAAGTGTGCGTGATTGGTATGTGAGTACTGTGTGAGCATGCTGCGGCGTAGGAGTGTTCAATCGGTGTTTTTTATGTACCCTGCAAGTTGCAAGCGATTCTTGTTGTTGGGACTCGTTGACAGATTGTTGCCATTTTTTTCCGTGTGTTGGTGGATTGGGCATTCTCTGTGGACTTCTCGTAGCATTCTTGTGATCTACCCAACACAGAATTGAGCTATTGTTTTTCCAAGTGTGCGTAATTGGTATGTGTGCACCCTGAGCATGCCGCAGCGTAGGAGTGTGCAATCTGTGTTTTTCTGTGTCCTGCAAGTTGCCTGGGACTCTTGTTTTCATTTCGTTACGACTTTTTCATACGCATGTTGGTGGATTGGACATTCTCTTGTGGAACTCTCATGATCCGATCAACTCAAAATTGAGCAATTGTTTTTTCAAATGTGCTTGATTGGTATGTGAGCATGCTGCGTTGTAGGAGTGATCCATCTGGTTTTTTTTATGGCGATTGTGACTTGTAGATAGATTGTCACCATATTTTCCCATGTGCTGATGGATTGGACATTCAACAATTGATGATTTTGTTGTTTGCTTCGAGATTCATTGATAGATTGTTACCAGTTTTTTTCCCCATGTGTTGGTTGATTGGACATTCTCTGTGCACTCCTCTTATAGATTTGATGAACACAAATTTGAGCCAGTGCTACTTAGCAATGTTATGATCGTCTTGTTGCAGTTAACATTATTTCTGTTCACAAAGTTAACTTGTTTTGAATAAGCCACTCTGTGAACATATCAGAGAAGATTTTTCCTCCCTTGCTGCATTACACAAACCCAGATATTCAACATTCAATATTCCACTGCACTTGGTTCAAATTTTCCCCTTTTCTAGGGGTATGAAGACATCAATTGGATGTGGAATTAAACCATTAAACATTAAAACTTTGTTTCACAAACAACATCACATTATTTGAAAATCATCTTTTTCATGAGCCATAGGATGAAAAGATGGATATGATCTTCTCTACCCGGGTGCAATGGTTGAGATGAAAGTTGAATCTCTTATTCCAAGGACGAATTGGGAGATAACATAAGGCATGTGCACCCATAGTCATCCTTGCCCATCATGTGACCTTTACAATTGGACCCAAAAGTGACACTATAACCTAGATATTGATGACACAAGATGTAATCAATACAATATGAGAGCTTAGGAGAGTCTATTGCATGTTGATTTTTGTTACACCTACAAATGATACCTTGAAATTTCATAACTTATGCACATTGTGTCCAAATAATGCATGCTAAAGTGTGCGTTGAATCCTCTTTCACTTGCCAACAAGATACATTGAAAATAAGATATGCTATGTAGTAGTATGTATGCTGAGTTGCAATTAGTGTCAAGTATTATAGAAAAGAAATTTAGAAAACAATCAAACACATCCCAATATACACTAATTATCCCAAAACACAACTTCTACCTAAATCCTACATTCAGTGCATCTCCTTTTTCAACTCTAACAAAATTCGGAAACCTCAACCTACTCCCCCCCTTCTTTATCAAATTAAAATGAGTTAGTATAGAGTCTCCTTTCTTACATAGTATGTAATCTAGGTTTCTCTTAAACCAACTTTTTGGAGCCTAACATGGGACCCATAACAAACAAATTCTCTTGCAAATTCTTCATGTACACCAACTACTTAAAGTGGTTGGAGTTATTTATCTTTGTCAAGTACTAAATACCTTATTTGTTAGTACAAACAATCACAAAATATTGGTCACTAACTTTTGTCAAGAAAAAAACATTACAAATTTGTATTGTAATAAACAAGTGAAGACTAATAGGGAGTGACAAAGTTTGTTATTTCTCCTAGTAAAAGCTATCACTAGTTGGCATTGTGTATTTATGGGTCCCAAAAATCAGCATAATTTAGTATATGTATTTGTTCTTGCATGCATAAAGTTTTTGAATTTCTTAAAAGAATTACTTTTATTTTCGTAATCAAATGGATGTGACCATATACTTGAGCTAGTTGAAGATTTAAAAAAGGCACCATGACCTCTATAAGCACACAATGTAAATGATTAAAATGCATGTAGTTGTAGACTTGATAAATTAATTTTTTGTGTGTGAAAGTAATAGTAAAGAAGTACTTAGGATTGTAAAGACCTATTATGCATTATAAAATTACTTGCACCTTGGTCAAATTCAATTGATATAAAAGTTTGACAATTTTAGTTTCTACTTCATTATATTAATTCAAATAATTAAGATAACTCCATTTTCTATAAAATATTTGATTTATTGTTGATAGTAGTTTGATAGAATATTAAAAATTCAATTAAAGAGACATTTTCATTTCAATTGTCTTGAAAACTAAACATACCAAACATTTAAAACTGAAAACAAATTACCAATGTCTAAAATTTAATAAGTTATTTATTTAAAATGACATATTTAGCCATTTGAAATCTAGAAATCTACACTTTAACAAATTCAAATTGTAACTTCTTAAATTTATATTTGCAAATTTACACACTTACAAATGTCAAGATTATGAAATATCAAATCTAGTGAAGAATTATTGCTTACACTTCTATCTATATGCAATAATTTTATTGGAAGTTTATAGTTAAGGGCATTTAGAGCATGAAAAATGAAATAGTATTTATTATTATTAAAATAGTTATTCCTTACTATCTAAAGCTTTCAAATTACATTTATTTTTTGTTACTTATATTTATCAAAATATATTCAATTTTTTAATATAAAAACTTTAAAAATCTCATTTTTTAAAACCTAATTGACAAATTTCACTTTGCTAGCCAACATAAAGTTTCATATAGTAAAATTTAAAATTAAGATTTGAATATTTATTGATGATTTTTACGTAGGACATAATTTAGTTGATCTTTCAAGTGACCTTTAAGACTTTTGTATTGGCAATTATAGAATCCACTTTTGGGTCTATTTTATGACCAAGGGGTCTGTTTGAAGTTGCAATGAAAATAACTGAATGAAGCCACTCGATTAAAATGGAAGCCCAAAGATAATTGACTATCTTTCCAATTCACTAGTGATAATCTTTAGGTCTTAACTCGTTAACCAATATTTTTAGTGACAAAGAGCAACAACATGATTCCAAGATAAACCAATAAGGGGGGTGAAAAGTTTTTTTAAGGGAACCAATGGAACTTATAAAAATGAGTGTAAAAAATTTACAAAATTCCTATTCCTGCCCAAACTTTGCATGATATATGGGAAGCAGCCACCCACCTGCATTGCCACTTGCGTTGTTGTTCCTGATGTGAGTTCTGGTCTCATTTTTCATTCTTCTTACTAGATTCTTTATGCTTGGGACCATGATTAGAGCAATGTATGGGAAAAAACAACAACTAGTGTAAGATGAGACACTTCATTTTTCCAAATTGTTAGTCAATATTTCAAAAATATTATGTAGTTTAAGTAAAATTATAAATGAATAGCCAAAGAGTATCAATAAAAAATGATTCCCAATAGAAATCCAAGGCTTTCCGGATTCTAATATCTATGAAAAAATTTCCATCACCAAGATCTCCCGACCTAGAAAGAGGGCCATAAAATCTTCAATCAAGTGTCACTAGTATAGAGAGTAGAGGAGCTTTGGTATATATAATTTTAAAAGGACCAAATTTAATAAAACAAATGATATTTGACTATGTGGGTATGGAGCTTGTCTTCGACACTTAAAGATGCAAATGCTAAAATTGGTCATGAAGAAAAATTTATTTGACTTTTGATGACCAAAAAAATAATAGTTTCATTAATCTATTTTTTAGATTTTTAGATTACTTATATTATATAGCCCATCAAAGAGCATAAGTATATTTCACGTCAAAAAAAAACTTTAGTTGAAATGATCTTTTTAATAGGTCTTCAATAAATACAACAAATAATTATAATTGAAAACATGAGCTTAAATAGGATTTAAAAGATTTAGCAAATGAAAATTAGAAAAAATTGAATTGTTTATTTCAAAAATTAGCGATAGAAATTGGTAAGTGCAATGGTAGATTTGAATATGATCGATGGATCATAATTTAAAATATTTCTTTAAGTCAATATTAAGCTATTATTCTTCTATTGTGCACATTTCAATATATTTTTACATTTTGGAAATGTTGATTACCCTTGCCAAACTTCAAAATTACTCATATTCTATGTTTGTTTGTTTTCCAATTTATGTGAATGAAATATTTATTTTATATTTTATATTTTTTTTCAAATTTTCATAGAAATTAAGTCACATTACAATTGGTAAAAATGATCCTTTTTATTGTTAAAATTGTGATTGAAAGAAAAAAAATATAATTTACCAAATTACACTTGAAATACAATCTTTGCATATTAAGCATCTCTATTTCCATAGAATAATCAATATTACTATAATGACAAAATTTACACCACTATTTGCTACAAAAACACCCAAGAAAGTCCTCTAAAAAACTTAGATGAAAATTACAATCCTTCATTAATATTCTCCATTTGAAATCACTTGTAAAGTACCTTCTACCTCATTTTACGTATGTACCTACAACCATACTCACATGCTAGAACTCCCCCTATTTGTAACAATCTTAATTTTTCTTGGAGGTGGCAATATCCATCATATCTTTGGATAGAAATCATTTTTCATCTACATATATGTACTTTATTCATTTAATTTTGTCAAGTTTCATCTACATTTCAACTATCATTCTATTTAACAACAAAGCTTTGATTTATTTTTAAGAAATAGTTTTAAAGGAAAAAAAGTCCTTAAAGTTTTGACTTTCAATCAACTCATCTACAAGACAAGACAAAAGTTGGTAACCTAGGAACAAAGAGGAAAAAGTAGTTGGGGTTGAGTTGTGCAAAGAGGTATGAAATGTTTCCTTGAACCTCATAGGTGACGAACATAGTCATTTCTACATGTTCTATATGGATAGAAGGATTAGTCTAAAGTCAACATAAACAAAATCAATGTTCTTTATACTACTAACAATTGCTTGAAATTATAAGATCTTTAAATTTATCAATTTATCAATTTATTGTATAAAATTATTGGAATTAAAAATTCAATAAATAAGATGTTGACTATTTATTTATTTATTATATTTATTAATTTGTAAATTCACCAATTACATTAGTTATTGCATTGTTGATCCTTTGCTATCTATACTCACAATTATAATTAATCTATATTCTATAGACAAGAAATTTAAAATGTTGAAGATTTAACCCTTGAAAAACTAAGGAACACAATTTGTTTTTTTATGACTTAGTCAAGCTCCATCAACTTTACAATTTTGATTTTTGTCATAAATTTTAAGGATGGCATGATACTAATCATCATAATCTACATGTGAAGCTTTACTTTACATCACTATGATAAATATTGCTAAAGTTATACATCTTTTTATATTTCAATGTCAAAGCAAGGCAACCAAAAATATATTCTAAAAATATATAATCTAATTTATTTTGTTTTTATTTTACACAAAATCTTTGAACCATTCAATTCTAAATTGTGAATTGAAAGTTATGAAGAGTTTTGATTTGCAAGTAACAAAGGTAGAAAAAACATGTGAAGTTGTTCTTTTATTTCAATTTTGAAAATTTACAAATAAAAAATACTCTTAAAATATGTATGCTTTACTAGAACATTCTTACCATTGGAAACCGGAATTCTCAATTTCTTGTGAAAGTTATTAGAGGTTTAGTTTTTTTTTCTTCAATTATCACCTACAACTTAATAGTTTTTTAAAGATGAATATAAAGGAAAATTTATTGCATTTTTTCTCATGTATTCTCAATACATTTTCCTACCTATTAACTAAAATGCACAAGTTACAAGTTATACATGTTCTTTTTTTTAAATAAAATGTTGAAAGACCTTTTAGAAGGACTAGAGAAACTTACATTTTGAAGTTTAAGCACATTGAACTTCCAATTTGTGGGATGTTCGCTATAAAATTTTAGGAGGATTTTCTTGAAAAAGTTAATTAAAGGATCCTAATGTTGGATTTGTTATAAAATAAAAACAGATGAAGATTTTAAGCTTGCTTTGGATACGAGTACTTTGAAGTCGGCAATTTGGGCTTGAGGGGGTCATTTTGAGTGTCCATTAGAACCCACGTGCGAACAAAACTTTCGACCCCCTATATACTTTTTGAATTTTAAATAAAAAAAAATTAAAAAAAATATGAATAGATTTTCCTACTTTGAAAGTTTATGTTTTGAATTATTGATATTTTTATTTGTTAATAATAATTAGTTACAAATTTTTGAAGTAAAAAGATACACTGTAGAATTGAAAAATAACTTCCACACCCCTATATTATATAAGAAAAAATTGTCTAAAAAATGAACAAAAAATTCCTAAAAATAACTCATTATTGAAAGCTTATTTTGAGTTGAATATTGACTCAATGGTCATCTAAATGTGTCCTCTATAATTATTTGAGTTGGAAAACATGCCATTTTAGTTCATTTTCAACCTCTTCTAGAAATCATTTCATATTTTATTTGAGTTGGAAATTTTGGCAATAGAAAGCTATAGTCATTATTAAACAATGTTCAAAATTTTAGGTTGAAATTGTAGTTTATTAGAAACCACTTGTTCGCACGTGGTTTGTTATTGTAGAACTAAGTGCACCCCCTGAGAATTTGGGCCTTTAAACATCAAAGAACTTTGGGGGTTAAATCTTTTTTTAAATCTTAAATCTCCAAAGTCATTATCACAACCCTCATCTTGAGGCATGCCTATGCCACCTCCCAAAGCCTTGCAAGAAATGAGGTGAGAGGAATTGGGAGTCTCGAGCGATTAAAGCATTATAACGCTCTACTCAAGACGAATTGAATGGCGTGCTACACATGTTTGAAAAGCTTGTGAGAAGGTGTGTCCATGGAATTCAAAGAACGCAAGGATCCAAATTGTGAGTCAAAAGTTATGACTCTTCAAAGTTGGTAGTGTTTTGATTGTGTTGAAAAGATGAGACATGAGAACCAAGGTTTGGGAAGATTCCTTTGAACCAAATAAGGCATGCCACATATTGTCAGAAAGTTAAGGAAACAAGATTTCTAGAATGCTAAGGCTCATGATGAGATGAGATGTGTGCTAAAAGTTATGTGCATCTAAATAGGGTGGAGTTCCGGAGAACTAGTCTTCTTAAGAATTGAACCTTTGGAGGGTCATAACTTACTCAATATTTGCCAAAAAGAAGAAATGAATATTCCATGGTGATCTACAAAAAGAGTGAATCACGAAAATGGGCTCACACTTTGTATTTGGAGTTTGGAGCAAAAAGTTATCTCGATGGAAAGATCGGGAGTCTTTGGGGGCCTAGTTTCAGAGAGACAGCTTGGAAATGGGTGGTCTACCAAATGGGGGAGTGTCTTGGGTGTTCCGGGAGACCCTTAAGATTGGGGGGACTGCCAAATAGTGTTATAGTGAGCCAAAGTGGCCATGGATGGTGAGGTTGGTGTTGAAGCTTCACTAGCACTTGTGGAGTGCTTGTGCACTCCTTGATACTAGTTGAATGTGTCCCACTCCACACTAGGCTATGGTGTAAGTCCCGATTGATGAGTTTTGGTGAGTGAGTCCCAAGGTCAGTCCTAAAATAAAGTGAGTTGGGTCGAGTGGGGAGTTGGGTACCATTCAAGGGTGATTGTTTAGCACCGGGGGAAGTAGTGCCACCACTGAGTGCTTCGACCTCAATAGAAGTTTCGCCCCATGTCATCAAATGACATGCCCAATGTCTTGTGGAAGTTGAAAGTGGAAATTGAGGAGTCATGGAGGAATGGGGAACCCCATAACTAGAGTTGAAACCTAATGTTGTGTGTGCATGGCATATGCAGTGTTAGGAGATCGTGACCCTTGGTGCCATTAGAAGTTAACTTGATAGAAGAAGCACTTGGAGAGAGCTTAAGATGGTAAGTATCACGAAGGGGTGCGACATTTATAGATTTGAAAAGTTGAAGGTTGTCCATTTAATTTTGA
This sequence comes from Rhytidiadelphus loreus, assembly GCA_947034895.1. NCBI lineage: Eukaryota > Viridiplantae > Streptophyta > Bryopsida > Hypnales > Hylocomiaceae > Rhytidiadelphus > Rhytidiadelphus loreus. Next base: position 51,510,923 of record OX344761.1, read on the forward strand.
AATGATTCAATTTAAATAATTTTGATCATTAATTAACCCCTAAATAACAAACCTCTTACCATTGTTTTCAAGCTTAATGCCCATCACTTAATTCATTACCATTTTTCAAATAGGTATGTGTGAAAAAATTTATATTTATTTTTCAAAGATGAACTTGCATGTCTTTCTTACTTGACAAAAAATTTAGATTATTTTGTGGAAAATTGATTTTTGGAGAATTTTGGAAGAACAAGTAAAAAAAATCGCATCAAATAGAAAATTATTTTTAAAAATCTGAAAATTTTACCATGTGTGCATATTACAATGACAAACATCATAGTGTAAACTCAAATTTCATGTCATTCTATAATTAGAATTCAATAGACATTGAAAATGCATCTAAAGTTCAAATTGCAATAAAATATTAAATATTAGTTTTTTTTTCAAAATTTGAATTAGAGTAGAAACTAGAGTAGATGCCTTCATTTTGTTAGTTGGGCTAAAACTCAAAAAATATCATTTTTGTGGAGAAATTTCAGATTTAAAGCAAAGAGCAACAATCACACGTGACTAGCACACATATACAATAGAACTATACAAGGTAATAGCCCAGGAACTTGGAGGAGAATATCACATTACAAAGGTTATTGCTTCAAAGCAGAATTGCGGCATTAATGATGTTTAAAGATTTTTAGAAGTCACATTCACTAAAGTGAAATTTGACTTTAGAGAAGAAGTTATTGGCTTACAGAAGTTCACTTTAGAGACGTTCTACAATAGTGAGTAAAAAAATTTCACCCTCGTAAAAATTTACAACCATAGATAAATTCATTTCATAACACACCACACTCACAACAATAGGACTGACAAATCAGTGTAAAAAAACAAACACTGAGTTTTGGAGTTGGTACAGGTGATATTATAGAAGGTGACATTAACGACCAGCTGGGACCACTGAGTGCAGGCATCTAACGGAAGAGAGAGAGAGTGAGTGAGTGCAATGAATGGATCCGTCCCGTGAGAAGCTCGTTGCAGCGGAAAGCCCCGCGTGGTAAGCTCCCAAACTCCAAATGTGACAACTCCTCCATCTTTCCAGGGCACCCAAAAGAGCCAAAAGTGGAGTGTCTTCATGGTTCAGACTGTTGAGCATTGAGTATTATTTATTGATTCCTAGGAAGGAAATTGGGGCAGTTTGGCACCTTTCTAACTTTCCATGCTTCTTATTAATTAACTTTCTGGCTCCATAAGATCTCCCTGGTTGGTTGTCCTCTTGACACACAATTGTGTGGCACTCAACAACCGTCAACACACCTTCGATTCGATTCTTCATGACTTCTTAACTTAATGTACAAAGCCCCCAACAAGTGGTCTGCAGACCCAGCAGTAGAAAATCTGCCGGATTCCAAACACAACGGAAGTTTTCGTAATAAGTCTAATAAGCTTACCGCATCACAAGTAAACGGGCAACAATGCTTTCGCTCAGTCCCGGGCCGGGTCTCACGGCTTCGCATTCAAATTTGAATGCCAAATTTGGAGCCCCAACCGACGCGCGCTACCTCGCCTCGGGAACCTCGTTGCAGTGTCCCTGTCCCACCTGTTCGTCCGGCCGACTTCCGTTGGAACTGTTTTAATAGGCGGTCTAGCTTTGGTTTGTAGAATCTGAGGACCTCGCTGCTAAGTATGCAGCTGTGCAGTCTTCGGTAAGAAATGTGAAGTCCTCGCTAAGTACGTAGCTAGGAAAAGTCTTCGGAAAGAAATCCAAAGTCCCGTCCTTGGTTAGCACGCAGCTGTGGATTGTAACATTAGCCATTGGTAAGCTGGAGTTGGCTTCCAGGAATTGGAGGCCGGCCGGAACTGAAGGAGCCTGCACATCCCTCACGTTTCCATTGGGGTGCCTGTGCTTTAGCTCCTCCGGCGCTTGGGTTGCTAAGATTAGCAACTGAGGTACGGAGCACCCAATGGCATCAGTGTACCTAATGGCGTCAGTTTCTAGGTACGGCAGTGATTCTACGACTAAAATGTAAGTACAACATGAGGTGGGTACACCCAAAACCGCCACTTTTTGCTACTGAGCCTATCTACTATTATTAGACTGGTCAGATTTTCACATGTTCTTATTGGCAAGTGAAAGGAGGTTCCAACGCACCAAAGAACGTGGCATTTGGATACTGTATGCAAAAGTTATTAAGGAACAAAGTTTGATTCTAAAAGCATTTCCTCCACATAGGTACATAACTGATTTTGGAGATGTACACATAGTGAAGATGGCGCTTTAAGGTCAGTGGCACATTTGGGTGTACTCACCTTAGATGGCTTATCATTTTGGTCAATAAAAATAAGTCATCTACAATCCATCTACATTTAAGTTTTGAAATTACCACCAAATCCATTTTAGTTTTGTAGAAATTGACGTCATTGGGTCTACTAACACCATTGGATGTTCCTACCTTCCTAGCTCCAAATCTTCTCTTCTTTCAACATCTACAGATTTCAAAAAGTGAAATCATTTTTTTTCCCCCTTCAAATAAGAGTTGTGAGTCCAAGCCAACGACTAGGCCCTCCAACTATGCAAAGCTGAAATGCAAGGGTTGGAAGTTAGAGGGGGAGGTTGGAGCTCCTAATGCAATGCAAAGGGCATGGTGGATTTGGTTTGGGAGATCAAGGCGCCGAATAGAAACGGATTCTTGGAGGACATATCATTTCCACCCTTTGGTCATTTTCTTGGGAAAAAAATGTACATTTAAAAATTAGGTACTTTTTTCCTTGCGATAATCTACATTTTGATTTATGTTCATTTTTTATAATTGAAAATACCAAAATGAAATGCATGTGATTTTTTTAAATAATTAAAAAAAAATTGGAGTAATTATGGAAATGATTGAAATGGTATTTCTTTTTTTAGGAAGAATGGAGATAATACTCATAAATATCATGGTATAATTGGTGTTTCTTGTGAGCCCCAATCAAGATAAAATTGATTGAGAAAGTTCAAAGATAGTATATTTTAACAAGTTTTTGAAAAATTTAGAACTAAACATATAGTAGATTAGTAAAACTTAAAATCTTGTAACATAATAAAATTTGAAAAATTAGTGTTTACTTTGAAATGTCCCTTCGATTTGCAATGAAAATCAACCCATAAGCGTAGTGAGAGCTAATTTGTGGCATCTAGATTACAATGTTCCTTTTGTATGTACAATGTACATGATTTTCATTTGTTTTTCTATCAATGTTTGGTTGAAGGATGTACCATGTCATTATACCCAAATCAAGTGATTTAGACTATTTTTTTCTTTTATATAAATGATAGCTTAACTCTAATAGAATGGTTGAAAACAAATCATTGTGTACTGTGCTTTGGCAAGTTTAGCTCCATACTCTTGATTATTTGATTTGAATTTTGACCATAAAAATGAAGACAAACTAAATGACTTTCTATAGACAACTAAATAAATGAAGTTTATTAAGTCTAGTTTCTATTCCAATTCAAAAATTTGAAAATGATCCAAAATTGAATATTTTATTGCAATTTGAACATAGGGCCAATATTCAAGGTCTATTGATTTTCTAGTTATAGAATGATAGAGAATCTTTGTTCACACAATGGTGTTCTACATTCTAATATGCACTTGCAATGAAATTTTCAGATTTTTCAATAATATTGTGCATTTAATATAAACGTTCTTTACTATTTCTTCAAGCATGAAATTTCATCTCTAAAATAAAAAATACAATTTGATTCATAAACAATTATAGAATAGGATTGTATGTGGTGAAGAATTTGATGTTCAATTTTGCAATGATAGGCTTGCCTTTTAGGAATTTGGGCTTTTGGGAATTTGGGGCGAAATTTGGGCTACTATCTTTGTGTCTTCTCACAAAGCCGTACATGATAGTTTCGTGTCATACGGCTTTAGCCCAAAGCCACAATAAAAAAGTATAGATTTTTTTATGTTGATATCCTCCAATTTCTATCACCAATTAGCCTTTCTCGCATAAAAAAGTCCAATATTGTCGCCGTGTGAAGGTAACTTCTTCCTTGCAACCCTCTCAAATATTTTGCTAATCAATGTAGTATAAAGTTTGAACCTATCATTAAAATAATTGCATGCCTATCATTAATGATAGGTTATACATAAGTTATAAATTGTATTGCTAGAAAATTGTGGAAGTGAAAATCTTTGACAAAATAGACTATTTCTATTCATGATGTATACTATATCTCAATCGATGAAAACCTCAAAAAAAAATTGAATATCATATTTTATAGTACTTTTAGTCTTAGTTTAATATCCTTTGGACTGCTATGAGTTACGAGCATCATTCATCTATATATGGATTCATTGTGTGTAAGTAAATAAATCCCTTGGTAAAATTTTATGAATATAACAAATATTCTACACAAATACTACATGAATCCAAATTTTGATTCATTAACTCAAAATGACTTTAAAATGGTCTTCATAAAAATAGGAATGGGAATCATCACATGATCAATCAACCTTCTTTCTAATGGTGGTAAATTTGCCATTCACCACTTGTACACATACCCATTTGAGATTCTAACACACGAACCTTGTCCTTTAGATCTTCAAATTTAGAATTTCAAATATATAACTTTTATTCTTTGCTAGCATTGTGGTGTCTTCAGAAACCATGCACTTGATTTAGAATGAATTTAGGTTTCCATTGTGTATATAAACAAAGCACGAACTATAGTGTCTATTCAACTTTCAAGGCATGTACCTTATGTTTAGCCCACTCATGGGCCTTCTTATCTTCCTACCATCTAAGTAAAACCTTTCTTCCATTCATTACTTTGTAATCTCAATAATTTCATCGTATAAAATGTGAGCACAAATTGTAAAGGAGGGTTAAACCATTACATTAGAAGGATTAGTTATGTATGTAAATATTCCATTCTACATGCTCAATGTAATCATTTCAAAATGTGTTACATGCTTAATTTATCGATGATCCTACTATCTACAATTTAGGTGTTCGTCTCTTATAACTTTGAAAGTGAATATTTGTCCATTTTTTGGTTGAATTTATCTACTATTTCAATAAACATTTTCTTCCACATGTAAAAAAACACTAATATAAAACCACCCTTGGATTTGAACATCACAACATGTCCTTGGATTTTGCTTTTTATGTTCATCATGATCGATTTTGGTAAAATTTGTTGAAATTTGTTAAAACATATTGTGTTTAACAATTCTTTATAAGTTCTAACAAAAATTTGTCATGTTCAATTTTTTGTTTCCTTCTTGAAAAAATTCTCCAAAAATGTGAAAAAAAACATGAAACCTAATAAGTTTTAACAAATTTCAATAAAATTTAAGAAAATCTAATGTGATGAACATAAAAAAACGAAACATAGTGACATTCAAATTCAGAGGTCCGTAGTTTTGTAGAGTGAAATATACATAATACACTAATCTATATTTCAATGATTTTTCCTTAACTTAAATCCTACAACAATTTTAAATCCCCAAACTACTTTAAAATGCTCTCTTTCAAAGCAATGCTAAAATCTTCATGTTTTCTTTGTTTTTTAGTGAATCCACCCTTGCAATAATGCAATCTTATAGTTAATTTGTCCAAAATTCTTATAGTTTCTCTACTTTCAAAGTGAAAATTTCCATTGATTGCAAAATTGTAATTCCTCAATTCAAGCAAGAGTATTTAAACCTTCCAACTACATGAAAAAATGTGTGATCCACAACTTTTAGGTTTTAGAGTTTAATTTAGACATTATGTTGAAAAGTAAGTTGAAAATACATAGAAAAAATAATTAACAAAATTTTCATGTTCATCTTTAAGAAAATTATTAAGCCAAAGAAGTGAGTTAGTATTAGATGAAAGATCTTAAATTGCTAACAACTTTGATATGAAATTGAGGAATGTTAATCCCAATGTGTGAATATTCTACAAAGTAAAAAAAAATTCTTATATTGATACATATTTTAAATTTTAAAACTTGAATTTAAGATACAATTTAAATGATATTTTTGCCATCATTGCCTACAAAACAAATTTCTACATAACTTTCATCTCATTAGCTAGAATATAATGATTATAAGTTTGAACCATAAACCCTTTGTGGGATACTTGCAATAAGTGCAATTATATGTACTCTTTCATTTAATAAAGACATCTCTACTCAATGGTTTTTAATTTTATTTCACATTTTTGAAAGGTAGTGAAAGTTATAATTTTTTATAGTGATGAAGTAGATCCTATTTACATCTTTGCATATATAGATTGTGGATGAAGTATCATTTAATACTCTAAATATATAGACACTCACCTATGTTTTTGTCAATGTTATCCTACTTTGAATTGTTGTACGCTAGGTAATTTCAAAATATTTTACTTACTCAATAATAGACATTTCATACAATATTTTATTTTCATATTTTTAGATATACAAAAAATTGCCAAAAAACATACACTAGGTAATTTTTGCATAAAGTGAGGGCAAGTACTAATAATACACATTTTGAGCAACATTATTCAAGAATGTTTTTTCCATACTAAAATGTATAGATGTATATACTTCAAAAAAATTTAAATTGATTGATTGGAATCATATAGTCAAATTTAGACATATGGTACCCTAAATCTAATGTACAAATTTAACCTCTAAAGTCCCATCGTCTCTATAGGAGACAAGATGGATTTCAATTAGGCTCTTATGGTCTCAAATTTATTCGTGATTTTTGAAACTTTCACATAAAATAGAAAAATACATTAGCTTTCCGAGAATATATATTTATTTAAATCAATCATAGGTAAAAAAATTTTATGACATCCTAAGTACAAAATCAAACTTACTAGACAAAAAAAATTCACAAAACCTTGAAATAATTTTTTTTTTAGTTTCTTTTTTGTAGATTATATTTTTGGTCTGCATAGAAAGCTTTGATTCATTCCATTCAGATTAGTGATGTAAAAGTTATATAGCTTCTTGTTTTGTAGGCAATGACAATACCTTTTTAAGAAAATAGCATATTATATTTGTTTTTTCTCTCAATTTTGAAAATTTTGAAAAAAAATAAATTCCACAATTTCTAGTATGCTTGCTAGAATAATTTTACTATTGAGATTAGACACTATGTTCCAATTCCATCTTGATTAGAGCTTCTAATGATTTAATTTTCTCATAAATCTTATACCTACTTTGATTTTACTTTGTAATTTTTCTTAAAATGAAAATCAAGTTGTTGTGTTTTGAATTTTTTTTCCTAGACTCTTAGCTCAATTCTTATATATATCTCTATATCTCTATATTTCTATAAATTCAATATTGATAGTGCCAAAAATTTGACTAAAAAGATTCAAAGTCTTATAATGAATTAGACAAGGTGCAAACAACCATTTTCTATACTTTAATCACAAACATCTCGCAATCAAAATGGTCAAGTTTTTGAAATTTCTTCCATACATTCGCATACTAGTCTAGAGTAAGATCCTATGGTTAAATATGCAAAAAATAATAATTTTTAACTTTCTTTTGTTCTTTGCAATAGAAAAGACAATTTTGAGTTTTTTTGGATTAAAAAAGGCCTTAGAGCTTTAGGAGTTAACTTTCCAAAAATTTAAACTGTACATGGTAGTTTTTTTTTTTTATTGATAAGATTTTATTTCATAAGTACCAAAATTTTACAAAATTATTTTCAAGGAAATATGGAAGACTAGCTAATTTATTGGAAGATTATCTAACCAAGTTAGAAAACTTAACCCGGAAAGTTCCAAGGCCATTTTTCTGCCAAAACCACTCAAAACTACCACTTTTGATACATTCACCTATGAAATAAATTTTTTAAATATTTTTTAGAATTTAACCGTAGGATCTTGTTCTACACTTGTTTTAGATTACGTGATAAATTTTTTGTGTTGTTTGACCGTGTAGATTGAAAGATATTAGCATTCAAAGTGGAAGAAAAAAAATTCTTTCAAGAAGTTGCTATGACTGCCTGCAAAACAAGAAATAACTCCATAACTTTCACATCACTAATCCAAATGGAATAAATAAAAGCTTCCCATGTAGAAGAAAATATAATCTACAAAAAAAGAAATAATAAAATTTTTATTTCAATTTTTTGTGAACTTTTTTTGCTATCCAGTCTCCCCCATTTTGAGGTTGTTGTGGCATAACTTTTTCTCCCGGGCACCAATTGGAATAAAAATTATATTTCTAGAAAGCTCATAAGTTTATCTATCTTATGAGAAAATTTCAAGAAAATTCAGTAAAAATTGAGATCATAGGAGCCTACCCAAAATACATTTTGTCCCCTGTAGGGACAATGGGACTTTAGGGGTTAAAGACAAACATATGAAACGTCGATTTGTGCATAAAATAATTTGGAATGAAAAGGAAGTTTAATGATTATTAGGGTTTCTTTTCTCTAATCTAACAAAGCCGACCAATTTTAACCCCTAAATGCCTCGAGCGTTTTTTGAGCTTTTGAGCTCTAAATTGAACAAAAATCCAACATCTTGATAAGTTTTGTCAATTTAAAAAAAATTAACCTTACAAATTGAAACTAGACATATTAGAGATCACATAGAAAAAGAAAACACAATAATATCACTTATGGATTGAAAGATTATAATATTTGATAATGAAGATGTTAAAATTGTGAAAGTGATTTGAAGTCTTTCAATTGTCTTTTCACAAGTCAAATCTAAAAAAGTGGTCACCACAAAAATACGAGGTTAAAGGGCATAACACGCATAACTCCAATCAATTTATGACTTTTGAAAATATACTCTACAATTTTTTTAAATGAATTTCTAATGTGATTTTTTTCCCAAGATCTAATCTATTTGAGGTTCATTTCCAACAACCCTCAACACTAAAAAATCAAGATTTGCAATGGCCCCCTTGCATAAAATCTTGAATAGAAAATTATAATCATTCATTTTCAAAATTGGATTTTTGATGCTAAAATTAGACTTCAAAAAAAAACGAACTACTAAAATAGTAACTTGTTAAGGTTTTATTTAACTTCAAAGTATCATCGACACTAGAATTTGGTGCCTTAGGGCACTTAGGGGTTAAGGTTTTGGATTTTGGAGACCGAGTTTGGAGACTTTGTCATTTTTATGATCTTACACTCCCCCATCAGCAAATTTCCAATATTTTTAATGAGGCTATTTGTGACCTCTTGAGAAATCTAATGCTAGTCTGATAAGATCTTTTTTTTTTAAACCTGGAGTTTATTCCAAGAAGGTGAACCAGGAACAAACAGCGGAAGCCGAGGGTAAAGCCCTGGAGAGCAAAGAATCGAGAGCCATGAAACAAAAAGGCAAAAGAATAACTAACTAGTCGGATAAGATTCAATGGTTGTTTTATATAACTCTTCAATTCTAACTAGTTGCTCTTTAACTCCTTAGCACTCCGATGTTGCAATTCTTAACAATGAATAGAGAGGTTTCATGGGGGCTTTTTTTACCACAAAACTTCACATTCATCCATTTTAGAAAACCACACTTTTGTATTATGATATTGAGTTTATAATATTTATTTACGAAGATATAAAAAAAAATATGCAAAAATTCAACAAAGGATTCAAGCAATAAGGGCAAGTTAAAAGCTTGTGATAGTTTCTAGTGGTGAAGGAGACCATTCAAGGCACAATGAAGGCATAGATGAAAGGGTAGACTAAAATGTTTCCAAAACAATTATGGCTTCATTTATGATGCATTAATCGCGTGCCCTCAAAATTCCAAAGTATTTGCGGCTTCAATTATGATGTTTTAGTTATGTTGCCTATATATTCCAAAGTAATTGTGGCTTCATTTATGACACAATAGTAGGGTTGCTTCAAAATTCCATGTACAACAAAGCTAGCCCTAATATTTGCGAATATAGAAAACCATTTAGTAATACAAAAGATGGCTCTAATATGATGTGTCTTTACACTAGTGATCAAGAGCCAGTTTTGATAACTCACTTGGTTAGGCTCTTGGTAAAAGTCTTGACAATGATCCAATTTCAACATTCATTAGTCACCTCCATAAAGGTTTTAAGTTATTTTTTACTATTGAAGTGTAAGATTTCTAACTCAAATGCATTATAAAGGACTACATGCTATTAAATTATTTAAAGGCTTATTGAAATCTTGATATAAAACTTTTTGATGCATGTATTCTTAGGTTAAAATTTGAAGTTCTTTTTGTAATTATAGTTGAATGTGTCGATGTAGTGTAAAATGAGGTACATTTGAATAAAACAATGCCATAGGAGGAGGATGCAAGTACTTCCTAGCATAAGTTGGAAAGAATAGCTTCTAATTTATATTGGGGATGTCATTAAATTATTATTATTATTATTATTCTAGTGTCCTTTACAAGGGCACCTTTTCCTCCAATAACAATACATCCAGTGCTTTTGGTCCTCGGTCCTCGGTCACTACAATAGTGTGATGCTAGTACAAGTCCCCTTTACATTGTTGAAGAGTGATAAGGTTTAAAATAGATGAGATAATGATGTGGATTCCTATATATCCTAAAATGGATAAGGTTTCATGGTCACCTGGATTTTGTAGCTTAACAACCTCAAAAGGCTATCTTGTTGAATTTATATGATAACTTGAAGATCAAACCAATACTAATTGGTCTTTCTTTGTCCTTCTTTAATGCAACTTATTGTTGAAGATGTTATTTTCTTTAGTATTATTGCCATGATTGCAATATTTATTGATGAAATGCAATTCTACTGTTAGAATGTTGTATTGCAAATAAAAAAGTAATTTTTGTTGCAATACTTGTCTTCACTAGCAAAAACAAAATTTCTTTGCATTTTTTTACTAAAGTTTATTATTATTTTTTATATCTCAGATTTTATTTGTTGATTCAATTGTAAAAATATACTAAAATAATAACAAGGTCATTTACATAGTATTCTTCCAATTTATATTATTCAAGGTGACAAAGATATTAGAATAAAAACTGTATTTCTTTTGGTTATAAGTTTTGTCCTCTATTCAATTGCAATCTAATTGTCAAAATTATAATAGGATGTAAAAAGAATAAAAAGGGATATTAGGAATGAAAATAAATAAATGATCAAACTTTTTTTTAAAGAATTTCATTAAAAAATCAACCCCCACTTTTCCAATCTAATTTTTTTGTTAAATTATTATGATGAACCATCTTCATTGAATTGCTACAAATAATCTTTTATTTTCTAATTCTTATAAATTAAGATGAATTTTCTTGAGAATTTTCACTTTTGGTTCTCTTACTTAACCTCTAAAGTCCCATTGTCCCTACAAGGGACAAAATGGATTTTGGGCAGGCTCCTATGATCTCAATTTTCACTGAATTTTTTTGAAACTTTCTCATAAGATAGATAAACTTATGAGCTTTCTGAGAATATAATTTTTATTTCAATCGGTGCCCAGGAGCAAAAGTTATGCCACAATAACCTCAAAATGGGGGAGACCGTAAAAAAAGTTCACAAAAAATTGAAATAAATTTTTTTAATATTGTTTTTCTTGTAGATTATATTTGCTTCTAAATGGGAAGCTTTGATTCATTCCATTTGGATTAGTTATGTGAAAATTATGGAGTTTCTTGTTTTGCGGGCAATCATAGCAAATTCTTGAAAGAAATTGTGTTCTTCCATTTTAAATGCTAATATCCTTCAATCTACACGGTCAAACATTACAAATTTTTTATCACGTGATTTAAGACAAGTGTAGAACAAGATCCTATGGTTAGATTCTAAAAAATGTTTTAAAATTTGATTTCATAGGTGAACATAGCAAAAGTGGTAGTTTTGAGTGATTTTGGTAGAAAAATGGCCTTGGAACTTTAGGGGTTAAGAAATTGTTTTGTATTTCCATGAGGACAATGTTCTTGAAGGCTTACAATAATCCACATGTTTTCATCCTCTAAATAATCACTATTGGTAAATCAAAAGCAATAAAATCTTTGGTTTTTTCTTGCAATTATCCATTACAGTAGAACGTTGGTCTTTCATTCTCACATCTCAACTTTCAAGACTAATAATACTCCAACTTTACAACAATTTCCAATTTGGATTTTTTTTCAATATCAACATTAAATTTTGGTTACAAAATATTCAAATTAATCCATATATTTAGTCTTATTTGCACTAATCAAGGCACTAATTGTTCAAAATATGCTATAAGTTTCTACTCTTCATAAAATATTTTTACCAAGAATACAAATATCAATCACTAATCATAAGGAAAGTCCTCATAAATGTAGTTGGTAAAACTATTAGTTGAAGATAAAAAAAATTAAATAATTTTTAATTCAATAAGTATAGGTAATATTAAATATTATCATTGGAACAGTTCATCTACTATACTATATGCATTGTCTCACAAAATCAAAATTTCATCTTTGATAGAGATGGTCACATTTCCATCCATTTTTTCCATCCATATTTGGGAGTCCAAAGAAGTAGACTGGTGGTGCAATGTTTAACATTTAAATGTTGACATGAACATTTGGCACCCGATGGATGACAAGGAATCCTTCTAATAGGAAGAAAGTGCAACTATTCATCTTCAAAATTTTGTTGTGGAAAAGGAAGATCTTCTACAGTATTTGGGTGATTGCAAGAAAGATCGAATGGTTTTGGTAGCGTTTGGTCAAAAATTGTGTTTTTTCTGTCCAATACTAGGAGTACTACAAAATGGAGCAATCTCAACTATTGATCTGAAAAATCAACAGCCAATAGTACATTTGAGTACTTTATAATACTGAAACAATACTACTTAAAAAAAATGACAGTTTGTCACAGAAAGTAGATAAAATTAAGTATAAATTAATAAAAATTAGAAAATCATGAATGAAAAAAAACTAAAAATTGGCCATTTATAAAGACTTGATAGTGATTACATTTCACCAAAAACTAGAAGTTGGAACCATCATAAATGTTTGGAATGCTATGCGCAAGGGACCCCTATTCACATGCATGTTGAGGACAAAAAATTGTGTTTTTTTGAATGCCCTTTGGTAGGCATATGCTCATTTAGTGTGGGAATAGTCCACAAAAAATTCAAGTGAACATCATAATTTTTGGATGCTCTACAATACTAAAAATCCCTAAACCGCAAAATGTGACAAATTAGCTAAATTGACATTTAATTATAAATTATTTTTCAAAATTTATGAAAAATAATGAATCTCATGATTTCTCAATTAGCCATATTCAATAAAAATTTCAAGTCCATCAGCTTCATTTGGGAATTTGACTTCCAATGAGTGTTTTTGCTATTTCTTAAGCCAATGATTCACACGGGAATGAAAAGGGATGATTTCCAAGGTCACCTGTTCGTCCTTTAAAGGCCAATGTTGAAAATTTTGCAATTGGGCATTCTAGTTCTATCATTGATAGAAACATGGGCCGCATAGACTAGATAGAAGATCCACAAGAAGACCCCACATGACAAACTTGACTTCATGTGGATCTTTGGGGGCATGTTTCTCCAACTTTTAGTAGGGTATAGTAAAAATACAAACTCTCACTAATGTTGAAATTTTCCAAATTTGTTGGGTGCATTTATAAGAAGTCTACACTGAATAGTGAAATTAGGTTGCCCCACACTAATTTCTCATATCTAACACTTTCAGACATGGTCAACTATAGTCTGGGGCAACCTAATTTCACTATTCAGTGTAGGTTATCTCCATAGTATCAATCTCTGTCCCGTAGAACCATCCACCATTCATCCAAAAACCATCCCATTTCATCCAAGTATTCTGTAGGTCATACCATAAGTCAACCCTAGTTAACCCTAATTAAACCCACTTGATTACCGGTGGTTAAAACCGGCCTTAAGTTAGTTAGCTTGAACATTCCACGTCCCCGCCTGCTCCAGGCGTCCAGCCGTGAGTCCCATGGAAATAGACATCCATGCGCTTGCTGTGAGATTCGCAGCGCAGGCTATTTCCGGAGCGTCATCTGGCAGCGGGCGCCAAGCTTCCGAAAACCATTCCAGACGCGCTACTCGCTCCCACCTGGGGCCCTGGACCGTCATCATTTCTCGACTGCAACGGCCACGCCTTTGTTGTTGCACTTCGTTATACTCGACTAGCATCGTCAGGTAGCTTTCAATAGTCTGTGTCCGCGCGCTGCTACCCAAAGTTGCAGGAAACATACTCAAGGGGCAATACAACAGTTACAGAGCGTGGCTGGAGCTTGGAGCTTGGTGGTACGTTGGAGCAGGAGCGTTTGGAGATATATACGGAATAGACAGGTTGGGTGTTAGCTGCTGGAGCGAGCTCGATCTCTTTGGAACGGAAGAAGGTTCTCAGTTTTCTAGGAACAGGTACGTGTGTTTTGCAGACAGCATGGACATTGAATCTCGGTTAGCTTTTGGGAAATGAATTGCGGTTAAGCGCTTGCTGTGTCGACATTGCAATGTAGTCTTAGAAAAGCGGCATTTCGTGAAGTGAGTCTTCTTTGGACGGGTACGAGCGAGCTTGCTGGTTATCAGCATGAACGTTGAATCTCGTTAGCTTTTGGACCTGAATTTGGGGTGTTGCGCTCGCCGTGTCGTCAAGTTGGTCTTTCATGGATGGGTGCGAGGGTATGTGTTTGCGGATTGCACTTGAATGATAAATCTTTTAGCTTTTGGGGCCTGCATTGAGGTTTAGCGCTCGTCGCGTCAACATTTCAATGTGTTCCTAGAAAAGCGGCACCCGTTGAAGTGAGTATCCCTTGAACGGGTACGAGCGAGCTGTTGGTTATCAGCATGGACAGTGAATCTCGTTAGCTTTTGGGACGTGCATTGCATTGGGTGTAGTGTTCGCGGTGTCATGAAGTCAGCTTCTATGAATGGTTAGGGGTGTATGTGAGTACAGACTGTAACGTGAACGATGAATCTATTTAGTTATGGGGACGAGCGTGGACTGTGACTTACTACTTGCCTTGTCGACACTGCAATGTGTTCCTGGAAATCCGGAGATTCGTGAAGCGAGTCTTCCATGACGGGTACTAGCGAGGGTGTAGGCAAACAGCATCCATGAACGTTGAACCTCTTGGAGCTTATGGCACGTGCTTTTTGGTTTAGCAGTTCGCCGTGACCATGTTGCAATGCTGTGTTCTTAAAAACCCGGTATTCCGTTTTCGCCTTTGTGGTGAGTGCTCTGTATTCAGAGCTCGTTGGTATTACGGCCGTTGTACCTACAAAACTTTTTGCCCGTTGCGTGACAATCGTTACCAGAGTTGAGATTTGTAGTGTCTATCCATAGTGAATCTTCCGCTGTAGCTTTTGTTTTAAAAGACTAATGCCCAGCCGCGTCGCAGTGACATCCACAACTCACGCTTTCCGCAAATCTCGGTATTTCAAATGTCGAGTGAAAGTAGGGTACGGCTATTTTCTGAGTTAGTTTCTTGGCATCGCTGTTGTCTTCTCAGGTACTAGCTAGAGTCATTGAGATTGCCTCGTCGCCGCAAGTCCAGTCCACACTGGTTCTCCTCCAAATATGCGGGACGAGGAAGACGAAGAGCATTGTAAGGAATTATAACACGACCTTTTACTCCAATGATGGAACCCCACTTCATTTCCACCTCACACTTAGCGATGACGAAGGAGAGGTATCGCACGTTCGCCGCCCTCTTCCTGGCGATGGCGGTGCTTAGTTTTGTAGCAGTGAACGGCCAAGACTTGGCCGCCGACACACGGGCGCTGCTGGTGTTCTCCAGCGTGCACGACCCGCGCGGGACGAAGCTGAAGTGGAGCAACGCGACGTCGACTTGTTCGTGGAAGGGCATCACGTGCGTGGACAATCGGGTGCAGGAGGTGCGCTTACCAGGCAAGGCCTTCCGGGGTGTCATTCCGGTAGGAAGCTTGGGCTTGCTCACGGAGCTTCGGGTTGTGAGTTTGAGGAGAAACAAGTTGACTGGGGTGTTTCCTGGGGAGCTGGGAGGGTGTAACAAGCTGCAGGCGCTCTACTTGGCGAACAATCTGTTTTATGGACCGGTGCTGAGCTTGACGGGATTGTGGCCGCAAATGCAGCGCTTGAGCTTGGAGAGGAACAGGTTGGGAGTCTCCCCTAACATAGATTTGAGTGAATTCATGATTTTCTCTCGTCCCAATCAGTTGGCATGTGAAACTGTCATAAGTTATGCTTGAGATATGGCATGTGAAACTGTCGTCAGTGATGTTTGAGACGCGGGCTTTTCGATGTAGCTTTTGAGAGCAAGTTCGTGAGGGGTGATAGACGCGTGATAAGTGTGCTTTTTGGTTTAATAGTTACAAACAGCAACTGTCTCTTGTTATATCCTAGAGGCAAATCAAACACAATGATGTTTGGTTGCCCTTGAAGGAAAAGGAGAACGCGAAGTTTTCACGATTGTTTTGTATAGTCGAGAGGGTGAACATTGACGTGGCTTGTTTGTTTCTATGTGCGCAGACTGAACGGCACCATCCCGGAGTCACTAGGCCAATTCCCGGACCTTTTCTTTCTCAACCTCTCCAGCAACTCACTCTCGGGTAGCATCCCGCCGTTCAATCAAGCCAACCTCACGCTGTTCGACGTCTCCAACAACAACCTGTCAGGTCCCATCCCCCCAACGCTCACTCGCTTTCCAGCAGCGTCGTACCTCGGCAACCCCGGCTTGTGCGGTGCGCCTCTCACTGCATGTCCATTTCCAATTTCACCATCTCCGAGCCCCCTAGGCTCGATCTTCACAGCATCCGACGACGACAATGGCTTATCGAAAGGTGCCATTGCGGGGATCGTCATCGGCGCAGTCGCATTTCTCGCCCTCGTGCTCATCATATTATTCTGCTGTCTGTGCCGAAGGAAAAGAGAGAATCAGGTACATCAAATTCTCTGAAAGTACACAATTAAACCTATGTGCACTGCTACCTATTCAATCTTCAATATATAACACATCCATTGTGCCTCAGAGATGGCTATGAAAACTAGACATCTGTCATATAATACACCCTCCGCCCATAAAGAAGTGTCCACTAAGGTCGTGTGGAGATTCTCTCGGGTTCAATTTTATTTAGGTTACAATGAACAAATGCAGCATTTGCTCTTCACTGAATTTGGTGACATGAAATTGGGAACCCTTCTAGATTATGCTTTTCACAGCATGATCAATGAATTGGTATCAATCGTTTTCAACAAGACTGCGGACACTAATCAGGGAGGGAGTAGTTGATAAGAGTTCGTGAGATTTATGCCATGAGAGTTTCTAACGATTTCTGTTTTCAGGGTTCCCCGAAATCGGAGGCGGTAGCGGGGACGGCGCGGGACCAAGCGCGGGACAAGGGACTTGACCCGACTGTCCCTCCATCAACGGAAGAGTATTACAACGCGTCCGGGGAGAAGCTGGATCGTAGCAAGTTGGTGTTTTTCGACGGGAAGCGGTACACGTTCGACTTGGAGGATCTGTTGCGAGCTTCTGCGGAGGTTTTGGGCAAGGGCAGCGTGGGCACGGCGTACAAGGCGATCTTGGAGGACGGCACCGTCATGGCGGTGAAAAGGTTGAAGGATGTGATCACGGGGAAGAAGGAATTCGAGTCGCAGATTCAGGTGGTGGGAAAACTGCAGCATCGGAACATCGTGCCGTTGCGCGCGTATTACTTTTCTACGAATGAGAAGCTGCTGGTGTATGATTTCATGCCAATGGGCAGTCTCTCCGCTCTTCTTCACGGTACAGTCCACCCCTCGATATATGTTAACCCCTGGATGAGTTAAGATTAAATAAAATACGTTCTTCTCCCTTCTAAATCAGAACAGTTTCAAAATGTACTACAAAATACAAAGCAATATGGGTTAATCTGTCAACAATGTTTTAAGTGTCTTTCGATTTGAAACAATGAATTTATAAAGGATGGAGGAACCTCTGTAGGTGTTCGTACTTGTTCGTACTTCCTTATGGCTACAAGACCTAGGTGACGAAACTGATCTTAAGACGAAATAAAAATAACGAGATGTAAGTCGAAAGAAGGATATCATGTTCTGTTTCAGATTGTATTAGAACTCATCATGTCATTCAACTACCATACATAAAGTGACAAAAATCAGTAGCACAAATGTACATTCAGTGAAGAAATACATAATTACCACAAATGTCGAGCATTGAATTCCTTTAGGGACATTCTCACAATTCGTTCATTGTTAGCTTCACAAGCGTATACTTTCGAACTCGTACTTTTATCTTACTCCCATACGATGCCGCTAACACAGGGCAGCCTGCCATCTCTCGCGCAATCCTTGCATTATCGCTGTTTGGATGTGTGCTGATGTTGTGTTTCATCATGTCTTTATGTTCCCCAGGCAATTTGGGCGGCACTCGCACACCCCTCGACTGGCCCACCCGCGTCAAAATCGCCCTCGGCGCCGCCCGCGGCCTCGCCTACCTCCACTCCCAAGGTGGCCCCCGCTTCGTCCACGGCAACATCAAATCCTCCAACATCCTCCTCAGTCGCGACTTCCAGTCCTGCATCTCCGACTTCGGCCTGGCCCAGCTCCTGGCCTCCCCCTCCGCCCAATCCAAGCTCCTCTCCTACCGCGCCCCCGAAGTCACCACATCTCTCAAAGTCACCCAAATGTCCGACGTCTACAGCTTCGGCGTCTTACTCCTGGAGCTTCTCACTGGAAAAGCCCCCAAGGACGACGACGGCGTCGACTTGCCTCGATGGGTGCAATCGGTCGTCAAGGAGGAGTGGACAGCGGAGGTGTTTGATCTGGAGCTTCTAAAGTACCAGAACATCGAAGACGAGATGGTGTCGATGCTGAAAGTCGCCATGCAATGCGTGGAGACGGTGCCGGAGAAGCGGCCGACGATGCATAATGTGCTGATGTTGCTGGAAGGGTTGCACCCCTTTTCGATTTCGAATGTTGGTGATGATGACGGCGATTCCATGTCGAGATTGTCGGAAAACGCATGGGACGAGAATGCGCGAGGAAATCCTGTAGACAATAGCTAGCATGCCGTAGCCGCCATAGCCCGGAGCTCTGGGATCCCGTACAATAAGAGCTCCGGAGACTTTGCTTCTTTTTCTTTTTCTTTTTTGGGAGACTAGGTTGATTCATTTCCCGCATTGGGACTGCACTGATCTGATTAGGCCCTTTGTCAGTGCGGCTGCTCTGATAAGGCCGGCACTAGGAAATTGGTGACTTCGTTTTATGATTCTTCCCAGACTGGTAAATCGCTTCTTTCGTCCCGGGAGGAAGGTTCATGTAGATTGTTGGTGCCTTCTTGTAGACGAGGGAGGCAGAGCTATCTACTTGGAGGTTCCTCCTGCACCAGCTGCCGCAGTCGGGGTGTGACAGGGTTGTAATTCGCTTGTAAAATGTACCATGAATTTTATTTTGGTTCTACAGGAATCGAATCTTGGAATTATTAGAGTTTTGTGGTCTCTTTTGGATCCTGTTTCATTCCGTTCGTGTGGTGATTTCTATCGGAGTTTTTGTGAAGTTTTTGATCTATAAGAGTTCCAAGTGTCTTTGATCGTTTGTTTTTTGGAGACTGGGTTGATTCATTTCTCTGATCGGAGCTCTCTGATTGTCGGTGCTGGTTGTTGTAAAAAGGCTTCTTGTTGTTCTGATAAGGCTTTGATCGTTTGTTCTGTCAGATTGATAATAGTATTGATTCTGGTAGGAGAGAGTGATAGGCAAGGGATCTTTTTTGTTCCAGTGAGGAAGGTTCATTCATTAGGTTGTTCGATGCTCTTGACTTGCTGTATGTCCATATTTTGGATGAAGAACAAAGTGTTTGACGGAAGGCAATGTTTTGTCTTAAGTGTTTCCTCATTCATCCAAAGTAATGCTTGAAACTATGAAAGACAACCATCTACTAATCAATTTGATGAAATTGAGGTAATAAAATGTAAGCCCAAAATACAAAGATACAAGCCCAAAATGTGTAAAATTTCAAAAAAAGAATAAAACCATTTAAGGGTGAATTCATTTTAAGTTAAAGTGAACAATGTGAGGTACCTATACATTTTTTGGACACTGATTTTGTTGACTAAATTTCTAAACTCATTTAAAGTCTTATTCATATTTTTATTCTAAAAATCTTATTGCTATCATAATAGTTTGTTGTGTCATGAGTAGGTTAGTGACATAGTTAGCACTGCTTTACATTTAGAAGTTGTGCCAATTTTCCATAAGGCCAATTGCACAAAATTTTAGCCCCTTTTGGGTTGGAGACCATCCTCAACTACTCATTAGAATAAGATTATAATGGGGTCTCCCATATGTAAAGGCCTTGGGGCCAAGAAGCTAGGCTAATTCAATAAAACCTATAAAAGATAGAGAGAAGGGTTGAAATTTTCAAGGCCACATTACATCTAGAGGCCAAGCCAATTCCCCTTGAGGCCAATTGCACAAAATCCAACAGATGTGATTTGTTGAAAAGAACAATGTTTTATTAAAAACTCGGGGGGTGCACTTAGTTCTACTATAACAAACCACGTGCAAACAAGTGATTTTTAATAAACTATAATTTCAACCTAAAATTTTGAACATTTTTTAATAATGACTATAGCTTTCTATTGCCGAAATTTCCAACTCAAATAAAATATGAAATGATTTCTAGAAGAGGTTGAAAATGAACTAAAATGACATGTTTTGCAACTCAAATAATTATAGAGGATACATTTAGATGACCATTGAGTCAATATTCAACTCAAAATGAGCTTTCAATAATGAGTTATTTTTAGGAATTTTTTGTTCATTTTTTAGACAATTTTTTCTTATATAATATAGGGGTGTGAAAGTTATTTTTCAGTTCTACAGTGTATCTTTTTACTTCAAAAATTTGTAACTAATTATTATTAACAAATAAAAATACCAATAATTCAAAATATAAACTTTCAAAGTAGGAAAATCTATTCATATTTTTTTAATTTTGTTTTATTTAAAATTCAAAAAGTATATAGAGGGTCCAAAGTTTTGTTCGCACATGGTTTCTAATGGACATTCTAAATGCCTCCCCCCCCCACAGTTTTTTTGCCTTATAAGATAATCATTTGGAAGATATGGTAGAACCACCCACTACCAACTAAAAATCCATACCCAATTTGTAGGGTGCAACTAAGGTAAACTACTCCATTATGGATAGAATGGGAGCAAGACTATTGTGGGCTAAATTATGTTAGTGGTGTACATTTTAGATCTTGAATGTACACCACCATTACAATTTTGCCCATAATGGGCTTGCTCCCATTTTGTCTATAATGTGGTAGTTTACCTTATTTCCAACCAAGGCTAGAACATGTTTTCAACCAAAGTTTGGAATGTCCTTTGTAAGATTAGGACTATAAAGTCATGACACATGTTCTAATGTAGTGAGCAAGAAAGTAGGAAGTAGTGAGTGGAAAAGAAGTTCTAGAATGATTAGAATTCAAAGACTCTGTATATTGGGTATGGGTTGAGGCCAACTTTTGGCTTCCAAAATTCATAGTAGTTTGAATTTAAGGAAAAAAAATCACAAAAAATTAACAATGTCCCTCATTTCTATATGAAATGATTTGGGTACAATGCCAATTTCATTTTTCTTCCTATGAAAATTTACTAAAATTTGTTTCCGGGAGTGTAGCTTCCCCGAAATGCAATTAGCTCTTAAATGGTTGCTTCAAGAGCAAACTAAGCTTACCGCTAAGCTTACCTTATAGGATTCTTTATCACATGAGTTCTAAGCCTATGGTAACTTTCTCTGGAAACTCTAGAAGTATAGTAGTTGACCCATTTCTAATCTATATATAGACTACTATGTTTCCATGAAGTTGTGGTGAAGTTTGAAGAGCAGTTGTAGCGCATTATAATTGGTTGCAAAGCTATCGATATTGCAACTAACCCTTGATTGATTTTGCAATTAGCCCATGGACAAAAATAAAAAGGTCTATATTACCTTTGTAGGTTGAAGAGAATCGTCCGCTAAAATATTCATAGTAATTACATTTTTCGTAATAAAATTCTGAAAAACTATGCAATTCTTCCAAATTCTATTTCTGCACATGGAAAAAATTCGGCACTCCAAAAACCTACACATAATTACATAAGTGGTTGGAAGTGGGTTTTTTGTCCTAAGTTAATATGCAATGCGTAGGCTAAAGCTGCAAACTGAACTTGATTTCTTCTTCTTTGGTGAGTGGACCAAGCTGTCGATGCAATAGAAGCTTGCTCAATCTAAGATGGAGAGCTTCAACTAAGGTAAACTATCCTATTACGGATAGAATGGGAGTAAGCCCATTGTGTGTTGAATTATGATAGTGGTGTACATTTCAGAACTTGAATGTCTACCACCATTACAAATTTTGCCCACAATGGGCTTATTCCCATTATGTCCATAATAGGGTAAGGTAGAGTCTCGAATTGCAATCAAGCATTTTGAACCAAACATGATACAAAGGTAAATTTTGCTTTTTTTCAATGTGTCAAAATGTACAAATGGTGTACATTCTAGGAGGTGGTTGCTTTTAGAGCCCTATGGTATTTCAACTTCAAAATTTCATAACTAATTCCACAAAGCTCCAAAAAATATGAAATAACTTGGGTTTGATGTCATTTCTTCTCGTCTTTCAAGGAAAAATTCCAAAAAATATATTTCATGATGTTTTACCTCCCCAAAATTCAGTTTCAGCTCTTAGATGATCGCTTTTTGGACCTCCTACCTTAATTTACCTTAATTGGTGTCCATTTGCAATCTTCCACCTTGATCTTGACCTACTTGGTGGGCAGTTTATTGTGTGTTTTCTTTTTATCCTTTTAGTGTTGTCTGAAAATGAAAATATTTTTCGCCAGGGACTGGTTCCCTTGGTTCTTTTTACCGTTTCCTCTATCAATGAAAATTGTCCATGTGTTTAAAATAAAAAATTTAAAATAAAAACTTGGTTTCTTCGAATAGCCAGAGACAGCTGAAAAGCTGACTCGCCCTTCTGTCTTTCCTCTTTTCTGAAGTCGAATTACTAATTCTCTGGCGCAAATTAAAGACGATTATGATTCCACAGCTCTCACTGGAATAGAATTCGGATGCTGGGGTACCGTGTTATTATATCATTTGCCCAGGCATTTTATTATTATCATTATTATAAGTTATGAAACTGTCAGTAATGTTATTATTCAATGGAACAAATGAGGCATCTGAAACGCTGGTGCATAAGTAAAGGCACGTACCCGATGGAAACTGCTTTTCTCTCAATGGAATAAACATGATGTCATCTGTATAAAAGAAAGAAATTTTCAATTTTCAATTTTAAAAAAAAAATGGCACTTGTGGCAATTTTATAAATACGATCATAATTGAAAAAAAGAAGACGAGGAAGTATTGTAGCATCCCTTGAATTATTGCGATATTATGGACTGTGGGTTTCTTTACATTGTGAGTAAGGTGACACCTAAACTTCTAGCTTAACCATCAAAAAGACAATCCATGTCCGGACTTGGTCAAACTTCATTAGATTTCTACAATTCAAAATTTTGATATTTTTTATAACATATGTCTAAAAGTTAATCTCATTTTTTCATCATTAAAAACATCAAATTTAATTTTATATAATTTTTTTAAAGGATTTCTTTTTGTAAAAATCAAAATAATTACAAAAATCCTTAAAATAGTATGAAATTTTTATGAAAAATGGAAACAACAAAGACAAACATCATGGAGTAATTGATGTACTCCTAAAGCTTACACCAAGCTAAATTCGATAGAAAAAAAAAAATTCAAAAGTGGTATATTTTGAGCTTTCAAAGATGCTATCTATAGAATATCACAAAAATTATAATTTTTACAATTTTGAAAAAAATTTAAAATGGAGTAAAAAGTAGATTTAAAATCAAGAACTATGTGAAAAATTCAAGATTTGACTTTTAAAATGCCCGGTAAACTTGCAATGTCCTTTAAGGGCTAAGTTAGCACCTACCCAATTGTCATGGAAACTACTCTTTTTCAATGCAATAAACATGTTATCTGTATAATAAAAAAATAAAAAGTAAAAGAAAATTTAATTGCACTTATAAAATTGCCACAATTTTATAAAGATGAGGAAGTACGCCCCTTGAATTGCCTCAAGTGCAAATTTTAAAATGTTAAAATGTACAAATTTTCTAGCAGAAGTCAAATTATTCTTAGAGACACTTTAGTGGGATAGAAGTTGATTATTGAACAAACAAGGTGGGCCCCCCCAAATGCGCTACTAAACCAAAACCACCATCATTACTTTGGGAACATCTTCAAAATCAATATGTATCTAATTATGTAGAAGAAACGATTTTAGAACCTCTACCAAAAAACACTTCAACCCTTCATAATTTTTGATTAGGGTATCCAAATGTTGCATTCTTAGCTACATCAAAAACTCTTTTCACTTGTCAACAAGAAAGTGTGAAATTTTGACCTATCTAATAATAGTAACAAGGCACGATAGCAAAAAGTGGTGTTTTGGGGGGTGCCCACTTTAAGGTCGCACATCCACTTATTGCAACTAAAAATAGTTATAATTATGGATTCATATAAATGATTTTTATTGGATCTTATTGGCAAATGAAAGAGGATTCCAACCCACTTTAGCATGATTATAGTATTTGGACCTCCTATGAATAAGTTATGAATTCTTAAAACATTGTCCCTATGGATACCAAAAAGCAACACTAGACTCTCATAGAAAGTCATGTTGTGATTGTGTATATCTTGTATAATCAATATCGAAGTTTTTGTGACACTTTTAATTCAAATGTAGATGTTGTATTTTAATTACCAATGTATGTATTTAAAGGTAAACATGACCATTCCTAATCATGTAATCACATTTGCACATCCTTAATTCTTATCTATTTATTATATTTATTACATTTTTTTATTAGGACATAACTCATTTACATGGCAAAGCCTACAGCCAAGAATGGATATACTTGTATTTGACACTTTGAAAATTCTTGCAAGAAATGATTAGTGCAAAGAATCAACATCAATTGTTCTTACTGAAGAACATTTTGTTTAACCTTGGAACACCGGACTAGTTAAGTGCTGTGGAAATCATCCTTTGGGGTACCAAGTGAACTATTTGCTTAAAAAAATTCAAGAGCACTCATTGAACGTCTACATTTCTATTTTACATAGAAGATATTTTTGTCATCCATGGGACACTTAGTGTCTACAATGATGTTACAGGGTTAACCTCTAAAAGAGCCATCATCCACTAGGTGGATTATGAATGTTTTTAAGAGTTTATTGCATTCTAAATGTTAGCTATGTCAAGGTGGTCTCAAGAAAAAAAAAATTTCTTCTAACTTCAAGCCCCTATTATCTTGCATTACAAAAAAATCCGAGGCCTCAAGAAGGTTGTTACAAAAATATTTAAATTCTAGCTGCAATACAATTACAGAAAAATAAAATTAATTTTTTAATTTTTTAAAATTAATTTAATTTAATTTAATTTTCAAATCCCCAATTTGACATGGTACTGACGTGGCACTAGTAGTGTCACTATCGAATCCCAAATTAAAAAATAAATAAATAACTTCTTTTTTTGCATTGCTATCACCCCAAATTAGCGGTCCACTACAAGCCCCAAATTTTTCCTAATGCAATCTATGAAGTCAAAGTTCTTAAAAGTTTTCCCACTTATTCCAAATGCTTGTCTTGAAATTTTCATTGTTTGAATTTCAAATAATTTTTTTTTCTTTTGATAAAAAATCATCAAAAAATGACTAGTGTATAGATAAATCTAGAAAACCAAGTTTAGAATTTGGCCATCTAAAAAATATTGAGTTTTTCTAAGCTTCCCGTTTTGTCTATGTTGAGAAAGAAACTAGATTTCATATAATAATTTTTTAACCATGCAGTCAAAAGTTATGAAAATTATTGCACCTTAAAGTTATTCCTCAACTACATATTCTGTGAAAATTTCAAACAAAAGAATTGAAAACTCCATATGTAAATAAATGACCAAATATGCTATGTTGCAAAAAAATGATACTTGGTCCTTCATGGATTAAATGGCAAAGCCTATAGCCAAGCCTATATTTGACACTTTGAAATGCATTCATTCGATTGATCATTCTAATGCCAAAAGGTAAATAATAACAGCATGCTAATCTCAAATAAAAACCCGACATCAATTGTTTAACTATCTCCTAAAAAAAGACAACCCGCTTGCCCTCAAAATATTTAAAAAGACACCCCCTCATAAAATAGTTTTTTACACCTCTTTCAATAGTATATAAAGTATACATTGATATGCCTATCCACTAAAAAGAGGCATACCATCCTCGTTTGTATTAGTTGCCCTTTCCTCTCAGAAAATTTACAAGCCATTGATTTTTTTAATTTAAAAAATGCTTAACTTCAATGTTGCCATTGATTTTTCAAAAAATTACAAGCCGTTGATCTTATGAGATTTAATCTGGGCCGTCCAAATACCAAATACATATATAATATTGGATACGGATATGATATGTATACTGAATATGGGTTTTACATACGGATATGGTATGTATACTAGATACAAATTTCAGATACGGATACATTATTGGATACATATATGGTATGTATACTAAATACAAGTACTGGATACAGATACGGGGAATTGTCCCATATTGTTTGTCACCATGTTAGTTTGTAAAAATTACAAGAGGGGGTAGGGGGGGGGTTCAAATGTTGTTTTTAAAATTTTAAAATCATAAATTTTAAAATTTCAGGGTATAGTGTCTCTATCCACCCAAAACTGGCAATAACTGGCACTTACACTTCTTTCAATAGTATATAAAGTATACATTGATATGCCTATGCACAAACATGTGGCACAATGTACAAATATAGATATAAACACGGATATGAATATAAATTTAGTATGAAATATGAATACAATATATGTTATTTATATAGATGCAACATATGGATGTAATGTATGGTCACGTCCCATATCAATTGTTATCACGTATGCATTCAAAAAATAAATATGTTCAAGGTGATAATTGAAAAATGAATATAATTTTTTTTAAATATTTTGCTTAGGGATAATGAAAAATAAGTAAAGGTATTTCTTTTTTAATTTGGAGGTGGTGGGGTATAGGCTTTAGTGTCCTTTTTTAGTGACCATCCACTATCCAGTCAAAAGGGACATCCCCTATCTATAGCTTGAATAACAATTGTAAGGGGGAGGTCTATTTTACATCACAAATGTGAAGGTCAACCTATCCTTTAAGAATTAGAGTATCTAAACTTCTCGCTAAACTTTCTAGAAAATACTTCCCAAATTATTTAGAATTGATGTTTTTTGATGTTCGATCATGCCATCTTCAAATAGATCAATGCTTCTTTTGAGAGGTAATCTTAAAAAAAAAAGGAGTCATTTGGCTAAATCACATCCAAATTGTAATATATTTTTCTTTGCTTAATCAAAATATCTTTTATGTATATAATATCTTTTATTGAAAAGACTCAAATGACCATGGTGTATTTGGATCTCAAGTATTGATCTAATATAAGGAAAGTTTACCTTAAACTAAACAAATTTTTGTAAAGAATATTATTGAGTGTTGAAAAGTTTTCATTTTTTAATCACGTAAAGACAAATTGCAATTAAAGCTGGGTGAAATCAGATAATGACATTTGATTATAATATGCAAAAGTAATAAGAGGTCCATTTGAATTGGTAGATTTCTAAACCGTGTTCTATTTTCAATGTTCACATCTTGAAGAAAGCTCAATGAGCATCTACTTTTTATTTTATTTTTCATACTCGGAATTGGATAATCCTACCTTAATTGTCCATCCTTGAGCAATGCCCCCCCTATAACATCTTTGCAAACACTAAGTGTACGTTGAATGACAAAGAATCCTTTGATGTAAGATAGAAGTGCATATGTTCATCTTTGGAAATTTGTGTGAAAGGGGAAGGTCTTGCATAGTAATTTGACCTCGAATGGGTGATCTTGTTTTTTCTTAAGCAAATGATTCACATAGTTCCCAAAAGGATGATTTCCATGGTGATCAACCCAGCCTTTGGGGGTTAAAGCTCATTGGCAACTTCAAATTGCAATGAATCATTGTGCTCATGTCGAGGAAGAATGCTCACTCGTTATGCTCTAGGTTTTCATCGTGAATGTTAGAAATGTTGGATACGTCACGTAAAATAATCGGATGATATTTCCTTGGAATGAAAATGTGATAGATTATGTGACAGTCCGGTCCATGACATTGTGTACTTAATATAATACTCCGTATAAGATAACAATTCATCCCAAACGCCCCATTGGGATGATACGAACGAATGAAACACCAACAGAGAATGAACGAACCACCAACAGAGAATGAACGAACGAACGAACGAACGAACCCCTTATATCCTCAGCCCCGTTCACACTGACTCACAACCCATCCCTGAGAAACAAGCACCTGGCCGTCTCAATCACGAAGAATGCTCGGAAGACGCCCAGTTCTGTGAACGCGGGTGCTCTCCACGTCAATTCCGCTCCACTGCAGCCGTTCCACTATGCAATAGCACAGTCTATTTCGGGCGGTGTAGTGGCCGAGGGAGCTTCGATGACTGTGGCGCCCGCCAAGCTTTTCCGCCCCTCCGTTGCCTTAGTTTGGAAAAAACCAGCCCCCCTTGCATCCCCAAATGGCTGGGCATCCGCAGGCGCATTCTTTCGTTCCATCAATGCGCTGGAGTTTTCGCCGGGGGAGTACTCACAGGGATCCAAGAGATTGGAATGCTCATCATCCTCATGGGAGATCAGATGCGCCATGGCGGAATGGTGGCGCTACTGGGGTGGTTCCATTTGGACATTCTCTGTCTCTAGTATGGGAGTGTCCATGGGGGACGACAGGGAACATGCTCTGTGATCGGAGTGTTTGGTTCGTACCCTGGTTGGGGATCCAAGCATTGTTTGGGATCCGAGCATTGGGTTGAGAGATTGGAATGCGATCGGGTTGATCTGTGTGTGCTATGGGATTAGCACCACGAGAACGAGGTGGAGCAGAGGCATTGTGTGGCTTGGCGCAGGTTTGTGACCTAGAATTAGGTCATGTTCAAGTGGAGTGCTCAAATCCGACGCGTGTGGACTGTGTAACGCCTATTGAAGACATGATTAGTGTTCGCGGGGGTGGCTACGTCTAGGTGATGCATCTGGTCGGAGAGGTCCGTTAGGAGGGATCATATCCGTTTCTGAATTTAGGGTGTGGTGCATTGGCCTTCTAGTTAGTTATATTTAAATTCCTTTGCCGAATGCGTGTCGAATGAGTTTCGAATTGTCGTTCGGGAGGGTTGGGTGCTAGTTGATGTGGTCGAGAGAGGATCACGGTTCTGATTTATATTTGAGAGAATCTGAGCTTTTCAGAATGAGAATCAAGACTGGAAACGATGATTGAGTAGTTACCTTGATTTTGAACGGTTCTATGGTAATGGTTGTTTCAGGTAGAGTGTTCTCACGAGTCTTGAGCAAAGGCTACGAGGAGGATCACCGAGCTTGAAATTAGGGTTTTCTGCGGTGGGTGTGGAAGTGCAGGCAAAGAATGATCGATTTCCAAGCACAGCATTGTCTTCTGCAATTGTAGTGCCCCAGTATGACTAAAAGAAAGCATGGATCGGAGTCGATCATGGTCAAGATCGCATCCACCTTGATCATGGTGATCCTCCTCTGTGAGGTGTCAGTGTCAGGACAGGACCTGGCATCTGACACCCGAGCACTGCTCGTATTCAGCACTCTGCATGACCCGAATGGATTGAAGCTAAACTGGACCAACATCACCTCGACGTGTAGCTGGCTTGGCATCACTTGTGGTAACAATAGGGTTACGGAGCTTCGGCTGCCAGGGAAAGGGCTCAGGGGGGTCATCCCTCCAGGGAGTTTGAGCAATGTTACCGAACTGCAGGTCGTCAGCTTGCGCGGCAACGCGTTGACCGGGGGTTTTCCCGACGAGTTTGGAGGTTGCAAAAACTTGCAGCAGCTGTATCTGGCTGGCAATGATTTCTACGGATTTCTACCCAATCTTTCTGCGCTCTGGCCTGGCCTGACTAGCTTGAGCTTGGATTACAACCGGTCAGTGCTTGTCATTATATCGTTTCATGTTGGCGATGGCCATTCCAGGAACACACAAGCTTTGTTTATGGGACACAAAAACAATGCTTCTATAAGTTTCGCAATGTTCTAGTTTGTCGTTGGCGTGATTCCCTTGTTAGGAACTATTGGACTGACTGGCATTCCAAAAATTGGCATGTTTGAGGAACTGTCTGCTAGTTTGAAGAACTCAATATAAATTTCAGAATTCATGCTATTTTTTGGTGCAGATCTAGACTCTTTACGTTAAGCACTATTACAGAATTGGTACTACAGTCAGTTTTCCAGCCTTGTCTTCAGTGATTGACGCGTGTGTATTATTTGCCATACGTGTGTGTCAACAGCTTGAACGGGACTCTTCCGGAGTCACTACAGCTTCTCCCTCAGCTGACGTTGCTGACCCTCCGCAACAACTCGTTCTCCGGGAGCCTTCCATCGTTGGATCTGGCGAACTTGACGGTTTTCGATGTCGCCTACAACAGTTTGTCTGGAGCCATTCCTGCAACTCTCTCGAGATTTGCTGCGGACTCCTTCGCTGGCAATCCTGGCTTGTGTGGTGCTCCTCTTGGAGCTCTGTGCTCATCCTCAATAGCACCTTTATCCTCATCTCCAAAACACCATGGTCTATCTAAAGGCGCAATTGCGGGTATTGTAGTGGGAGGTGTGGCATGTCTGGTCCTCGTTGTCGTAGTTTTCATCTGTCTCTGTGCAAGAGAGGACGAGCGCGAGGATTCACCATCACCTTCAGCGCCTGGTGCGAGAACTGGCGATGCTGTGGGAGTGACTCGTGATAAGAACCGAGAGCGGCGAGCAGTAGAGCAATATGGAGAAGAGTATGCCATTGCAGTTGCAGGGGAGCCGGCAGGCGTCAGCAAGTTGGTATCATTCTCCCTGGTTTCTTTTGATCTTGAGGACTTGCTCCGAGCTTCGGCGGAGGTCCTGGGCAAGGGCAGTTTGGGCACTGCGTACAAAGCGATCTTGGAGGATGGGACCGTCATGGCTGTGAAGAGGTTGAAGGATGTGACGACGGGCAAGAAGGAGTTTGAGGCTCTGATCCAGAAAGTGGGGAAACTGCAGCACCGGAATGTGGTGCCTGTGCGCGCGTATTACTATTCCAAGGACGAAAAGCTCCTGGTCTCTGATTTCATGCCCATGGGCAGTCTCGCTGCAATTCTGCATGGTAAGCAATTATAGAGACTGCTTTTACAACATAATTGTTTTTAGACTTAGATTTTTGTTTTCTTGGCTGACTGAAGGGGAGGAGGCCATCTGCATCAACGCAAGCTACATACATGGGTGAAGTGAGAAAGTTTGAGTGGGTTCTCACGTACAATGCTTGTTGCGACTAAAAGATTGAGCCCAAGTTTCTAACCAGAAATAAGCTACCTCTGCAGTGCTGCTACATTGTGAAATAAGCTACAGAACCACTTGTAGCTTTGTAGCTTCATTACAAAAGGACCGAGCTTCTTGCAGCATAATTAGAATCTGTTGC
The DNA here is from genome assembly GCA_947034895.1 of Rhytidiadelphus loreus. Lineage (NCBI taxonomy): Eukaryota > Viridiplantae > Streptophyta > Bryopsida > Hypnales > Hylocomiaceae > Rhytidiadelphus > Rhytidiadelphus loreus. The sequence continues at coordinate 51,542,421 of OX344761.1, forward strand.
TTCCTGTTTTGTGCTGTAATGGAATCTTTTTCAACAGATGCCGAGTAACAGGTAGTCTTGTGTCTTTGTAGGCAATCGAGGACCCAATCGCATTCCTGTGGATTGGCTGGCTAGAGTAAGGATTGCAATTGGCGCTGCCAAGGGACTTGCGTATCTGCACGCACAAGGCGGACCAAATTTTGTACACGGGAACATCAAGTCGTCCAACGTTCTGCTCAACAGAGACCGAGAAGCTTGCGTTTCTGATTTTGGACTTTCACCTCTGGTGGTTTCGTCCAATTCTGCTTCAAAAGTTGTTGGCTATCGAGCCCCAGAAGTCGCCGTGACTCGCAAATTGACTCAGAAATCGGATGTCTACAGCTTTGGAGTGGTACAAGAACTACCTTTCAGTCTCTTTATTTATGTTTCGTATATTTTGAGAATGTCTCAACTTTATTTTCTTGATTTGCGTTTTGGCTCTTTTTGTTTTGGTACAAGGACTACCTTATATTCTTATTGCAAGAACATTGTCATTACTTGCTTGATTTATGTCCTTTTTTTTTGTAGCTACTGCTGGAGCTTCTGACTGGGAAGGCACCTATCCAACCATCTGCCAACAGCGAAGCTATTGATTTGCCACGTTGGGTTCAGTCCACTGTTCGGGAAGAATGGACTGCCGAAGTGTTTGATTTGGAGCTGATGCGCTACCAAAACATCGAAGGAGAAATGGTATCCATGCTGCAGGTTGCAATGCAGTGCGTGGACTCTGTTCCTGAGAAGCGGCCCAAGATGAGCACTGTGTTATCTCTGCTTGAGGATGTGCACTCATTCTTTATCGTGAACGGTGCACAACCAGCGCGGCAATCCGATAGCGCCTCGGAGGAGACGATTAGGGACATTGAGAGAGACTCCTCACTAAGGGATGCTCCTTCGGTCTCTCGCACTCCTTGAGCTTTTCTTGTGGTCCTTTATATAGATCCTGGACGCATTACTGTTACTCCATGTATTAATGGATTGTAGGTGAGCCTCTTCGTGTGTGTGTAAAGCTTGTTCTTGGCAGCTATTCACAAGTGAATAGATTGAACCCACGTGAAATATTCATAGCTTTCATGTGGTAGATTTGAGCCAGTAGTAGTCTACTTGGGAAGTCACCTCGTGTTGACGTGATGAGGTTGCCTTTCAGTGATTGAACTGCAATCAGTAAATTCTGATAGTGCAGCTCTTAGATTGAAGCAACCTAAATTTGATGTTGCAGTACTGAAAAGAGTAGTAAGAAAAAATCCTGCTAGTCTTCACTGTTGGGTGTAGAGAGTAATAAAGTTACATGACAAATGATTTTGATAGTGCTTTGTGCTGGAGACGGACAGTCAAAGAAGACTACCGGTACATGAAAGTTCTACATCAGGGTTTTTTTTTTCATTTTTCATGAAGTGGCGAAGTGGCGATATTAAATGTTACGGTGGTGCTCCAAGTTTCAACATTCATCCATGTACTAGATAGAAAATGTGTTACTACCGACGTATCTATAATTCTGTTTTCATTCACAATGTGGCGATTTCATCCAAGATTTTTCTTGAACTTGAAATTTTTTGGCGATTTCATCCAAAAATTTCCTAAAAATTTCCTATGGTTTGGTGCTAGGAAAAAAAATTTGGTGCAATTTTGCACCAAATCGCCAGAAAAAAAAACCCTGTTCTACATGTGAGAACATTTAATGATATGATTCTTGCAACCTCTTCATTTGACCTGAATATGAATCTGGAAAAGCAGTCCTGTATTTAGAATTTTGATTACAATGTCGGAAAAATATCATATGACAATGTTAGCAATGGGTGTCAATAATAGGTGTTCTTGTGATACCATTGAGTCGGACATCCTTGAAGTACAAAATGCTTCAACTCTCATTGGTTGCTTTGAAAATTAGTATCAAGTTTGAGCAAAAGCTTTGTCATATTTGGGTCAATGAGTAGTTATGAAGAACTTTATTCTAGTTGGTGACATTATACTAATACCAAGGTAGTTAGCCAAATGAAAATTTAGATTTGTAGATGGATGGGTGTATTTTTCGTTTCTTCAATTTCTTAGAATGTCATTTTATTGGACACTTTTAGTCCTTGGTGCCATTATAAGGTTAAATCGTTCCATATTGAAAGTTAGCCACTATGTTTGGAAGGAAATGAATCAATCATGTTACTCAAATGCTAAATGCATTAAAAGTCATTACAATGTAGAGTTGGCAGCTATGTAAGGTGATGCTTTTTGGTAAAAAAATTCAATTGAATTCCTTATTCATAACATTCTTAACCCTTTCCTTGAAGGTCTCTATGACACTATAGGGAACCCAAATATCAAGGAGAAAATGCAATGAGGTGGTCTTAAGTGTGTGGCTCACATAATGAATAATTTCTTTATACCAATCATTATTTGGGTGGGCTCTATAGTCTTTGGGGGATCCATGATTGTTAGAACCAAGTGGAATGTGTTTGCTTGAGTGTTGTTTTCATTTTGTGCATATCCTTTCTTTATGCACATCAAATGGATTTTTGGATTTGCCTTGCTTTTAGTTCTAGCCTCTTACAGTGTTCACCTTTAAAATTTTGTACTACAAAGTTTGATTTTGAAGATATGCAACCAATAAGATTCATGTGTTTGAACTTATCTTTAATGTCAAATTGAGTGTTCACCCTCAAGTAAATTTGTTATGACCTTTCAACATATCACGATGGGCTATTAAGCTCATTATAACATAAAAACGTTTGCAAGTGTATGCCATATATCATCATCATAGTGTCTATAAGTTTCAAAAAATCTAAAATGATGTAGGAATCTTTAATTGTCTCATATATGGATGATGAAAGTAATAGCCTATTAAAATACTTTGAATCAACACTACAAAAAAAGGGGACCCTAATCAATACAAGATGAATTGATTTGTATTAACTATGAAGAAAGGGAATTTTGTGTGTTGATCCAAGCACTACATCTCTTGATAAAAATAGCAATCAACATAAATGTGTTCATTGTGATCAAAAACAAAATTTGCTTAATTCAAAATACTTTGAACTAAGAAAAAGTGGGAATCAAACCATATTTCATCTCCAAAAATACTTTTGACATTTCAAGCCTCCAATCAAAAATTATGGACAAATTTTAGAGAGGGGTTGGAAGAAGGAACATTTCTTTGGCAATTAAAAATTTCTTCTCTAAAATTTGTCAATAACTTTTGATTGAAGGCTTGAAATGTCAAAAGTACTTTTGGAGATGAAATTTGGTTTGATTTTCCACCTTTTCTTTAAGTTTTTGAAAAAAATAATTCTACTATGTCTAAATGAGGTCTGAAATTCTACTTTAAGCACAATTTCTAGTTTTGACTTAACTATGAGTGGTTGAGTTCCTACTCATCCTAATTTACATATCCCATATGGTTTGTTCTACCTCCTATCATCCCTCTTGTATAAATACTTTGTCTTCTCATCTACTCTAACAACAAGATGAGTGACACTCAAAGTCCAATTATTAAATGTAAATTAAACCACTTCAAAAATATAGTGCTAAATTTTCTAAAATTAAAGTTTATAGTCTTGTCCATGTGGCGGGTCTGTTGATGTGGGAGCCTTACCTATGGTGGGCAAGGTCGTGACTTTAATGACAAATATTTAATTAAAGTTTCCACAGTAGCTTTGGTACTTTAAAATTTAATTCCTAAAATTTTGATATTACATTCAAATAAATTCATAATATTTGGCAACATGCTTCGAAGTCTCTTCCATAGATGTGTTTCAATTTTTAAGTTGAGGAAGACAAGCTTTCTATACAAATTGGATGGTAGGAGGTAAAACAACTCATGTGGGATATGTAAATGGTTAAGATTAGTAGGAACTCAATCTTCAAATTATCCCATATTGTTTGAGGGTTCATGACAGACAATGGATTTCATTGTAAAAACGACCTCTTCATTCTTCAAACTCACTAAATTTCAATGAGGAATTTCCTTGACTTTGTCATCAAATGATTTCTTGATGTTAGATGATCTTTGGATTTTACTTTGGACATTTTGACTGACATTGGATCTTTATTGTTTTACAACAATTTTTTCATTTAATTCTTATTGAACTCGGCAATTTTTTCTTTTCATTTCATTTTATATTTGGCATTTTTTAAAATAATTACTTTCTGCCGATCCTACCCTATGGATACGGTAACCAACATATATCACATTCATTTTTATGTTGGTTTGGACCTTGTTTTTCTTGTAGTCCAACAACTAAAACTTTGGAATTAGGACAAACACACTAATGTACTCTTCAAGATGTTGTTGGATTTTGAAGATTAGATATTGAAAAGAATAAATTAAAGAGACAAATCTATATTGTGTGTAAGAAATTCTATTTGCATTGGCAAAGTTTGTTCTATAATGACATTGAAATTGGTCACTCACAATTACCAAAATTCTTTACAAGTTCTTGGTAGTATCTACTTTGCATTATATTTTGGGGGGCACTTAGAGTGTTCATTAGAAACCATGTGCGAACAAAACTTTGGACCCCTATATACTTTTTGAATTTTAAGTAAAAATAAATAAATAAAATATGAATAGATTTTCCTACTTTGAAAGTTTATGTTTTGAATTATTGGTATTTTTATTTGTTAATAATAATTAGTTACAAATTTTTGAAGTAAAAAGGTACATTTTAGAATTGAAAAATAACTTTCACACCCCTATATTATATAAGAAAAAATTGTCTAAAAAACAAACAAAAAATTCCTAAATATAACTCTCCATTGAAAGCTCATTTTGAGTTGAATATTGATTCAATGGTCATCTAAATGTGTTCTCTATAATTATTTGAGTTGAAAAACATGCCATTTTAGTTCATTTTCAACCTCTTCTAGAAATCATTTCATATTTTATTTGAGTTGGAAATTTCGGCAATAGAAACCTATAGTCATTATTAAACAATGGTCAAAATTTTAGGTTGAAATTATAGTTTATTAGAAACCACTTCTTCGCATGTGGTTTGTTGTAATAGAACTAAGTGCACTCTCCAAGATTATGTTTGAAACAAATGACATAGATAAAGGTTGAATACATGACTAGAGACCTAATATTTTGTAACTATTTGACTCTTAATCTAAAGCAAAATGAAAGCAACAAGGTGCTCCTCATTCAACTACAATAATTGTATTCCTTAACCTTGAAAAGAATCAAGACACATTTTAGCACATATTGCTCCAAACTACTACTTTTTAGGTCAATGAGAAAGCAAAAAAAATAAAATTTGAAGTTCAACTATGCAAATTTGTATTAAACTACTATACATTGGAAATATGTGGATTTTTTTCAGAAACTTTGATTGTGTGGATTGAAAGATTATAGCATTTGAAGTTAGAAAAAAAAGTTTTTTTGGCCCCTATCCAATAGGGTCAACAAACTTTAACTCCATCTAGAGTGAGTTTTTTGCACTAAACATGAGTTTATTTATAGTTGCATCCTATATTATATGATTTACATATCCTCAAAATTTTAGAGGTAAATCCCGAGTTTAGCAAAAGATTCCCTAGTTTCTTGAATTGCCTAAACCTTTTGGGGTAGCATAACTTTTGATCTGAAACTTGATTGAAAAAAATAATAATCTTGACAAGATGTTATATGTCCACACGTTGTATCAAAATTCTTGAAAGATCTATTCAAAATTGACTTTGCAAGACCCTACATGGAAAGACCAAACTATCCTTTACAGGTTAAAGATGCCATGTAAAGATTTAGTAAATATACTATGGTCAATGGTAAAAATGTAAAAAACATCATATATTCTATATTTAGAATTTTTGATTTCTAATTTGATTTTGTTGAATCCAAATTACTATGAAGGATCTCCATAGAAATTGGTGGAAGTCAATTAATTACCCTAATCAAGTGTAGTAAATGTGCCATGCAACTTTAGGGAGTTATCGTGAAACTCTTAGCAAAGACCCCCATTTGCATAGGTTAATCAATAAAGGACTTAGGAATCCACTTTGAATTTTTTGAAAACTTACGTAGACTTTTTTAACTATATAATTTGAAATTATTGCATTAAAGATCCTTTAGGAGTTAAGATGATAGTGATAACAAAGACATGATATCCCATAAAGTAGAGCACAAGACAATTCTTCAATGCTCAAATGATCTCTACCAAAAATAATCATTTTGGATCAAGAATCAAAATCCTAAAACTTGCTCCATTTATGCATTTCATTGGTGCACCACCTATGCAAAATAAAATATGTTCATCACCTACGGGTCACCAATATAAATTTCTTTGTCAAAATCCCTAAATCTAGATGCCACTCAACTTGAAATCATTTGTTGCTTGATGTTACAAATGGCTTTGGGACATTGTATAGTGATACAATCAATCAATGTTTTATCTAAGAGCCTTTGGGGGTTAATAAGGGTTAAGCTAATTTTGTATAGAATATGAAGTATATCTATTTTTTTAATTCAAAATTTACATTCCTTTTTAATTATCTCCCTCCAAAATAGAATTTTTTTGGAATAAAAATTTAATGTAATATCATCTTTAAAAAAGAATACAAATGTTTTCATGTATACATAGTAATGAAAAAGAAGAATTAAAGTAAAGGTAGTCTAATTTTGACCACATGATCATGCATTAGAGGAGATTTGGGGTTTTTGGAGGGCTATGAGTTTTGAAGTTGCGGGGAACAAGGGCACTTTGCCATTGCAACGCATTGCAATAGTATGATAGTAAAATTTAACTTAAAAAAATGGATTTTTTTCAACTTTTTTTTTTCATTTTTTCATTTATTTTTAAAATTAATATTTTGACAATGAGTCGTTCTTTCACTACAAGGGAACAACAAGGGGAACATGCCTGAAATGGCCCTCCCCTTGTCTAAAATATCTTTTAATGGATTCTTTAAGTGTCACTATAGAAATAAGATCCTAAACTCTAAGAAGAGACCTTGAATTCATTACAATTCATCAAAAAAGGTGATACAACTAAAATTGTGGTTCACAAAATCTAAGACATCTTAATGCTCATGACTTATGGATTAGCAACCTTGAAATTGAAAAATGTAGAAAATGATGAGTTTCCAACTTCATTTGGAATTGTTGCTAAGCTTAAACCTTTTGAAGTTTAGAATGGTCAAGGAAGACAACTTCCCAACTTCTCTTGATAAGGTGTCTAAACATACGTACTCTCTCAAATCTAGAATAGTCACAAAGACATATAATCTACTACATTTAACAAAGCCTTCAACCTTAAACAACCGTCCCAATTGAGAGTGGTAAAAAAAGTCTAGTTCCCTACTTCATTTGGCATGGCCTCCAACCTTAAACAACCATCCAAATGTAGAGTGGTCAAAGAAAATAAGTTCTCCACTTCCTTTGGCAAGGCTTCTAAGCTTGAACACTCTCTCAAATCGAGAGTTGTCAAGGAAGACAAGTTCCCCACTTCCTTTGGCAAGGCTTCCAATCTTGAACAACATTTCAAATTTAGGAAGACAAGTTCTCCACTTCCTTTGGCAAGATCTCTAAGCTTAAACACCCTCCCAAATTCAAAGTGGTCAAGGAAGACAAGTTCCCTACTTCCCTTGGCAAGACTCCAACCTTGAACACCATCTCAAATTGAGAGTGGCCAAGGAAGACAAGTTCCCAACTTCCTTTGCCAAGACCTTTAGGGTGATTGCAAGAAAGACCGGTCCTATGAGGCGTCACAATTGAAGTGACGGAGTTGGTTTTGGCCATAACTTTTGGAAATTGAAGCCAATGAACTTGAAATTTTTATGGAAGATTGCTAACTCAGAAAACATGAGATTTGTTATTTTTCAAAAAAATTGAAAAATAATGTTATAATTAAATATCAATTTAGCTAATTTGTCACACTTTGCCGTTTAGGGTTCTTTAGTACTGTGAAGTATCCAAAAAACATGATGTTCACTTGACTTTTTTGTGGCCTATTCCCACACTAGATGAGCATATGCCCACCAAAGGGAATTAAAAAAAACACAATTCTTTGTCCTTAACATGCATGCAAATAGGGGTCCTTTGTGCATAGCACTCCAAACTTTCATGATGGTTTCAACTTCTAGTTTTTTGTGAAATGTAATCACTATCAAGTCTTTATAAATGGCCAATTTTTAGTTTTTTTTCATTCATGATTTTCTAATTTTTATTAATTTATACTTAATTTTATCTATTTTTTGTGACAAACTGTCATTGTTTTTAAGTAGTATTGTTTCAGTTTTATAAAGTACTCAAAAGTACTATTGGCCATTGATTTTTCAGATCAACGGCTGAGATTGTTCCATTTTGTAGTACTCCTAGTATTCCTAGTACTGGGTAGAAAAAACATAGTTTTTGACCAAACGCTACCAAAATTGTTCGGTCTTTCTTGCAATCACCCTCTAAACTTAAACAACATTTTAAATTTAAAGTGATCAAGGAAGTCAATTTCCCCACTTCCTTTGGCAAGGCCTCCAACCTCAAACAACCACCTAAATTTAGAGTGGTCAAGGAAGACAAGTTCCCCACTTCCTTTGGCAAGGTCTCCAACCTTGAACAACATTCCAAATTGAAAGTGGTCAAGGAAGACAAGTTCCCTACTTCCTTTGGCAAGGCCTCCAAGCTTGAACAACCATTTAAATATAGCGTGGTCAAGGAGCACAAGTTTCCTACTTCCTTTGGCAAGGACTTCAAGCTTGAATACTCTCTCAAATTGAGAGTGGTCAATAAAGATAAGTTCCCTACTTCCTTTGGCAAGGCCTCCAACCTTAAACAATCTTCTAAATCAAGATTGGTTAAGGAAGACAAGTTCTCTACTTCTTTTGGCAAGGCCTCCAACTTTGAACATTGCCATAATTTGAGAGTGGTCAAAGAAGATAGGTTCTCCACTTTCTTTGGCAAGGCCTCTAGCTTTGAACATTGCCATAAATTGAGAGTGGTCAAGGAAGACAAGTTTTCCACTTGTATTGGTAAATCAACCAACCTTGAACACTTATTCAAATCGAGAGTGGTCAAAAAGACAAGTTCCCCACTTCTTCTGGCAATGCCTCCAATCTTGAACACCCATCCAAATTAAGAGTGATAAAGGAGGACAAGTTCCGCACTTCCTTTGGCAATGCTCCAAAGCTTGAACATTGCCATAAATGGAGAGTCGTCATGGAAGACAAGTTCCCTAATTTTTTATGAAAGGCTTGTAACCTTGAACACTGATTCAAATTAAGAATGGTCAAAGAAGATAAGTTCCCTACTTTCTTTGGCAAGGACTCCAACTTTGAACACTGTTTCAAATTGAGAGTGGTCAAGGAAGACAAGTTCCCCACTTCCTTTGGTAAGGATTCCAACCTTGAACACTCTTCTAAAAAGAGAGTGGTCAAAGAAAACAAGTTCTCTATTTCTTTTGGCAAGGCCTCCAAGCACAAGCACTTTCTCAAATCTAAAGTAGTCAAAGAGGACAAGTTTCCGACTTCATTTGGCAAGACCTCCAAGTTTGAACACCATCTTAAATTGAGAGTGGTCAAGGAAGACAAGTTTTCCATTTCTTTTGGCAAGGCTTGTAACCTTAAACACTCTTTCAAATTGAGAATGGTCAAAGAAGACAAGTTTCCTACTTCCTTTGGTAAGGCCTCCAGCCTTCAATACCCACCCAAATATAGAGTGGTCAAGGAAGGCAAGTCATTACATGTTTTTTTGCTACTTTGAAGGGCTGCGAGTTTCCATCTGGAAACCTGTCGAAACTTGCTGAAACCTGTCGTTTGCAAGCTGTGCTGACCTGGCCAAGCGACTGCCAGGTCACTTTTTTTGAAAAAAAATAAAATTGACTTTGTTTTTCATTTTAAGGATTTTTCATTTTTCATTTTTTTGAAAAAAAAAATCTGACACCGGCGTTCAATGAGATCGGGGGGAACAGAGCTGGAAATAGGCCTGTAACGGCCTTCTAGCCCCCCCGGATCTCATCTAATGTCTCTACTTTCTTTGGCAAGGCCACCAAGCTATAGCAAAAAACAAGATTTAGTCTCATTAGAGTGTAGCGTGATGCAAAATTATTTGGTAATTGCTCTAGGAATCCAAGCCCTATTAGATCAAGAATCTTTAGTGATGAATAAGCACAACAAAGATCTGATACTCTCCTCTGCAAAGTACTTGTAGTTTTTTCTAGAAGTGTATGAGGCAATATAATTGAATTTTGAGAGTTTTCTATTGTAATTGCCTCCAAATTAGAACATTGGGAAGCTAACGAAAGTAAGAAATCCAAATTATCAACATGTGCTTCAAGATTGCCCAAAGTGATTACCAAAATCAATATACAAAGTTTTTTTAAATCAAGATTTTGGTAATGTTTAACTATAGTCCCTTTCCAAGAAATGCCTTCAAGAACTTCAACATCTTGCATTCAAAAAAATTTAGATTAGAATGTATAAAATCTTTAAATGATAATTATTTTTTCCTAATATATTTCAAAACTCATGATTTTTTATTCTTGAAATAATATAGGTTTAAATGTTCACTAAATGCATTTGAAAGTATGTAACAAAAAACATTATTCATATCAAATTCAACAATTGTGCTATTGAAATACTACCTTACTTGTAAATCCATTTTCTCGTATCATAGAGGTTCTCCAAATTCTTGCATCTTTGGCAATCATTCGTTCCATGTCATGTAGTTGATCATGCATTTCTATAATTTCACCATATTCATTGATCTTCAACAATGACATGTCGATCAATCCTTCCAATTCTCCCACTGGAAATTTGCCATCTTTGGACCATATGGACAAGATCATCTCTTTTGATATACCAACTGGATATTCATTTCTACAAAAGAAACAAGCTATGTCCAAAAATATCCCCTTTTCAACATCATTACTCAATCCATCTTAGCTTATTTGCAAGGTGTTTCAAATTTCTTCATCACCATCCAACTTCTTTCCTCTTGCCATCCTTTGTAATGCTCGTTCCTAGCTACGCAACTTCTTTTTATTATAGAGAAATGCACCCATTACTTTCAAGCTCAAAGGCAAGCCATTGCAAGCTTTTACAACATGCTTGCGTAAGTCCTCAAAATCTGTTGAAAAAAGAGCTTCACCCTCCAAAAGGTGAGTGGTGAAAAGTGTCATTGTTGCCTTTTCATCCAACAATTCAACATCCAACCTTCCCTCAATACCTACAAATGATTTTATATTACTCCATTTGCGTGTTGAGAGAATTATTGTGGTACCCTTGCTAGCTTGTACAAAGTCGAGAGGTACAATATCATGTACTCCAGCTTCATCATTGATATCATCTAGTATTAAAAGAACTTTCTTTCCAACCAAGAGTTCTTTCATCAATGCCACATTTAACTACTTTTAGACTTTGGAAAGTCCAAAATTAATAATGATCATCTAAAGAAAAAAATGAGTCATCAGGAGATAATGCAAAACATCTAGAGATCTAGGCAAAACACGAGGAGATGTATACAAACATCGGGGGATCCCCCGATGTTATTATTTGGAGATTTCTGGATGTTTTGTTTAGAATTCATTGAATAGTCCAAAAGTAGTTAAATGTGGCATATCATTTTCTGCGCAACTCCCAAATTCTTCGGTTTTCGATCATTCCCAAGTTTTGGTAATGTCTTGTACAATATTTCAAAGGATTTTTGATAGTTTTTGCATTCAACAACAAAGCATGATGCATGGTATGAGGAGTTCATTGTCACATCATCAAGTACTGCCTTTGCTAATGTGGTCTTGCCAATTCCACCCATGCCCATGATGCCTATATAATTTAGTTTCAAAAGCCCTTTGACTTTAGATAATTGATGATCTAAATCAACTAGAATTTCATTTGGAGGTGTGATTCGTTCATCTACCTGTACAATTCCAAAAGTCATTTTGCTAAATCAATTTAAAACAAAAGTGAAACACTACAATTAAAAACATGAATGTGAAGCTTCAAAGATAATCACAAAAAGCAAACATTACTAAATGAGTTTCATAATTCAACAATATCATACCTTTGGAATATGATTTATTGTAAACTTAGAATCCTATAAGGTACAAGGTGAACCAAATTGTGGAACCATCTTGTATGAATATGTTCCCTTTAAAAACGATTTCTTTAAACTTTTGAGTCTTTCACAAATTTCAGAAAATTTTGGTTGTTGAAGAGGGTCTTGAGACCAACATTCTTGAATTAAGTTTGTGAGTTTATTGCAATTATTGGGTAGGTTTGGTCGCAAGCTCTTTGTGTTGCTACCATTTGTACATGAAATTTGATCACGAAAATCATTAAATTCCAAACCACAATATGGAACCTTCCTTGATAGAATCTCTAAACACATCATTGTAAATGACCATACATCAACTTGGAATCAATACAATGGAGCTTTATTTTTCTTGATAATTTCAAGGGCCGTATACCCTTGTGTTCCAATTGTATACTTGGATGGCTTTGGATACTTGGATTCATACAAACCTCCAATTCTGAGGTCCTATAATCCGTGATCTTGAATATATGATGAGGATTCAAATCCTCTATAGGTATTGAACTTGCCAAGACATTAGCAGGTTTCAAGTCAAGATGAGCAACTTGCATGTCATGAAGGTAATAATACCTTTTGTAATTTGGTGCATAATGTCAATTGCAAGATGATAGGGTAAAGGTTCTTTTCTTTTCTTCAATATTTGAGACAAATTTGATTCCATCAATTCCATCACCAAATGCATCTCACCAATTTCATTTTCATGAACATTTTGATGAGGTTTTTGTTAATTTCACAACCAAAAAATTGAACAAGATTGGAATGACTTAAGCCTTCCAAAATGTCAACCTCTTTTCGAGAGGTTATGAGAAATTCAGGATTTCCAACACTTTTGTGGCACACAAAAGACCCAACCAATTTGATTTGTACACATGTCCAAAACTTCCAGCACCAATTTTTTTGATTAATTTTGGGATTTTAAAATTGTTGGAAATTTCTATATCATCCAGTAACTCAATTCAAATTTCTAAGTCTCAACAATAGATGTTGAACTATTTTGTAATCCAATGAAACTTCTTGAGGTATATGTTCAAGCTTCTTCTTCAATACTTGTCCATCTTCAAAGACTTGTGCATAGGTAGCCACATCAAATTGAATAGGTAAGATATTGTTTGATTGATTCGGATGGCAAAATAAGTACATATCACTTGTTGTATTGTAACAACACTTTAGATCTAAAAGCAACTTATGAAAAGTCTCTTTGTTTTGTAGTTGAAATATGGCCGAATGACACCATTGCTCTTGTTTAATGCAATTTTTTCCAACAATCTCTACTTTCCTTTGAAGACAACACAATTCTTCAAAAATAGATTGGAACTTGAGATCCTTAGTTGTACTTGACAACATTTTATCAATACCCTTCATGGCCAATATGAGTTTGCCAAAAAGATGTACACATTGATTTTAATTTAAGACTTTTGTCTTCAAAGATGCTTCCATATTCTTCAAGCAATTCTCAAGTCTTGGCATAATGTTGCATAGCTTTTACAGTGCTCCCTTTGCACTTGTAAGAAATCCTTGTTTTTCTTGCAAAGTATATAAAATCTATTGTCAATAAGATATCTTAAAAGGATGTAAAAAAAAACAATTATCCTTTGATATTGGATAAATGAATTAGACATGTTATATATAGAAAATAAAATTGAACATTGTCTAGTAAGAGAATGGCCTATCAATTTAAATAAAAATATGTATTTTTTGGTTTGATCTTATATATAAATTTTAGATCTTATGATTCTTATCTATTGTAGATCTCAAACTAAATCAAATAGAAACCTATACAAACAACATAGTAATTTGAACAACACTATATCTTTGAAGCAAGCCATCCACATCCAAAAATGCTCCATTTCAATTGATAAATGGAGCAATGTATCAAAATTCTACAATAGCTTCAAAACAAATCCCCAAAAAATAGTTAGAAAAGATCATTCCAACATGTAAATATAGCAAATTTTCAAGAAGATTTCAATTAACCACAAACATATTTAAACTTACAAAATCGAATAAAATCTATCAAGCACTTACTACACACATCTAGTATCATTTAATAACAAAAATAGTTTCAAGATACCACAATCTTATTTAATTTGATAAGGCACAAGATTTTTTAATGTATGATTTGAATTCTTAAAGACAAATACAATGTCATGCATATGGTTTCTTTAACTTCTTTTAATTAGAGATAATCTACATAATGTAATTGTTCTTGCAATATTCACAAATTATAATTCTAAGTCATTAGAAGCAAATCATCACAATGATAAACTTTTGTCACTATTGTATACCTCATTTCATGCACAAATAAAATCTGAAAATTTCAAGAATCTTATTAAAAGATGATTGAAATTTTAAAATACACAAAAATGGACAATGGAAATTGCATTCTAAACTATGTCAAAGAAGGAAGAAATAGCAAGAAATAGTTATATCTTTTCTTTTTTTTCTTTTTTTTTCTTTTTAGCATTTTTGTACTTTTGTACTAAGAGTCACCTTTGGTGCTATTGGGGGCATGGGAACATGAAATGTGGATAGTTATTTGGATTTCATATCTACTATTCTGACAACATGTGATGTTCATCATTGGAAGGCAAGAATGAATGACAATACTTAGTTTGTCATAAAAACAATCCACATTAGCAAAGTAGAGGCGCTATGGACCTCCACCAGTACTATTGAGTCTTTCTACGGACCTCCAAAATTATCATGATATTGTGATGCAAAGTTGTTGTTGCTTCATGTTTAGGGCTGTCGATATTCATCTTTGAGTATTGCATACAAAACATTTAATTTTGGGATATATATGCTCTTTTCAAAATCATTGATGTTGATAATAAACGTACATGATTATGTGTTTGTGGTTGATGAAAATGACTGTACCTTCCATGTGCAAGTGTAGTGAGGCCCATTGTTTTTCTAGGTGTTCTAGCATGTCCTAAAGAAGCAGTAAGTAGATAGTGACACTAGGATTTTGTATTGAATGGTAAACGATCGTGTGTGTGCAAGGGCATTATACCAAATTTTATAGAAAATGCACCTATTCATGAGCAGCATATGAAGGAAAATATGTACAATTGGGAAGGCCAAGTGTTGTCTTGACAGGGAAGAAGTTAAGCATGTGTGTGCCCCACGTTAGTAGTTGCGAGTTTTGCCCACATGCCCCTTTGCACGTGTGCATATATATTTGAACTTGTGTTAATTACATTTGCATTCTTGAAGTGGCAAACATATATATGCATGCGCAATGGACATCATTGCAATGTTTTGTTTTGTTTTTGACACAAATGAAACGGGATTTCATTGCAAGGGGGAAAAGTAACAACTGTCAGCCACATGAGGCTTGACAGGGCGAGCACAAGGGAGAGGGGGGGAGAGAAAAAGAACCAAAAACAACGAAAAAGAAAAATGAACATGACGTAGGCGGCCAGGGAGGGACTGAAGCGCAGCAGAGCACATCCAAGGCCGTGGCACAAGGCGGCAGGTGGGACGGATCGACCAAGGCGGCCGGCCACGGTTCAAGGGGGTTCAAAGACGAACCCAGCGCTGGGGCCCGTAGGCGACCAGTGAGGTTGACTTCCGTCCATTGTGGCGAAAATCGCGTGCTTGCATCTCCGGTTGGTGAAGTTCATGAGGAGTTGGCGTTGGAGGTCCGGGGATCTCCTCTTGTTTCTTGTGACTTCCGCCCATTCCAAACGCCCATAATCAATGAGACCTTCCCATATATGTTGAAGGAGTCTTTCGTCAGTCCACGTCTGCTCGTTGAAGACGCGATCATTGTGTTGAATCCACAGTGTCCAGAGAACGGTGGTTCGAAGTTCCATCCAGATCCTTTTCATAGGGCTGAATTTCCTGGGAATGCGAACCAAGAAGATGCCTTGTCTCCAGGTGAGAGGGCGCCAGGGACCTCTTGCTCCGCCTCCTTCCAGGAGGGTGTTGAGGATATGAATTCCCCACTGCCATGCTTTGCTAGCGGCTGGGCATTCCCAGAATCTGTGAAGTATTGTCTCTTCTGATCTTCTGGGGCAAACGGGGCATTCCGTGGTGATGGTGTCATCAATTCTACCTCTCCACTGATTTACCGCGACTGCCTTGTGCCATACTAACCAGAGGAGGCCAGCTTCCTTCCGCTTCCTATCTTTTGGCCAGACTGATTTCCATTGTAATTTGAAATCACCTGGTAGGAGGCCTCTCCACTTTCGGTCTACAGGGTTGGGAACAACGTATTTCCTTCTCAGCATACGTCACCCAAGGCTGGCTGTGAAATTCA
Source organism: Rhytidiadelphus loreus (assembly GCA_947034895.1). Classification (NCBI taxonomy): domain Eukaryota; kingdom Viridiplantae; phylum Streptophyta; class Bryopsida; order Hypnales; family Hylocomiaceae; genus Rhytidiadelphus; species Rhytidiadelphus loreus. Next base: position 51,558,704 of record OX344761.1, read on the forward strand.
TGATCGGAACCTTATCCCCCATGCTGTTCCATGCGAATCTCCCCGGGTCCCATTCCAACTTATCAATACGCCCGTAGAAGAGCTAGATTGTCGACTTCTTTTGACCCCTGGTGATTTGGGCCACCCTTACCCGGTGGAAGGTACCTGGGGGGCCGCTGGGTCTCCGCCCTCTGGATTCTTCTGGATTGGGCAAAAGCGTCCTCGCCTTCGGAAGGACCGTGAAGCCAGGGGCTGTCCAACTTGTAGGCCAGTAGTGAGGCAATCCCCCGATCCTCGCCGATTCCCCTCTCGGGACTTGTATCACCGTCTGCGGAGTCGCGTCGCCCTCCTGCTCGTACCACCCCAGCCACTCGTTTTCTTTGGCTTGGGGAAGAATATCCGTAAGCAGGTCGTGCCATTGGGTTTGTATGGACTCCACCGCGACTCTCCAGGCACCTGCCTCCTTCGGTTTGAGGCCGAATTTGGCCGTGGCTTCGTTCGCTGTGATTAGCCGGCCTTGGTTTTGGGCGTCCTTGACCTGTCTCAGTCCTTTCTTGTGGAGCTGGGCTGCTCTGGATTTGGAGAAGCCAGGGCCGATGGTGGTGGTGAAGCGGGACCACCAGAACGGCTCCCCACTCACCTCTTCCGGGGTTTTGGGATTGCTGGGGAGGATCTCATGCAGTATTTTCCTCCACGAGAGCCCTGCTCTGTTCCAGGCAGTGGAGCCTTTGTGCATTTGAAATTGGGGGACCGTGAAAAATTCCATGCTTGGGGTCCATCTTCCTCCGGCATATGGCTTGAAATTCCGCAATCTGTGTCTGAGGAGCTTGTGGAGGTTGGACGTGCCGGGTTCACATGCCTTAAGTATCCATTTGGTCATCAAAGCCGTGAGAGCGTCTTGGGGGTTTATCATATTGAGCCCTCTTCGTCCTTTGGTTGGCAGCACTGAATCCACGCGACCTTATGTCTAGTGCGATTCTCCCCTCCTGACCACATATAGCTAGCTGCTGTTGAAGTAGCTCTGCAGATTCCGGCTTGAGTTCCTCCCCAAATAGCGGCAAAGAAGATCATCGAAGAAAGCAAGACGCTATTCACAATGACCCCTCTTCTTGTTGAGTTGACTTTGGCTGTGCACCATTTCTGGAGCTGCCTTGTCATTCTTTCCTGTAGGAAGGTGTCTACAGAGGGTGCTGCTATGCTCATGCCGAAGGGTGTGCCAAGAAGTTTGGTGAGATTGTCACCGTCTACCCATGTGATTCCTAGCTGTTGGATCCAGTCGGGTCGCTCCGGAACCTCTCTTGAGTGCTAGTATCCACAAGACTTGAGCCAATTTAAGACAAGACCTGCCGCGCTGCAAAAGCGATCCAACAACGCTACCATCGCGAGGACGGAGTCTCGTTCCGCGAGGAGAGTGAGTGAGGTATCGTCCGCAAATTGGGCGATGGCCTGTTGCTCTGCATCTCCTGGCAGCTTGATCCCTTTTATAAGCCCCTCAGTCACGCTCTTTTTAACCATTGTGTTAAGCACTTCAGCGATGATCAAGAATAAGTACGGGGCTAACGGGCACCCCTGCCTCACTCCTCGCATGATTAAAAATGACGGCGACTTTGATCCGTTGACTTTAACTGACGCCCTGGCGCCTTTGAATAGGAGTTCCGTCATAGAGATGAAGCTTGGTGGGAGCCCCATTGCCGTCATTGCTCTTGAGAGGAATACCCAGTCGACGGTGTCAAAAGCTTTGGAGAAGTCAAGCTTAAGAAAAATCAGGGCTTGCTTCGAAAGTTCGGCCCACCCGATAGTTTCATGTGTCAACATTATGTTGTCTAAAATGAATCGGAGGGGCAGATACGCCGATTGATCAGAATCGATGATTTCCATGAGCACTAGCTGGAGCCTGATCTGCAGTGCTTTGGCAAAAATTTTGTAGGCGACATTAAGGAGAGTGATCGGCCGCCAGTTGGTTAGCTTGGATCTGTCCCCTCCTTTGTGAATCAACGAGATGAGTCCTGTTGTGACGCCGGGAGGGAGCTCGTTGTCTTCGACTGCCTTTGTGATCATTGTTAAGTAGTCCGATTTTATGAGTTCCCAGTAGCACTTATAGAACTCAGTGAGCACTCCGTCTGGACCTGGGGCTTTTCCTGGGCTTAAACCTTGTATTGCTAGGTCAAGGTCACCCGGGCTAATTGGTTTCCCCAGTAAGGCTTTCATTTTGTCTGTGAGCCTGTTACTGATGCCTTCCAATGCGAGGTCTTGGTTCCTGGTCTGTATCGGTGAGTGAGCTGGGGCGGAGTACAGGAGCTGGTAGAACTTGGAGCAGATGCTCTCCAGGCTCGCTTGGTCTCCCCTTTTTATTCCTTCATCATCCTCCAATTCCGAGATGCTCGAGGCACCGGAGTGAGGCCTGGCAGCTTTGAAGAACTCCCCAGTGCACCTATCCCCTGATTTGAGCCACTTGACCCTGCTTCTAATGCGTTGTCCGTCGGCCTCATGTTTGCCGAAGGTTGCCAGTTCGGCAATAAGGGAGCTGATCTTGACCTGTACCTCTTGGTTGTAGGGAGATCTGTGCAGCTCGGCTTGTGCCCTCTCCAACTTGCTCCTTAGTTCATGTTCCCTGGTTTTCCTTTCTATCGCTCTCCTCTTGCAGTAACCCTTATAGAACTTTACTACCTTTCTCAGTTTCCCTGTGAATCCTTGTGGTTGGTCTTGCTGCCAAATCCTGTGGATTTCCGCCTTGACTTCAAGGTCTCTCAGGTAGAAACAACTCATTTTGTATGTAGAGGTGCGGGTGGGGGATGGGAGCACTTGGATCGTGTGAGTGATTGGGAGGTGATCCAAGTGGCCTGAGTCGCCTCTTATGAAGTACTGGGTCACCGAGGGTGGGCCGGCTCCAGCTGTGTTGTATGAGTAACAACGATCTAGTCTGGCTAGGGACCTAAGTGCACCAATTCGCCTATTGTCCCACGAGAATCTGATTGCCCCTCTGCCCGAGAATTGGTCCGAGATGTCGAAGGTGTCCTTAAGCAATGAGAAGCATCTGCTTTCTCCTATTGAGATTATACGCCCATTCATGTTTGATTTGTCTTCTTGGTTTTCAACGAAATTCCAGTCCCCTGTCATGATCCATCGGCAGTCCCTTGGGAGCACGTCTATTAGCTTCTCCCACAGCGCACACCTCGCCCTTGCACTGTTTGAGGCGTAGACGTTTAATATGCTGATGTCTCCCCCTTCAATTCTCCCTAGCCTCACCCATTGTGCGCGCCCGCATTGGGTGTGGCCAGTGCTACGTATGCGTTGCGCCATTTGTGGGGCTATCCACATGCAGATTCCCCCAGTCCCGGCTTCGGCTTCGCTTGTGGTATGGCCGAATCCTATGGCTGCTTCTCTACCTGCGAAGGAGGCACGGGGCCAAAAGGAGCGACCTAGCTGATCTAGCTTGGGCCCTCTCAAATGGTGTTCCTGTAGGCATAATACATCAATATCCTTGAAGAGGCTTCGGTAGTAATTCCTCACAATGTCTACTTTCCCTTCATCGTTTAGGCCTTGGACGTTTTGAGATATTGTTGTGACCTTCATTGGAGTGCGGGGGGGGGAGGGGCGTCTGGAAATAATACGGTGGCTCTGCGGCCTAGGCTCTCTTCTCTTCTCCGTGGGGTATCACGGCTCTGTTGGAGGATGGAGGATCGGTGTCTTTTGGCTGTTTCAGAGGCTTCCATCCTCCTTGTTCTTTGGTCTGGGGTTAGGCATTTCGGTTGCTGGACCAGGCCTTCTCCTTTGTGCGTTAGGCTGAACCATCTGAGGAACTCTTCTCTCATCTCCTCGGGGATGCCTGCAATCTCAAGGGCGCTGGGCGTGGCCGGATTGTTACGTATTGGAGCGTGGAGGGTCGTGGGGGCGTCCTGTGTCGGGGCTAGAGTGCGAATGTTTCCCCCGCCTGAGGAAAAGCTTTGGGCAGCCCCCTCTCTGCTTGGGGTGTGCGCTGTAGAAGCAGAGGGGGCTGCTGCAGCGTTAAGGTCCAGTGCTCGTGCTGCTCCGGCTGGGTCTCTAGCTGTCGGGTCTTTACCCTGGGGAGCGTTCGGGGGAGGGGGGGGGTAGCAAGGTGGGGAAAGGTGGGCCAATCGGCACCTGACGAATCAGTCCGTGAGGGCCGAATAATCCCGGGGAGCTCGTTCCTACTCCTGATACAGTGCATGTTTGCAGTGGTCCTCCATTCGGCATTGGATGGCTCTCCTGTGTGGCCCTGTCGATCCTAGCGCTTCCGTTCCTTGGGCTGATGGTAGTCTCATCCCTGAGGCTTTGATCCCCCTCTTTTTCTCTTTGCCCTTCAATCCGCAGATTGATCTCCATATTGTTACTTTGATGCTCGACTTGGTTTTCCGGTTGTGGGTGATGGGGTTGGGGCTGCTCCCAGACAATCATCTGCTGCCGGAGATCTCTCCCTTGTCTTGGGTTGTGCTTCTGTAGGTTGGGACCACTGCCTACGTCATGATCTCTTGAAGCCGAGGCCTGAGGGCGTTGCCTTGAGTCCTGGTGTGTTCTCCTACTTCCTCCCTCGCTTCTCTCAGTTCCGCTTTTGCTTCCTACTTCTCCTGCTGCTGCTTGCGGTATGGGGGGAGGTTTGGCTGCTTTCTTGTTCCGTCTTCCTACCGTGACCCAGCCACCTTCTTCTGCATCTGGGGAGAGGCTGGATTCGCTTGGGGTGGGGATCGGCTCCTTCTGTCCGCTGCTGTTGGGGGCTTCTCCTCTCTTTGAGGGGGCGTCGTTGTCTATCAGAATTGTGGGGTTGTGGTTGCCGATGGGGGGAGGGGGGGGGCGGGCCGCGCAAGGACTCCCCTATATTTCTTCTCTCCCCTGCTGCTGCATTGGCTCCTTCCGCTCTGCTGCTTCCCGGTGGTCTATGCTCATCGACATGTCCCGCTTTCATTGTCTTCGGGCAGTCCTTCATCGAGTGGTCTGTGGTGTGACAGAGTCGGCATCTTATTGGCAAGTTGCAGTAATCTACTTCGATGAATATTCTTTCCTGCGTCCCCTCGTTTACCACTGTCAACTGCGTGGCCCATCCTTGATCCGAGTGCATTGCCACACAAAAACGTTGTTCCGACGAGGTAGGATTGCGCTTGTCGCTGCCGATCAAATCGCCTAGACCCCCTGCAATTTCCTTGGACACTCCTAGGAATTCTCTGGGAATTCCCCTCAGGGTGACCCATGTTGGAACTTTCAGCTTCGCGGGGCACCTTGCGTTAAATCCTGAGGCCCACATCTGAAGGATGCAGGTGCCCCACTTCGAGTGATGCGGCGTTAGCATGAGCAGCTTTTGGGTGGCGATGGTCTGTCTGGTAAGTACCTGGAAGAAACCTCTTTCCAGGTCCCTCCCTAACTCTACCCATTCCCCGATTTTTGATTGGAGCCCTGCCGCCCAGTTCGTTAGCTCCTTGTGCGACGGTTTGCCGCCCACGAAGTAGGCCACTACTGCGTGTTTTTGCAGGCGCTCGGTTTCCTTCTTAACTATCTCTTGATCAACTTTTACTTCAATGGCAGTATTGCACAATAGAAAGCCCGCATAGCTACGTGCAAATCCTTCAGGGAGTGACTCACCAGGGGATGGTTTTGTTGGGTGTAGCTTTGCATTCCTCCCCATGCTGGCGACTGCGGCAACTAGCTCAGGCTCCATCTCATCCTCTTGTTGTAGTCCTTGTTCTGCCCCTAAGGAGCTGGGGCGATGCTGGCGCGTGCTGCAATCTTGCTCTCACAGTGCTCGCGTACGATGTTTGCTCCATTGCTCCGTACTTGTTCTTTGAAACCCTAAAACTTCGCTGCAAAGTGACTAACCCTAGAAAATTTTAATTCTACCCCACCCGGACTTGATCCCCGCGCCGCGTATCGTGCGCAGGGAAGTGAACGACTACTCCGTGCAGCCATACAAGGCAGGATTGGGTACTATACTCATGGTCGCAACGGATCTACAGATCGCTCATGGGTTGCTACCCGAGCGTCGCAGCAACCTACCGTACATCTCGTGTCCCAAGCATAAAAAACTTTGAGAAGGGATCATTGCAATGTTTTGGTTGCCATTCATGTACAATAATTGAAGATCACGTGCTTAATTGCAATAGTATTGACCAATTGCCCTCCAAATGACATTGGTTGCAATAAATTGTACTCACACATTTAATGGACATGGAGTACATGGACTTGCAACACATGCACAATGACAATATTTGTACAAAGATGAAGGCTAACTATTTGCGAGAGTACATATATATTTTTTATATGCTTGTGCATGCATAAATTAAATAGACTAAATTAGTTTGTGACATAAGTTTTGTAATTAAAAAGAACTGCATTGAATTGCATTCAATACGCGTGCACATATCTTCATTCATATATATACGTGTACAACAAGTGCATATGCGCATGTTCAATAACTTTGAATATGTGTGCAGTTCATGAACTTAATGTATGTACGTGCAAAATGCTTTTACTTAGTTGAATGTGGATGTATTGCTAATTTTGTATTTCATTTCTAGAATTTTGTCTTCGATAAGAAAAAATTAATAGATGAGTGAAAAAATCGTTTGATAGTTACTCAATCCATTCCAAATCATGTGTCTTTCATACTAGAAAATATGTGCTCAAAATGGTGGTCAAAAGAACCGCATTCAATTTTCAATACTTTTTTTTACCATGTTTTGTTATCTAGTAGAGGTATGTAATTCTACCTACTTATAGTGACTTGCGTGATTATTTTTGGTGTTGGTACCGGTGTTGGTTTTGACTATGATTTTGTCCTTTGAATTTCAAATTAACTTGCATTACAATGCCAACAAAAAGCTCAAGATGTCATTGGAGAAACTTCAAAAGATATCTACATGTGTAGTTAAGCCAAACCACAAGGTTTGTTGGCTTTGGTGGTAGAACTCTAGCGAGATCTCTAAAGAGGGTTTCAAATATCCCACTCTTGGTTTTAGCACATTGGCTTTGAAGACTTGACTTTCTAAGGCTTCTTTTTAGACTAAGGTATGTTATCAACCTTCTCTTTCATCTACATGTTCACTTATTGATGCGTGAACCCACTTCTAGCAACATTGTGTTTGTCAAGTATTAATTATTATACTTATTTGTCCCTAACAGCTACATTGCTTTCAAATCCTTTTTTTGTATGAAACAAATGGGAGGAAACATCAATGGTGTCTTTATTTATGTAAACTAACAACTTAGCAATGCTGGCACAAACTTTGAAGAAGCCTTCTACTCCACAAGTTCAATTCCTTACAATAGATTCAATTGATGAATAATACAATTTTGTATAGAGGTGCCCATGAAAATGATCATGTATTTGTGCAACTACTAACTGAAACATTTTCAAAACCTAGTGATGTAGGGTTAGATTGCTATGCATCTACAAAGTACCAACTACTAGTTATCATTATTTAAACAATATTTTTTTCTACATTGTGTGTACATATAGATTTCAACTAATGATGTTGTGTTCAATGAATAGGGGCCTCCATCTACATGTTGCAACATTGAACATCATTTGGTGGTATCAGAGAGCAATAGTGAGATTTTCAAAGCTCTCCTTCAACCTTGAACAAACCTCCTATTTTTATTGCCACATCCAAACCAAGCGTCCTCTACTTATAGTAGTTGATGATTCTAATGACAAGGACGTCATGAAGCCTTCTGCAAGACTCCAAAAGAGACATCACTATTAGTAAGTTGGTTGTTGCTTTCATGCATGTCTTCATTTTCTGTTCTCTTTTATTATACAACATTTCAAATTTATTCAAAGTTTCTACTTATTTTTTCATTGCATCTTGTAGAGGCAATCATCTCTGGCATCATATGCTTTCAACTTTTTCTAGCCCCAATGTCATGTTACATCTAAACTCTAATGATGATTATAATGGCTATGGCAGAGGCTCCATCACCCATTTTTATTATCAAACATTGTTCATACAATGTTTTTTTAAGAAGTTTTTAAACTTAGAAGTTGATGTCGAGACACCAAAGTTTACATGCAATGATAGTAGTCGAGATAGTAGTTAACTCCTTAACGACTCGATCCTTGTTTAGATTTTGGCACATTTTTGCTTATATCTTTCTACAAAAATATCATTTACCACAATTTCATGAAATTGGTCATTAAAAAAGGTTTTCATTTTAAAATTCAAGTGTTACATCATATGAATGAAAAAATTAGTTGGACTAAACAATGCCTCAAAGCCCTCTATTCATCGTCCAAAGTATGGACGTCAGAGCGCTTAAGGGTTAAGTCAATGATCACTCTTATTCCATTTGTGAAATTTGGTCAAATTGATCTTGTTCAAGACACTATAATTTTTTAATGTCATGTAGTGAGACTAAAAGGGTCACTATATTCTTGCACCTTATCATATTATTGAGTTACTTTGCATTCTTGTGATCCTTGCTGTAATAGTAAGGTCATCTTCATTATAGATTTATAGAAGACATCCAATCTAAAAGTCATCTTCATTCTAGAGGTCAATTATTAGGAATTTTTGTGAGTTGAATCTATTTCTCTCAATTAGCAAGATGCCACTTTTTTAAAATAGAAAAATGTAAATAGAACTCATAAATGTTGGTATTAGCATAGAAATAAATTTAGTAAACTTTAATAATGCTTGAAAGGAATTACAAATTTTAATTGGAAATGGTACCTTTTCTGAAATGGTTTCATATTTCCATGTAAATAGAAATCTCTAGTCTCTAAAAGTCTATCTACCTTGGATTTAAGTTACTTGGTATTTAATTGACCCTTATCCTAAGCAACTAATTTTTAAATCTCATCCAACAATCATCCAAATTCCTTTTCATCCGATGCCATCAACAATAAAAGTATTTCATTCAATAAAGCCAACTACGAAAAAATTCATCAAAATCCATTCATCCCCATTCATCTTCTTTGGATGCATTTATAGCCATATGTTTTTACCTTAAACCACGAGCATAGGCATCTTGTGGTGAGAAGATATAAATTTTTCTAAAATTATTCTAAAATCACTCCTTGCTCATACTTTAGCAACCCTACTTGACGGACTAAAGGTTTAATAAAGACTACATTCCTCTTTTTATTTTCTTAATGTGCACTAAATAAAAAAATTTGAAGTAGAAATTATCTTGAATTTTCTTATGGTCTTAAATCAACTATGGCAAAAATAATTGGTTATTTTATATAGTACAAACTTTGATGGAAATATTCAATATTTGGTGCAAAAGTAGTACAATTTGAATACTTTATATGCTTTTAGTGCATGATGGAAATTAGTATACCATAGTATGCAATTGCCCTACTACAAGCTAGTTTTTCTTTCAACCACCCTTCACGTTTCAAATTAGGACCTAGATCTATTCTAAATCACTATATTAAATAATCCTATAAATGGACCTTCAGAAACATCTCATTTATTAGAGGACCAATTGCAAGGTGAATTTATTGCAAAATTGAAAGAGTGTCTAAGGAATATAAAGACCTACTAAATCCTCAATAAGCTTAAAATCGGCAAGCCAAAGTTCCTCCAAGATTTGACATCTATTGAAAATCAATGTAGTAAATGTTGACAATACACAAGTTTCAATGATATAATCTTCAACCTCTTTTAATCAATGGGGTACACCTTTATTGAAAATGTCAAACCTTCAAAATTGAAAAAAGATAAAACATTTAAATCCTTTAGAATTTCAAATGTTTATATAACATAATCAAATGCTAAAATTGTCAAATCCACGAGACTACAAACTTAACATGTTGCCAATGGCAAACACAATCTCTTTCAATTCTTTCAATTCTTTCAAATTCAACACAACAAGTATTGTTAATGATTAAAGCTATCAAGGTATATTCTTCAACTTCTAATCGTTACCAAAGAAAAGCTCAACCAAAAATCGGGCCAAAAATACAACCATAGTCACTATAACCACCAAATAATCAATCCAAAGTAAATCCTCAAAATCAATCATTTTTACAATTGTAAGATTTTCAACGCTTGCAAGTATTCACTTCAACTTCATCCAACCTTCAAGCCTAGACATTGCAAACATACCAAGTTTGAGATCACAAATTTACAAGTTGTATCTCAATCATTGTTTGCATCCCTTGAAACTCAATGTAGTAAGTGATGTCAATGACGCAAGCTCCTAATCCTCAACCTTCAATTGCTTGCAATCATCGAACCAAAGCTTCTCCAACAAAGTCAACTTTTCCAATCCATGGGGCATGTTTTTCAACACCTCACATCCTTCAAAGCCTAGAATCTTTAAAGCCTTGAGATTTTCAAATGATGCATGCCCCACCTTCAAATTCTTGCAACCTTCAAAGCCAAGCTACTGCAAACATGACATGTTGAAAATGGATGATGGAATCTCTTCCAATTGTACACAACCCTTGAAATTCAATGTAGTAAGTGATGTCAATGATGCAAGCTTCCAATCCTCAACCTTCAATTGCTTGCAATCATTGAAATAGAGCTCATCCAATGATGCCAACTTTCTTAATCCATGAGGTATATTTTCCAAAACCTTACATCCTTCAAAGCTAAGACTTTGTAAAGCCTTGAGATTTTCAAATGATGCATGCCCTACCTTCAGTTTTTTGCAACCTACAAAGCTAAGCCATTGCAAACTTGACATATTGGCAATGGAAGATGGAATCTCTTCCAATTGTTTGCATCCTTTGAAATTCAACGTAGTAAGTGATGTCAATGAAGCAAGCTCCCAATCCTCAATCTTCAATTGCTTGCAATCATTGAACCAGAGCTTCTCTAGCAATGTCAACTTTCCCATTCCATAGGGCATGTTTTCCAAAACTTCACATCCTTCAAAGCCTAGAATCTTTAAAGCCTTGAGATTTTCAAATGATGCATGCCCCACCTTCAAATTCTTGCAACCTTCAAAGCCAAGCTACTGCAAACATGACATGTTGAAAATGGATGATGGAATCTCTTCCAATTGTACACAACCCTTGAAATTCAATGTAGTAAGTGATGTCAATGATGCAAGCTTCCAATCCTCAACCTTCAATTGCTTGCAATCATTGAAATAGAGCTCTTCCAATGATGCCAACTTTCTTAATCCATGAGGTATATTTTCCAAAACCTTACATCCTTCAAAGCTAAGACTTTGTAAAGCCTTGAGATTTTCAAATGATGCATGCCCTACCTTCAGTTTTTTGCAACCTACAAAGCTAAGCCATTGCAAACTTGACATATTGGCAATGGAAGATGGAATCTCTTCCAATTGTTTGCATCCTTTGAAATTCAACGTAGTAAGTGATGTCAATGAAGCAAGCTCCCAATCCTCAATCTTCAATTGCTTGCAATCATTGAACCAGAGCTTCTCTAGCGATGTCAACTTTCCCATTCCATGGGGCATGTTTTCTAAAGTCTCATACCATCTAAAGCTTAGAAACTTTAGAGCCTTAAGATTTTCAAATGATGCATGTCCCACCCTCAATTTTTTGCAACCTACAAAGCTAAGCCATTGCAAGCATGACATGTTGGCAATGGATGGTGGAATCTCTTCCAATTGTTCACATCCTTTGAAATTCAATTTAGTGAGTGATGTTAATGATTCAAGATTTGAATCCCTCAATTTTAATTGCTTGCAATCATTGAAATAGAGCTCCTCCAATGATGGCAATTTTCCTAATCCGTGAGGGATGTTTTCCAAAACCTCACATCCTCTAAAGCTTAAACTCTTAAGAGCCTTAAGATTTTCAAATGATTCATGCCCCACCCTCAACTTCTTGCAACCTACAAAGCTAAGCCATTGCAAACACGGCATGTTGGCAATAGTAGGTGGAATCTCTTCCAACTCTCTACATCCCTTGAAACTCAATTTAGTGAGTGCTAGCAATGATTCCAGGTTTGAATCCTCAAATTTCAGTTTCTTGCAATCATTGAAATAGAGCTCCTCCAATGATGGCAACTTTCCCAATCCATGGGGTATGTTTTCCAAAACTCCACATCCTCTAAAGCTTAGATTCCTTAGAGCCTTGAGATTTTCAAATGATGCTTGCCCCACCTTCAAATTCTTGCAACCTTCAAAGTCAAGCCATTGCAAACATGACATGTTGGAAATCATTGGCGGAATCTCTTTCAATTGCTCACATCCCTTGAAATTCAATGTAGTAAGTGCTGGCAATGATTCAAGGTTCAAATCTTCAAATTTCACCTGCTTGCAATCATTAAAATAGAGTTCTTCCAATGATGCCAACTCTCTTAATCCATAGGGTATATTTTTCAAAACTTCACATCCTTCAAAACTAAGACTTCTTAATACCTTGAGATTTTCAAATGATGTTTGGCCCACCTTCAAATTCTTGCAACCTACAAAGCCAAGAAATTGCAAACATGACATGTTGGCAATTGATGATGGAATCTCTTCCAATTGCTCACATCCCTTGAAATTCAATGTAGTAAGTGATGTCAATGATGCAAGCTCCCAATCTTCAACCTTCAATTGCTTGCAATCATTGAAATAGAGCTTCTCTAGCAATGCCAACTTTCCCATTCCATGGGGCATGTTTTCCAAAACTTCACATCCTTCAAAGCCTAGAATCTTTAAAGCCTTGAGATTTTCAAATGATGCATGCCCTACCTTCAAATTCTTGCAACCTTCAAAGCCAAGCCACTTCAAACATGACATGTTGGTAATGACAGGTGGAATCTCTTCCAATTGCTCACATCCCCTGAAACTCAATGTAGTAAGTGATGTCAATGACGCAAGCTTTCAATCCTCAACCTTCAACTGATTGCAATCATTAAAATAGAGCTTCTCTAGTGATGTCAACTTTTCCATTCCATAAGGCATATTTTCCAATGCCTCACATCCTTCAAAGTTTAGAATCTTTAAAGCCTTGAGATTCTCAAATGATGCATGCCCCACCTTTAAATTCTTGCAACCTACAAAGCAAAGCCATTGCAAACATGACATGTTGGCAATTGATGATGGAATCTCTTCCAATTGCTCACATCCCTTGAAACTCAATGTAGTAAGTGATGTCAATGACACAAGCTCCCAATCCTCAACCTTCAATTGCTTGCAATCACTGAAATAGAGCTTCTCTAGCAATGTCAACTTTCCCATTCCATAGGGCATGTTTTCCAAAACTTCACATCCTTCAAAGCCTAGAATCTTTAAAGCCTTGAGATTTTCAAATGATGCATGCCCCACCTTCAAATTCTTGCAACCTTCAAAGCCAAGCTACTGCAAACATGACATGTTGAAAATGGATGATGGAATCTCTTCCAATTGTACACAACCCTTGAAATTCAATGTAGTAAGTGATGTCAATGATGCAAGCTTCCAATCCTCAACCTTCAATTGCTTGCAATCATTGAAATAGAGCTCATCCAATGATGCCAACTTTCTTAATCCATGAGGTATATTTTCCAAAACCTTACATCCTTCAAAGCTAAGACTTTGTAAAGCCTTGAGATTTTCAAATGATGCATGCCCTACCTTCAGTTTTTTGCAACCTACAAAGCTAAGCCATTGCAAACTTGACATATTGGCAATGGAAGATGGAATCTCTTCCAATTGTTTGCATCCTTTGAAATTCAACGTAGTAAGTGATGTCAATGAAGCAAGCTCCCAATCCTCAATCTTCAATTGCTTGCAATCATTGAACCAGAGCTTCTCTAGCAATGTCAACTTTCCCATTCCATAGGGCATGTTTTCCAAAACTTCACATCCTTCAAAGCCTAGAATCTTTAAAGCCTTGAGATTTTCAAATGATGCATGCCCCACCTTCAAATTCTTGCAACCTTCAAAGCCAAGCTACTGCAAACATGACATGTTGAAAATGGATGATGGAATCTCTTCCAATTGTACACAACCCTTGAAATTCAATGTAGTAAGTGATGTCAATGATGCAAGCTTCCAATCCTCAACCTTCAATTGCTTGCAATCATTGAAATAGAGCTCTTCCAATGATGCCAACTTTCTTAATCCATGAGGTATATTTTCCAAAACCTTACATCCTTCAAAGCTAAGACTTTGTAAAGCCTTGAGATTTTCAAATGATGCATGCCCTACCTTCAGTTTTTTGCAACCTACAAAGCTAAGCCATTGCAAACTTGGCATATTGGCAATGGAAGACGGAATCTCTTCCAATTGTTTGCATCCTTTGAGATTCAATTTAGTAAGTGATGGCAATGATTTAAAGTTCGAATCCTCAATCTTCAATTGCTTGCAATCATTGAAATAAAGCTCTTCTAATGATGGCAACTTTTCTAATCCATTGTGTATGTTCTCCAAGACCTCACATCCTCTAAAGCTTAGAAACTTTAGAGCCTTAAGATTTTCAAATGATGCATGTCCCACCCTCAATTTTTTGCAACCTACAAAGCTAAGCCACTGCAAACATGACATGTTGGCAATGGATGGTGGAATCTCTTCCAATTGTTCACATCCTTCAAAATTCAACGTAGTAAGAGATATTAATGATTCAAGGTTTGAATCCCTAAATTTCAATTTCTTGCAATTATTGAAGTAGAGCTCTTCCAGTGATGGCAACTTTCCCAATCCGTGGGGCATGTTTTCTAACACCTCACACCCTTCAAAGCTGAGTATCTTCAAAGCCTTGAAATATTTGAATGTTGCATAAATTCGGGTCAATTTTGTACATCTATGGATGAACAATGATTTTAATGATGTTACATTTTGAAATCCATGTGATATATTTGTAAGGTTATCACATTTTCGTATGCATAATGTCTTCAAAGCCATATGTTAAATTGTTGTGTTGGGAAAAGTTGTCATAAATTGAAAATTTTGTAATTCTAACACTGTAAGTTGTTGAAGTTCTTGGAGCTGCAATAGAGTTGTGAGTTGGTTGGTGCTCTTGGAAAAGATATCCCTATGATCAATAGCATTTGCTTTGTATATGATCCGAAGGAATTTGAGTCGGTTTGTCTTCTTGATCAATTTTGCAACAATGCTCAAGTCATGGAGTGCTTCAATATTTAGAAGCAACAATTCGGGAAGTTCAATTTTCTCAATTGAATTCAAATCTATTTCTTTATTCATCCATGTCATGCAAATGCCTCGAGCATTTTGAAACTCCTGAATCACATAATTTCATTGTTAAGTGGACTGCAAGATGATGGGCATTAACAAAGTTGATATTGTCATAGAAACCAAAACTCACTTAATGAACATGCACTTTGAGATTTAGAATTGAATCAATATTTCTATAACTCAATAAACAAAAATATAAAATTATTTCTCAATTGAATATAACATACCTCTTTTGTTGAAGTTTCTAATGATTTACAAGTTTGCTTCCACTTTCTTCTACCTCCAAATCATTTTCTAGAGATTCTACGCCCCGTATCACGTATTGAATCATACATACTTATAAATCTATTATCATCTATTTTGATAAGTGAATTATCTCTTAGGCTTGCAATTATTGTTTTAGTGTTGTCATCCAAATAGTCAACTATTGTATCTTCTCGAATGTCTTCAAACCATACATCTTTATAAAAGAAGCATGATATATCCAAAAACACTTCTTGCTCTTCATCACTAAGCATATCAAAACTAATCTCCAATCTTCTCTCCACATCCTCAAGGGCATCATATTCTCCTCTCTTCAAGCTTTGTAAAGCTCGTTCCCATACACGAAGACGTTTTTGTCCATTTAAATAAGAACCCATAACTTTTAAGCTTAATGGATGGCCACCACAAGCATTAACAATCTCCTCGCTGAGTTGATTCATATGTGATATTATTGAACATTCATTCTTAAAGGCATATTTGGAAAATATTTCCTTAGAATGGTCATAATCAAGCATTGGAACTTCAAATTTGCTATCTGCATTGATCATGCCCTTCAAAACCTTCCAATCACGGCTTGTAACAATTAGTTTGCTACCCTCTATATTGAACATTTCTGGGTCCAAAAACATATTCAATTGAAGTACTTCAGTTACATCGTCTAAGATGAAGAAGACTTTTTGTTGTTGGAGCATCGATATCAATATGAGTTTACCCTCTATGAGGTCTTTTGCTTCTTGTTTTTGTCCCAATTCCTTCAAGATTCGATTCATTTTTGTCAAATAGTCACTTCTAAGGTCACACATAATTGTAGTCCACTTAGATGAATCATTGAATGGCAATGCCTTATTCAAGCGATCCTTCAAAGCCTCCACCAATGTTGTTTTTCCAATACCACTCATTCCGACAATGCCAATCATAGATTTATTTGAAAGAAACTTTTCTAAGGTCTTGATTTTTAAATCAAGACCACAACACTTTAAAAGTATAGATGAATCAATAATATCCTATGCACATTAAAAATACCATAATTAGTAAATTGAAAAAATTACCACAACCAATAAAGTTTAATGATCTCATTCAAAAAAATTCAGAAATTCAAAATCAATCATCTTTCTACTATGAGCTCTAATTTATGATTTAGAATATGGCATTAAGCGCAAAACATTTTTCAAATTGGTACTTACATCAATACATTCATCATTCATTCTTCGAACATACAATCTCCGTATATAATATATTATAAATTCCCATAAATAATACACAATAAATCTCCATATGTATAGCCAACATTGTCCAATCGTTATAATAGAAGATGAAAATTGTGTGAATAGATTGAAATGTGAAAATGATTGATCTTTCATCAATGTCTTGCAAATACACTGAGTCTTGATATCTTTCTTCTTTATCTCCATCAAACTTGCATATATCTTTGCAAATGAAGGCCTTCCATAAGGGTCCATAGACAAACAACCTTCAATTAATGATTTTAATTCTTGACAAAATGGAATGTCCATTAAGGCCGATTTTTGCCTTTTAGCAATTTCAAAAGGAGTGGATCTAAAGTCTTCAAATTGTTTTTGGATCAATATATCACAACAAGTTAATCCAAAACTAAATACATCAGTTTTCAAAGGGTCCAACTTCACATCGGACTTGGCTACTTCGGGAGCCATATATCCAATAGTCCCACAAATACCACTTGGTATAATAAGAATATTGTCCTTCACTTCATTCTTGGAAATACCAAAATCAATTAATTTGGCACATATATAACCATCTTTTTGTAACTCTGGACATTGCATTGTATTCACCACAACATTGGTTGGCTTCAAGTCACAGTGTGCAACTTTCATGTCATGAAGGTACAACATTCTGCTAACAATTTGTAGAATTATATCCAACTTGGCATGGAATGTAATCCTTTGATTTGGATCTTCAAATAGCATTTTATGAAGACTCATTTCACCTTTTTCCATTCCAAATTGAAGGTGTTTTTTTCCGTGAAAATCCTTAAAAGAGCCACAATAGAATAACTTGACAATGTTTGGATGATTCAATTGTGCCATAATCCGCACTTCCTTCTCCAATTTAATAATATCAACCTCGTCATAACCATCTAAATTTATTTTCTTTGTGACATTCTCAATGCCCAACCATTTTGTCAAAAATACATCCTTTGCAAGAGATATAGGAAAATGCCCAAAATCTGGTAATGGAACATTTGGAAGGAATTGAATTAGATCACTTTCTCCACATTCTACCTTCAAGATGCACTCCCTCCATTGTAGCACATACTTTGCTAATTCATAATCATAAGATCCAGGTCGCAAATTATGCAATTTGTTTTCCAATATTTTGCATAATTCATCTTGATCTTCATCAACTTCTACTATATCACATGGAAGAAAATTAGTGACACATGATTGAAAATTCACAATATAATTTTCCATTCCTTCCAAACATGAATCAATGTTTGACGCAATGTCGAATAATCCTTCCCAACAAGATGCCATTTCTAAAAGCAATTCTCTATATGCTTCTTTGTTTTGCATTTGAATTAGAGGTGCTAGAGGCCAAGTTTGAGAACAACTTTGCACCAATATCTCAGCTTTTGAAGAGACTTTACAAACATCTTTCAATAAAGGTTGAAAGGTTTTTGTATCCAACTCAAATATATCTTGAAATCTTTGTACAAAATTGCTCAAATGATGTACCAAATTCTTGCATTGATTAGCATTGAATACTTGATTTGAATTAACTTTTTCTTCACAATTTTTCAAGGCTTTGATAATCTCCATTTTCTTGAAAATATCCATATTGATGTCGTACATCATAAGTTTATCTAAAGTGTAGTTTAAATATCTCTACAAATGACAAATTAGTCACCATTAGAATATCCACATCTCATAGTT
The DNA here is from genome assembly GCA_947034895.1 of Rhytidiadelphus loreus. Classification (NCBI taxonomy): domain Eukaryota; kingdom Viridiplantae; phylum Streptophyta; class Bryopsida; order Hypnales; family Hylocomiaceae; genus Rhytidiadelphus; species Rhytidiadelphus loreus. The sequence continues at coordinate 51,576,898 of OX344761.1, forward strand.
ACTATAAAACTACAACTATAGTTGAATAATCTTACAAATAATTGTCTCATTGATCCATCTAGTTTAAGTAAGTCGTTGGAAGAAGTTGAATACTAAACAATAAGATTGCTAATCAACCAAATGAACCAATACCTCACATATTTACATTAGAAACAATGAAGACAAAAAAGACATTCATAGGTTCAAAGAATAAGTCAATAAGAACGTGGTAAGTATCCATAATACACATTGTCATCTATCTACAAGTGAATTTTATTTCCTATGTTTGCAATGTACAAGGGAAATTAAAACCTTCACATACTTACGGTACTATATTTGAGATTATGTCCTAGTTTTTCACAAAAAAAGGATATGTGAAGGTTTTAATTTATAATAAATCAACCATTGTAAAAAAAACACTAAAAATTGACCACTTTTGTGAGAATTTGATGGTGATAAGATTTCACCAAAATAATGAGGTTGAAAACATCTACAATGTTTAGAAGTGCTTGTACCAGGGAGCCTTATTTGCACAAATGTAGAGGCCATAAAATAATGTATTTTTAGATGCCCCTCACACCAAATACGCTTCTCTACTATGGGAATAGACCATAGAAGTTTTAGCTTTAAATTATGGTTGCATGAAAAAATGAATTAAAACATGGATTCAAATGCATTCCAATACCTGCTATTTCTCATAACATTGCTTCAAATTGGAAAAATTGCAAATTGAACTGAAGGTATAAATTGGCCGAGAAAGGATGCAATATTTGTCAATGAACCGTAGTTGCAAAAAGTGTGAAACATGAGTTGCTTAATATTTACATATAAACATCTATAATTGTCTTGATCATGTCCCCATTGGATAAGATAGTGAGGCAATGCATCCAAATAATTTCATGCATACTTTGGAAAATTCAATTGCCATGTTAATATATCCCCTGTGAGAATCACAAAATAAAAATTAGGCATGAGATCAATGAAGAATAGATAAATGCTCAAGAGCAAGAAGGTTTGACAATGTCATTAGATACAAAACTGTTAATTACTTAAATTAGGCATTTAGCAAGATTGTGCCAACATTTCTAACATATACATTCACAAAACTCTAAAATCTATAAACATAGGTTTCAAAGACTCAATATCCTTATCAAAGTAGCAGCTATGGCTAATTCAATGAAATTGAGGTTTAATGCCAATTTGATTGCTTGATTGCAAGCCCATACTATACATCAGTACTTTTTGGCTGATTTAAGGATTTATATAGAATAACAATTTAGGAGTTAAAAAAAGGAGAACAATTATTAATTTCATGATAACCCTTGTCTAACTCAATAATGCAACTCTTGTATTATATGTAGGGGTCATTAGTATTAAAACAACTTCTAAAGAGGACAACTTTTGTAAAAATTATATCAAATTAAAAGGACCAAAAAATTAAGTGAAGACCAAATTAAATTAAATGAGATGTAAAAATGATTGAATTGCATATTTATTTTTAAAAAAACTTCACAATATATATGAAGAATTGAGACAACTATGCATAATTCTAAAAAATCCATACAAGAAGTTCCCTCCAATTAAAATTCATTTAATTTGCAATGTTTTATTTATAATAATAAAACCTAAAATTTATATTAAAAAGCCCCCAAAGTTGGCCTATGATACATGTATTAAAAAACTCATATAATTCTTTTTTTAATGCTATTATTATCCTCAAAAAATATTCATTTCGATTAAAATATAAAATTTAAGTATATTCTATATTCAACATTTAATATTATTTTTTAAAATGAAAAATGAAAAAATATACATAATTACATTTTAGGATTCCTTATTGAAAGGGCTACAAGAGTTTTCTACATTAAAACGAATTATATCCCTTGTGATTGGATGAAAGTGCATTATAAGTGATTATATTCAAGGCCACATAATACGATAGTTGCATACGAAGGATTGTCAAATAAGCAGTGACTTAGGTGCCTCGAACACTGGACTTGCAGACTACACCACAGCTTGAGGCACATGCATGGACAGAAGCTTGATATCAATACAGCAAATAGGATTAGAAGAAGAACAACACACGACATATATACCACATGTTGAGACACATGGACAGAAGCTTGAGATCGATATCAATGGCACAATACAAGTAGATCGAAACACACGGACATAACCTTGAAAGTTGTAATCGATATGGAATGTAACCAGCTAATTAAACCACTCACCATCTGCTTGAGATCGATATGGTAAAACAGTGTCTGCAATAAGCATGTGTTGATTTCAGATTGGGTGCCTAGCTTCGAATCGATTCCAGATTAATTAACTGGAGATGCATGATTTCGATTATCTTCTCGTGGTTCGACGTCTGCAAAACTGCAAAGCAAAGTCACGTTACCAATTTTTAATGATTTCCTCAACACTTGGTCCGCATGGCCCACGAAGAATTCACGTGCCAATCGGAAGGGATTTCACAAGACTAGTATGAGCCTTATTCGGAAGGTAACTAGCTTTATGTACATGGACATAAGCGTGAGATCGATACGTACGCCAAACCACTCATCATGGCTAGCTTCAAAAACATGCATGGGCAGAAGTTTGAGATCAATACAGAAAACAAGACTAGCAAAGCCAGTCACCAGAGCTTGAGATACATGGACAGAAGCTTAAGACTAATACGGCAAAAACAGGACTACACAATGCACTAACCATAACTTGAGATCGATATGGCAGCAGGGCCAAGCGAGCAAGAAGACATAGACAAGCTAGAGCAATGTCCGAGCATATGAGAAAGAGCACAGTTCTACCCAAACATGAAGCAAAGCACCAAGCCCTGGCGTTTGCTTGCATTGGGCGCCTGGGGTTTCACTGTTCACCACGTACTGTTCATCACCAAGTCCGTCGGAGTACGCATCCTCCGGTGGCAGCCCACTGACTTCAGGTAGCTCACGCGCAAGGACTTCAGTTGTGTGCAATTAAAAGATGGTTGGGCACGCGTCGATTTCACATTGGGTGCTTTCGAAGAGATTCTAGATTGGCTGGAAATGCGTGGTGATCCGGCCTCACGCCCGCAAAACTGCACACAACGTCACGTTACCAGTTTTTAATGCTTTCTTCAAATAGGCCCACGAATAATTTATGGCTTGGGAGTCACCATACTGTATATGCCAGTCGGAAGCCTAGCAACATGAATAGTACAATAGGTTTGTCTGCACATGAGAAGATGTATGGGCCTCGGCTTGATTCGAGATTTACAGGAAATGTTCGATTGGTCATCCATAGTCGATGCCTGAAGGCGTACAAAATAATTCTCTTTTGAAAGAGTAAATCTGGCAAAACTCTCACTAAAAAGCTTGGTTTGGTTCCAAAGAGTATGGAGCAAACTGTGACGTCAATGCGCCAGAGAATATCCACATATTTTCCCTTTTATCTTTTGATAATTTGTTTAGACATTTACGAATTTTTATAATAATCTTTATGCATCTAAAAGCATACTTCACTGTTTAACGAGCTGTAAAGACAAATCCTCTGCACACTGACCACGTCAGTGCAGTGATGCTTGTGATTGAATGATGCAGGTTGCATTGTCGTATGGGCATATGAATCTAGAGTTTCCATATCTGGAATCAGTGGTGGCTTATGAGTGCTGACAATGGAAATCGGTGGTCTCTGATCTTTTCCTAACAATGATGCAGGCAGTTAAGGTAAACCAGCCTATGGCAGGCAAACTGCCTAATGCAATCACCTCTAAAATCATACATTATTAGAGTCTCACATCAACCCATGGCAAAAAAATTCTAATAAATAGGACTAGGACTACATTAGGCTAATTTGTGACCCTAATCAATGCCTTGAGAGATGGTCATGGAGTTATTAGTAATTGTTATAGGACACTTACACCTTTCTAGTACAAACTTGTCATAAAAAGTTATTTTTTTATTCTTTCAAGTCATATTCATGTTAGAAAATCTTGTGCCTACTTTAGGTGGCAAGAAGACCATCATGGAAACACTTTTTTGTTGATTTGAAGAGTCTACAGACTCTTTTGGGCCAACTGGACAGCATATTTAAAAAATTCATAAAAAATTCATAGTTTGTCCAAAAAATAAAATTCCAATTGGCACCTTCATTTCTCACATTTGTCTTTGTATGAAAAAAAATCTGAATTTTTTTGCTAATGGCAATAGGACAAACCACTTATTTTGCCTATCATAGGCAGGTTTACTATACTACAAAGTTCAGAGTTCCCTTGGTGATGATGAAGAATTGTGGTCATGTGCCACAAATTTTTTGGTCCAATTTCAGGCTTAAAGAAAAATTTACCATTTTTGATGATATTTTGTTATAGATTTCCAGAAATTAAATTGTGTGATTTGTGTCTCATTGAAGAACAAAAATTGAATGTTCAATTCGCCATAATTGGTACAATCATTTCAAAAATACCTTACTTGTGCATAGTGCCTTCAAACTGGCACAAATTGGGTTGTAAGTTTTGAAGATATACAACGAATGTAAAATTACAGACCTCTCCTGCTCCAGCAACCCAGTTGCAACAAAATTTGACTAGAAACGTAACTGGCTACAAGAGCATTGCCAAATCCAAGTTCATTCTCATTTTTTCTTTCAAAATCCATGAGACCTTTTACTCATAACAATAGCTAGTCAGTGCGGCTGGCCCTCCAACAACATGCACAGAAAATCAAGCACCCTCCTCTCAATTGAAATTGAAGTTTGTCAATTATTCAAACAAACAAAAACGACATAAAAACGACATGAAAACTCTAAAATAATAGGGCTAGGATCTAACATATTACATTAGAGAGGTTATTACATTCATATGTTGGCCAAGCATAAGGTTCATTTTTACCATTGTTGTAAGTTTTTTGAGCTCAGTGGCTCATGTCTTATACAATAACTTTATTAAGATATTTTGGTAGTCTCAACAATGACATGGAATTTTAAAATGATTTGTAAAGATGACAAACAATGAGGGGGCATCACATAGCAAGGAAGGATCAACAACAATTAATATTGTGAGCAAATTAATCTTTATTGTATGCAAGGGGAGAGCCTTTGTCCACACAATCAAACGTCTAATCCAACACATTACATGTTCCATTTCAATTCTACTTTCAAATTTTGTTTTTCGAACAAGGAGTCTTATTTCTTCTCTAAGTCATATTATTTCTGGAGATGGTTTAATATTATTGTGGTTTTGTTAAGAAAAAGTGAAGAAAATGAAAATCTAATGTGAAATTAGTTCATAAAATTTGAAGCGTTTACTGTAGGTGTAATAAGAATAATCATCAATATCTTGATGAGGGTCCACCAATACTAAATGCAAATAAAATCTAGAATCTCTATTTAGACTAATTTTGGACTACTTTTCAATTTTACATAAGGCATTAATTCCAAAATAATGGTTGCAATTCCTAACATATTTTTGCCATTTTTAACCTTGTTATTCATGTCAATTTTACCCTTTACAATGCATGTTTGCATGAACCTCTTTTGAAATTCGAGCTAAACCAATGAAATGAAGTTTACCAACTTTAGTTCATAGTTTAATTTGAAATTTTGAAAATCTCTAAAATTGAATATTTTATTTCAATATCAAAATTTAAGCCTATTACTATGGATGGATAATAATTTAAATATACTAAAATTATAGAATCTAGTTTAAACTATGGTATTCTATACTACACTCTAAATTTACAATGAATCTTTTAAACGTTTTAGATTTTAGAAGTATGATTTGTATTCAATATAAATTTTCTACTTTTCATTTTATGCCTGTAAACCACCATATTGGTTCACCTTTAAGATAATTGAAAATATAAAAACTATGTGTGAGATTTTAAATACAAAAGTGTCAGTACATTAGAATAAACTATAACCATTAGTTAGAAGGCTTTTAGTGCATAGGAAAAAACTAGATCAAAATAGCAACCCAAGAATATTTAAAAGATAAACAAAGATTAGAAGTTGAAAATGGATCTACATATAAATTGAAAATCAACAAAAAAGAAGAAATATGAAAAGCACAAAAGAAGCTATCAAACTTAAAACTACTATAAGAACACTAACATAGTGTAGAAACACTATTTTAGGCAATAAGTAGTAATTTAATGGATTTTTCAGTAAATTAGTGATGAATGAAGTGATTAAGAATGTTAGTTAGTTAAGAAGTTGGGGATATAGTCAAAATTAGGGTTAGAAGCTCTCTCTCTCTTGTTTTTTTGAGTGTTCATGTGTGTGTGGGAGAGTGGGTGGAAGAAGTGTGGAAAATGGTTCAAACATTAGAGCAATGATGCCGAGGGGTTAGATTTAGGATCATAGGCATTTTGTTGAGTAGGTTCACTTGTTATATGAGCAAAATGGGTGAAAAATAAAGAGTGTTGGAGGCCATCTTGAAGGCTGATTTTTGGATTATGGGCGAATTCTAGGGTTTTGGTGTGGATTGGAAAGGATTTTGGGTTGAGAAGGAGACCCTAGCCTTTGGATAAGGATATTGGGGGCATGACAACAAATTTGGGTTTGAAATTTGGTGGGAAGATGTGGGGCAAAGTCAGGCTCCCAAAGAACTTAATCTTGAGTCATTTGGAAGAAAATTGAAGCAATGGTGGCCGTTTCCATGGAAAGAGGTCTGCTGCTGCTCAAATATGAAGCGACAACTTTGAGGGAGGATGCTGGATGCATCACAATTCATGTGAGTGTGAATTTTGGTGAGCGGATGCGGGACCAAGTTAGGTTTCCAACGAGCTTGGTCTTGAACCATTTAGAAGAAAATTGAGGCAGTGGTGATCATTCAAGTCCAAGGATGTTGGCGGCCGTTGCAACTTGGAGCAACTCAAGTAGTTCATGTTTGGAGGTTGATTGTGGAGCGACCCCAATGAACTTGGATCTGAATTTTGGGAAGGAGGTCAAGTTTGAAGTCAGCTCTCCAAAGAAACAGAGATCAAAAGATTTGGAGCTTGGATGAGGCATTGGTAGCCATTCTAGTGAAGCATGGTCTGCTACCATGGTAGCGGCGTTGGAGAGAGACAACTTTGAAGGAGCATATTGGAAACTCTACAACGAATTTAGAGCTGAATTTTGGAGAGAACGTGCAAGATCAAGTCAACTTTCCAATGAGTCTAGCATTAAGGTGTTTGAACAAGAATCGAGTCAACAATGGCCATTTTAGTGGCCAATGGTATGCCATGAACTTGGAGGTTATGTTCTCTTGATGTTCTTGCTTGTTGCACTTGCAATTTTGATTGCAACTTTTATAAACTTGTTGGTTTCCTATGAAATTATGTGAGAGATGGGACTTATAGAATATAGTAGGATAGATGTAGAGGTACTAAAACTTGAGGTCTAAAAAACTCATACAATGGGAAATAAGAAGTTGAATGGTTAGGGTGATGATGTGTGCTGTAGTTTTTCATTTAGGGCTCAATTCTAGCCTTTAAAGTCTTCAATTGCACTTATGAGCTAGATTTTTGCCTAAGAACTTGCCTTACTCTATGAAAGTGTTTGAGAAAAGAGTTAAGGAATATTAGAAAGCACTTAGGGTGGTAGAAGAGGTGTTGTCACAAAATTATAGGCCTAGATTTCACTCATTTTAAGCCCTAATTGGAGTCTTCTTAGTGTAAATTTGGTCTAGGAGGATACTAGGACTTCCATCAAGCCACCTAACTTTCAAGCATTGTCTAGTTCTTATCTCCACTTGGGATTCACCAACATTCTAGACATTAGAAGGCAAAATTCATATGCATAGGAGAATTGATGTGTCAAAGTAGAGGGAGCAAGATAACCATTGTTCAATATAGACATGAAAATTGCCAACATTGATCTGCAAATCATAGTTGCAATTGTGATTGCCTTTTGGCTACTACTACAAGTATCCACTTATTACCATCAAGTCCTCACAAATGGACAATTTTTAGGGTTTTTTTCAGTATTTTACTATTTTCTAATAAATTAAACATCAAAGTGTCTATTTTCTTCAAAAAAATTGTCATTGTATTTCATCTATCCCTAAAGTTTTTTTACTATATTTTCACCAAAAACGCTCCAAGATTGCTATTTCTAATACTAGTACTAAATTTTAGAAAAAATACGCTATTGGATCTTATAGTACTCTAGTTTGAGAAGATGTGTAAAAAATTTCAGAAATTTCCATAGTGAAAATTTGCAATATATTATTGTTTGAAGTGACATAAATCTTTTTTCGGGCCCTGAGAAAAAATTGGGCAATTGCACTTCACAAGGCCACATTTGTATGAAACAACATTCAAAATGGAAGTGTTTCTTTGGATTCATTCCAGGGTTGCTATTTTGTGAGCTTGTGAGCGTGAGTTTGTGAACTTGTGAGCCTGTGAGCATATAATTTTTTAGAGATTCCATCTAAAATTTTTGGTCAAAATTTATTATTTTTGGTAAATTTTAGTAACTATTACCATGAACCTATTACCGTGAACTTATTACCGTGAGCCTATTACCGTGGTCCCTTGAACAACCTTGATGTACTACTTATTAGACTTTGTTAGATTTTAAGAAGAAGAAAAATCGGTTATTAATTAAGATTTGTTTGAAATCAATTGAAGTTGTTCCACTAAGATTATAATCACTTCCCTCTTGCTACTTGGATTCCCGAAGGGAGCCCCCTTGCATTAGGTAGGAAAAAAATAATAATAATAATATATTTTATTTTATTTTCTCGTCGCTAGGGGGGCTCCCCTCAGCGCCAAAGGGACTCAAGCAGCAAGGGGGGAGTGATTAACCAAATGACCATTTGATCAATAAATAGAAGAGTTGGACCCTTGAAGATTCTATAAAAGGACAATGATCAACTAATCAACAATTTGGTGTAATCGAGCTCATTCCTTACAAAAATAATCCTTATCAACCAAATATTTTCTTCCAAAATCTTAACAAGTTCAATTACCAACACATCAAAGTAGAAGTGTAGGTACCTTCCATTGGCCTTGAGAGGACCCACACTACTACAAGATAGTAGTTCTTATCAATGATTTTTTTTCTAAAATCTAAACAAGTTTAATAATAATGCATCAAAAGAATTTTTTTGGTATTTTCTTATTAGCCCCAAGAAAATCTACATTGCTATAGGATAGTGATCAACCAATATTTTATACAAACTTATTTTCATCTCCATTCATCTTTCACATCAATTAAGTTCATCATTTTCAAAATGTATACTTCTAATATTTTAGACAACATTGAAAATTATAATTTTCATGTGGATTCTATATAACCACAATAATAGGTCCACGGTAATAGGTCCGTAGTAATAGGTACTAAAATTTACTAGTAATAGTAAATTTTGGCCAAATTTTTAGATGAAATCTATTATTAAAAATATTTTAAAATTTTCTTGTGGTTCTTCAAATTTCTAAACTCAACACTCACAAAATCCCTGCTCAACGCTCATAGGCTCATGCTCACAGGCTCACAAAATAGCATACAAGAAAAAAAATAGTAAGTTGAAAGAAGTAGAGAATGATTCAAAATACTAAACATTAGAAAAAATTTGGGGCCATTAGAAGGCCTTGAGTTCCCGCAGCAGGGAACAAGTCCGGCAACGTTGGAACTACTGCCAACAGCGCAGTCCGACGTGGTCGAGAGGCTGCCAGCCAGATTTCCTAACAAAGAAAAATAAAATTTAACGTTTTTTCATATATTAGGAATTTAATTTTTTTTTTTTTTTTCATATATTTGGAAAAAAAAAAATTCTGACAGCCTGTTCGCCTGCCGCGGGAATAGGTCCGGAACGGTCTTCTAATGCCCTCAAACTTCTTCTAATGTTGTTTACAATTTAATTATAGAATTGAAAAATGACAATCCTAATGGTTGTAATGTTGTAATAAACAATCTACACCTAATGTTTTTACTTTTTTTCAAAAATATTGAAAATCGAATTAAATAAAGGACTTCAAAGTTTATTTTAGAATAGAGATTCTATAACTACCTGTAAACTAGAACTCCTTGTAACTTTCATTTCATTAATCAAAATGGAATGATTAAAAGATTTCCATATATAAATAAATCTACATAACCAATTTCAAAATTTATTTCTTAAAAAGTGATTTTTAAAGAAGCTTTTTTTGTTGCTTGGGCTATCTGCCAAGCAATGAAAACTCCATTCATAGTGTTATACTAAATACTTATATTTTTTAGTTTTTAAATATTATTTTTCAAAAGGTCATAGTATAGTGAGTACTAGCCTAAATGGTTCCCTAAACTAGTCATTCTTGCAATCACCCTATAGTAATATCTAATATACATTGATCCAAATCTCTAAGAATGGAATTTTTGCATCTATATACACCAAGTTTGAGTTTCAATGCTTAACCCCTAAAGGACCATCATGTTTACAAGCTCGAATGGCTTGGAATTGACCTCTCTCAATAAAATGATTAGTGGTCATAGTGGATGAAATTTTTGGAAGTTTTTCAATATTTTAATTGTAAGATCATTTTTATCACTCATTCTTGTATGCCCCTTCCAGTTTTCGTAATCTTCAAGGGCAAACTTCATAAGATAATAACACTCAAAGTAGGGTCAAAACTTGTTTTGGGTCTTGCCCGAAATGTCAACATGTTCTTTAGTCATCCAAAATAATATCTTCTACCTTCTGAATCTCTTGAGCAGTTTGAATTTCTTGTAGAGTGTGAAGTTGGCTATAAACTTGAAATTTTATATGACAATCCAATACTCAAAATATAGTTGGAAAAATTAAAAAGTGGAACTGCTTCATTGAAACTACCATTACACTGGAGCAAGGGTTGGGTGGCAGGGAGGGGGGGATTGAGCTGGGATTTTTATGTACCTCCCATATCTTATTCAAAAATCAGTGAATTTTGATTTTTTTTGGAGGGAGTGCTAGCCTCTCAATACGCACACATATACCCTATTTCACAATTTTATCTCAAGTATTGACAAGGGAAATGCCAGCCCTAATTTGCGAAAAGCCCAAAGTGGGCTCCTTGGTCCTTGAGGGGGATAATCAATGCTAACAAGTAATCACACATTGTTTTTGACAAACACAACAATTCAAACCATTGTTTAAAGCATTAAATGAAATTCGAGGGGTTGGAGGGCCGTTACAAACCTATTCCCGGCTCTGTTCCCCAAGCCCCCAGGGCTTATCGAACGCCAATGTCAAAATTTATAAAAAATTAAAAATTAAAAATTAAAATCTTAAAATTATTATTATTATTATTTTTGAAACTGAGGTGGAAATCGCCATGCCACGTCAACGCAGCTCCTAAACTAAAGTTTCAACCAATTTTGGCCTGGTTCCTAAACTGAGAAATTGGAGCCTTCAAAAGGAGGAGAAAATCATCTAATGATGTAGAATTTTTACAATACGGATTGTCTAACAAACTATCATTTCAAGGATCCACTTTAAATTAGTTCTAAAGAATTGCTTGATGATTTTAATCTCTCTAGAGCAACAAAATGCTCTCAAATTCTGTAATGGAATTTTTGCAAATTCTCACATAAATACTAAACTTTAACATCATGTTGTTTCCAATGTCTTTGATAAATGTTATTTGTGAGGATTACTAGTTGAAGACTTTGCTTCAATTGGGCTCACCCAACATGCTGTTGAAGTCTTGTGTCCTTGTGAGAGAGGTGCTATTATGTGAGCCTAAGATCATGAGTATATGAACCTAGAAGAGACTATACACCTATGTTATAGGTGTTTATGTGATAAGCACCTTCAATGATTGTAGGATATCTACTTATACATATACTTAAGGCTCACATGCTTGCATTTTCATACTCACATGCTAATGTCATTGGTCCCTGTGAGATGGTTGTCATCAAGAGTTCTACTCTAAAGGGTTTATATAGTAAAATGTGTTTGTATCATATGCCATTATACTGCCTATATACTCAAAATTCTTTAATACATTTGACAAAAGCCTAATTGTCTACCAAGGCAGTGCAATTAAAGAAAGTTGTGTGTGTTGTTAGATCTACATTGCACAATGTTCCATAAATTGTTTAACCCCTAAAGAACCAACATGTGTTTTCTGGCAATATAGAAATTTTAGGCAAGTACCTATGATTGGAGATTTGCATGTTTTAGGTTGAAATTTGAATAGAAGTAGAGTGGGGATAAGGAATATCTTTCATATCCACTAAGTTTTATGACATTTGGAAATATGAGTCAAATGGTCACTCTTTTTTGTAAATGGTCAGTCTGGGCAGATTAGGAGAAATCACTTTTTTCAAAAAAAAATTGAAATTGGGTTTCTAGAGTTATATATATGTGGAAAGCTTATAATCATTCCATTTTGATCAATAAGTCAAAAGTTATGAGGAATTGTAGTTTGCAGGCAGTTATGGAATCTATCTACTCTAAAATAAACTTTGAAGTCCTTTATCTTACTCAATTTTCAATATTATTTTAAAATAATAGAATCATAGGATGTAGATTGATTATTATAACATTTCAACTATTGGAATTAGCATTTTTCAATTTCAAAACAAAAATTTTAACAATTTTGAATTTTGAATCATTCTCTATTTCTTTCTACTTACTGTTTTTTTCCTATATGTTGTATGATTCTAATTTCTAAATGATGCAAAATTTTTGAAGCATATAGCCAACTTATGTAGGAAAAAGAATCCAATGAAGAACCACCATTTTGGACATTATTTCATAGAAAAGTGAACTTGTGAAGTTCAGCTACCCTGTATTTTGCAGTGCCAAAAAAATGATTTTAGTACATTGGAATGCTTATATCTTGCAATTCATGTGGTGGAAATATTAGGGGAGATTTCAGGTACTTGGAAGACTATTTCAGGGTTGTTCCCATTATTGGGAACTAGCCTTGTATAGTCAAAATATAATAATTAAATAATTAAAAAAAATATATTAAAATTTTAATATATTTTTATTTTTATTTTTATAAAAATATATTAAATTATATATTTGACATGGCCGTCTCCGCCACGTCAGATTAGTGTTCCCACAACGTTCTTAGAGTTCCCACAATCCGATAACTCATAGTCTTTTAAAACGCAGAAATCTCTTCTAGTGCTTCTGAAATTTTTTCCACATCTTTTCTAACCAATGTACTACAAGATCCTATGGTCAATTGTGTCCGAAAAAAATTTCTATCTAAAAGTTGGTATTTGTACTAGAAATGGCAGTTTTGGAGCATTTTTGGTGAAAACATAGTCAAGGAATTTAAGGGGTTAAACAAATCACAATCTAAATTGATGCATTTTAGACTTGCAAGTGGAGAGAATGTAAGTAAACTTTAGCATTATTAAACTCTGCAAGCTCTTGAAGGCAATTAAGATAGATGTAGAGACATTACTTGAGACAATGAGGTTGTTTGCAATCTTCTACACACATCATGATATACAACTTAGGGTAACTAATCGTAAGTCATGTAGTGGACATTAAAACTATTCAGTACCTGATCTCACTTCTTATTGTAATCGTTCCTACATTGGCCCTAGTAACCAAATACTTATCTATTCAAACACTTGGCTTGGTTGGACTTCACTTAACAAGTTAGTTGCAAGAATATATGACTTGGCTAAAATGTCTCTAGACTCTGATGTTTGGATGGAAATAAGATTGTCTATTCTTCCTTCAATAGAGTTCTACAACCTCCTTCTTTGAATGATTGTGTAAAAAATTCATATATAAAGATTAAAAAAATAGTTTCAACAGATTTGGCTCTTATACCCAAAGATCTCTCTACAACTCTACATATTTCAAAAAAATCATAGTCTTGAATATATTAAAGTGACACAAATTGTATCATCTACACCCAAACTCTAAACCAATCCAAGAACTCACATGACTTACATACAAAATACAAATTAATACACCTACTTGTAATTTGGTTGCAAAACCTAATGCAACAAATTTATGCCAAAAATGTTTACTTTTTAAAATTTTCTAAGTTTATTAGTGCAATGTCAATTTTGTATTTTGCAATATTAGCACTTTGTAGTTATTGTTTCCAGACAGAGTTTTTTTATTGGTTTTCAAGAAAAACTTTTACAAAATTTCATCATCGTTCTAATGACACCAAATTTGAGTCATTTAAATGTTGAATACAATTAGTAATGAAGGAAACATTTTGATCATGTTGTGTTTTGCAATTTTGTATTTTTTTGCAATCAATGGGCAATTGCCCTTTGTTTAAGAGGGATAAGGGTGGGGGGTATTGGGTTTTGGCATACGGAATTAGGATTGTATTAAAAGCAAAGCCTTTTTTAACAAGAAAAAATGTACAGGTATTGAAGCAACAAATTGTGACTTATGCTTGATGAAAGGAAAACTTGTATACAAAATCTATAAAGCATTTCGTTAGATGAGGCACAATGAATGCTATGACTTTGTATGTTTCTAATTTGTGGGCACTATGGGAAAGGTTCATTGGTATTTTTTTTTTGAGGAGGATTGGTGTTTCACTCAAAAATCTACATTTGTGATGTAAATCCAACACGCCAATGGTAAAAGAGCATTCCATCGAACCCTAGAAAGCTTCACTTCACCATTGCAATAGGTTTAGGGTTTTGCTCATTAGCAATCATTGTACATTTGGTGCTATGAATAAGTCATAAATGTGTGTGCTATTAGGGCTTCTTACTTGTCTTTGTTTTCTTATTTCTAGTATAGTACAACAATAATCATTGTAGTCATATACCAATAGGAAATTTGATGCTCTTTTGGGTCACCTCTCACATGTAGCTATAAATTTATTGTGCCTAATTTCTCAAAATTGACATTGAATCTAATATACTCATAGTTTTCTAAAACAATTAAGATTATATCAAACCAAACTTGTTGTGGAGGTGCAAAAAATTTCTATAAAAACAAATATTGAACCTCAAACATAATAGGAATAGTTTTTTGAAACATTTTCTAATCCTACAACAACTCAACTAAATTTCTGCAACAAACATTTTTTTTGGTGAATCCCTAATACTTGTATACAACGTGGCAAATCTGCTTTGTCTATTTAGAACGTGTCCACAATGTTGATTGGGACACCATATAGACCATATACGGTGGAAGGAGCTATGATTCTTGATAGACCTTTTGAATTAAAGAGACTTTAAAGAATTAAAGGAATTTGCGTGAATTGATTTGAAGACAAAATTAGTCACAATCTAACTAGTGAAACAATGGTAGCAACAAGACCATCTAATCTTAAAAGACTTTGCCCTCAAAGTTCCAAATTGTGAATTTATTTAGCTTTTCTAACTTTGTTAATTTACTAAGATTTAATTGCAGTAATAGAAACAGTTTGAAAATTTGGTAAATTTTTTGTATAATGCTCTATATAAACTTTACTTTCAAATAAAACTTTTTCCTTTACATTTTCAAACCAAGGTTTAAAGACACATTTGAATAAAAGTATAAAAAAGATCTTACAATCAATTTTTAGATTGAATAAATCTACATGCAATTATTTTACAACAAATGAAAATTGAGAGTCTTTGGAATTTCTTAGAATTTACAAAATGAAAATGAACAAATTGAGGTATATTCTTTTGCAAAAATGTATAATATAAAATCTAAAACATTTCTTGAATCTTGTAAATCATATCCCAATTTGTCAATATAATTATTTTCTTACAATTCAAGTGGATAATGTAACAAAAATCATATACAATGTATGCAATTCCATCCTTAGATTTGGTCAAAATACAATAGAAATGAATCATATTTCATTGTAATTATATAATCATATCAATGTACAAAAATATAATGTACAAATTTTGTGCTCTTATTTATTAGTTCTTGAATTTTCATATTCATTTGATTAGAACTAGTAAAATGCACTCTAACATATATCTTAGACATGGAATGGATCTAATCAAAACAAACTACATAAAATATTATATGAAAAAGATGCTTATATTCTTTACAGAATTATATAGAAAAAAAATGAAATTCATATAAAACAAGTATACTAGTAACAAACTTTGATATTATAACACTAATTGATTCGAAAAAGTTGTGTAAGATCTTTATTCTAAATGAAGATTTCTATCAATAGCACAAATATCAATACTATTCAAAGAGGGGAATACATGTAAGTATAATTGGTAAAAAATTTCATCAAGAAAAAACTTATAATGATTTCAATTCAACTAATGCAATTAACACTAAATTCATTACTAGTATAAACTTCTATACTAAAAGTAAAATAATATCTCCACATTTCAAAATGAAATACTTAGATTGCAATAATTAGAATAAGTTTGAAGAAAGTACTAGAGTTCATACACCTTGATCATCATTATAATCTAGCACAGAAAAGCCCTAAACCTTTTAATATTTACAAATTTGGCAAGTTCATAATAATAAGTTTTGAAAAATGTCATAGCAAATCAAGAAATTACATATAATTTAGCAACTCTTTCAGAAGAGTGTTTTGAAAGTACTCAAATTGCATTTCTATTTGGTGTCATGAACTATATACTATATAGATTGAACTTCACTATGTCTAATGAATATCAAGGTACTAGTCATCACTACCAAAGAAGAAATTGAACAACTACGGAAGTTCGTCAAGTGGAAGAAGACTATTCACATATGATACGAAAGAGCAACTAGACCAACTATTCATGTGAATCGAACCACAATGCATGAAATGTCATCTTTGCTCTTGCGGTTCACAGCTTCTTGTGCGAGTTGCTTAGCAGCAGCAGTTGGGTCTTTGATCTTCTTCACTAAGTCCACCGCCTCTTGGTTTTTCATTACCTACACCAAAAAGTTTAAGTGAAAAAAATTGAAAAAGTAGAAAGAAATTTGATGCAATCATTGTTAATAGGAAGCAATTCTATTTTTACTTTTTTGTTGAAGGGGGCAATTCCATAAGGGAGTGGCAATGGCTACTTGCTTCTATGCTAAACTAAAAAATTGAGTATACATGAAATAGAAAGATTTTAAGTAAATACTTTGGAAGGGTTGGAATATGCAATATGGACTTGAAGTCTACAATTGCATATTTTTGCAATATGCAACTACAAAAGTACTCTTGATACAATACAAGTCTCCTTGCAAAGAATGTGTACACAATTCAAGTAAAACATAAATTTGTTAATCTTTACTAATGTTGGAATACAACAACAAATTATCAAAAAGATAATCTATGTACCCTCATTCTAAACCATAACTCCTTAGAAGCATGTACAAATCTTGAATTTTTTTACATCAATTCCAACATCCCTAGCCAAATGGGGAAATAAGCAAAAAGCATTGACTTGAATGAACACATGGAAATATTATAAAGTGATAGATGTCATTCACTGATGGATAAAAATTATTGACTACTTGTACCTATTTCAATGCAAATTTATTGAAAACTATTTCAATTTATTAATTGTATAAAATAATTTAAAGATTTACATGAAAAATCATAATTTTCAAAATTTAGAATGCTAACCTTCCAAAGGCCATCACTGGCTAGAATAAGGAACTCAGTGTCTCCATCAACTTCCACCTCTTTGATATCAGGTGTAACACTCAAATGAGCCTTCAAACTCTTGTCACCAAAAGCCCGAGCAACTGCAAGTTGTCCATCAACTCTAGGAACATCTCCTGCCCAATTTCAAAGTCAAGTACATGAGCCAAGCGATACTAATTAAACCAATCACCACAATAGCTAGAAAAATGTTGGATGGTACATGGTGTAAAATAAGTACTAAAGATAACCATAAAATAAGCTCAAACTCTTCAAAAGAAACACATAACTCTAACTCTACATCCCTCTAAACATTTTGGCCTATAATAAAGATTTCAAGAGGGAAGAAAAGAACATGGATTCCCAACGTACCTGGCATGTTTGAAACAAAACCACCTTTCTTCATTATATCTTCTTTTTCATTTCCAGGTTCATGATCAATAGACAATTGTCTCGCTTCTCCCCCCTTGGATATGACAGCCCTGGAGTCCCCAACATTGGCAACATACAACATCTTGGAATTGATGAGAATTGCTGTCACAGCTGTTGAACCTCCAGGACCAAGATTCGGTGCCTTTTCAAGGATGAGTCCATCCGTGTGCAAATAAGCTTCTTTAATGGCTAGTTTTGGATCTTTCCAAAAACCATCCTGTCATAACATTCACAATGAATATCAATTAGATTTATGTTCTATGAATGACAAAATACAGTAAGGGAAATATACATCACTAAACACTAAACTTTCCTCAATTTATAATGTGCACTCCTAAATTTCAATTTCAATTCCCATGGACAACCCTAGAGTCTTGATTCATTCCTTTGCATTTTAAAAAGTAAACATTATGTCACTAGTTCAAACCGCATAGGCCCTATATGGCATTATCTTTAGAATATTATAATCTTAAAGCCAACACCTCATGAAAGTGGAGTCACTTTTGAAGCTCAAATGAACTACAAGGTTAGCATAAACAACCTATAAACACTTAATGCTATCAAGTCATAAAATTGAAACTTGTGACAACACACACATCTATTACGCAATTGCAAGATGAAGAATTGATGACTTATAAGTCAAATATCAATCTTATGATTGACAACAAATAATAAATTCTACACCAATGAGCCATAAAATTAAAGCACTTAATTGTAGTGCAAAGACCATGCCTCAACCTTAGTGTACAAGAATGTTTAACTACAATTAATTAAGGACTATACATACGTATACTACAACTAAAGATTTTCAAATTGAGATTTCTACATCCTTCTAAGTCCAACCTAGAAAGAAAAAGAGACTTCAAGTTGTTTTTTAAGACTTACTGCGTTGAGTATATTGTTGAAGAGGTTTTGTTGCAAGTAGTCGGCCACATTATGTCCCAGATGGCCATCATAAATTGCAAAAAGCCCAAGTTCTTTGTCATTCACCTTCTTTACTTCCGCAACAAAGTAATCTTCCATAGCATGCCTTGACTTGCCTTTGATCAAATGATGACCAAAAGCAATCGGTTGTTCGCTTGAAGCCATCTATATAACAAAGCAATTTGAAATTCAAGCTATAAGCTATTTGTAAAAGTAACAAGTATCATAACCATTAAATGCCATATAATACCAAAACATCTTGAAGAGCAACAAATTATTCAATGAATCCTATAGAATATAGTGAATATAAAAAGTAGCAATACAAGATTAAAAAATGATAAGAAATGACTATATGGAAGAAAATTGGGAAGGGAGGGTTAGAGACCAAGTCTATTGCCTTTGAACAAAAACAATGAACAACAAAAACAATAGCTTCAAGAAGCTAGAATAAAAGGTCATCCAACATTCTAATTTAACATTTAGGGTTGAATCAATAGTGATGAGATATTTTATGTGAAGCAACAAGGTGCACAAAATATGAATAAACAAACAACAAATATTGGTAGGTGACTTAACAAAAGAGAAAAATATGACAAGATAACTAAACAACCTCCTTCCAAATTGTAAAGTAGAATCGATTTGGTTCACAAGTTTGGTTGATTAAGTTTTGATTAATTAACCACAAAATCAATTGAACTCATGTGAGAACAATGGAAACAGGTAAAAGTTTGTATGTATGCTACCAATCTTGGTCGTCTTTCTAAAGAACGTAAGAAGTCATGATAATTTTAGTAACATGAGGACTATTAACTAAACCAAGATTATTATTGAAGTTCGGCCATCGGTGCACACCTGAGGCATAAAGAAGCTTAGCCATACTTTGGCTAGCTGCACATAACAGCGTAAAAGCATTATGTCAGCGATTGGAAAGTACCAACCTCTATAAGGTTACATTATCTCGGTAGCTTTATTTATAATTCTTATCCCCAAACATTAAGATGTATAATTGAGATGTTTATTGTATTCATATTACAAAGACAAACCCAGATACAAGATGTTGCAAATTTTGAAGAACAATACACATATTTACTATTTCCATTTTGACAATCATCAATTGTTGACTCTAGAACCAACCATGAACAATAAATGGAATATGCAATAGTCTTAGGACATCCATCCCTAAGAGAATATTGGAGATACACCAATCAACAATAGTGCCCAATTAATTAATTACAAAAGTCAAAGAAAGGCAAGGCAAGGCATCAACATGATAAGTGTTCAAAAGGTTCACTCACAGCACCAAGACAGCCTCTAATCGGCGTAGGAAGGTGGGCTCTGAGAGGCATTGTAGTTGTCAATAGTAAACTTTGGATATTGATTCAAAGTTGTGCTAGAAACTAGCAAAATCAATTGTTGGCAAGCGTAGAAGCCCTTGAAAACAACCTTCTCCTTCCTAAAATGGCCAATTTCAATCCATAGTACATTGATTAGCCATTGCACAAGATGAAAGGGCATAAGGTAATTGCTAATCCAATTCAAACTACAACACAATGAGATTATGACATCTAAGTTTGCCAACGAAAAATTAGAATAATAAAAACACATTTTAAGGCATTGCAATCAAGCCAAACATGAATATGAATGTAGCATGCATCTCATTGCAAATAAAGCCAAAATTGAGGAAAACAAACAACCAAAACTAACTATTATAATCTTGCTAGCTTTCATCAAACTTTCTAACTGCTCTGTTCCACATGATCACTCCCCATGTACATCACATAGCGAAGCATCAACAACTCACTTTTAACCAAAACATCGCCTCATCAAACATCCCAAAAGAATGGCAAAACATAAGAAGACAAAGTTCACCTTGCCCATACTACAAGCGCCACACAAGTACTTACACAACACTCCTATATAGACAACCAACATGTATTCCTACACATTCCTCCAAAAATGAATTTCACTAAAAGTCTCTAAAAAGAGTATCCCCAACATGCACAACAAACATACAAACCCCAGGCAACAAATAGTGTACCATGAAAAGGCTACACACGTGCTAAGTTAACAAAAGATGAAAACAATCATCATCCCAACTTTCTATAAGGTTCCCAAAACCTAAGCTACAAGCTCTACTAAGTCTGGCTTGTTAGGGAACAAACTTTAGTGATACTTCCCAAAGCAAGGAACCCAAATTCTTGTTGCAAATCCCCAAAAGCAAGTATAGAGCTTGAAATACAATGAAATCAATACACCACCAAAAATGAAAGAACGAAACAAAATAACATGCAAAAATCAAATAAAAGAGAACATATGAAATGTGTTCAAAATCATCTTTGTGGCCACATAAAACAACGAATTAAAACATGAGATCAAATACATTCCAATACTTAATATTTCTTATAACATTGCTTTGCACTCAAAAATTTGCAAATTGCACTAAAGTCATGAATTAGTCCCCAAAGGTTGCAATATTTGTCAATTGGCTAGTATTGTTAAAGGTGTGAAACACAAACTACCTTTTCACATATAATGCTCTATAATTGCTTTGATCATGTACCCACTGGACAAGATGGCAAAGCAAAGTATCCAAGTAGTTATATGTGAACTTATGAAACTTAATAGCCCTATCAATGTATCCCTATGGGGATTCATAAAATAAAAATTAAACATAGTGTTGTTAATTTCAATAAATTGGCACAATTCAACACCAAAACTTGCAACCCACATCTAAAATCTAAGACACAAGTTTAAATTTCAAACTAAGCATCCAAGTCAAAGTAATGGCTACTACCAATTTAACAAAATTGAGGTATAATGCCAAGTTAGGCTACTCAATTGCAAGCCTATATGCCCATACTTTATAGCTGATGTAAGGGCTTAGATAGAAGAAGAGTTTAGATAGGGAAAGGGTTTAGGGTTTAGACAGAAGAAAACAATTTAGGTTTAGGCCGGGGAAAGGTTCTAGGGTTTAGGCAGAAGAAAACGATTTAGGTGAAGGGCTTAGACCAAACAAGGGTTTAGGGTTTAGACAGAAGAAAACGATTTAGGTGAAAGATTTATGGTAACCCCTGGCCTAACTATCCACTATCCAATGAAACAGTGGCTTCAATGCCTCAAACACTGGACTTGACATTATGGGAGAAAATACTAGCAGAACCGACCCAGGCAGGCTTCACCACAGGCTGAGGCACGGACAGAAGCTTGACATCAATGTGGCAAGCTTGGACTAGAAGGACACAGCACATGTTGAGACACATGGACAGAAGCTAGCTTGAGATTAATCACAGCCACAAGCGATGTGCTCACTATTACAGCCAGTCCTACAAAATTCTTTTCATTGGTGTGCCCTCGCGGAAAATTAGAAATTGCAATACGATGACCCACATTCTTAAAGTGACATGTTCTCTCTCACGAAGGTCTTTTCACATTCCATGAACCGTGACAAGGGGAAGTTGAGCTGACGCAGTCAGAAACATTCTCCCACATCCCACTCTTTTTTTTTAAAACGCATACCTAATAAGCCAAGTTCTCCAGAGCTTATTCATGAAATTAGAGAGTTTAAAAACAAAACCTAAAGAGCAGTTTCTCTGGACGTCCTACAGTCGTAATGTGCTGTCGGTGGAAGGTAATGCTAGCTCATTTAGAGATAAAAATTTCACATAAGACACGGTTTCTCGGTGACCCTCGAATACAAAAAGTGGGTTGCTTGGATTCCGCAAGTCCAAATAACGAATGCGATGATCGGACAAACAAACTGCTCGGTACGTTCAATGCTACTCACCATAGCTACACGAACAGAAGCTCGAGATGCTATGATCGGACTACCAATCTGCTCTATGACGTTGCCATAGCTACACGGACAATTACCCCTAGGTACACGGACAGTCACCACTCACCCTAGCTACACGGACAGAAGCTCGAGATAGATACTGCAAAACCAGACTAGAGAAACGATACGGCAAAACAAGACCTAGCGAAACCACTCACCATAGCTCGCTTTCACAAGCATGGACAGAAGCTGGAGATCAACACGCCGAAACAGGACTAGCAAAGCCACTCGCCATAGCTTACGATACATGAACAGAAGCGTGAGACGGAAACGGCAAAAAACGACTAGCCAAACTACTCACCATAGCCTAAAAAACATGGACAGAAGCTTGCGACTGCAGTAACAGCAAAACAGCAACTAACTAAAACCCAGTACTCACCGCAGCTTGAGAGAACGATACAGCAGCAGGGCGCAGCGCAGCAGAAGCCGGATACGAGAGCGCAACGTCCGTCCGAGCTTGTCAGAACCACCACCACCACAACAACAGCAGCAACAAGCGCACTTCCACGCCAACCCGAAGCCGAAGCCAAAGCCAAAGCCAAGCCAAACCAAGCAGCAAACCCTTACGCTTCCGCTGGGACTGGGGTTACTGGGGTTACTGGGGTTTCTGGGACTGGGGTTTTACTGTACACCGACTGTTCACCTACGACACGGCTTGCCAGCCCATCTATCTTGACTTCGTCTAGGGTCCTACACGCACAGTTCACGTACAATGACACACAGCCACGCGTACCTGGCCGACTGGGTGCCTTGGAATGGATTCCAGATTGACTGGAGATGCGTAGCTATCCTCGCGTAAACTGCTCCCTGCAAAGGCACGTTACCGTGCTTTTAAAGCATTTTCTACAAGGCGAGAGTGGTCCCCATGCCCCCCATGCTCCCCCGCCCACGAATTATTCAAGGCTTGCTGGAGGTTCACTATGCTGGTAGCCTGGTAGTAGTCGGAAGCCAGCCTAGGCTACGTGAACAGCGCCACACGTTTGTCTGCAATGCGAAGATGCGGGGGAGCTTCCAAATTTGGGGCCTTGGGGTGAGGGTCGAGATTGACCAGAAACTGAATGGTCAAGTGGACATCCGTAGTCGACGCCTGACGAAGCGCTGGAGGAAACGTACAACGCCTGACTGTTACCAGTCGGGTTTTTTAATCGTTGGCCTCACGGTATCAATGTGGACCCAGTGAGGACTGTACGGCCAGGGTGCATTGCCTGACGGACCCCACTTATTGCCCCGTGTGTTTTCACCCCCGGAGGAAACACTGAAATTTTCTATTCGACACGAAGGGGGGCCGCCGGGACCTACTCTAAGATAAAAAGGCAAAAAGAAGGGGAGGGGGAGGGAAAAAAGGAAAAAGGAGGGGGAGGGGAAAAAAGGAAAAAAAAAGATAAAAAAGAATCGAGCTTTTAAAAAGAATCGAGCTTTTACCATTGGAGAGTTTGATTCAATGAAGATTATACTAAAGTTGTATCATTGCTTTTGGATGTATGATGGATTTATGAGCAATTTTTAAGACTATAAATTGAATTAAATTATGAAAAATAGAGTATAAGAGTTTTTGATGTCATTCTTGGCATTGCCAAAAAGCTTTCAATGAGTAGAAATACACCAAAGTTGTTTTGCACTTTTGGTTTTTAAGTGTGAAAGTTAAGGGTTTCCAATTGAATTTTGTTTCTATAAATTTAATTTAATTACGGATAAATTATTCTAAAAATTAAAAATTAAAAGAATATATAGGTAAATCACGGAAAACACTTAGACAAGTGCACAATGCCACACAAGTTGTTTATAAGTTGAACTTTAAAAAATTAGATTGATCTTAAATTAAAAGAACAGAATAACAAAAAATTCTTTGTATTTAAGAAGAAGAAAAGTTTTACATTCAATTCATAAATCAGTTTAATATTCTCTAAATAATTAAATAAATCTTTAACACAATTTTAAAATAAAAAATAAAAAAATCTAAAACAATGTTCAATTTAACGGTAAATGTTCTTCTATTATTATTTAATTAGAATACTTTCAAATTAAAATAAAACATTAATAAAATTATTAAGCATTGAGGAAAAGCAAATCAATAATGATAAATTGATAATAAATTTTATATAGTGAATGAAATTATGTAAAATGAAGTGAAAATAAATGAAATCATACAGTGAAATGAAGGAAATATAAAATGATTGCAATAAAAGTTGTCATTTTATTTTTACAAAATAAAATATGTGTTCAAATAGGAACATACATAAATGAAAACTAATGCTCTGTGAAAGCATCAATATGACAACTAAATTCTCTAAATCATCATGGTTTTACATGTATGACAAATCTATATATTAATTCCTAAAGCCCTAAATTGCGTTTTTAAACAACATAGCAATTTGGGGTAGCTCACTACAAAAGGAGTTTTTATTTATTTTTCTTTGAAATTTTCACACAACATATGCACAAGGAGTAGCTTTAAGGCCCAACAATTCTCATAACTTTTGAGTACATGGTTAAAAAGTTATTGTGTAATATGTATTTCTTAGCGATTGGCGGGCAATTTAGGCAACAAAAAAAACTTCTTCAAAAATCATTGTTTTAAGAAATAAAAATTTGAAATTGGTTTTCTAGATTTATATGTACGTGAAAAGCTTTGAATCATTCCATTTTGATTATTGAGATGATAGTTACGAGGAGTTTTAGTTTGCAGGTAGTTTGTGTGTAGTTATAGAATTTATACTCTAAGATAAACTTTCAAGTCCTTTATTTAACTCAATTTTCAATGTTTTTTTAAGAAAATAAAAACACTAGGTATAGATTGTTTATTACAACCATTGGGATTGAAAATTTTCAATTCCATAACTAAATTGTTAACAATTTAGTATTTCGAATCATTCTCTACTTCTTTCTACTTACTATTTTTTTCCTATATGTTGTACAATTCCAAATGATCTGAAAATTTTCAAGCATGTAGACAACTTGCCTTGAAGAATGAATCCAAAGAAGAACCACCATTTTGGACATTTTTATATATAAATGTGACCTTCTGAAGTGCAGCTGCCCTGTTTTTTTGTAGGGCCAAGAAAAAGATTATTGTCACTTTAACGTTGATATCTTGCAATCTACACTGAAAATTTCTGAAATTTTTTCCACATCTCCTCAAACCAACATAGTACATGATCCTATGGTTACATGTGTCCAAAAATGTTTTTTTTCTCTAAATTTGGTAATTGTACTAGAAATGGCAGTTTTGGAGCAATTTTAGTGAAAACATAGTCAAAAACCTTTAAAGGGTTAAATGAGTGCAAATGAAGGAATCTTAATCAAACTTGTGTTCTCGTGCAAAGGAATCTGATGGTCGAAAGATGAGGTGCAAAGTGGAGATTGTGAAGTTTGAGTGTGTATGAAATTTTGCAAATGGAAGCTTTGGATTTCATCTGTGGTACAAATCTCAGTTACAGATAGTTACATGAATTTAATTACCACCCAATTTCGAGCTTATTGCTGTGCCGTTAAGGAGAGGATACAAAACCATTTGGGACTCGGCCTTCTCTCCTGTTCATCACCTTTAAAGATTGTCCTACTTTGTCCTATCTGAGAGTGAGACCCCACGGCGGGGGGGGGGGTTTGTTTGTTTGAAACAAATGAGACGGTCTCCTTTTGGTTCCTTTCTTTCCCTGCCAGGCCACACGCACCAGCCACAGGTGGCCTGGTGAGAACGACAAAACAAAGCAAAGCAAAACAAGGGGTTTTTTCCATTTTTATGAAGTGCCAAATTGGCAATATTAAATGTTATAGTGGTGCTTGAAATTTCAACATTCATCCACATATTGGATAGAAAATACTACGTTAGCACATATCCATAATTTTGTTTTCATCCATTCTTTGGCGATTTCATCCAATAAATTTAAAGAATTTGAAGAATTTTGGTGATTTCCTCCCAAATTTTATTGTTTATTTTCTAAGGACTTGGTGCAGGGTCAATTATTTTGGTGCAATTTGAAAATATTTCCGGAAAAAACTAGGTCCAAATCGCCGGAAAAAAATACATTGTTGAACCCCCGTGATAAAATTTGCAAATTTTGAGGGGGGCAATTCTCCTTGGCCGGATTGACCCACTTGTTGCCCCGTGTTTTACCCCTAAAGGAAACACTAAATATTTTTTTATTTTCCACCCATGATAAAGTTTTCAAATTTTTGAATTCATATTTGCAATCAAAGGCTCCAAATTAGCTATCTAAAGTAAAGAAATAAAAAATTTACGTGGCACAAAATAGGGGGCAATTTTTACATTTATCCTTAGCTAGGGCAATAAGTGGGTCAATCCTCTCGAGCCTTCATTCCCCCAAGAAGAAAACATTGGAATTTTTTATTTGACACCCATGATAAAATTTGGAAATTTTGAATTCAAGCTTGGGATTTAGGGTCCCAAATTAGGGAAGAGAGTTGTAGAATTTAACAAAAGTAACCCAATACAAAATAATGGAAATTCTTTTACATTTATCTTTAGTCGAGGGATGAGAAGGTCAATTCACCTTAGCCACCAAAGTACCTAGGTACAATAGAAATTTAAGGCATTGAAATTTATTTTTCAACATCGTTGTCAAATCTTGACTAGAATTGACATTTGACCAATCTTGAATATAACTTTACTAACCCTAGAAAGTTGATGAGGACGTTTTTGTGTACTTTGGATGGTCGACCACATTTTATGCACATTGAAGAATGGATGATTTTCATCCAATATTTTGTGTTCAACTTTGTTGATATTGTAGACATTTCATTGAATTAAGTTCAAGACATTTTAGTTGTTTTTTTAATTTTAAATGGGGTAGTTTATCTGAGAGTTTATCTAAAATATGATACACTATCTATTGTGTTTTAATACTTTGAGTTTTTTTGCCTTAAAACCTTGATTTTGGCATTCAAAAAAATTCTTTTGATTTAGATTAAAGCTAATAGAATGAAGCTTTTGAAGTGCAGTTTCTACTCCACTCGATTTTTCTTAATTCTTTAAAATAAGTAATTTAGTAAAGCTTGAAGTTGAGGATCTATAACCACGTCTCTAAATATAGAGTCACACAAATATTTTCTTTATGCAACAATGTTGTACACTATAATGTACTTCTATTCTAAGAAATTTAGATCTTTTCAACATGATTTGTATGTGATATGAATTTTCTTCACTTTTTCTTCAAAAATTAATGATAATTTGAAATTTGAAAATTTAATGACAAATATTAGACATGTGATATCATCTCTGAAAAATAAAACCAAAAAAATTCACTCATAAATAGAGAAAAAATGGAGGACTCATAGTGAGGGACTTTCAAATTTGACTACACAATCATAGGCTCTTTCCTTCAAGGGTTGACTCTATAAGGATGTGACCTCCAATGATGAAGGTAGTCACCAAAATACTTTGATTATTTGATCAATAGGTTGTTACAATTAATAGTGAAGTCATCCATTTGACCTTTTACAATAAGTTTAAAGTGTCCTTATAAGGTTAACTCTAAAAAGCCATGCCAATCTAACACGGGTTTGGATGATTTGTTGCCAACCATGACAAATTTGAACCTTTTAGACTCCGTCCCTCAAAATTAGGCCAGTGTTGTGAAGGCTTGTAGTAGGCATTGTTTCAAAAAAACTCTAGCCTATCAATGCATTTTTATCATTTTGAAAAAAGTCACTAGATATTTCTTCAACACTGATACTTGGTAATAACTATATCAAGATAGGTAATATCTAGGTGTAATTTGGTAGCTTTAACCCTCCAAAATGAAGAATTCATTTACAAAAACAACTAAAGTCTTTGAATTGTAGACAAATGGAGGAAAATTGTGCATAAAAAACATTGGGCCTATTACCACAAAAATGAATTGCAAAATCCTTACACACTATATGTTTCAATGTTATGACTATTTATTCTTAAAATTTGTTACAGAAAAATCATGTGTCATCTATAAGTTACTAATAATTCAAATTTTTATGGAAATTTGAAATTACTATAATTTTTTTAAGGAAAAAGTGAAGAAAATTCATATTTAATCCAAAATTAGTTCCAAAAATCTAGATTTGTTTCTATGGGTGTATGGAATAAAACATTTATCATATCTTTCTATAATTAGAAAATTGATACACCTTAATTGGAGGCCCAAAGTTCATACCATAAAATATTCAATTTTAGGAATTCTTCAAATTTCAAGTTGGAGTAGAAACCACATTGTATTATCTTCGTTTCATTAGTTGAATCAAATTCAAGAAAGATAATTTTTATGACTAAGATTTAAATCAAGAGCAAGGAGCTTAAAGTTGCCAAAATTCTCTATATGATGTTCTACAAATTAAGCATCTTCTTGTTCACAAAAGGTAACACTACCATAGAGAGAAGATTTCCAATCCCTCCTTGCGAAGTGCTCAACCAAGTCCCACAACAAATTGGATGAAAAGTTGTTTTTTTGTCTCTAAATGTCATTTAAAGGCCATTTTTTAAGCCTTCCAAACTTTGCAAGGTTAAAATTTCTAGAAATCTTGCATGCTTTAGCAATGACTTGGTAGGCCAACAATAATATTCTGCACAAATCTTCTACCTCATGTAGAAAGAGCCTTTGCCCTATGCAATCAAACGTCTAATTCAACACACTCTATGTTCCATTTGCTTTTATTTGTAAATTGATTTTTAATAGATGTAATCTCATTTCTTTTGTGAGTCATTTAGTTTTCAGATTTATTGGTGATGATTTGATTTTACCATTATTAATGAAGAAAAATTGAAGATAATGCAAATATAATATGAAATTAGTTTATAAAATCTAAAACATTCAATTCAACATAGTTGTATATTATAGTGAAAAATATTATTGGTATAGTGTACACAATTTTTTTGCGTCATTCTAGATTTAGAACAAGGAGTTAGAAGTTCATAATCCACTTGAAAACGTATCTTCTATAGTAAGAACAAACATCAATATATATATCATGAGGGAATTCCACCATCATTAAATACAAATAAAATCTAAAATTTCCATTTATACTAGTTTTCAATTTTATATAAAGCCTTAATTCCAAAATGATGGTTGAAAATTGATCACCATATTGTATATTTGAATAATTTTTAGCTCCCATTAGAAGGAAATTTAGGCCTTCAAAAGGCCATTAAGAAGAATTGTTTTGGAAAAGGTAGCATGCCAAGAATACTCAAGAGCAATTGCTTTTCCATATACTTGCACATGAGATCAACAACTCGGATTTGACAATGAGTGTCCTTGCCTCAAAGGAATGATTGTACATTTCTCCTATAGATCTAGATGATTCCACTTTGCTATACATACAACCTACCTTTGCCATCTTAGCAATCTTATTGGTACGTGTTGGCATACTTCTTCATGCCAAAATTTGCAAGGCATGCATTCTCTTTGTACCAAATTTTTAGAAGGGCTCTATCACACTTTGTCTTGATCTATAAATTTAGCCATGTTTTTAAGAGCAATTTTTGTGAATTTTAGCATTTTCTCAGTATTGGGCAATTTTTTATAGATTCCTTTATTTAGTTGTAGTTTAGGACATTACTTTATTGATTCCTCTAGTGATGGAGAGAAGACTTATTGCAACAACTGAGATGCCTTATAAGATATAAGTGACATTAGATCCTAATATCAATTGTTTGTAGTTAGAGGTTGTATGATTCACATTCAACCATTAAAATCAATGTTTCTAAAGAAGTGCAAAGCGGACAACTTGGATCCATGGTTGGATGGGCGCATTTTTTACGATGGATCCTTTGATAGGTAAGTGGCCTTGATTTCATGATGTAAAGAGTTTATTAGAATGCATGGGAATGGTGAAAAAGGCTTGTTGGGCACTTGGACTATGCAAATTGATAAGAGAATGTAGATGTTGATCTTGTTAATAGGCTTGTAATTGATCAAAGTAGAAGTGAAATTGAGATCACATCATTGAAGGAAAGTTTAGAGGCGTCAAGACATCGAGAGCAACTATGTTTGAGTAGACAAGTTGTAGAAAGCTAAGGAAAACTTTGTATGTAATTCAAGAGTAGGAAAAAACCAAGTTGTTGTAAGAACTAATTATAGAATTTTGATAACATCACTAAGAGGTGAATTGGAACATGCCACAAAGGATCTTGAGGAAAGCATGCTAGTAGAGGTTGAGCAAGAGATAGAAATTGAAGAAAGAGATCATATCAAGCATACACAAAATTTGGTTGGAAGTCATCATGTTGAATTAGAAAAAATTAGGCCAAAATTGGTGACCATGACTATGAATTTCTCAAGATTGGAGTGGAAATGGCCGAAGGAAGGTTCATATCATCCCTAGGCTATAAAAAACAAATAGGGAGCTCTACAAGATATTTACAACCTCTCCCAATTTGGTGGTCATACAAAAGCACTATAAAAGTTAGCTTGCTCAAATATGGCACATGCTACCATCAAATGAATACAAGAAGGCAATGCTATCAATTGCATAAATGGGCAATTTTGTTAAAATGGCAATATTCCATTAAGATGGTGGTTGAGGGAACCAACTAGGGCATGAGATCTTGCGGAAGATGACGGTGGGGGCGATGCCATATGTAAACGAGTGGTGATTTAGGCACGCATGGGACACAATCAATGCTTGATATGAGATGAATAGGTGCCTCAATACACCTTAGTCTCCATTCTTTTATGTACAAATGCCAATGGAATACCGCCATTATAAAAAAATTGCCCATTAACCCTTAAAGGACCGTCACTATACTTTCACCAAAAACGCACCAAAACTGCCATTTCTAGTACAAGTACCAAAATTTTGTGAAAAAACTTTTTTTGACATATCTAACCGTAGGATCTTGTATAATATAGTATCGAAAACATGTGGTAAAAATTTCAGACATTTTCACCGGGTGGATTGCAAGATATATGCATTCAAATTCACTAAAATCATTTTTTTGACCCTGCGAAAAGCAGGGCAGCTGCACTTCACAAGCTCACATTTTTATGAAAAAATTACCTAAATGGTGGTGCTTCTTTGGATTTGTTTTTCTAAACAAGTTGTAAACAAGTTGGCCACATGCTTGAAAAATTTCAGATCATTTGGAATAGTTCAACATATAGGGAAAAAATAGTAAGTAGGTAGTAGTAGAGAATGACTAAAAATACTAAATTATTTACAATTGAAATATGGAATTGAAATTTTCCAATCCCAATGGTCGAAATGTTGTAATAATGTATCTACATCCTAAGATTTTATTTTTGTCCAAAAATATTGAAAATTGGGTAAGATAAAGGATTTCAAAGTTTATTTTAGAATAGGATATCCAAAACTGCCCGCGAACAAAAAATCCTCATAAATTTTGACTCATTGATCAAAATGGATTGATTCAAAGCTTTTTGTGTATATAAAACTCTAGAAAATCAATTTCAAATTTTTGTTTCTGAAAAAAGTGATTTTTTCTGATCTGCCCGAACTGCCCGGTTTGGAAAAAAAGTAACATATTAGGCTATAACTTTTGACTCGTATTTCCAAATGTCATGAAATTTGGTGCATATGAAAGATCTTCCTCGCCCCCACATTCTATTAAAATTTCAGCCCCAAGTATGAAAATCTCCGCTCGTAGGTACCTGCCCAAAATGTTTATACAACCAAAAAACACAGTCCGGTCCTTTAGGGGTTAAAGCAAAAGTTGTCGCAGTTCTAAGGAAACACAAGTCAAATTTTGGTGAGGTCTTTGCATTGATTTTGTTAAAGATAGAGGTGTCAACCATGTTACACATATTGGCTATAGAATCAATTGGAATTGACATCGTGCACCAACATTACTAGAAAATTCAATTTTTTTGTTGATTTGGTTCACTTTTTGTTGATTTCTATCCAATTCAACAAATTATTGTCCAAATCAACATGACCAAATTAACAAAAAATTGAATATTCTAGTAGTGCAACCACTATTTAGATAAAATAGGTGTAAGGATTGGGGCTCATAAAATACTTGCCATAGAAGATTGTAATGTGTCAGGATCTGCGAACCTTAGTCATCGCTCCTCTCGATTGCACAGTCCAATCTGGTCAGTTATGTTGTAAATCCCTCATGACACGGAAACAATTGGGCTTCAAATATGATTACAAGATATTTCCGAATCGCATAACTCCTTAAGTATAAATCACAACACACAATATCTATGAACTCAACATATGAGAATTTACTATACAGTCATGCTATCTTTAACCAGATCAGCTTGCTTGTATTATGAATAATGTCGCGTGAGGAACAACCCTCCTCCCATGGGCTTTAAGGAAGACGAAAGAACTAACCGTTTTAAGTAACCGTAACTGTTAGGAACACACTAGTTCATAACATTACCCCCCTTTTAACATCGATGTTGATGATCCAGTTTTGGCGCCTTAGGATGGAGCACATGGAATTCTGCAACAGCGTCAGGCGTGTTCTCTAGGTGTTCAGCAGGTTCCCACAAATATTCTTTAGGTCCATAGCCCTCCCATGCAACGAGGTATTGGAGCTTTTTCCATCTTCCAAAAAAATGCGAGTCTAGTACTTTGTGTACCTCCCATTCTATATCACCATCAGGAGTAACAATAGGTGGAGGTGGTGTACATTGACGTCCTGGAATAGTATCCTCGCGATATTTCTCAAGTAGGGATATATGAAACACATCATGGATTCTTAATGTTTTTGGGAGATGTAACCAGTAAACCACATCAGAGATTTTAGATAATACCTTGAATGGTCCTAAAAATTTTGGGGACAATTTTTTCGATGGGGTTGTTGTTGCAATGTTTTCCTGGCAAAGTAAGTACGTTATCTCCAACTTGAAAAGTTGGTTGAAGCTTTATCCCACGATTATAGTTGCGTTTTGCTTGTTCTCCTGCAAGCTTAATCATTGTTTTAATTTCCTCATGGATTTCTTGTAAATGCCTAACTCGATCCTCTGCTGCTGGAACCGTAGTTGTTGTTGGCGTTGAAAATGACAAAGTTGGGTGGTACCCATAAGTAGCGTAAAATGGAGAGAATCCGGTTGCAGAATGGCATGCATTATTATATGAAAATTCAGCCAAGGGAAGAAGTTCGAACCAATCATCTTGGCATCTTGTTGTAAACATTCGTAGGAATTGTTCCACCACTTGGTTCACCCTCTCTGTTTGTCCGTCTGCTTGAGGGTGGAAAGCTATTGTTGGAGATGGATGAATTCGAAGTAGTTGAGATAACCGTCTCATAAATTTAGATACGAATACGGATCCTCGGTCTGAAATTACTTGGTCAGGTGTGCCATGGTGCTTCCATATGTATTGCAAATACAACGAGGCCGTCTCATTTGAGTCTATTGTTTTCCTCGTGGCTATAAAGTGAGCTAGCTTGGTGTTTTGGTCAACCACCACCATAATGGAATCATAACCATTGCTTTGTGGTAATTTAACAATAAAATCTGTAGATATTCATTTCCATGGTACATGACCAACCGGAATTGGTTGTATAAGGCCATATTTTGCATGATGGGTGGGTTATGACCGTTGACACAAGTCACAACCGTCTACGTACCGGTGGACATAACAACAAAGAGTAGGCCAATAGAATGATCTCGATACCAAATCCAGTGTCTTTGCTCTCCCTTGATGTCCAACGGCAGGAGCATCATGTCTTGTTCGTAAGATTTGCCGCTTAAGTTCTGCATCATCATGCACATATATTTTATCGTTGAAACGGAGGATGCCTTCATTTAGATTATATCCTTGAAGTCGATGGTAGATGTCCATTGGCTGTTGATGAAGATCTCCTTTGAAAAATGACATTATTGGTTGCAACATGATATCTTCTTTAATGGCAGACTTTACATATTCAATAATGTGTGAATCGGCCTAGACTGGTTCAGAAGACTGTAGTGCAGCCAAACGTAATAAGGGTCGGTTTTCTATGACTTTGTCCTTGGGTAACATCCGTTCTTCTTGAAAGAGCGTCTGCCCTTCCATTGAGTGATCCTGGCCTATGTTGGATTTCAAAATTAAATGTCGATAAAAACTCCGACCATCGAGCTTGTCGACAGTTTAGTTGTTTAGTAGAGAGAAAGTACTCTAAATTCTTATGGTCAGAGATTACCCTTACTTCATGAGGGGATTCTTCCAAATAAACTCGCCAGTCTTGGAATGCTTGCACCACACTTAACAATTCCTTATCGTATATGTCATAGTTTTGTTCAGTCGGGAACATTTTAGAGCTTCGATATGCACAAGGGTGCAAGAATCCATCATCTCCCTGTTGTGAAAGTATAGCACATGTTGCAAAGTTAGATGCATCGGTTTCTACAATGAAAGGGCGGTCAAAGTTGGGATGAATTAACATCGGAGATTTAGAAAATTTAGATCGTAATTCTCTAAATGCTTGGTCTGTTGATAATGTCCATTCAAATTTTTTGTCCTTTTTGGTCAAGGTTGTAAGGGGCACCACAATCTTAGAATAATTGGGAATAAATCGGCGATAAAAATTAGCAAAACCAAGGAATGCTTGGATATCCTTCACTGTTTTTGGAGTAGGCCAATCTTTTATTGTTTGTACTTTATCCTGACACATTGCCAATCCTTGAGCCGAAACAAATCAAACAATTGATCATCCCCCAAAACTCAATCGATTGGCAATGAAACTGGCACTTTGACTCTTTAGCGTACAAGCCATATTTTTGTAAGCGTTGGAGGACATCCCGCACTACTTGTCGGTACTCATCCATATTTTTTGAAAAAATTAGGATATCATCCAAATATATGACTACCGAGATGTCAAGAAGATCACCAAAAATTTCTTGCATATGAGATTGAAACTGTGCTGGTGTGTTTGTCAATCCAAACGGCATAACTAAATATTCAAATAAACCATATCGAGTTCTTAAAAGCAGTTTTAAATTCATGGCCCAATGCCATACGCACACAGTGATACGCTTGTCGTATATCCAATTTAGTAAAAAATTTAGCCCCCACCAGTCTATCGATAAGCTCTAGAATAAGGGGCAAGGGATATCGATTTCGTACTGTGACTTTGTTAAGATTACGATAATCGATACATACTTTGATAGAACCATCTTTTTTCCAAGCAAAAATTATGGGTGCAAAAATTGGAGATTTGGATCGACGGATCCATCCTTTATCCAAATTTTTGTCCAAATATCTCCATAACTCCTCCAATTCTTTTGGAGACATGGGTCTCAAACCGGTGTTTTTAGATTCTTGCCCCTCCTTGAATTCTATCTTCATGTCTGACGAGCTGTGGAGAGGTAATTCATTCGAAGCTTCTTCGCTAAAAGCTCCCTGTAAGTCGTTGTATTCTGAGGGCAACGAGGTGTCCTTAGTGTCCATATGCTCAAATATTTCTAGTACATAAATTTCTGCATCCTTGGCAGACAATCTGAAGGCTGTTGATGACACTAAAGCATGATGAGGTGCGGCCATCGAGACCCTTGTAGCTACTTGGATCGAGTCCCCTGTAACGACTTCGGAGAATGATCTTCCCGGCCTCGGTGCCTTCTTTGAAACTTCGGGGAGAGGTCCCTTCCCAACCTGCGCCTCAGCAGAGACACTGGAAGTCGCTGGAACCCACTCCGGACTTGACGCCATCAGCATGCCTTGCATCGCCCGGCGCCATCCTCCAAAGTCACTCGTGCTGCCCAAGGTCTTTGAAGCCCTCTTGCAATTCCCCTAACAATATGGAGAATCAAAAACTACACGATGTTGAGACCAACGGATCGTAGGATCATGGTGACTCAGCCACGAAATTCCAAGGATACAGGAATATCGACCTGTATTGGTTATGTCGGCTACAAGTGTTTTGTGATGATCTCCAATATTGACTTCAATGGTTGCCTCTTGAGTAATGAGACCGGAATTGATAATTCTACCGTCAATCACCCGTACTTCTCGAGGAATCTTTTTTGGTTGCAATTTGGCGTTACATTATTGTGCAAATTTGGGATGTATAAAGATTCTGGTGGTAGCCAAATCAACTAGTATGAGAGCCGCCACCGAATTCACTTCAGCCTCCAATGTTAAATGAGCCTCTGCATCAACAGTTGCACAAAGATAAAGTAAATCCAATTCGGTCTTGGGATTCCCTCCATGTAAATCACACTCTTGTAAACTGGGTGCATCATCTTGAAAATTGTGACAATCTCCTTTCTTCCATCCCAACTTTGGCACAGTTGCCACAGCACTTTGACAGGTGCCCGGGTACTGAAGTAATTGGTTTAGTCCTGGGCTCCCCCTTTTCCGGGGGTTAATCCATCGATAGTAGCAAGTGACAAAGGTTTGGATGGATTGGTGGGGCATTTAGCCCGCACATGCCCCACCTCTCCACATTCCCAACAATGGCCTTGGCGTTGATACTCTGAATGCTCTACTGCGGTTCTCGCTAAAGCGGTGGTCACCCGTAATGCTCCAAGTTCCATTGGGACTGGTCCTGACGTGCTAGAAGAGGGCTAGAATTTTCCCACCACATCTTGTGAGATAGCGACAAGAGACCGAACTGTGAAAGAATCTGATTGTTGTCGTCGATTTTGACGTCTACCCCACAACCGCTCATCAATTCGGGAGGTCATGGTCATCCACTCATGAAGCCTTTGTGGTTGCGTTTCTACGGTAGCCACGGAGTCTAAAATTTTGTCCTTGAGACCGCTTTTGAATCGGGCGACCAAACTGGCTTCGTTCCAATCAACTTGAGTTGCATATTCATTAAATGTCGATATGTATGTTGCCACCGACCTTGTTTGGCGAAGCCGCCCAAGTCGATCTTCAACATTGCCTCTCCGATCAAAATCTCCATAAACGGAAATAATGGATTCCCTAAAAGCGCTATAGTTGTTTAATAACTCATGTTCACGCTCCTCATTAAGGGCTTGAAGCAATGGCATGGCCCAATTTTGCGCAGCACCAGTCATGTAGGAAAGAGCATAAGCTACTTTGTCCGCATCCGAGTTGTAAGTTCGCGGCTTACCCCGAAATACCAGTTGCAGTTGTGCAAACCAGCGATAAACTTCATTTTCCTTTTTTCCCGATAACTTCTTAAGATCAGCCACCTTTGATTTTCTTTTGCGAGATTCAACCTCGTTAGTTCCTCGTGTTTCTCTTCGGGCTTGGATGTCCAACCTGCTGACTTCGGATGGAGATGGTGGCTGGGGCACCACGAAGGCCCGATCCAATATTTGTTGGACTATATGCGAGATTGTTGCCTGGAAGACATTCTGGATTTGCTGTTGTATGAAGGCTGCCAAATCAGGACCAACCCCCTCGGGCACCGCAAGTCCAGATCCTCCCCCGTCGGTTCCAGTTCGATCCATTTTGATCAGGATCTGCGAAACCAACGCCGGCTACCCCGACATGCTTTTCCTAAATTCTTATTTATTTATATTTATTTATGAACCTCTATTTTTGCGAGGTCGGCGTAGTTCGGCGCTGCGAACTTCCCTTCCCCAAGGTTGGCGCAAGTCGCTCAGGCTTTTCTTTCTCCGAAACTACTCATTGTGTTGCCTCCCTTCCGCGAGGTCGGCGCAAGTCGCTCAAACCGTCCTTCTCCGAAACTGCTCATCATGCTGCCTTTCCGAGATGCTCGCCGAATTTGCCCTTCCAAACTGCTTGTCATGTTGTGGGACTCACCACCGATGAAAAATCGGCATCCAGATTCAGCGCTCCTCGTGGCTTCAAAAACTTCGACAATAAACAGATCCGGGATCCAGGAGCCATGACAGGCCGCGATGCGACATTTTGTCAGGATCTACGAACCTTAGTCATCGCTCCTCTTGATTGCACAGTCCAGTCTGGTCAGTTATATTGTAAATCCCTCATGACACGGAAACAATTGGGCTTCAAATATGATTACAAGATATTTCCGGATCGCATAACTCCTTAAGTATAAATCACAACGCACAATATCTATGAACTCAACATATGAGAATTTACTATACAATCATGCTATCTTTAACCAGATCAACTTGCTTGTATTATGAATAATGTCGTGTGAGGAACAACCCTCCTCCCATGGGCTTTAAGGAAGACGAAAGAACTAACCGTTTTAAGTAACCGTAACTGTTAGGAACACACTAGTTCATAACATAATGGTATTTCAAACGAAGCTTACAACAACATTTATAAGAAGTTAAAGGGGACACCAAAGCTATAGGCAAAGGAGAACGTATAGGGTGTTTGCTGAAGTCATACCATATGTCACTATTGTGGAAAGAATTGAATAGTAAGTTATGTGATTTTGTTGGTGATTACTATCCCATCATGAATACTTTAGAGATTCTATTTGGCTCAAAGTCCCTCCAAAAGAACCAATGCAAATAAAACTAAATGAGAACATTTCATTATTTGTTAATGTAGAAACAATCCAAAAAAACAAGGTACAATTGTACAAATTTACCCCTACTTGTACATATTCCATACTTGTTTCTTCTTTTGGTAGTCAACTAAGTCAAATCATATACAATTAACTCTAGATTTTATTTTATTTTTATTTTAACCAAATATACTTAATTGAACCTATTTTTTTCACTATATGATTGAATTGCATGCTCGTTTCTTTCTAATATTAAAACTACTATATATTGGATTATGTGATGTAGAGTTAAGTGACAAGTCCCTTATTTTTGTCCTAAATTTAAACAAGGTAGAGATCAAGCATAGCCAAAAACTAGAACAAGTAAGCAACATGCTCACGAATTGTGCACTTAATAGCAACATTCAAGTAGGTAGCCCTGAACACTTTGCTATACAAAGTGAATGTGAAATTTGGCCCATTAGATGCTTCTAAGTACAAAAAAGAATCCTATGAAGTCTTGTCTTGGGTTTTTAGTCAAAATAAGATTCCAGCTTTGATTGATAATTAAAATAATAGACAATTGTTGTATGTACCTAGGGTTGGCAATTTCAAGGTTGAGTGGCATTTAGTTGCATATATAAAAAACAAAAAGTGCATGTACACATTAAATGATGGTGCATATTCAAATTACAACTACATATATTGTTCCTAGGAGAATGTCAAGTTGGTATTCAGTAGTTGGTACCAAGATACAAGCATTGGCTACCTTTGCTAAAAAATCTAGCAGGTGGATGGGAGGTTTATTTTGTTTAAAGATTCCCATAGAATCAATCATCAATGCAACTTCAACATGGAAGATGGAAATTAGTGCTACCAATTCTTATGGATCAAGTCTCTGTATGTATATTTTTCATACTTTTAACTGAATTGTAGAGAAACTTGTATTGTTGTTCTTCCAATTTGTTTGGACACTCTTTGACAACAACTCTAGAAGTTAAGTAAGTAACATTGGATATGTGAAAGGTCACATCTTCTACTAGAGCATACGAGAGAAATGTCTTAATCTTCAAAGATGGCAAGTTATCAGGTAAATCAAGCAAAGAACCTAGTAAACCATCTTTCGATGGAGTACATGCAACCAAGCTTTTTCAACTGCCAACGTTGCCAAAGGGCTCGAAAAAATGTTACATTGATGCCATTGTTGTTGAGTGAAAATTGATTGATTGTAGAATTTTAAAGAAGGCCTAAACTTATCCTTGAGTTCAAGATAGATGTTCAAGACAAAAGTTGATGCGTGGGTCCGAGCCGACATTAAAGCATTTAGCGAATATCATGTGACACATTATATTGTGAATTAAACAATGTTGCTTGTCATTTGTTGCTTGTTATTACTTAATAGCTATACACAAACAATGTTGTATGCCATATCATCTACACAAAATAGTGAAATTAGGTTGCTCCTCACTAATTTCTCAACATTCTACACTATATAAATATTTACAGTTGTTGTGGTAATTTTCATAAACAATTACTGCAATAAATATTTTTTAATAATAAAATTAGAAAACATTGATTTGAATTAATTATCACTGATTTTGGCACAAATAAAATTAGCATATGATGTAAAATAATATAATTTCAATTTGTGAGCTAAAACTTTACTTGCTTTGCCTCATAGCAATAATTTGTTATTTCTCACAAGATGCAAACAACACATAGATCCAAATTTGCACTTAGAAACCACAAGGTCAAAACGAGTATCTTCAACTTAATCAATAAAGGTTTTCAACTAAACCAACAACATCATACACTTTTCTATTGCAAAATAAATAATCTATTTCTATTTCATAAAAGTTACACACCAAAGTATATGAACACTACAATACTAAGTATTTGAATTGATGGAAATCAAATACTTATAAAGTTCCAAACCTAAAGGCATTTGTAGAAAACCAATGCAGTATATTCCTAAACGATAAGACCATTTCAAAGGACAGGAACAATCAATCTTTCAAAAAATAAACCATCAAAGAAGGATAGGAACATGCACTCCTCAAAAATGATCATGATACTTTGCAATGATGCTTTGAAATTTCGGAGTCAATTGTTTGACATGCCATCCACCAAGAATACTACATGCTAGGCTAGTACGGATCATGGCCTTTTGGGCAAAGTTTATTCTTCTTTCATCTCTCTACTCATTCACATCCTTCACAACAGCCACTGCAATCTCCATAAAAAAACGCTTTCCAGGATTCTTCAACATTCCAGATGCCCTACCATCTTCACACACTTGATCTTGCCAAACTTCAGTTTGAACACAATGTAACTTGTAGACTTCCCAACGCAGCGACCAGGCATCCTTGATTTTGAAAATGACAAATGAATCACCTTGTTGGTACAAATCTGTTGCATTTGCAGGAAATTTTCTAATTTCAATATTCAAGTTGTCTATGGTCAAAATAGCTTGGGTAGAATCATTGTGCGATGCACAATTGTCGACATAGATCACTTTCCTTTATCCCAAAGGATCTGGTTGAATGGCTCTTCGCTCATTTAAGTATTCAATCCAAACTGCTTCCGTCATGAACCCCTTTGTAGCAGTTCGATAGCTCACATCTACTACATCGTCTAGGCAACCTCGAATATGATATTTACAACCTTTATTTTGAAATATCAAGAAAGGATCATGTATCTCAACATTTTGACCCCCTAATATTTGCACCACCATTGTAATTCCAACTCCACCTGACACCACGTTTGGATACTTTGCACCACCATCTCTTCTAAATCCCAAGGTTCTACCATTATCCATGTTAATGATGAAGTGAGCCTCATCAACATTCTCTATAAGGTCCGTGTTCAATTCACCACTCTCGAAACCCCTACTCAACTCACCCATATGGTATGCCACTGTTTTTTCTATATAGGCTTGTTTGGTAGGACTAACTAACAACTTTCCTATCTGAGTCATTCCAACAATATTAAAATGCACCATGAATGCTTGGATCCAACAAAGATCCAACAAATCCAACAAACATTTTCTAGACTTTGATTCCCTACGATGTGGTGAGAATAGAGGGTGGTGAGATGTTGTCAAAATCTGACGTGCTAAAGAAAGCAATAGCCTTGCAGAGAACTTGACACCAACAACTCTGAGTCTCAAAAATTCACCTTTGAGTTCTTCATGCAACCACATGATCCAAGATACTTACTTTCTTCCATGACCAAATAGGGCTTTGACATTCATCCTCCATCAAATTGCGGTACTGGAGCGCACCATTGACAAGTGATTTCCTTCCTCCTCCAGTTTTCGAAAAAAATCAACACGCCCTTTCCACCATGATTTACTTGCCTTTGTAATGTTAACATGATAGTTTTTATGTTGAAAATGTTGAGAAAACTCCACACATTTTCCCATAAGACCAACTTCACCTTCTATGGTTGATGTGTTTATCATCCATTGGATTACATGCTTATGGGTTGCCTTTGTTGAAACATGTTGAGTGGATTCCCCGTTTGACATAGCTGAAATGGAAGAAAAAAAATTACTATTGGATGAATAAACAATATTAAAATAAATAAATTCAAAGACCATTACAAAACCTAAAATCAAGTTTGAATTAGGGATTTGCAAACATGTAAACAAGAGAAAGAAGAGAAACAAATTCAAGTACGCACCTTTAGAATTTAGAATTTGCCTTGGCTTTTAGAAAAAATTGTTCACTTTAAAATCAATCTCTTCAAACATGGGCATCAAGCTGTTTGGACAGTAGAAGAAAAAACAAATTCAAATATCAATCCTAAACTTAAGGTTTAAATTGGGTTTAAATTAGAAGTTTGCATTTGCACACAAAACTTCAACATTAATAAACAAACATCCACATATTCACATTGATCATAACATTCTAAATTCTTGCAAAAGAAGTGAATTGCTTAGTAAAAAAAATCTAAAAGCTGCAAGTGTAATTTGATTGAAATCCACTTGTCCCAAATGGAAC
Source organism: Rhytidiadelphus loreus (assembly GCA_947034895.1). NCBI lineage: Eukaryota > Viridiplantae > Streptophyta > Bryopsida > Hypnales > Hylocomiaceae > Rhytidiadelphus > Rhytidiadelphus loreus. Next base: position 51,619,813 of record OX344761.1, read on the forward strand.
CTAATTTAAATTGAAAATTCACACAATGATATGCTTGATATAAAACAACTAATCTAAGAATGAAGATGTTAAAACTTACATTGGTCACTAGGTTTGAATTGACTAAAAAATAGACTCTGAGCTTTGTAGCATGAGCTCCCTGTAAGCCACCTTCAAGCTAACTATGAGTCACGTGGTTCGTATGCTGATAATACATGCACTTGGGGGGGTCATTTAGAGTGTCCATTAGAAATCACGTGTGAACAAAACTTTGGACCCCCTATATGCTTTTTGAATTTTGAATATAAATAAATAAATAAAATATGAATAGATTTTCCTACTTTGAAAGTTTATGTTTTGAATTATTGGTATTTTTATTTGTTAATAATAATTAGTTACAAATTTTTGAAGTAAAAAGATACACTGTAGAACTAAAAAATAACTTTCACACCCCTATATTATATAAGAAAAAATTGTCTAAAAAATGAACAAAATATTCCTAAAAATAACTCATTATTGAAAGCTCATTTTGAGTTGAATATTGACTCAATGATCATCTAAATGTGTCCTCTATAATTATTTGAGTTGAAAAACATGCCATTTTAGTTCATTTTCAACCTCTTCTAGAAATCATTTCATATTTTTTTTTAGTTGGAAATTTTAGCAATAGAAAGCTATAGTCATTATTAAACAATGTTCAAAATTTTAGGTTGAAATTATAGTTTATTAGAAACCACTTGTTCGCACGTGGTTTGTTATAGTAGAACTAAGTGCACCCCCCGAGTACATGCACACAGTCTTTGCTCCAGCTCAATGCAAAATCTGAAAATAGAACTCAAATGAATCCAACTCACTTCATCAAGACATTCATGTGGCATACATCTCTAAGGAAAAGAATTAGTACTTTTTGCAAAAAATGATAAATTAAAATTAAGAAGTTGAGTACAAACAACTTGATTGAAACCCATAGCCTCTAAACTTATGGTTCTATGGTAACCATCAATGACCTAACAATATGCCGCTAACTTAAATCCTCCAAAATGAAATTCACACTGCATTAAACCTTATTTTTAAACTGATCATATAAGGTATTAAGGTAGGCATCCCGAAATTGCCATCTTCTAATGTGTACATCTCCAAATTCAATTATGTACCTATGTGAAATAAACACTTTAAGAACCAAACTTTGTTCCTTCATAACTTTTGCATAAGGTATCCAAATGTTGCGTTCTTTGGTGTGTTGGAACCTCCTTTCACTTGCGAATAAGAAAATATAAAATTTGAACAATCTAATAATAGTAAATAGACACAATAGCAATTAGTGGCATTTTTGGAATGCCTACCTTAGTGACATTTGAAATTAACAAAGTTCATCTTTTGTTGGCCTTAGGTTGTCTTATGAACTTTATTTCTTACTTCACCTAAAGAATAATGCATTGAATTGTAAAAAATAAACAGAATAAGACTAGAGAAAGGCCTCATGACTTGAAACCTCAAAAATGACAAAAAGAAGAAGTAAGAAGGGCTTCAAGTCGTTGTGGTTAACCTAACATGATTGCAATGTATTAAAAATTCAAGCACATTCTTTGACCCAAATACACCTGAATACAAATAAGCTTCAATCTGAATTTTGATGCAAGAACGAAGAAGAGTACTGCAATTCTCAGAAATAACATGAACCAATTGAGATTGAAACACAAAATTTAAATTCACTTCATAGAAATGAACATGAAAAAATTTATTCTGTATGAAAGAGTCAAGTCAAATTCATTTGCTTGAAGAACTAACCTAATTCCAAATGTTGCACTCCAGAGCCACCTAAAACATCAAATCCACTCAGACAAAATTAGTATTGAAGAACTATAAGTTGTTCCCTTCAAGTTACTAAATATGCCCAAGTGTAAGAAGAATTTCATGGCAGAGTGAATCATCATACACAGTCATTGACCTATGAAGAGTCACAGTAGAAAATGAAATTTTTGGCCGTAGACATTAATTTCAAAATCTTTATTCAAATTAGTTGGTCTTCAACTTGTTTGAAGCCAAGAATCAAACTTTTGAAGAGTCCAAACAAAATGAAGTCCAACTCAATCAAATCACTTTTTGCATTCCGAAAGAACAATATACACCAGAATGAGAAGATTTCATGCAGAGGTAGTTCCAAGTAAAATAGAGCCAACAAGCATCATCACTTTTTTTTATTTAAAACATGTACCATATGCGTTCCACCGTGACGAGAAGAATTCCACAATGTCATTGCCTTTGAAGAGCCATTTTGAACTTAGAATTCACTCACTAGCATTGTCTTCTTCTCCTAATTTTCTTAATAATTGTATAATCAATTTAATGCACAATGTTGAGAATTTTTTTTTTTTTTTAAACATATGGACAATTTCCATTGCAAGGGGGAAACAGTACACTAGACCAAGAGCAGAGCCTCGGCAAGATTTTTACATTTTCAAACAACTAATCATAAACTTCAAAACAATATCCAATCCAACCCAACCTAACAAAGGCTTCAGATCGCAACTTGTCAAATCAACAGAATTGGCCCATTTGGGGGCAAGCAAGATTCCATTTCATCGCCAAGTGCGACCAAGCTCCAAAGAAATCCAATCGAAGCCAAGTATTGTCAAAACGGTGGAAGAAAACTTCAATTTAATGTTGAGAAATCTTGAGAGCACATATCTAGGAGAACTTGGTACCTCTTGGTGCCTTCCCAAGACATGAAACGTCCAAAAAAATAACATGAAAAAAAACACTTAAATGACGCACCTTATTAACTTACGATTTGATGCCACCTTGAGAAATCCTTAAATCTCACACGAATTTTCTACACTTGTATTCTTTGATCTTTATGGTCTCAAACAATTCCGTTCGTGTGGGCCTGGCAAGTACGGAAAGATGGCCTAGCAACAATGGCAAGGCAGCCAGGTGCTACGGAAAACAAATTAGCACTAGTTGTGTCCAGATCCTAAGTCGTGTGAAACCCTAATATCAAGTGTACAGTCAGAGAGCCGCATGCGCCTACACATGGACAAGGGGTGAGTCATGGGGTAACTTTCCAAGGTAAGGCAACCTAATTTCACTATTTTGTGTAGGTGGTTCATAGGTACTCAGACTAATTTCATTAAAAAAATTGTAGCTTGTGTTTGTTAAGCATATTGTTTAGTTTCTTAGCAAATACAAAAGCTTTAATTAGTGCACGACATTGTCAAGGGATGGAGTATCACTATCATGCAATAAAATCTGCATACCTATGACAAGCTCAACATAGGGAGGAACGTCCAAAAAATTCTTGCTTGTTCAAATGTACAAACATTAGTATCAAATCATACAACATCAATTGGTACAAAGAGATAGAGAAAAAGCAAGACTTGACAATAAAGCTTTTAATATTGAAAATGATATTGACAATGAGCTATGAATTTGGATTAAGAGAGAGGTAGCAACTAATCCTAGTATTGCTACACATGTTGTTCTTTAGAAGGCAAAATGTAAGCAAGTTGGAAGATAGTAGGTGCTCCAAAGTCAACCAGTTCAAGAGATTACTTTGAGCAATGCCATCAATGACACTACGAATTGATTAGACTAGGAGAATCTTCGAGGGCAGCACCTCTCCAACAATAACATTCTTCTCATTCCTTTGGTTGACTTGCAGAAGAGTGACAAGACTAGTAGGTAAGGAACACTATAAAACTAAAATGCCAAATTTGTAAAGATCTATATGATTAGCTAGATAAAGATTGTATTTTTTTACTTGTTTGTTCTTGTCTTGGAGGGGTCCCTTAGAGTGTCCATTAGAAACCACGTGCAAACAAAACTTTGGATCCCCTATATGCTTTTTGAATTTTAAATTTAAAAAAACAAAAAAATAAGAGTAGATTTTCCTACTTTGAAAGTTTATGTTTTGAATGATTGATAATTTTATTTGTTAATTATAATTAGTTACAAATTTTTGAAGTAAAAAAATACATTGTAGAACTAAAAAATAACTTTTACACCCCTATATTATATAAGAAAAAATTGTCTAAAAAATGAAAAAAAAAATCCTAAAAATAACTCTCTATTGAAAGCTCATTTTGAGTTGAATATTGATTCAATGGTCACCTAAATGTATTCTCTATAATTATTTGAATTGAAAAACATGTCATTTTAGTTCATTTTCAACCTCTTCTAGAAATCATCTCATATTTTATTTGAGTTGGAAATTTTGGCAATAGAAATCTATAGTCATTATTAAATAATAGTCAAAATTTTAGATTGAAATTATAGTTTATTGTAAACCAGTTGTTCACATGTGGTTTATTGTAGTAGAACTAAGTACACCCCCCGAGCTTCTTGTACAATGCTCATGTTAAAATCTTCAAGTGTAGTGGATCCAATGCAATTTCAGTTTATGATCTTATAGAAGTTAATGGTTTGTTATGCTCTACTTCAATTTTTTATTGCGAAGCATCCATCACACATTCAACCATAACAATCTTAATGGTTTTATACTAATCTATTAGTTCCTACATCTTGCCGTGTTTCAATTTCAACTTGTTGAATTGAAAATTTGCATTAAACATTGACTTGCTTATGATACATGAAGAATATAGAGAAGGATCCAATAATGCATTTAATTTCATCTACTCCTAATATAATTTCTCATTGCATATTTTCTCCATGAATGACATAAAGAGTTCATTTGATATGTGTTTGAAAACAAACAAGTGTCCTATGCATATTTTTAGCTATAACAAACAAGTCCACCATTACAACAATCAACATGAACCAACTAATTTGAGTTATTTTACTACATGTGCTTGGCTTACATGCACGTCGAAAATCTTCTCTCGTCTGTGCTATAAATACTTCAATGGTTTTTATGTTATGTAATGGTCAAATAGAGTCATTGAAACTATGCAATGAAATTAGATTCATGTAGTTGTAGCCGCCTTCAAGGTCTTGGATTTGCTTAAAATTGTAGAAAAAGATAGGACCTTAACCCCTAAAGGACCAGGGCCGTTCTTCTGTCAAAAACTACTCAAAACTGCCATTTTTGCTGCATTCATCCAAAAAAACAAAAAAAATACTTTTTTTAGAATCTAACCGTAGGATCTTGTACTTTACTAGTCTAGTATCATGTGGTAAAAATTTCATGGAGTTTGACTGTACAGATTGGAAGATATAAGCATTCAAAGTTGAAAAAAGAAAGTTTTTTTGAACACTAGCCTGCAATTTCATATGACTTTGAATTTCATTTGGGAAAAAAAATTACACCATGGACCTTGAATTAAAAAAATTTTGTGTTGAATAATTGAGTTGAAAGTCTAGAAAAAAAAATTAAAAAAAAACATGATTGATTTTCATTCTTTAAAAAATTGTTCAGTACAAGTAGGTCCAAGATTGAAAGAAAAACTAAATCTTTAATAGCTCTAAAATGGGATTGAAACACAATAATCTCAACGGTGAGATTGTTCTAAATAGAAAACTTAACCTTGTCAAACAATTTTTTTTGAAAAATTGTGAAAATTGCATTCAGAATTGAATCCTATAAGTTATTTTTTCAAGAAGATGCTCAAATTGCCCGAAAAACAAGATTGTTCATAACTTTCACATTACTAATCCAAATGGAATGAATCAAAGCTTCACATGTAGACAAAAATATGATCTTTAAGAAGAATTTTTTTTTAAAATTAATTTCAAATTTTTGTAGATTTATTTTTCTGCCCGGTGCCATGTAAATTATGTTTAAGATGCCATAACTTTTGCTCTCGGGCATCAATTGAAATAAAGTTTATATTCCCACAAAGCTCATAAGTTTTCCTATCTTATGGGAAAGTTTCAAAAAAAATCACTGAAATTTGAGATCATAGGAACTTGCCCAAAATCCATTTTGTCCCCCGAGGGGACAATGGTCCTTTAGGGGTTAAAACAATTCACTACACCAAAAGCAATGTTTTATGATTGCAAAATATGACTACAGTGAGTCATAAAATTGAAAAATATGACTCACGCAGAAATCATTGTAGATGATTTGGAGCATAACTAGGTCTAGTCATTACCGACGAGTCACTTTGGACATCAGATATATTGGTAGTCATATAGATTAGAGGGTATAATTAGCCATAATTAGTCATATTTTGCCAATGTGGCATATACGTTGACTATCCTTGGGGGTTTGACTTTTTCTTGAGCTACCCGGGCAAAGAAAAAAAATCCTATGTGGCATATGACTCCGTTTAGTCATATTCTGGGCTAACGTGGAATATGACTACAATGAGTCATATTTTGGTTGACGTGGAATATGACTACAATGAGTCATATTTTGGTTGATGTGGAATATGACTACAATGAGTCATATTTTGGTTGACGTGGAATATAACTACAATGAGTCATATTTTGGTTGATGTGGAATATGACTGCAATGAGTCATATTTTTTGTTGATGTGAAATATGACTGTGATGAGTCATTTTTTTGTTGATGTGAATTGTGGAATATCACTCTTGTAAGTCATATTTTCTACTTTGTGGAAAATATCTCTCATGAATTATATTTTTGAAAGATGTGGAATATGAATATGACTCTCGTGAATCATATGGTTGACATGGTAGTTAATGTGGATGTCATTAGTAATTTTATGATTGATTGTAGTTATATTTTGGGATGTGTAAGGTTACATTTTGACACATATAAGTATGAGCATTATATGACTATGACTAATTATTTTTGGTCAATATATATTCTGAAATGTAACTTAAGCAAGTGATATTTTGGATAATTGAGAGTCATATTTTTAAAATTTGTGTGTAGTTTGTAACTGGGGTGATTGAAGTCCAAAATAGCTTTAAATACAAACTACAATTACATGCATTTGAAATAGACATGACGCATTGCAATTATACATCAAGATAATTTAACAATTGAAAAAAAAAATACTTCATGTAGTTAAAAACACATATACATGATTTTAGAGATATACATGAGACAATCATATTGGAGAGGGAGAATGCAAGAAGGAATGCAACTCTCTTCATTGACATTTATTAGCCAACAATATAAAACATATGCAGTCAAAACAATTTTACATAATTCGTCATTTTGTCCTTTTAATGTTTTTTGTAAAGGTCAAATCATTTTCATTTAGTTGTGAAGAGACAAGTTGTCAAATAGTTCACACTACTATGAAAAAGGGCTTACAAATTAGATTTGAACAAGGTCAATTTGACAAGATTAGAAAGGTGGCAATTTGTCTTAGGATCAATTCAGGCGGTTGATCTTCTTCTTCTTCTTCATATATTTGGACAATTTGTCATTTTTCACCAGACCCCATGTACTTAGTTTTTCTTTTGGTGTGTAGATTTTGTGTCTATTACTGTATTATGAATTCCTTCAAGTAATATCAATCTAGTTTTGATGACTAATTGTCTTTGTTGCTCTGTGTGTGTGTGATACTTGGTGTGATTTTTGGTTGTTTTGTTAAATCCAGTGATTGGATTTGGTGTTTATTGGCTATCTTGACTTATTGTGTGATTGGCTTATATAATTTGTATTTTATTCATGATCTTTCCCAATCTATGGCAAAATTCCTTGTGAACGAACCTTTGCTACTATACTACAATAAAATTGACAATCCTATTGGGGTTGTTAATTTTTGCTTCGACATTTGGCGCCTCCGCCGGGGAATTTTGTATGATAAGGGATTGATGAAAGTAAAATTTGATTAAAACATCTAAAATGGATTATTATCAAGGTAGTTGGAATGGCCAACCAAATTTTTTGTGTTCAAACCTTGAATGTGGAAACAAAATTGAACATCTTGTGTATAGTATTAAGTGTCTTCAACAAAATAAGAATGATTTACATATTGCACTTGAATTAAAGGATATAGAACTTCATAAATTGTATATGTCTTTAAAATCATATACTAAAGAATTTAATACTTGTCGAAATGAAAAAATCTTGATAGAGAAAGAACTTATAGCTTTAAAAGATGATTATAAAAATTTATATTGTGATCATGAAATCATCAAGTTTACTATTCTTCCAGATGTGGAAATCAAGCTCAAAGAATCATACAAAGAAGGTGAACGTTTAAAAAAAGATTTGAAAATTATAAAAATTGATAGTGAAAAACATCAAAAAGAAATGGAGGATAATTTGATTAGAAAATTTGAAGAGCAATCAAATAAAATGAAAGAAGTTTATGAAGCTTCAATTAAGGTACTTCAAAATGATTTGTCCAATGCCTCTAAATTTAGCAAATATATTATTAAACAAAATAAAAATTTAGATGTAGTATTGTTGTCAAAGGAAAATGAGCTTGTTGTACAAAAAGATTTGACAAAAACATTGAAAATAGAGAATGGTGCTTTATTTAGTTTGGTGGAAGATTTAAAACAAAGGTGTAATAATCTTACCATTGAAGTGTCATCTTTAAAGAACCATTTGTTGAAAAAGAATGTAATACTTAAAGAAGATTTGCCTATGGTTTTAAGCAATAAGGAGAATATGAAAACCATCCATGTATCTTTTCAACACCAATTTCAAAAAATTGAAGAAATTAGAATTTTTCAAAGTAAGCAACACTCAAAAGTAATTGAGTATATAATAATTGAAAATATTTTTCATGCTCTACAATTTTACATGTTGAATATGGAAAATTTAGCATTAAAACAAGTCAATGAAAACCTTAAGCAACAATTAAACACAAAATCAAATGTCAAACTCTTTTTCCAAGCAATTCAATGTAATTTTCAAAACGATGATCATCTTCTTACAAATTTCAAGTTTCCACAAATAGATAATTTCAAAAATTTACAAACGGAGGTCACAAGTTTCAAGGACAAGGTGATATTTCAGAGGCAAGAATTTGTAATAATTATTAATGTAAAAAAAATGAATATTAACCATCCTATAAAATTTGGCACAATGCTTATTCATTCTAATAAGGATAAAAGAATATCTAAAGCAAAAATTTCAAAGAATTTTCTTTTAATTATTTCATTCAAAAAAGAAATTGGCCTTGAAAATAATATTGTCGTAAGAGACACAATTGACAACTCAATAAATAAGATTGTTGAATTTGCAAACATGAAAAATTGTCCAAATGAATGCATCTTAAAAAAACAAGCTAATTGCTCATTGTGTAAGGATCTCTTACTTATAAAATATTACATCAATTATCCCAAAGGTTTTGTAAACAAAGTGTATGTATATGAAATAAAATTTTATTTAATAAACCATTATTTATTAATAATAATTTGGGACCCTGGAGGACTTTGTATATTATTTGAGGTTATGAAATGAAATTAAAACAAAGAAAAGATGTCATTTAATATATCAATCTATACAAATACTAATACTTGGATTTGTTATTGGTTTTGAGAAATAAAATAAGAACAATATTTATAGAGGCAAGTATAAAGTATAAACAATGAAAAATATCAAGTTGCATGTGCAAAAGATTCTAATAATGTATAATTATTTATAATTAAATAAATGATGAAATTTTATTCATTGTCAAGAAATTAATTAATTAATTACAATTGAAGTCACTTGGCGAATCTAAAGTGTTTGTAAAATCAAATGAAACGTGAATATAAACATGGATTTTGAGTTTTTGGAATTGTAAAAGTGATGAAAAATGAAATGATTAAAAAAAAATTAAAGCACATTCTAATATTTTGAAGATGTATTAATTGACTTATATGAGTATCTTATTTTAATTATTCACTTATTTATTTTGAATTAAGAAAATATGAATTCTAATTGTTATTAAAATTTTAAAATTTTAAATAAACTCTAAATAAGTAAATTGCAACTCAAGTTAAAAATAAAGTTATTCAAATAAAGAATTTGCAAAATGTGTGTGATAAACATGAAATGGTTATCGATAAGAATCAAATTGACATCTTGTAGTTGAAGTTTTACATTTTGTTGAAGATCAAACTAAACTATAGTGTCAAAAAAAAGAAGACTATTCAAAGTCATAAAAATTATTCTCATTCTATTTGGCACCTATTTATGCTTCATCAATAAGTTTAGTGCCACTAGGTACTATATAATGAAAAAATAGATGGACTACCAACATACAAACAAATTACACCTTTTGAAGCAAGACAACAAAGTCAAGGAGTTCAACAAATTAATATTATTGTCCATATAAAATGAAGATCAACATCACAATAGAAGATCCAAGAACAATTGACGAGGACGTCAATTAGGCTAAGTAGAGGGCTATGTAGTCAAAACAATTTTACATAATTCGTCATTTTGTCCTTTTAATGTTTTTTGTAAAGGTCAAATCATTTTCATTTAGTTGTGAAGAGACAAGTTGTCAAATAGTTCACACTACTATGAAAAGGGCTTACAAATTAGATTTGAACAAGGTCAATTTGACAAGATTAGAAAGGTGGCAATTTGTCTTAGGATCAATTCAGGCGGTTGATCTTCTTCTTCTTCATATATTTGGACAATTTGTCATTTTTCACCAGACCCCATGTACTTAGTTTTTCTTTTGGTGTGTAGATTTTGTGTCTATTACTGTATTATGAATTCCTTCAAGTAATATCAATCTAGTTTTGATGACTAATTGTCTTTGTTGCTCTGTGTGTGTGTGATACTTGGTGTGATTTTTGGTTGTTTTGTTAAATCCAGTGATTGGATTTGGTGTTTATTGGCTATCTTGACTTATTGTGTGATTGGCTTATATAATTTGTATTTTATTCATGATCTTTCCCAATCTATGGCAAAATTCCTTGTGAACGAACCTTTGCTACTATACTACAATAAAATTGACAATCCTATTGGGGTTGTTAATTTTTGCTTCGACAACATATATATCACAATGAATCATTAAAAAAATTTAATAGGGTCTATATTCCTTACAATAATGTGAAGATGGCTCTATTGGGTTGCAATTAGCCTCTTACAACTTTGTTTCAATTTTGGTGCTTGCATATACAATTAAAGAAATGGGAGGTTAATTTTTAGTGAATGAACAACAAAGCTCAACCTTCTAAGGTTTACAACAACACAAAATATATAGTACGAGTTTAGAGTGAGAAGAATAAAAATGGTGATGAAAAAACAAACAATAAGAGGAAACAAAAAGCAAGAACTAAAAAGAAGAAAGAGTTAAAATGTAAGAAGAAGAAACAAGATTCATAAACTAAAAAGCAACAAGAAGCAAGAGCTAAGATGCAACAAGAACTAAAATGCAACAAAAATTAACAACTAAGAAGCAAAAAACAAGTAATAACAAATAAGAACTAAGAGATAAGAAGAAGCATCAACTAAGAAGTAACAAGTAAGAGCTAAGAGGAAACAAAAGGCAAGGAAGAAGAGCCAAGAGAAGTGGTGGCTAGGGTTTCAAAACTCTAAAAAAGTGGTGATTAAGTTTGAAAATCCAAAAAAAAAATTGGCTAGGATTTCAAAATTTTAAACAATGACTTGTCCATATTTTTTTTGGATTGCCTATATTTTTCTTGGGCTATCCAAAAATAAAAAAATGTCACTCCTATGAAAACATAACTAGAAATATCACTCAACGTTCCCAAACATGTTCCCTAGGTTCTCTATGAAATACTTTGGTGTTCTCAATGGGTGTATATAGTATACGCTTGTGAAGTACAAGGCCCAACAATGACTAGCAATCATATTTTGCAGTCATATTTCTTCCCAAGGTTTTGGCATCCAAATATATGACTGTGAACATCCCAAGGTTTTGGCATTCAAATATATTAAGACATAGAAATATGGTTTAAACTATAATATTCTAAAGTCTAAACTATACATTACACTTATTTTGAATTTTTTAGATATTTTAGATTTCTAAAGTATGTTTTGTATTCAATATGAATTTTTTACTTTTCATTTTAAGTCTTTAGATTAACCAAATGTATAGATTTGGATGTTGAGTTGAAATAGTTGTCATTGTATCCAATAATGCCCTCAAGGCATCCAACTCTTGAGCATTGTCTAGTTATTATATACACTTGGGATTCACCAACAATATTGTGTTCAATATTGTACTACTCTTCATATTGGAAGGCAAGGGATGCACACAAGGGGTGATGTAACAAAGCATATTGAGAGGCACTTCATGCTACATCTCAAGTCCCAACTTTCTAAATCCATTAGAGAAAAAATGGACTCTCAAGAGGGATGCTAGAAAGCTCTCAAGGGAACCCTAAGATTAATATTATTTTGTACTTCTATAAATTTCTTCCCCTATTATTGCTCATTTTTTGTTGGATGGATGTGATGATTGTGTATGGTGGGTGCACTAGTAGAAAATCTGAAATTTATGTCATTTTGGACGTGTTGTTTTGGACAAAATCTAACAGAAATCTGTCCAAAACAACAGATTTCTGTTAGATTTTGTCCAAAACAACGCGTCCAAAATGACAGAAATTTCAGATTTTCTACTAGTGGTGGTGGGTGGCTCAAAATCTAAGTATTGGAAGTGTACCTTACTAAAGCCGTCCAATTATGTGCATTCTAATTGGCCCATATGGTTCAAATGGATTGACATTTCCTATGTTGAAACTTAATTGGACTCACAGAATTGAATTCACATTTAATTAGACAATCCAATTAGATGATCCTATATGATTATCACATTCCATGACTATTGTTGAATTGGATAGCTACAACATTTGCTAACTTGTCCACTTGATATGTTTATTTTTTAAAAATTGACTCAAATATGTCTTCATTTTTGCTAAGATGAGGACATAGTTGAGTCAAAATATATAGATGTAGAGGTGATTTAAAAATAGTTAAGGGTGCCATTGCATGGTAGCCCTCCAAACAATGTTGTCAAAGTCATGTCATGCTTGTCCATCAAGATGTCTGGATTCAACTCCAATGTCTATCAAGATCTTGGAAAAGAAATTTGGGCTAATGTGAGTCTTAACAAGTCAAGATGCATCTCGATTGACGCTAATGGACATCCCAATGGGAAATGTCATCGTTACATCAGGATAGAAAACCTTGTCTCGAAAGTCCTCATTTTTTCTCTAATGTCAATTTTGAGTCCTAGTTCAAGGTTAAATTCTAAGTTTTTTGGGTTGTAGAAGGTGAATAAAAAATACCAAATGTGGAACTTAGGAGTTGGGACTTCATAGTCTAAAGACCAAAGTCCCAATTCTAAATCCCAACTTGTTTCATGTATAATATTGTATAGCAATTATATACCTCCAAAAGGGTCAAAAAGTAAAATATCCATCTTTTGACACTATAAGCATCAAATATGCATTGAACAAATTTGGATAGATTTTTAGCTTATTAGGATGCTTGATATGTTGTGTTTTACCTCATTTTGTATTCAAATTTTTTTGTTGGGACTTGGACGCTAAATCGGATTTCAATTTTTGCTAGACCTAATTCAATCACTAAGTCCTACTTCCTTGCATTGGTGCCTAACTCTCAAAAAATGTTGTCATTCAAGCATTTGGGAGTGATGTGGAATTTTAGACTTGGGATGTAGTATGAAACCGAAAGTCCCAACTTTCAATCCTCCACCAATTAGATTTGAAATTAAGTGGGACTTGGGACATAGTGTGAAGTGGTTATGAGGGAGAAAAATAATGAGTGTGCATCATGGAACTCTTTTGAAGGACCTATCGGGAATCCTTCTCATTTTAATCCCTTACACCACTGAAAAAATGCAAATTTGAATGTTCCAAATTGAACAGAACAAATTAATATTATATCTAATAATGCTCTTAAGTCACATTGTCCTCAAGTATTATCCTATTCTTCTCTACAATCAAGATTCACCATCAATAAGATGTGTGAGATTTGACATATCAAATCACAATGAGGAGGTAAAGCTCATCATAAAACTCTTTCCACCAAAGAACTCATAATCCTTCTTCTTCTAAGACCTTAGATAAACCAAAATATTAAAATTTTAATGCTATAAATTGAATTATAAAAACTTGATGTTATATCCGAGACTACTCTTTAGCCACCTACTTCTAAAGCGCTATCTAGTTCTTACCAATGGTCTAGATCAATTCACCATCATCTAGTAGACATTGGAAGATAAGACAAAAAGTTTGATATGCCAAAGCAAAGAGAGTAAGAAGGTAATTGACCTATTTGCAAAATTGTTCTAACAAAATAATTGCATAAAAAGTAAGTCCTATGAACATGAGAGTCTAGAGTCAATGTTGGATATACCTATCTTCATGACTTTGAAAATTCATAGTTGTAGTTCTAATTTTTGAATTTTTCTGGTCTACTTGGTTTTGTAAGTGTGAATGCAGTAAGTAGAGAGTCTATTTCCCATTATAGTGTGTCAATTAGATGGATAATGTATGTAAAAGACTAAATGGTAGAAATTAGATATGAACATGGCTAATAGACTAGGATTCGAAGCAAGACAAGTAGATAGTCGTGAATTTCAATTTGAACAAATGCCACCTTTCAAATTGTCTTTTGGGGACTATAAGTCCAAATGTCTAGTTGATCTCTCTCTCTATCTCCAACGTGAAGAAGAGCAGTGTTAAGCTTTTAACAATTCTCAAGCTCTGTACAATTTGTCGAATTTAATATACTATATATTATCATCATTTTTTGTAAGCTCATAGGTTGTGAGTAAGTGTGACTAATTGTCAAGAATTCATAGGTGGTGAAGTTCCTTGTGTGAGTTGTATTTGTGAGTGTGTCAATTTGCAAAGTGTAATTGACTGTCTAAATTGCTTGTGTATATGCTTGTGAAAAGTACCAGAGTCTGATCGGTGATTGTTGAAGAGCTAATTGACTGCACCTTATAATCGTGTTGAATGTGGACAAGTTGATTAAGTTAAGTCTAGTGGTCTGTGTGGAATTCACTATAGAGTCATAGTATCTAATTGACAACTTTAAGTTAAGTTGCAATTGAGTTTGTATGAACAAGTGTATGTCAAATTAACTAATTGAATGTTTATGGCCGAGATGGTGAAACTATTAAGTAGTTGAGTCAGCTAGGATGCATGACTAATCCGGATGTTTGTGAATGCTGAGTGATAAATTTGCGAGTAGTCAAATTATCTTATGCATTCTTATATGACTTAGATTGTTAAGGAGCTAATCAGCTAAGGAATGATCCATTGTTGTGTAAAGTAAACATTGTGAGATTAGTCTAGTTGAAATTTAAGTGGCTAGTTTGAGTCAGATGGTTATTGAGCGTGAGCCATTAAGATTCATTGTTCAAATCGTTGGCTAGGGAAGTTGGAGCCAACCGGAATTCAAATCGACTCGGTGCCGGTCAAGTAGATTTGTAAGTCGAATTGCCTTGTGAGTATCTGCAAGTTCATTCATTCAAATAAGTAAGTAAAGTTGATCTTCTGAATTGTTTCATTTAAAGTATAAGTATGCTTAAGTCAAGTTGATAACGCATGAATGAAATCTAGTCTATGAAAATTATGCAAGTATATGGTGGATCTTAATTAGAGAAGTGTCTATTGCCAGAGAAGTTGTCTTGTGAATTGAGCAGCAAATGAGTTTAATTGACCATGTCAAAATGGTCAAATTGTCGAAGTAAATAACTTGTCTAATTGTTGATTAATTTTTATATAAAGAACTAATCTACTTAAGGGGGTGTGATTAAGAGAGAAGTGGTTGAAATGTTTAGTCAATAGAAATAATGCAAAATGTTGTGACTAAATTAATTGAATGTTCCAATAGGTTTAGATTGAGTCATGTTGTTTGAGCATGTGTGCAATTGATATTGTGAACTTAATTGTAGATTGAGTATGTTAAATTGATCATGCCACATGTGTGAATTTCATTGTCAAATAATTTAATTTGCATTACATTTGTAGTAAAAGTTGTATCAATTGGACATGGTGAAAGTTAGTGAATATAAGGTCAAGTCGAGTTAAATTTCGTAGCCCAGACCAATCGATTAAGTTAATAGCAAGTAGGTAGTAGAAGTCTAATTGCTCGGTTTAGAGTCTATTCGATCAAGCCATCTGGTATGAAGACAATGCGGAGACAAGTTGAATTGATTTTGAGCACTTGGAAGATGGAGATTAATTGACTTGAGATTAAGTGAAAGCGAAAGCAAGGGTGATTAAAGATAAATCAACCAAAACAGGAAAGAAGTCTAAACTTTTCATACCTTGAATATGGCGAGATTAGATAGCAATACATATTCGATTTAAGCATGTTAAATTGGAAATTAGGCTAGTAAATATAAAACTGCCTAGTTACAAGGGAACAAAAAGAGGAAAAGATAATTAATAAAATTGTCCCTAAAAGTTTATTTGTATTTCAAATATATAACTTGGCCATTTAAGTAAGTGGTTAGAGCATGCATAAGACAATTTGACCAACACAATAACAATTTGATAATTAAAGAAGATTTGACAAAGAGCCAACCACTAGGGACCGCATTCGTTGTGTCTATTATATTAGCATTTGTAATGGACTGAGATGATTTGACTTGAGTGTGGTTCCTTTGGTTTAGAATCCTAAAACAAGTTACAAAATCAAGTAGATAAGTATCCAACATACAAAACAAGTGACCTTAGTCACAATATGTTAGACTTATTGACCTTTCCATTGGAAATTACCCCTATACTAGTTGTCTTGTGATTTTGATAAATAGACAAAATTTACATTACAATAGTGTACTCGACCCATCATTAATTTAGACATGTCAATAATGGGAAACCAAGTTCAAATGCTTATTTGTACAATATTAGGTGCAGATCCTTTATATTAATCTCTATTCGTCAATGAAGAGCTCCTTGCCAAGCTTATTGATGAGTCCGTAAGACTCATGCTAACTCTACTCGGCCGTAACCTCTCGTTCTCATATTCAAGAACCAAGTGTGCAACCTTTACATCCATGTCACCATGCAACATAGCCATCACTGTCTTCATATCTGGACGTTTCTCTCCTGTATTGTGTACGCACAACAAGGCAATGTTGATGATTCTGAGTACTTCCATCTCTTCTCTTGGCTGAAGCTCCAACGTAGGGTCTATGAGTTCCTTGATTCTTCCTTCGCTATGTAGACTCCATGCCTATTACACCACATTACATTCTTGAGTAGTAGTGGAATGATGCCTCACAAGAACAATGACAACTAAGACTTATTTAATGTGTGAGCAGGGTAGATGCATGGATGAATGCCTCAATAAATTGGTTACAAAGATGTTTTTAGAAAGTGTTAGCATTACAAAGGCTCAATGCTACAAATGGTCAAGTCTTTTCACAATTTTTTTGCCCCAAATACTTAAACAACTTGATTATGAAGACATTTATGTAGTTGGTTTAAGAACTTTCAATTTTTAATAGGAATATGGGACTTTTGAAGTGTAGTGTATAGACTTGTCCCAAACAAACAAAACATGGCATATGAGCTTTTTTGAGAATAAAGATATATTTAAATGTTTTCTAGTGAATTTGTTATGAGTGCTCCAAAGGTTTTGCTTGATTGAAATGCTTTCTATATTATAAAAACTTTTCTTAATATAGAATTATGAACTTTTTAGTGGCCAAAATAAAGGTCAAATTTCGGGGACATTTTTTTGATAAGTAATTATCATTATCATTAGTTTTCTATTGTATTTTATTTTAGAAGATTAAAATCGGACACCCTTTACTTTGAACTTTTTCTATTTATTTCCAATGTAGTAGCCATCAAAGGAAATAGCCTTCGATTTTAGTGACTAATTGTGAAGCCACAGGTGTTGCTTTTGAGCTACTCATCCATACAACTACCCAACACCCATAGTTGTTTATTTATTGTAAGTAAGCAAAATTTGACTACAATTTGGATAAAGGAATAATGATTTTTTCTTTCCATTTTGAAGAGAAAACATGTTGAAGTGAAGGCAAAGAACTTTGGTTCAAAAATAGAGAAAACTCCTCTTTTGCCATCTATGTTCATACTTGAGACATTGATTTTTAGGAAAAGTTAATAATGGATGCTTATATCTTAGAGAAGATGATGCTAAATCTTAGCAAATTAAGTAAAATTATAGCTCTCAAACACTATTTCATGTGACTTAGAGAATGATTCAATAGCTTATAGAGCTCTCACATCTTCTTTGGGTCAATTTAAACAATTGTTTATAGAGTATTTGAAAGAGTCATATTTTTTGGGTAATAGGCAAGTAGATTTGAAAGATTTAATGAACAATGGAAACAAGTCCCTAATGACTATGGTGTTAGTTGCTACATGTTCAACAATTCCTTCCATCTCATATTCTTTTATAGGATCAAATTGAAAAAACATCAAACTAAAGAATATTCCATAATTTTTCCATAGTAGTTAAGAATAGATAGTCAAGCATTTAACACCCTCGATGTGGTTTCTTGGTGAGAGAAAACTCACCCAATCTGGAAGATAAAAATAATCAGATTCTGGTGATTTGATTTGCATGTTTCTTCTTTTGCTTATAATTTCAAGTAGTAGAACACCATAGCTGAAGACATCCACTTTCTCACTCAGTTGTCCCAAATGGGCATACTCAGGTGCCAAGTAGCCCCTGCATGAAGCAAATACACATTTAAATCCAATATCCACTCCAAACCATATTCCAATTGTTTCTTAGAAGCTTTCAAGAATCCCAAACCAAACACTATTTTGGTTTTCATAGGCAAAGAAAATAGCTCACTAGAAGAAACTTGCTTTTTTTTAAAAGCATTTTTGTGACATCTACATGTTTTCATGTTAACAATGATTTTAGATGAAACGTTGAGACATTAGTTGTAACATCAAATATAACCTAGAAACAAGTGAATGTTAGAAAAAATGCATTAGAAAAAACACGGGGTTCTTCAAGTGATTCTAACCTAAAATCTAGTTTGGTGGTGGAGGTTATACTAGCCATGTTATGTGGATACAGTGGTAGTTATAGTGTGTACTGTCTTTAATGCCTCATGTCAAGGTAGACTTTCTTAAGGGGAACATTCCCTTCTAAATTTTGACACCATGTAAGATAAAAGATATTTCTACTTTACAAAATATAAAAGTCAATATATTCCAAGAAGACTTAATGTGAATTAAAATTATCTAGGTTTAGGATTAAGTTCTATTTTTCACCAGCCTATGTTCGTTCCAATGGCATTACATATTTTATATTAATGCAAATTATATCCTTCTATTTTTTGCCATGTCGTTGAATAGGAATGGCTCTAATGACATAGATTTGAACAATTGAGCAATTGCAAGAGATACTTGTCCTATTTTCATGTCAAACATTGCATCCAAGAACATTTTTTCAAGCAAAACTTTAGAAGTAATGATCCAATATAGTTGGAATTGATAGTGAAGGTCAATATGATTATTTTAAATTTATTCTAATATTTTAATTATTTTATAAAATTAGTTTGATAGAATACATTGATTTCAAAAATATGTCACTTGTAATTTTAGGAATTTGGAGTACTATTGAGTATCCATTCTAAGGAATTTGAAGCTAAAATTTAGAGAGGATGATTTTCTAGTAGACTATTGTATAAAGGAATTTTTAAAAATAGTTCACTTTGTGTTGTATGAAAGTCTACAAAATAAGCTTTGTTCTACATGCATTTTGAAACATGCAATAAATATTTTGGTACCAATTCTTTGGGTGAATGATCATCTCTATAGAATTGTTAAAAATGGACGATTTTCATTTTATTTTTTCATTTATTTTCCTACTTTTTTACAAATTAAAATGTTTGAGTATCTATTTTCTTGAGATTTTTCACTTTTTTAGTTCTCCTACTTCAAGAATTATCCTATGATACAATCTTCTACGATACTATCTTCTTAATGGTCTTTACATTGGCCATTTGTTATTTTACTTTTTGAAATTGCTTTTCTAATGTTAAAGTACTCTACAATAAAATCACAACTACTATAAAAATACAACAAAATTAGCATGTGCTTGTTGCAATAATTGCCCACTAACCTGAATACACCTAAAAGATTCCTAATGAGCATTTAAGCATGGTTTGTATCATTAAACTTGCTTGGTTTTTGTCAAGCCATATTGGCAATTGAAAATAGGATTCTACATTCTCTAAGTGTGTATAAAATGGGCATTGTTAAAAAATCACGAATCTTCAAAATGACAATTACATGTGAATCTAAAAACAACGCTCTCATGTTCTCATGTCTAGATAGAGTACATTGTAGGTGAGAATTACATGGATCAGTTCTAGTGACATGGCCAAAATAAGGTGTAGGTTCCTAGCTTAGACTTTACAAATTAAGAGGGTAAAGGGGGCCAACCTTGTGCCTGCCACATGGATTGTCATAATGTGGCTCTCTTCTTGTGGATATAGTAAAGCTAAACCAAAATCTGCAATTTTTGGCTCCAAGTTTACATCAAGCAAGATGTTGCATGCCTTTATGTCTCGATGGATGATCTTTGGTTGTGATGCAAAATGCAAGTAATGGATGCCTTCAGCCACTCCATAGCATATGTTCTTGCGTAGCGACCAATTATCCTTCTTTCCAATGTTCTCTTGTCCTGCATACACAACCTCAACCAAAGTTAATTTCAACTACAGTGCCCATATACCACATTTTACTACTTCTAGACTTTTGAAAGTCAAGAATTAATAATAATAAAAATGATCATCAGGAGACTATGCAAAACATCACTAGATCTATACAAAACATCCAAGGATCTATACAAACATCAAGAGATAACCACTTCACTTTGATTTGAGGGATGCAAGTTATACCGAATAAAAACTGCTCCAAGTCACCATTTTCTACATACTCGTACACCAGGAGTCGTTGGTTTGTTCGAATGCAACATCCTTTCAGTTTCACAAGGTTTCTGTGCTTCACAGCTGCGACTAGAACAATCTCGTTCAGAAAGTCATCTAAGCTTTGATGAGACTTTGTGTGCAATTGCTTCACAGCCACCGTAGACCCATTTGGTAAAGTTCCCTACATGGCCATAAAATTGCATGTCAATGAATGTGAATTCTAATTTAACCCTGAAACAACATTGTAGGACACAAAGTATTTGATGAGTGACTGTCTCTGTTATTATGCACCTACTGTTTAATTTCAATGTTTTTGCAAGCTGTTGCTCAGACCTTGTAAACAGCACCAAAAGCTCCTTGTCCCAATTTCATGCTGAAATTTCTTGTAATGGCTTGCAATTCACTGAAGGTGTAAATGGTGGGCTTCACTTCATACTCTGCAAATTCTGCACTCAGAATTGAAATAAAAACAACAATGAACCCATCGATGGATACCAACAGATCAGAATCACAGCAACATTTTATGATGGAAGAGCTTAAGTTCTCTTAGTGTTCGACTTCCATGTGGAGTCGGGGCTGGTCTGTAAACACAATATTTGGTCACTGATGATATTCCAGCGTACAGTTTGGAGAACTTTCTAGTACCTGAAAGATGACATGATTTCTAATACTGGAAATTCCCTGCAGGTTTGAAATTTTCTTACTTTGCTCAGCTCCGAGTAAAAGTTGATATCTCTCTTTCCTACTCCGCCAGAACTGCAAACCGTAGACTGAAATGAAAATTGCCAACAACGATCCGCAAATCACAGTTGCAATTATGACGACCTTCCTGCTATCACTTCCAACACCCACTGCCATACAAGAAATTAAAAAAAATTAAGCGTCGGTACAGAAAAACATCAGGAAAGCTTTGCTTTGATCCTATAGAGCCATTCAATTCTTCGAGTGCCGATGCAACGTTCTTCTTTGACTCTTGGTGATATAAAATTTGGAACCTTTCTGAATTATGTTTTTTCACAATATGATTGATCAAATTGCTATAAAAAGTTTTCAGAAAAAAACTGTAGACACTTAAAATCTGGACAGAGAGAGTAGTGATTTATACTATTAAACTGCTCAAAACTCCTAAGAATGAGCCCTTCACATACAAGTTAGTCACCAAGGTGAAGCCATTTCAGCAATCAACACTTACCAGTATCAAAACACTGCTGCTGGCAAACACAGCGTGTCAAATCATTGTTTCCAGCTGTGGAGTTGTCGCAATATGGATTGCCCGACAAACTGCCATTTCAAGGATCCACTTCAAATTAGTATTAAAGAACTGCCTCATGAGTTTAATCTCTCTAGAACAACTTACAATCAGATAATCACGTCACACACAGCTGATCTGAGGGATTTAAAAATTTAAAAACTTAATAAAATTTTAATAGCTGAGGGTGTTCAAATCATATCACTCACTCGAACTTGAATTTACTGAGATCGACAACTCGGCCGGAGTAGGCAACGTTTCTTATGTTGTTGTTTGCGAGGGTTACCACTTGGAGACTTTGACTTCGATTGGGCACAGCCAGCATGCTGTTTAAGTCTAGTGTTCCTGTGAGGTGGTTGTCATCTAAGGCCCTGCGAAAAGGGTTTGCATAGTATTGTCAGTATTGTCTCTATAGTAACATTTCTCAATTGTGACTTGTTTGCAAAATCTTCCCATCTAATTCTTGCCTAAAATGTGCAGCCTCCATATATGAGAGCCTAGGGTTGATTTTAGGTACACCTATTTTCAGCATTTTGATGATTCATAGCTTAATCATACAGAATCCTCAAAATGCATTATAAGAGAATCTACAATCTCCTTTCAACTACCAACAAGATCCAACAAAAGATTCTATAGTTCAATAATAGGAACCACCTAATTGGGACGCATTTCAGGTATTGTTACGTTACACTCAGATTCTCGTAATATATGTGACAACAGTCCAACTGTCTGCTGAGGTCAACGCAATTAGGGAGGGTTGTGTGTAGTTAGACCTCCGTTGCACAATGCTCCATAAATTGGTTACACAAATCACTTGCTACATTGATGTGTTTCAGACTTGAAAGTGGAGAGAATGTAAGGAAATTTTAGGATACACTTACAGAGTATTCAAGCTCTTGAAGGCAGCGAAAACAGATGCAGGGACATCACCAATCAACGAGGTATTTTGCAATCTTCTGCACACATAATGATATATAAATCACGGTGACTAATCTCAAGTCATGTAGCAGATACTAAAACTAATAGGTACCTGACCTCAACTCCTAAACTGGCCCCAGTTACCACAAAATCATCTATTCACACACTTGACTGGCCTTAACAAGCTAATTACGTGACAACATGACTTGACTCAAATGAGAATAGTCTCCAATGTTTGAATTGGGAAATGGGATTGTCTATTCTCCCTTCACTAGAGTTCCACACACATCCCACTTCGAATGATTGCGTAAAAAACCATACATAAAGATTTTAAAAATGATTTGGCTTTGTACCCAAATTGTATCCTAAACCCAAAACCAATCTAGGAAGAACTCACATGACTAAGGGCTACCCGTGAAGTTTGAGAATACAAATGACATTTAACACATGATATGTATCTGGGCACCACATTTTTGAACTTACAGAGTACGGAGGTTGTTGAGGTCCGCAGTCCAATTCGGGAATGGTCCAGGGTTGAATCTGTTGTAGCTCAGATCTCTGCACAGCTCATTCGATTCCAGGTAAGTTATGCATAAGATTCTCAGCAGCAATCAATTATTTTATAATACCTTCTATTTAATGTCTTGATAGTGTAGCAGACAAATTGACTTACAGAAGCTGCAAACTTATCAAGGTGGCCAAATTGGGAATGGAGCCGGTGAAGAGATTGTTTGAAAGATCCATCGTTGTCAACGTAGGAACATCAGCTAACAATTCCGGATTGAGGCTGTCTGTAAGCTGGTTATGGCTGACATTGCTGATCGATCACAGGTAAAGCAAAACATAAATTAGTACCGCATTCAACTTTACGAACACGTAGTGACTTATCGTCAGACGGTTATTTTGCTTTGACAATGGTTTGGTGAATTGTGTGCAAGATTCATTTGGTAGAATGCACTCACAAGTATTGAAGGGTTTTGTGTCCAGATACTTTTTTAAGAGGTCCATTGAATTTGTTGCTTGAAATATCCCTGTACATCACAATTCGTATATTAATTCATGACGTCAGGATCTTCGCTAGCAAAACATGAAATGGTTCGAGGAGCAACATTCTATGGTTTTCTTCTAATCTCCGCAAATCAGTCACGTAAGAATGCTTGTTTACTTACAAATAAGATAAAGGTCCTATTACAGGATTCAATCCCCCATCCAAGGTATAATTGACCAAGTAGGGCATAGCTCCAGTGAAACTATTGTGAGACAAATCCCTGCACGTTTCAAAATGAAGATGGACGTCAACAAACAAAAGAAATTAACCTTCACGCTACTGTCAAAATCAATAACCATTGCATAGAGTTCATCACCATGAAAAGGAGATCCATAAAGGTAAGGGTAAAAACTCTTACATCGACACCGCTTTTTGAAAATAGCCGATGAGTTCTGGAACCCCAAATTCCCCAGAAAACAAGTTATAAGAAAGGTTGAAAGTTTGCACTGCTTGAAATGAAGTGGTTTCGTTTTGTGGAAGCCCTCCAGTCAACTGGTTGTCACCTAGGTTTCTGTCAAGATGATGCAAATAAAATTTTCATCCTGAAATGTTCAAATTAGATATTCTATTAACTTGATACAGTAGTAGGCATTATTTATCTCCACAACTGTCAAAAGAAAGTTGTTAAAATTCCTAGACTGTCAAAGACAGATTCCCCCAAAATTGAGTTCCCATCGTGAAGGTTCCAAATGAACAATTACTTCACACAATAAGCAAGATTCAAATTGATAAGCAAGATTTGATAACTGAAACTTGAAAAACTTAGAATAAATTTCAATCTCTTATGGCGAATTCCATAACTGTAAAATCTTAAATACTGTATCACAGGGTATGCATCACCCGTTCCTCTTAGCTGAGGAATCTGATCTGCATTTTTCTAAATAAAACTCACATGTTCTGAAGAAAGACAAATGAGTCTTGGCTCCAATTGGGAATCCCCCCTGTGATATTATTTCCATGTAAATCCCTGACATAAAAAAGTTGTGTTGAGTGGCATGTTTCCGAGCAAAGAAGTGGTTACGTACGGTAGCACCATCCAAAGCTGGTTTGTGTGCGAGTGCATACTCAATTCAATCCACAAATCAGCAGACAATGAAAATAGGACAATGCGCAGTGAAACATGTTGCTGCGCTTGTAAAAATACTCACAGATTATATAAGCTGTACAAGTTTTCCATTTCAATGGGGAGAGGGCCAGTCAAATCAGGATTGTTTGTTAGCGATCTGCACACCATGAAAAATCACGCAAATCAGGCAAGCATAATTAGTTCCTTACTTGGATTTTCAACCTTTCATGCTAGTGACAATTGTCATTAGTTCTACATTAAGCCTTCTAAAAGTTCTGGAGCTTCTACCAAGTATGACCTAGTTTTGAAAAAAATGACCCAGTTTCATGAACGAGGACCCTTCTCAACTCACAGGGTCACTAAGTTGCTGAGATTTCCAATGCCTGCTGGAATAACGCCCGAGAGGGAAGCGTTCGGTAACAACCTGACATGCACACCAAACGTCCGTTCTGTTGAGTGTCGTAAGATGAGAAGAAAGTTTTTTAGCCCACATTTAAATTTTACTTTCCACAATATGATCAATCAAAATGGGTCAAAAATGATCTCCCTTACAAGCCAACAATGTCGAGATCCCAAGATAAGGCCGAAACGTTGGGCCTGGCGTTGCAAAAGACACCTTGCCAGGGACTGTCTGGGACGCACGGCGTCATGTTGGTGCCGTTCGAAAGAGGGTTCCATCCGGCCAGGTTGGTCTGCACATTTGGAGTGCTGTTCCATGCATTCCATAGCTGCTTCATTGCGTACACTGCCATATGAAAATAAAAAATACACAGCAGCTCAATCATCGTGAACTTGAAAAATGTAGAAGAAGCATTATAAACTCGGAGCAATATCTCAAATTAAACAGAGGAAACCGAGCTAAGTGCACTACACACAGTTTTCTCGTTGCTGTGCACTCAGTGTTGTATCAGGCATTCCCGAATCTGGGAATTAACCTAATTCCTATCAGACAGACAGTGCTACCCTAGATAGACTATATAACACCCTTGCGTATGTGATTCCTTTCACACCCTGTCCACGCCACTCTACTAGTTTAACTACATGTGCACAATTTATTGCACTTCACTACGATTAAAATTCGTTCCAGAGCGCCAAAATTGCGACATACAAGTGCACACAAAGCTCTAAAAACTAGGAGTGGACTAGCTAGTGTACTGTATATCTAAGTTCCCAGTCGGGCTTCTGGAAATTTTTGGCATTCACTAATTCAACAATTCAACAATTAGTGAATTTGGCATTCACTAATTCAACAATTTCTGTGATAGGCTTCATTGAAAAAGCTGTTCTAATCCACGATTGAAAAAGCTTGAGATTTCACAGGGAGCAGGGTCTCACAATCAGAGGGGGCGTAAAGAAACGTCACTGTAGCATTCTCTGAACCATTCACTGGAGCATTACTCTGAGCCTTAGCCGAGCTGCTACACAGAATTAGAAATAGTGTACCCAATACACATCTCATCGTCACCATCACCTTCACACTCGAATTGAACGAAACAAGTCGGTCTAATTTTAACTGGTACAGAACTCTGAACATCATTTCAACTCTATGGAGACATAAATAAAAAAATATATATATTAAGGTCAGGTGTCAAAAGTTGTGATTCCTCCTGGCTTCACAAGATTTCACTGTCTGGCAAACAATAATCGCCTCCAAAGCTTGCATGATTTTGTCACCCTCTCCGAATTGCACTTGCAGCTTTTCAAATAGCTTGCTGATTTTTTTCTAACTGTACCAACATGCGAAAGCCAAATCTAGCTAAGTTTGAGCTTGGAACTAAAGAAAAGAGAAGCTTTACAGTATTTTAAGTCTGTGGACATGGGAAAAAAAAAATGGTACGGTACTCCGTGATTTTGATGAATGCATAACCAAAGCAAAAGGCGGACTGCTTTGCAGCTTCAACCCACACGTCCGGACTACACTTGCATACGAACTTACCTGGCCGAATAGATTCGCTAGAAGCTCGGTCACCTGGTGCCGTGTGCCTAAATTATGAGTATTCTTATATTCTAGACTATCTATCACATTACTGTATACCGGAAGAGAATCATTCTGCAGAATGTTCTGTGAAGTTCACCTCGTCAAAACACGGTATCACTTTTGAAAAGAGTGGATGAGATGTTTGCCAAAGCAATTCGTAAGTCTCATAGTGTGCAAAAGCAAAAAGAATCTTCATCATTGCTACTTTAACAAATTGTTTGTAGAAGAAAAAGTAGTAAATATTTGTTAGAGTTGTCCAGCCTAGAAAATGTTCAATTTTGCCCTAGCAAAGAGAATCATGTTGCCTTGCATTAGTTGTGCACTTTTCATCTAAGAAACACCATGATCATTAAATTGTACAACCAAGCAATTGATGAGCTTCTCCATGTTGGAAAGGTATTATATCTCCTTAGATGCATGGAAGAGACTTTAAATTAATTAATTCAAGGATTGGTGGTGGTTGAAGAGCCATATAAGACAATTTTGTTCATTGTAGGAGTCCCCTTTTCAAAAAGGCAAAAACAACCCCTCCTCGTTGGTAAACAATGTTATGATAGTCTCCTTAATTTGTTGTATGAGTAGAGATGCTCTAAGGTTGACTATCCTATTTGTGAACCCAAATATCATTCATTGAATCTAATTGTGCCACCCATTGAGTTGAATCTATAATGTGTATTGCACCAATTCTATTGAGTACATTCATTTGTACCATCCACTTTGTTGAGCCTATTTGTACCACTATATAATAATATTGCATAATTTGAAATGCTTAACGTTGTATACCCCGGCAATGGTCCTCCTTGTGATGGGAAGGTATTATGCTTTGCTAGATACCTGGAAGGGATTTATCAATTATTTCAAGGATTGGAGTTGACCGAAGAGCCATAGAAAATTATTTTGTTCCCTGTAGGGGGCCTCTTTTGAAGGATGCAAAAGGGTCCCCTGCCTCAATGTTTTGTTTGCGACCTTCTCTCCTGCCTTCTCTTCTTTTTTATTGCCTAGATCTTCCTTGTTGGAATCTAGTCGGTAGTAATAGGGTTTGGAAGTTGCCCTAGTAATTTGCCTCCACTTTGTAGAAGGAACCGGGGGAGAGGGTCCAAGGCACCAATTGCATCCTCTCCTTATCAAAATCTCTTAGTTCATTTCTTCTAGTTAAAAATTCTCATCGAACACTTTCCTTCAACTTCAAATTGCAAAGACTACAATCTTCCTCTTTCAAAGACATACCAGTTTTGAAACTAAACTCCAAATTTCATTACATTGTACAAACACAAACAACGAAGCAAGGGTTGGCCACCACGCCCAACCCTTGAATGATCATTAGAGGAGTTTTTGGACCCTTGGAGGGTCGTTTCAAGCAGTTGTGGGGGAACTGTCCCCCTGCAGTTTTCGGAGAACGGCTGTTCCCGATTCAAAAAATTCAAAAAGAAAAAGAAAAAGTTTTACTCTTGAAATGCAAAAAAAAACAGAAAAAAAATTTTATTTTTTTCCGACGTGGAAGTCGCCATGCCACGTCTGCAAGCTGTTGTGGCCCTCTGCAAACTAGTTCCCGCAGTCTGGGAACTTACAGCCTTCCGGGGGGCTTAAATCTCCTCTAATGGGCCATCTCCGTCCTATCTAAACTCTTCAAGCCCCTCAACAAAAGTTGAAACTTGCATTTTGCATTATAGAATCACACACCTTTGTTGAGCCTCTAGTCAAGCTTATAGATAGTATAATACATCCCTAAGTTTTGCACTCACATTTTCTCCCTTGTAAATTGAAATGAACATCAAGCTAAAACTCACTTCCAAGAACAGTCCGAAATCCACTTAGAATATAGAAACAACTTAAATGGCTAACCCAAATATAGTCATAACATTGTTAAACAATGTTGGAAGCCTTTTTTTTCCAATTGACGTGGGAGCCTCCAACATAAAAACTTCCTAGTCAACCAATGACTCTCTTGCAACTTCTCAATCATCCAATGACACTAGCATTGCAACTTCCCAGTCAACCAATGATTCTCTATAGATTATAATTATGCTCACTCCCAAACATATAAAGGGGCATTATCCCACTTCCAAGGGGGAATGGTTTAGGCTAGTTAACAATGTTATGTAGGGACTTGAGGAGCTAGCTACTCTAGCATGATTATGTCATGTTGGTAAGACGGCATTTACCCAAGCTAATAACTCCAAGATAGCATTAGAAGAGGAAAAACTCTAAAGGCATCCTCAACATTACTTGAGGACTAGAGCTGACAAATGGAATTTCTCTAATCAAGTCACGGACTTGAGGTCATAACATTGTTAACCAACCTAAACCATTCCCCCTTGGAAATTGAGATAATCCCTTTCTAGATCTTTGGGAGTAGGGTTGTCTTGTTGACATATTTTTGGGTTTAGGCGTCGTGTATGACGTCTGACATCGCGTGTTGCATGTCACCAAGTGTCGAGTTTACTTGACATTGCATCGAGGAGGGGTAAAAAAATTTACCCCATGGTAAATAGATTTTGCCTACGTGGCAAGGTTTACAAAATGATGTGGAAAGCCAACTTGGGCGACTGCGGGTAGGGGCGCATGTACTTCAGCCTTGGGCGACCGTGGATGGGGGCACGTGCAAGTACAAATGGGGCGAGTATGGGTTCTAAAATTAGGGCGACTTCTGGTCCAGGGGGGCGACCTCCTTGTTGCAATTGTCAAAAAACACTCAAAACTGCCATTTTTGTGCAAATTGCAAAGAGCAAAAAAATTTAGAATGGTATTTTTTTTCCATATGTTACCATAGGATCTTGCAATAGAATAGTTTGAGAATGCATGGAAAATTTTTTAGACATTTTGACCACATAGATTGCAAGATAAATGCATTCAAAGTGAAGAAATTGTGTTTTTTTTGGCACAATGGCAAACTAGTTTAAGAGACTTCAAATCTTCTTAACTTAAATAGTTTGAATTGTAGATCTTGAATTTAGTTTTTTTTCATCATTCAAAATTGAGTTGAAAATATAGAAAAAATAAAAGTTTAAAATATAATGTAATTTTCATTATTTAAAAATTTATTTAGTAGAAGAAGGTATCATAGAGGGAAAAACTAAATCATTAATAGCTCTAAGATGGAATTAAAACTCACTAATTCCAGTAGTGAGATTGTTCTAACAATCAATGTTAATTTGGTGGACCTATTTGTTTTGAATTTTTCTGAAAATTGAACTCAAAAACAAATCCTATACCTATATTTTACAAATCAATATTATAATTGCTTGCAAAATAAGATGCTCTACAACTTCTTGGCAACCTCTTCATATCATAAATCCAAATGAAATGAATAAAAGCTTTCCATATGAAAATAAAATAAAACATATGAGAAAAAAAAAAAAAATTTAATTCAAATTTTTCAAGATTTGTTTTTGCTCATCCAAATGATTTAATTTAGATCAAAGCTAATTGTTGTATAACTCTTGCTCCTAGGCACCAATTAAAATAAAAATTACATTCCTAGAAAGCTAATTTTTTTTTCCTATCTTTTCATAAAAATTTGACCATATAGGAACTTGGCCAAAATCCATTTGCCCCTTGTGAAGACAATGAGAGTTTAGAGATTAACATCCTATCAATGGATTATTTAGCAAGTAGATTTTAAATTTGAACACCCTCTAAAGATTTGTATAAAAACATTCCTATTTGATTTTCTCTATTCTCTATGCATCATCATACTTATGTATAATTTACCACCTTCATCTAAAATTTAAAAATAGAGGAAAGAGATTTAAATTAGAGCTTCTCTTCTTGAATTATGCAAATTTCTAAAAGTCATCCTACCAGGGTATTATTTATGAAGTAGATTTTAAAATACAAAATAATAAAATATAGATTTTAGAAAGAGCTTTCCGTTTTGAATTTCACTATCCTCCAAGTATCATCAATTCATCATACTCATGTATTATTTACCACTTTAATTTCAAGCTTAAAAATTAGAAGAAAGAGATTTAAATAAGAATTATTCCATTTGATTTAATATATGCAATCTCAAATAATCATCCTATGGGAGTATTATTTATTAAATGTATTTCAAAATACAAAATAATGAATGGAGATATTTGCAATACCTTCCCCATTTAATTTTCTTGATTCTCCAAACATCTTTGTACTTATGAATTATTTACCATATTCACTTCTAAATTAGTGGGGAAGAGATTTAAATGAAAACTTTCCCTATGGACTTAAACAAATCTCAAATAGTCATTCTACAAGTGTATAATTCATCAAATGAATTTTGAAATACAAAAAAATAGATGGAGAGATATGTATGATCTTTCTTATTTGATTTATTTCATATAATGTAATCCCAATTGAATAAATGAAAATGAACCATTGATATATATTTAACAAAATTGCATGTTTGCAAAACTTGAGTGTTCAATAGAAGATGACATCTTGCCATAAAATTTATATACTAGAGCTAATTAATAGATCAAACAAGATATTATCAAATACAAGTAGTACTATAGAGAATCCAAAGCAATTAGATTTTTAGAAGAGCTTTCATTTTTAATAAATGAGATTAGGTGTCAAAGCTATGAAATTTGATCTCATCAAGGTCCATTTACTTAGCTCATTTAACAAGGTAGGTCCACTAATTAGTACCTAGCAAACTAAAACAAAAGTAATTGACTATAATGAAGTTGTCAATTTCTACTTTCATCACCCAAAAAATGCAATCCAATGCGTTTTTCAAGTAACTTTGAGTCTTGGGCGACTTCTCATGGAGGAGAATGTGGGTCAAGGCGACCTCGGGTAAGGGGCGACTGCAGGTGGAGGTGGAAAGAATGGCCCTTCCTTTGTCCCAAAATTGGCAAATTTGGGCCTTCTGGAGGGTTTCTAGGGGCGACTTCGGGTCTTGGGCGACCTCTCATGGAGGAGAATGCGGGTCAGGGCGACCTCGGGTAAGGGGCGACTGTGGGTAGAGGTGGAAAGAATGACCCTCCCTTTGTCCCAAAATTGGCAAATTTGGGCCTTTGGGGGGTTTCTAGGGGCAACTTCGGGTCTTGGGTGACCTCTCATGGAGGAGAATGCGGGTCAGGGCGACTTCTTAAGGGCAACCTCGGGTAAGGGGCGACTGCGGGTGGAGGTGGAAAGAATGGCCCTCCCTTTGTTCAAAAATTGGCAAATTTGGGCCTTTGGGGGGTTTCTAGGGGCAACTAAAATTGACATCACTAAGCATATGGTGACATAATGACATGTGCTTCTAATTCAAAGTTGGGCACCAACAAGTGAGGATAGAGATTATACGCTTTTTAATGAGGGATCCTAAGTAGGAACAAATATTTGACGATGTGGTCAACAATAAAAGGACTCTTTTGGTTTTAGTTACCTATAGTAAGGCCGCAAGTGCTACTTTAGTGACACTCATCCACGCAACTACTCAAATATGACAATGGAATATTTGAAAACACATTAGTAATGAGGTACTTTGTAAGGAAGTTGGGTGTAGTCATTGAACCTGATTCAAAGAAGCAACTAATATGTAGATAGGCGGTAAAGCTACTCATGGTTGATAAAGCCCTTGAAGTAGTTTATCACATTGATGTTTTGTAATAGGACATGTTGTTATTATGTTAGTACAAATACAAACATAGGTCACATTTCATGCTTCTAAATTTTGAAAAGGAAAGTAAATATATTAACCACTTTTTATATGATGTGCCATTTAGAAAAAATATTAAATATTCAAAACGCTAGGTGCCAAGGTCTATGTATTGAATCTTGAATTTGAATTCTTTTGTGCAAATATTTTGTAATTTTTTCCAAACAATGTACTTTAATTTATTTGCTTCTAAACTAATGTGTGTAAAAGTGTACAAAAATAAAGTTGAGTTTTAACCCCTAAAGGACCAACTTGAGTCCTTTTGAAGGACTTTAAAGAGTTCAAGTAGGTGCATATAGTCTCAATTTTCATTTTCATTTTTTGAACGTTTTTGGAGGATAGAAGAGTACATCATCTTTGTAAGAATATAAATTTTTCTTCAATTGGTGTCTAAAAGCAAAATTTATGCCACCCTAAGCTGAAAATAGAGGTCAGCAAGCAACAAAAAAATTACAATAAGTCAATTAATATTAAATTTTTTTCCCTCAAATATTATATTTTTGTCTACATGTAAAGCTTTGATTCATTCCATTTGGACTAGCAATGAAAAAATTATGGACAATCTTGTCTTTTAGACAATCTAAACAATTTTTTGAAAAAACATCTTATATGATATATTTTTGAATGCAATTTATACAATTTTTTTGAAATTTTTTTAATATAGTTAAGCTTGTCTACTAGAACAATCTCACCATTGTGCTTATTGTGTTTCAATTCCAACTTGGAGCTATTAACAATTTAGTTTTTCATTCAATCATAGACCAACTTCTATTCAACAATTTCTTAAAGAATGAAAATCAAGTGTGTTTCTATTGAAATTTTTTGCTTAAACTTTCAATTCAATTTTTCAACATAATTTTTAAAAATTTAGAGTTTATAGTGCAATTTTTTTCCACAAATGGTGGTCAAAGTCATTTGAAATTGCAAGCCAAAGTTCAATTTTTTTTTCCAACTTTGAATGCTAATATCTTCCAATCTATATGGTCAAACTTTATGAAATTTTTACCACATGATCTTAGACAACTTAAGTACAAGATCTTATGGTTAGATTCTCCAAAAAATATTTTTTTCTATTTTCTTGGATGACTACAGCAGAAGTGGCAGTTTTGAATTGCACTACAAATCACTCCTACAAGAGTCAAGAGGTCGCCCCTACCTCCAGTCGCCCCTACATGCAGTCTCCTAGTACCCGTATGCGCCCCTTGAGTTTGCCATGTAGATGCCACATGGCATCCAGCTAGAGGGGGGTAATTTTATATAAAGTCAAAGGTAAATTTGACTTTTCGTGATGTCGCGCAGGCTCTACTAGACGTCACGCGACATCTGTCTGTCGCAGTGTCGCAGCGAACAACCCTGCTTGGGAGTGAATTTAGTTTAATCTGCAAAGTCATTGGTTAGTTAGAAAGTTGCATCATTGAAGGCTCCTACTTTTTGAAGGAACAAAAGTTCCCCCCTCTTTTCCATTTGGTTAATAATGTTATGATTTTTATGGCTTGTCCCAACAATGTGGATCTAATGGTCGCTAGTGTAGGCTCCTTGAAATCCAATTCCTTACTTCCCTTTGTGATCACATGGAACCTATTCTTGAGAATGTAACTTGAATTCTCTACAAGCATGTGGAATGGAAGGAGCCAATTTTCTTTTATCATTTTGGAGAAGTAGCTAGCTATTTCTTCAATACTCATATGATACTTGGTGATGTCTACATCAAAAGTAGGTTATACCTAAACAAAATTTGACTATTGGTCTTTAAATATAGTAATAATTTGACTATTTTGACTGAAAGAAATGAAAATTTCCTTTACAGAAAATAGCCAACATCATTTGGCTACAGCCAAATAGCGAAAAAACGTGCAATAAAAAACAAACTAGAAGGAGCCTATCAACTGAAGTGCACTGCAACGTGGCTTGCAAGAGGGCAGCATACACCGGCTGACTAAGGTAGTGTGCTCATAAACCGTCACTTTAAGGGCTGATTTGCCTTTTTCACAAGTTTCCAGGGACAAAATGATTTTTAGATCATTTTTCAGAGAAAGAAAAACAGATGCGGAACCCAACACAAGTAGTTTCATATTTTTCCAAGCATTTTTGAATTACTTATAAATTTTCAAAGATCCAGGTCATAGGCACCTATTTGTGACCATAGGTGTCCCAAAATCTATCCCCTTGTGACTTATAAAGAAATGTGCAGAAATCACAGCCAGTGATTGGCTCTTACAATAAAAAAAACAATTCTTCTTGAATTCATTAACAGAGCAAAGAGGTCCATTCAAGGATCACCTTGCATCCATTCTACAGCTACCTACAGGATGATCTAAAGAAGAGGGGCGGTTTATAAGCACACTACCTTAGAACTTTTCCCCTTTAGTTTGGTCAGAGGACAACAACCCTGTTAGTAGCATTGTTTGTCTTAAATATTATTCCAACGATGAACAGAGGGCTTCGAGGCGTTGTTCTATCCAACTAACTTTTCATTCATCCAATGTAACACTTGAATCTTGAAAAGACAACCCTCCTTAATGATCAATTTTATGGAATTGCAGTAAATGAAATTTCTGTAGAAAGATATAAGCAAAAATATGCCAAAATTAGAAAAAAGGATCAAGGTGTTAAGGGGTTAAACAATGTTGCAATTGTTTTTTGTCCTATGAATGATAAAGAATCTTTCTATGTAGGACAAAAGTATAATTGATTATCCTTGGAATTTTTTTACACAAAAAGGAAGATCTTGCACAATAGTTTGTTTGTTTTTGACACAAATGAAACTGAATTTCAGTGCAAAAGATAAAATACAACACCACCACCACCCACAAGTGACTTGGCAAGGAGAAACCATTGGAGGCTATTTGGCAGGTTTACATTGATTTCTTAGTAATCAAACCAAAGTTACTAATTTGAACTATTCCCATGATGACATGATGGGCGGCTCATTGTACTAGATCTGATTTTCTTTGCCTGAACCACCCGTTCCATTTATTTGGTGGCTTTTTGGTAGCTCATTCACACTGGGGTACATTAGAGAGTGCCATACTTGAGCAAACAGACTTTCTACTGCTTACCTCCTCTGTCTCAGCTAGTGTGCTTTTACTTGGGTGTACATTAGCTTTACTCTATCAATTTTGTGCTGAAATTTTTGTGCTGAGGACAGGGAGTCTTTACTTCAGAAACATGTCTTCCACATAGTCGTCACAAAGTAGTCAAGTTGTGAAACTTGGATCCTTTGTCTTGATTTTATGTATTATGTTGCATTATTTGGACTTGTGCAGAGTATGTTTGTATCTAAGCGATTTGATGTGACAACGATAACAAGTTATTAGCACTGAAGACACCTCGCATACGTTCCATAACAAACTAACAGTCTATTGTGGTGCATGGGTGCAGGTGAGGTGTTAATACTCATGAAATTCCTTAGAAGATGCAAACAGGGACTATCTTCTCTACCCTACCTTAGTCCATAGGAAAAGAAAAAAAGTATGTATGGTATCATGGAAATTTCAGCGATTTCTTATTAAACTAGTTGATTGCACTACTTTGAGACATGTTCTTGATCTTTTAAGATGCTTGAGCTTCCATTACTTGAGGAATGATTGTTATTCACAGAAAATATGACTATTTTTTGTCTTCTACTTGGTATATATTTTTTACATATTTGATAGCTCTATAATATTGTTGTCTTAAAGTTAAGCATACCATACAGCTCTAGATCAATATGAAAGATGCTATGATGGAAATTTGATGCAATCAAAATACTTGTTCAAGTAGCTAAATTGTGTTGGAAAGAAGAGGTTTAGATAAGTGCTCTTTGTATAAAAGAGATGTTCCAATAAAAAGGGTTTTTTCAGTATCAAGAATGGGGGTACTACTGGTACTCTCCAAACCACCGTTAGACCTGAGAGTGGTTTTGGAGGTACCAGCTGGATTCTTTTTTTTGTCTAAAATCAAATTAAATTTAAATTTAAATTTTGAGCACCAAAAACAAGGATTTCACTTGGCACTCCCCAAACCGTAGTTGAATCCCTTTTAGGTCTTGGATGTACCAATTGGACCTCCCATTTTTGGTATTTGAAAAACAAACAAACAAATTTGGAAATGTTTTTTCCTAATTCCAAGATTTAAGATGGATATTTTGAATAATGCAAGAATTCCTATGTTTTTAATGATAATGCATTTCATGTTTAATTTCTTAATAAAACCCAAATTTGATTTGATTTCAAAAGGTCGAGTAGAGACTTTTACAAGATCAGTTGAGTCCAATTGACCTTGGAAGAGTCTCTCCTAGATCTCTTGAAATTGGGTTAAGGTTTGTTATCCTTGTTGTAGATCTCAAAGTTGTGTTTGAGAGAATAAAACAATATGGATGCCTCTTTGTTTTGCTTCAAGGCTAGTGGAATTTGAATTCCTAGTTTCAAATTTTAGTTCAAATTAGTGATTGTGACTTGGATTCAAGAGTATGAAGCTTGGCAGTTTTGGATTTAAGTTTAATATTTTTTTGAAAATGAAATGTAATGGATGTATGAAAATTTAAACAAAAACCAATTGTTTACCAATTCTTGGGGGTGCATTGAAGTCTTTTTCTAGGTCAGCGGATCCAATTGACTTTAGACAAGCCTTTGCTAGGCCCCTAGAATTTGTACATTTTCTAAGAATTTAGGAATATTCTATGTTGGAGTCAATTGGCAAGGCGCAGTGGGGTTGTTGTAGGTGTGGTGCGTCATGCACGTAGTGCATCATGCTTTCAAATTTTAATTTAGTTTTTTGAGGTCATTAGTATTCAGTGATACTTTTGTGGATCAAAGATGGTTTAATTGTTCAATTGTAGGGAGGAAATGTGGGTCAAGCTTTAGCCTCAACGATGCATCGTGACATAGTCTTTGTTGCGGATGTGGCAAGTTTATTGCAACCAATGACTTTGACAAATGTAAACATCAAGATTTCTAATGACAAATCAACTAAAAAAGCCACTAAATTCATATATGCTCTATTCTATTTTTTGAAGAAGTCAAAGTTCTTTGAGTGGACAGAAATCATTGTCTATTGATATGGATGAATCATATATCTAGGCTTCATCTAACAAAGGCGTCTTGGCTTATTGCAATAAACTATATAGTTCTCGATACCAAAGACAAGATCGAATTGATCATGCAGATCATGCATGATATAAACACAACCACCACTACCAATTGTGATATCCCAAGATCTGGCCTTTCGACCATGGCGCCTCTCAAGTTAATTTGCTTATAAGTCAAAATTCTACAAATAAGCAAGCAATTTTTTGTATCATTTTTTATGTCAATTTTTAAGTTTTGCAAGTTTAACATTGTTTAACATTTGTTTGTAGTCTTATAGAATTGATGTCAATAGATGGGATGATGAAGGCACAAAGTATTTTCTTCAATTTGGAGAAGAATTTCACCTTTCCATGTTTGCTAAGTAGATGGCATCAATATTTGCAGACTTTGGCTACTCTAAACCAAAACGCCATAAAGATACTTATACTTTGAAAATTTTGGATCTTATAGATAGTAGTGCTTCCAAGGATAGAGAGACTTCAAAGCCATCAACAACTGAGGGTTTTGCAATAAAGTCCACTGTCTACGACTTAGATTCTTGAAATTGACATCTCTATTGAGTTGAATTATAATGTGTGGTTTTAGAATTATGAGTGGATTTGTGTGTTTTATGGCTACATCTTGGACATTTGCTATTTTCATTTGGATTTTGTATATCATGATGTCTAACAAAAATGACTACATTTGCTTGTCTCAAAAAAAATCTTCAAAATACATTTGTAAATGTCTTAAATTTCAATAAAATGACTTCATATTTCTTGAAATTTATAATGTAATAAATCCACGGTCATAGGTCCCAACTTGTTTTTACTATGAAAAAAAGTTCCCGCTCACAGGCTCACAAGCTCACGCTCATAGGCTCGCACACTAGCAACCTTGGTTTGGGCACTTAGGGTTAAAGGACATTTTATATATGTGCTTAGTCAAGATGCATTAGTTTTTTTTATGTTAAGATATACATTTCAAAAATTTGATATTTTTTCATGTAATACTATATATCTGGGATTTATCTTTATAATACAATGTTGTTCATTGTAGGTGTCTTCTTTTCAAAGATGCAAAAAGGATCTAGATAACATTATTAACCAATGCTATAGGGTCCCTTTTGCTCTCATAGAAAGCCAGAGTCCCAAGTGTTGCAACTTTCTAGTCATCAGATGACTCTTTGCAAATTAAACTAAACTCACTTCCAACGGGAATGATTTAGGTTGGTTAACCCCTAAATTCCCAAGGCCATTTTTCTGTCAAAACCACTCAAAACTACCACTTTTGCTACGCTCACCTATGAAATAAATTTTTTAAATTTTTTTTAGAATCTAACCATAGGATCTTGTTCTACACCTATCTTAGATCACGTGATAAATTTTTTGTGATGTTTGACCGTGTAGATTGAAAGATATTAGCATTCAAAGTGGAAGAAAAAAAATTCTTTCCAATGTAGGTAAGGGAAGTCGGCAAAACAAAGAAGTTGCTATGATTGCCCGTAAAATAAGAAATTCCATAACTTTCACATCACTAATCCAAATGGAATGAATCAAGGCTTTCCATTTAGAAGAAAATATAATCTACAAGAAAAAAAATCTTAAAATTTTTATTTCAAATTTTTGTGAATTTATTTTGCTGCCCAGTCTCCCCCACTTTGAGGTTATTGTGGCATAACTTTTGCTCCTGGGCACCGATTGGAATAAAAATTATACTCCCCCAAAGCTCACAAGTTTATCTATCTTATGAGAAAGTTTCAATAAAAATTGAGATCATAAGAGCTTGCCCGAAATTCATTTTGTCCCCCATAGGGACAATGGGACTTTAGGGGTTAACAATGTTATGCAACCTCACTGGTAAATAATATTATGTATAGGGCAATGCCCGAGGAGGAGGGTGTTTTGGGAAATAACGGTCCGACAAGAGCCCGACAAGGAGGCCTATTATTTCTCAAAACGCCCGACAACGAGGAGCCATTGCCCGACGTAAATCACAACCAAAAGGATGAAAATTGAGGATGAAAAATCAAATTCGGATGAGAAATTTGTAATGCCCGATTACGCAAGAAAACCCGCGCAATCGGGCATTACGCTGCAGAGGCCTCCCAGGAAATGAACAGGCAATTTCCTGGGAGTGGTTTACGTATACGGCAATGCCCGACGATGAGAGGCATTGGCCGACGTAAACTACTGCCAAATTTGGATGAACAATACACGATGAGATTGAAGTTGGATGAAAAATACGTAATGCCCAATTATGAGGGCAAAACCTCGTAATCGGGCATTACAGTGTTGCTGCTCTTCAGAACCCGCCCGGAAATTGAACAGGGAACTTCTAGCGGTGGTTTACGGATGGGGTGGATTGACCCCCTCGCTCGTCCTTACCAGGGGTGCAAGTAAAACAAATGCCCCCTATTTTGGGCCATTCTAGGGTATAATCTTGACCTCACTTAGCTACTTCGGGGTCTTTGATCGCAAAAATGAATTCAAAATTTGCAAAAAAATTCATGTGTAGAAAATAAATAATTCCAGGGTTTGCCCGCAGGGCCGAGCGAGGGGGGCAATTCTCCCTGGCCGTGGTTTACGTAGAAAGCGATGAAATTCTTCTGTAATGTAATGTAACATATCTTTGAGATTTTAACGCTCATCGAGGTAACAAGTGTATAGTACATGTCTGTACAGTACAGCAACCACAGGAAAGTTGGCTGGAGAGCGCCTTTTCAGTTTACCTTGGTCATGGCTTCCAGGGTTCACTCGAAGTATAAATTATGTATATTTGCCAGTAGGTCTCCGTTACCCACTGTCAAGTGGCAGCTTCTTCAAGGGTTCCAGACTTCCAGGGACGATACCTGCGCCATTTAACCCAAAAATTCCACCCATGTGCCTGAATCTCTGCGATGTAGGAGCTGGATGAACAGTGGTTGTTCCATTCCTATTGGCTCCTCTGTCCTACCTTCACTGTTGATACTACAGTGGGTGCGATGCATCCTTGTGGTTTCTTCAATTCTATTGTGAGTGTGACTAAATGGCACACTGAACCGACACCAAGATTGCAGTTGCAGTCGGAGTCGCGCGGGCTCACGCCCTCATTTTCTCGTCTCGTGGTTGTGCTTTAGCAGGTGTGCCCTCGCAGTGCAGTATTCACTTGGGTATTGTAGGTTTTTGTTTTTGTTACGTTTTCTCCCTCATGTTTTTCTCTTTCTGTTTTTTCTCTTGATTATGACCTTTCCAGCTAGACCATCTCGCTCACTTCCCACAAGATCATTGAAAACGACTTTTCTGGGAAGCTATTATCCATGTGAACCTAGAACTAAAGTATGCCCTAACAATTGGTTTAGTCGGCGAGCTTCAATCATTGAGGAACAAATAGTCTTCGGGGTTCAGTGTTGGAGCAAGGACTAACTGACAGGGATGGCGGGTTCGTTGTCTGACTTGAGGAAGGTCAGGAAGGAGGGAGTTGCGCAATATATCGGTAATACTTGGTGGCGACAGTGCAAGATGCAGTCTCCAATTCTTCGCCCGAGTTTGCAATGGCCCTGCCTACTCGACTCTTTTCGATGGCCATTCCAGTGGCAGCCACTCCCGAGGAAGGTACGCGGATGGATTTGATGTTGTTTCTGAAGAATTCTATACACTGTCTAGGACGGTTGCGAGTATACTGTAGGAAAGCTGTATCGTGTTAAGAGGGAGATCAGGGTTAAGAGTCCTTGCTTATATACAGGCAGGCTAACCTAAGTTCATTAAGAGGATGAACTACTCCTGTTGGATGTAACCCTAATTACGGGTAAGTCTAACAGTTTCATTGCCTTCAATACGAGATCATTCTACAATTCGCTCTTGAAATCGATTGCTGCGGTCTATGAATGCATTTGTCTGAATTGGTCGTCCTCCATGATTGTTGTTATAACTCCAAACCTTGTCAACTTAGATCTTTATTCGGGGCAAGCTTAATTACATGTCATGCAACTCTGTGTATCCAAGACTACCTTCACAATTCTGTTCACAAGCTGGTTGTTTAGAACCCCGTGTTTGATCTAGACTAGGGAGACACATGCGAATCTCCAAGGGAGCAAAATCGTCGGTTATGTTGCGTGTGCGGGCCGGGATCAAACTCCCGTTTCGTCTGCACGTGAAAACCGATCCCCGATATAGTCTTCTTTTCTCCCAGCAAAGGGACATTCACTCCGAAGCAGGATATCTTAATCTTGAGAGAGTCAGAGAGGGAATAAATAACTCCCAGTGTGATGGTCTTGAACTTGAGAGGGTCAGATCAAGCCTTCTATGATAGAGGATTGAGATTCATTTGAAGGGAGGTACATTGGAGTTATCTTGTTGCTCTCAAGGTTGAAATATTCCCCATTGTTGTAAATGTTCTCAGAGCACAAAATACCCCTACACCGAGGAATTGTTAAAAAAACCCTTTAAGGTGTTTAGGGAAATGTGGGATTTGGTCAACATGAAGAATTTCAAAATGAGCTCTGTGGACATGAGGGGTAGTGGTGGTAGTGATACTACATATTCTTCAAGTTGTTTCCAAAGTTGTTTGGAATCTTTGATTTTGCATTGCTTGCATATTTTGTCTTTACAATGCTTCTGCTTTGATTAAAATCTTCTACAAGCAATCCTAATCTGTGATTCATCTTTTGATGGGGGATCTTTGTCCTCAAGAGTTTTGTTTGTTTGTTTAATGTTTTGAATCAAATTCCAAGTACTATACTCCAGAACTGGTTACACAATATGACTTATGCATCAAATGAACTAGCAAGCTGGAGGAATAATTCAATAGATCCTTGCAATATAAATACAGATTGGTATAGAGTCTCATGTGAGAATAACAACAATGTCTTGATTGTGTGAGTTCATGATTGCAATTACTCCTTCATGCATATGTACATGTGCTTCAGTGTTTCTTGCCCTCTATTGCCTTTGTAGATACCAAATCATCTAAAATCTAATGTGTTGCTAGATTTTCAAATACTTTAATTGCACGTCATTTTGGGTAGAGTTGAAGGGCAATTTAGATAACAACATTTGGTAGTCGGTTCTTGGTCCTACAAAATTTAAATTTTCTACATGTATATGACTAAATTATGCTTGTTTTGTTTTTGCGAGAGATCTTGGAGGTATTCAATTAACAGGGCCATTGGTGCCATAACTTGGGCAACTTTCATATCTTGCTTTCTTGTGAGTACTAGTTTTAATTTCTTAATAGACTAACAATGTAATGTTGTTCAATTTTTATAGTTGTGTAGCAAATTTTAGGGGCATCATTTTTGTTAAACATTTACATAATAAATTTGACTCTACTAGTTGTGCACTTTGAAACTCAAATCTAAAGTGTCTTTGGGCCTAGAAAGTTGTATACTAAAATATAATTGATTTACAAGTTTTGAATTGTTGTTATAGGATATCGCACGGCAATGGATTCTTTGGACCTATATATCCCAAGAGTTTGGAAACCTTTCAACTCTTCACTATCTAAGTCTTTCATATTTATAATATATACTTTATCCATTAATATGCAACAAATTATAGAATATAGTATTGGAAAGCCTAGTCCAAAAAATTCTTGATATTGACCATGGTATACTTTTGCTCTATTGTTGTAGGGATCTTATGACAATGCTTTAATTGGAAACATGCCTCAAGAACTTTTGAATCTTCCAACTCTTACCAATTTGACTCTAACCTTTGATGAATTATGGGACCCCATCCCATTTTATAGTGGTCTTGTCAACAATTTGGTATATCCACATTTTTGCTAATCAAAATCCATTTGTTAAAGTCAAGCTTGAAGCAACCTATTTTTTTAATAGTTCTATAATGGAATTTGTTTCAATTTTGTCAAAAAAAAAATTCAAACTATTTTTTTATTGATTATTTTGACATGTTGCTTTTTTAACCTAGAATGCGAAAAGTACTACACCTTTTTTCACAAATTGTCTTGCTTGGTGGTTATATGCAGTGACCTTAGTTACTACAACTTTAGTGGACCATATCCAAAATCACTTATAAGCTTTCCTTTCCTTTCTATAATGTAAGTCTCTCCACTCTAATCATCAAAACATGTGGTATTGGAAGTCACATTCAACTTTATGAGGGCATGATGTTATCTATATGGAAATATTTGTAAGATAGTTGGAGGTAGTCAATTTGAAATCTTTCTATTGATAGTGGAGTTAGTTACTTTTCTTTAACATAGTCTACAAATTAATTTGATCTCCCAAATTTGTGCTAATATGTGAATTTTTGTGTTATAGATTAGAGATATCCTTTGATTCCAACCAAAGTTTTTATATTGTATTTTTTTCACTCTTCTTCTTTTGATCACAAGATGGATTAGAAAAGACTCCAGTACCTTAAAGGACTTTGGAATTGACTTTGTTTCTCATTCAACTTTCAACATTCAATCACTTCAATGAATTCATGATCAACTTCCAACCTCTATAACTTATATTTTTTACCTCTTATGTTTGAATTGATTAAAACATTGAATTCATACAAGTTTAAACTAATCTAGAATAGTGGAATGTGCTATAGTGATTAATTATAAAATACAAATGTTTGCAGAAAGTCAAATGAAAAACACATCTTCAAAAAAGAGTTCAAATCAAGGATATCTCTTTTATATGTCTTAGTTTTAAACATGATTTCAAACTTGGTTGTAATATGTTTAGTAGGGCATTGTTTGAAGATCTTCATTGACAAAACATCTGACATTTTTTCTTTTATAGAAACCTTGAATCAAATATCATCTCAAGGGTGCTCAATATAAGTTGAATTCTAGAATTATTGAGCACTACATGTGCCAAAAATAATTTCTTATATATAGTGCAAAATGTGAGCTTGAAAAACAACATTATCATGGATGTTAGTGTGGCGATTGGTAGCTTATAGATTCTTTTTACAATTGCCTTCAAGTAAGGAATTGGCAATTGACTACAAGAATTTATGAAATAAATTTAATATTAAGAAAGAATGTCACTCTTCTATTGTTATCACAGCTAGTGGTGCCACTAAGAAAAACTTAATTACATCATTAATTGTGTCCTAACTTATTAAGGAATCATTGACTTTACCTTTGTAAGATTGACTACAATA
This sequence comes from Rhytidiadelphus loreus, assembly GCA_947034895.1. NCBI lineage: Eukaryota > Viridiplantae > Streptophyta > Bryopsida > Hypnales > Hylocomiaceae > Rhytidiadelphus > Rhytidiadelphus loreus. The sequence goes on from OX344761.1 coordinate 51,664,533, forward strand.
GGTGTAATGGTTTGATTAGAGGGAATTAATTAGTGGAACTTGAAACTACCTTTGTTGAAGAGCATAGTTCAATGTAGTACAGTAGTAGCCATTCAAGTTAACATTGTTTTACAAGCTAAAGAAATATTGATATTTGATTATAATGAATAGATTGTTAGGAAACCCATACTGTATTGGTTCAACTTACTTTTATGATGAACATAGGAGATGTTTGTGTCAACAAGATTTTCTTTGCTATTTGCCCAACTATTTGAAGACACCATCCCCTAGAATATTACCATCCTCTAGTACATCACCATCCCCTGGTAAAAATCTTGTAGTTTTCAAAATTGTGTGCAGCATCAACTTGAAGTGATTTCTATATAGTTTTCTATCAATTACTCTTGTCAATCAATGAATTGTATTTTGGATGGTATAGGATTCCATACAAATCTTATTAGGATGATAATTGGAATCATTTGCAACACAGTTTTTTGCTTGCAATATTTATAAGAGTATTCAAGACGAAGCTTGCAACACACAAATTGTCCAAGTTAGAAGACCAATATAAACAAAGTTAGCAACTCTTCCTTGTGTAATGATAAGTCTTGAAGTTTTTTTCATTGGTTTGCTTTAGATGTAGGAAATCAGCTTCTTTTATTTCAATATTTATTTGTCAATGTAGTAACACAAAGTAATGAATGATTCTCGCTTAGTTAGCCCATTTACTAACTAACACCAGATGCATCAAGAATATTGGAATATATCTTTTGAATTCCTCATTCAATCATTTGTCTTCCATATTCTATTGAACTTTGTGTGGATGAGGTTTGCAAAGTGATCTTCTAGACTCCTATCTTGGAAGCATCTAGTTTAGAAAGGATTGTCATTTTCATTTTTGCAGGTGTACATGACACTCGAGGAGTATAGTTGAATCTCTTTCATTATTGCAACATGGAAATACAAATGCCAAATTCTCAAATGCTCTATGCATTATCAATGATGTGAAGGCTCTTGACAAGTGTTTTTTTCACATCAACAATCACCAATGCATGTGACTTATGGATTTTTTACATAAAAGTTGGAGAATTCTTTGAGAATACAAGGGAGGCATGTGAAGATTTTCCAATCAATGAGGCCATGCTCTCACTAGATGCAACCCTTAGTGTTCTACAAAAGAGGCAAGTTCTTCTCACCAAGTACACGAAAGACAATTGGCATATAATTGCGATGACTGGAGGGCTCAATCAATGTTCCTTTGACACAATTCATCTACAGTTGGAAGCATGCATTCAATTGATTCATGATGAACTTTCTTAAGGAGAAGGTTCCAGGAATCAAGCTACTTCCTTTCATGTAGTAGAGATACTTAAAAGCGCCTTTGTTATTATTGAATGAACATGATAGAGCAACAATTTTAGAGGGAAATGCTAACAGAGATAAGAAGGAAATGTTGGCCAAGGTTAAATCCACAACACAAGAAGACAAGAAACCAACAACACAAGAAGTCCGTGAATGTATTAGTGAACAATCTCACAGGTTTATTTGAGGTGAAGACTTTTTATTTTGGTGTTTCACAATATATTTATGAATATATTGCAAATTATGATACCAATTATTCAAATATTGATGCGCTTAACACCAAGTTATTTAATGGTTGGGTAGGTACTTCCATCTGATGGCAACAGAGGTTCTTACGTCTAGTGGTGATGGTAACAATATGTACTCAACCAAAGCCAATGTCCACAGCTTTGCCATGGTTTACGTTGAGATCTTGACAAAAAAATGCCTTACAACCAGAGCTTGGCAAAAATTAGAGATGTAAGGGTGTATGTAGTAGATGAAGGCAAAAGACCTATACTTCCATTATCTTACCAAGTGATCTCCAGGAGCTCATAGGTCAAAGTTGGGACAAAGACCCTCAACTCAGGTTAGATTTTCACCAAATTTGTACACATTTGTAGAAGCTAGGGGCCCATTCTTTGCCCTTACAGAAATGGGGATGGAGACTTGCATTATGCTCAAGAAAGATTCATAGGCTTGATTGTTTCCTAGATGATTAATTACTTGACTTTTGTAAAGCTGGAGAAATAGAGAGAATTATAAGAAAAAGGATTATATTGAGACAATTATGAATGTCAATGTATAGTGAAAAGTTGGATGCAATGATGCATGAATAGTCTCTTTTTAGTAGCGGACTCTTTAGATTGTCATGTTAATAGACCAGACCTTGAAGAAAGACTCTAAATTTGCATGAGAGATGCTAAATGATCAAGCCGTGCCAAAACTAGGTAAAACTTGTCTTTCCTTTCCAATTTGCATATATTAGTAGCTTGGTATGCATTTTTTTATTAACATCATGAATACTTTGCAAGCAAATTATGGAAGGTTATGTGTGCCTCATGATGTAAGTGAAAGTTGCAATGCTACTATAGTTGTCTTCTAAGTAGACCAAGAATGATGCTGACTTTTCTAACAATATACTTAAGGGATGAGACGATCTAATGAAGGGAATTTCTTTGGATTCTTACTTTTGCGAAATTAATGATAAATCTATGGTACACTAGATTTGATTTTCTCCTTGTGTATTGCACTTTGAAATTAGGAAAAATGATTAATCGTACTTGGATATCTTTTCTTCTTTCTTTCATTTATAGATTTTCTTGGAACTTATTGAATGATGTATTATTTTGTGAATATGTACATATATTATTATACACCTCAAGCTTAAAATTTAATATTAATCGTGCCTCTTAGGTAATTACTACTTATGTTATACCAACTCTTGGAAGATAAATGGCCACATATTAATCTTGTTGTTCAAAAGACAATTGAGACGCATATTATGTCGTGGTCAAATGACAATGGCGAGGAACATCACCTTTGTCATGAACCTTTTGCTCTTGGTGGTGCAATGAGGTTCCTCCTCATCGTAAATCCATCTCACATTCTTATTGAGACCAAACTACTTCTTGTCCAAGTAGATTTCATTCATTATGAACTCAAACTATCCCCCAATTGGTCCAAGTGTGACATGCAATTTTGGATGTGATGAATCTTGTTATCATCTATTAAGTAAGGTTTGATGGCACTCGAATGTGGTTTGATGAACTTGTACTCCTTAATGAAGTGGTAGATTGTGGTTCTATTCATGAGTAGACGAGTAGCCAATGATTAGACATTTTGTTTTGATTTACGTGCTTCTAAGTCCAGCAACCGCTTCTTCCTCCTAACTCGACCACGCTTGTGCCTCGACACATCTGCCACCAGGTTTTCAGTTGCCAAAGATTCATGCCCTTACTTGAAGATGTTGTAGATGGTTGTCGTAGCGATGTTGAACTGCAAATAGACTTTGCGTGCCGCACTTAGGATAAGTTTGTTTATGATCGTTGCAGCTCCACTTTATTAGTAGGATCTCCCATATAGCTTGGTGTTGATTGTTGGTCAAAGTAGACTTCTACATGTTTGCAAATCCACCACCTGCAATTTCATAGTTCACACCAATTAATGGAAATCCAAACAAACAAAGAGTTGAATTCATTGCCATCTCTCATTCATAAGGCAACTCATACACTACAACAACGGCAGTGTTTTATGACTGCAAAAATATGACTGAGGATGACTGGCGACTACTCGCAGTCATATTCTTGGAGGTCAATACCTTGGGGAGAAATATGACTACAAAATATGACTGCCAAACGTTTTTGAGCCTTATACTTCATGGGCGTATATTATACGTCTGTTGGGAACACCAAAGTATTTCATAGGGAATGGTAGGGAACTCGTTTGAGAACATTGAGTTATATTATTAGTCATATTTTCATGGTAGTAACATTTTTTTGTTTTGGGGCAACCTAAAAAAAACATGGGCAATAAAAAAAAATGAACAAGCCATTGTTTAAAATTTTGAAACCTAATCACCACTTTTTAAGGGTTTTGAAACCCTAGACACCACTTTTTAGGGTTTTGAAACCCTAGCCATCATTTTTTTAGGGTTTTGAAATCCTAGTCATTACTTCTTTTTACTCTTCTTCCTTACCTTTTGTGGTCTCTTATCTCTTGTCTCTTGTCTCTTTGAGTTCACTCTTGTTTCTTAGTTGTTGTGTTTTCTTGCATTTTGAGTTCACTCTTGTTTCTTAATTGTTGTGTTTTGTTGCATCTTGAGTTCACTCTTATTTCTTAGTTGTTGTGTTTTCTTGCATCTTGAATTCACTCTTGCTTCTTAGTTGTTGTCTTTTGTTGCATCTTGAGTTACTTACTTTTTAGAGTTGTTGTCTTTTGTTGCATCTTCACTCTTGTTTCTTGTTTTTTTCTTCTTGCATCTTAATTTTTTTTTCTTATTATTTCTTATTTCTTACTTTTTGTTCTCTCTTTTTGTTTTTTGTTTCTTTTTGTTGCATCTTAACTCTTTTTTGTTGTTTCTTGTTACCTCTTAATAGTTGCTCTTTATTGTTTCTTGTGCATCTTAACTTGTATTTGTTGTTATCTTTTAGCACTTGTTGCCTTTTTTCTTCTTGTTCCTTGCATCACCATTGTTTTTCTTTTTACTTTAAATTTGTATTACATATTTTCTATTGTTGTAAACTTTTGAAGATTGAGCTTTGTTGTATGTTCATTAAAAATTAACCTCCTATTTTTTTAATTGTATATGCAGGCAACAAAATTGGAACAAAGTCGTTGGAGTCTACTTGCAACTCACTTCATATTATTGTAAGAAATATACTCTCTATTGACTTGTGTAAATAATTCATTGTGATATACATATTTTGTATTTGTGACTAATAAATTATAAATATCATTGAAAGGAGTCACATTTCTCCTTACATATTCCCTCTTCAATATAATTGTTTCTTGTATATCTTTAAAATCATATGTATTTGTTTTTAACTACATGAAATCTTTTATTCAATTGTTAAATCATTTTAATGTATGATTGCAAATATGCTTACGTATCCTACAACCGTTGTATGATTTCTTCAATTCATAGTTCAAAATACATATCAATAAAAAAATGACTACTTGGAGTCACAAAATGATTATAATAATTTTCAAAAAATGACTAGGTGCTCTCAATATGACTAAAAAATATGACCGAGAAGAGTCGTTTTACAAATCATCAAAAAATATAACTCACCGCAGTCATATTCCACATGATTGCAAAATATGACTCACCGCAATCATATTCCACGTCATCAAAAAATATGACTCACCGTAGTCATAATCCATAATAACAAAAAATATAACTCACCACAGTCATATTCCACGTCATCAAAAAATATGACTCAATGCAGTCATATTTCATAGTAATAAAAAATATGAATGACCGCAATCATATTCCACATCATCAAAAAATATGACTCAACGCAGTCATATTTCACAAAATATGACTGACCACAGTCATATTCCACGTCATCAAAAAATATGACTGAATGCAGTCATATTTCATGTAGGATTTTTTCATTTACCCGGGCAACTCAAGAAAAAGTCAAAGAAAGTCAAAATATACGCCTTGTTGGCATACTATGGCTAATTATGGATATTTATACCCTTCAACTTATATGACTGCCAATATGACTGATGTCTGAAGCGACTGCTTCTAAACGATTGCAGTCAGTCATATTCTGAGTCATCTACAGTGATTTCTGCGCTAGTTATATTTTTTTATTTTACGACTCACTGCAGTCATTTTTTGCAATCATAAAACACTGCTTTTGTTGTAGTGATATGAGTTGATTTTTACTCCCACAAATAAGCCATCTCCAACACTAGGATACATTATATGAAAGCATCTTTAGCAACCTAGCACGAAATACTCCGTAAGAATTGCACAATCCAACATTCAAAGATCTCCATGGAGCCAAACCATGTGACACAACACAAACACTAAACACCACATCAAGAACATCCATCCAAATGGTAACCGAAACTAAATTAGAGAAAATTGAACTTTAGTTTCATCTTCCAAAGGCACTATAAAACAAAACAAAACCATAAGCTTGTGTTGACGTAATAGAGTATGGAATGTCAATCAATCTCAACATTGACCAACTACTACCTAAGTTCTTTTTGTACATACGATTCCTACGTATTGTTATTTTGTGCCAATAATCTAATCAAAATTGAATGAGGCAAATTGTGAGGACAGATTTAGTGTAGTCAATTACTTCCATTACATTGAAATTGGATGATCCAAATCAATTTCGCATACCCTACACATCTTGCCTACTCTTGATGATGTTGTTGACATACTCACCTCATACAATAGTGTCAATGTTCACACTTCAAGCAATAGAATGTAATAGTCGGCTTAACTTCTACTCCAAGACTCCAACACTCTACTCCAAGACCAATACTTTCTAGTTGAAACTCAATATCTTAAAATCCAATCTCTATCCCTAGATCATGAGTTTATAATCTACTTAAATCCAAAGTAGCAATTCATGAATTTTGAAGATAGACTTGTCATGTGGTTGTGGACTAAGTTTCTTCAATCCAAATTAGAAATTCAAACATTCAAAAGACAAACTTGCAATTTGGTTGTGGGCCAAGTTTCCTTGTTGTGGGTATTTTGGTGAGGGAGGGAATTTTGGGATTTCCATTTTTGTCACCATCTTAGAAATTGATTGTTTTATGAAGTGGGCCAAATTCCTTATTGTGGCTATTCTAGTTGGGGGAGATATTTCTAGAATCCTATTATTGCCACAAACCTTCAAATCATCAATAATGACAAGATGACAACATTCACAAATTGTACTCAAATATGATAAAAAAAAAATCGTATGGATTTTAGGTGCCTAAATGACTCTGCCTCAGCTGCAAATTTTGCATAGATCTAGGAGATGGGTTACTAGTAAGTACTTGAATGCATGTATCTCTAGCACAAAGACTAAAAGGCTAAAAATATAGTTAATCACTCATGGAAAAAGTTTTTTGAGGTTCTTAGTGGGACCGAGGGAATACTTGTGTATATCCATACTTATCTCATTTGTCTTGAATTCTATTTTTGAGGCATCCATCTAGAGGACTTAGGTACATTAATTTTTCCAAACAAATTAAGGTAGACAAGTGTATTACTAACCTGATTAGTAATCTGAATATCTTGGAACCTACTTCAAAAGGGCTCATAGTTTTTAGAGGTGTGCACTTGTTTCATAATCAAACTTGAGTGGAATTATAATTTTTTGATTAAAATTGCAATTTCTATGAATTTTTAAATTGGTCTACCCTAAAATTACAAAACTACTCATAGAATGGAGTCATGCACATCCTATACACAACCTATAATTATTCTTCCTTGTATCTAATGGTACTTAAGTGTTCACTATTAGAAGATTTACACATTACTCTGAGGAGATCATTAGAAATGTTTTAGAAAACTATGTGAGTTAAAAGATAGGGTCTACTTAATTTGAAGTGGAAAAATGTTATAAAATATGTAGGGCTACAATAGGGTCTATGAAATACTACATACTCTAATATATATAAATTAGGATGTCTAAAAATATTATGTAGTGGAAATTTTTATTAATAGTTAGCCTTAATAGATTAGGACGATGCAAAAAAATTATAGTAAAATGAATATACATGTACACCAAGATTTTCAACGTCACGCCACATCTGGATGTTGTCAAATTAATGAAAAATGAAAAATTTAACATTCATCCCTAATATCCCAAACCAACATTAGTGGACATCATGACAACAGAAGTCAATGTCATGTCAAGATAGAAAACCTTGATGTGGATAGATATTTTATGTGGATGATAAAATGGATATAGTCAAGAAAATCTACAATGAAAGGTGGTTGAGTGAAATTGTGCCATGATATTGATAGTGTATATATAAAAAAAATTAGTATAAATGTGAGACATTGGCGACAAGTGGTAGAAATTGTCACATTGTACAAATAGAAAGGTTTACCTTAGTAAGTTTAATAAATTGAAAATCGTACAATACAAGGATAGAGTTTATAATCCATTTAACTTCAATCTTTGAAGCTCTATGTGTTAAACACACTCATATTGAATGATATGTTTGCATAATAGTTTAATTTAATAGAAATTCTATAAAGTTTGTGGTAAACTTGTTATAAACCCCTCAAAGCTAGAGGGTGTTTTGGAAGAAAAAAAAGTTTAAAATTGCTAGTTTTTGATGCATTGACTAAAATTTAAAAATTAATTAATTTTTGAATTCCAAACATACAAAAGTGTGTTAAACAAGTAAAGCAATGTATGGGGAAAAAATTCACCCATTTGACCACGTGGATTGAAAGATTATAATATTTGAATTGAAGAATTTTTTTCTTTTTTTATTCTTGAGAAACAAGGTTACGAGACTTTTAGCCCCTCTTGGAGTAAAATTTTTTATCTACAAAAAAATGATCATTTTGACCATTCATAAGTATATGATTTTAGCTTACTCTAAATCACATGGCAATGCAAGGAGGTTAAACGCATTAGCAATATTGTAGTCATTTTTTGATGATTTCTTGTGCAATGAGGAAATTTCTTATTTGAAATCCAAATGGTAAAAAATTAGAGACAAACATTTGAAATATGTGAGAAAATTCAAGAACTTTGACTTTACAGATTGCAAGATAGTAGGCTTGAAGTTAGAAGAAAATGTTTTCATAAAGTCACCTCAATATAGCTAACAAAGTTTGACCCTTCTTAGAATGTGATTTGAGAATTAAACTTTTTTTGACAATTGTATGCCTTGTTTTATTAGATGCGTACATGCCAAATTTCAAAAGTTGATGAGTGTTTTTGCAAAAGATGCCCAAATGCACTAGCTGCCAAAATAGTTCAAAGCATCATAACTTTTGATTTGAGCACCCAATTAGAAAAAAAATTACATTTCCTCCAAGGGAGTACATGTTAACACCCCGTGTCAAAATTTTGTGAACATCCAACCAAAATTGACTTCATAGAACCTACCCGGATTTTCAATTGTCCATTCAATGAACAATTGACCTTTAGGACTGGAGTAATTGACCTTTAGGACTTAAAACAACCATTTGGTCAATAGCACTTGAATTGAATTGATTATCATTGATTTCATAATGTATCTCCTATACATCTATGTAGTAGAGAGAAAGAAAAATTTATGAAGAAGGATAGGGGTGGGAAAAAATTGGACACTTAAATTTTATATTGAAGATAGCGTACTTATACTATAAGAAACTCATGTTTTATGTGATGTTTTCATCATTTTTTTGTGATGGATTTTAGTGGATGTCCAATAATACAACTTCTACTTTTATATCAATAATAATGTGCAATGTAACATAGATTATTTAAAGAGCCTTTTTTCTTGTCTTTCAATATGTATACTCATCGTACTATGAAAATTTTGCATGGTCCCAATCTATCAAGGCTAACTTATTAATAAAAATTCCTACTACATAATATTTTTAGACATCCTAATCTATATATATTAGAGTATGTAGTATTTTATGGATCCTATCATAGCCCTACATATTTTATACGATTTTCCACTTCAAATTAAATGGATCCTATCTTTTAACTCACATAATTTTCTAAAACATTCATAGTGATCTCCCCAAGCCTTGGAGATTAGGATAATTCCCCTTTGGACCTATGGAAGTAAATTTGGTTCAATTTGTCAACAAAGAGTTATTGACTGGGAAGTTGCAAAGAATCATTAGTTGGCTTCTACTTTGAGGGGGAGCAAAAGAAACCACCCAACATTGGTTAAGAATGTTATGTTATTGTTGAGGTTGTTGTTTGGTGCATTGCTTTTGAAGCTAGTATCTATTGAAAAACTACAAATATCATTCATTAGAGAAAATTTGGAGTCTCAAGAGGGGTGCTCTGCAGACTTTAAGGGACCCTAAAATTTGTTTGTTTTTGCAAAAAAAAAAAAATTCCCCCTATTTCCGCCCACCTGAATCTGCAGTGGCAGCAATGCAGAAATCGAAATTAATGAATAAAAAATTGACTAAAAAAATTTTTAAATTTTTTTCTAGGCTGAAATAAATTTTTAAAATTTTTTAAAATTTAAAATCGCAAAAACTAACAGATTTTGAGATATTTACCTTGGCTGACACCAAAGATGCAGCACTTTTTGGGGTGATAGACCAAGCTCGAAATTGCTTGGTCTGTCACCACAAGGCAGCCTTCTAGACACCTCATAATTTCTCTAATGCAAGCTTATTGTGTAAATTCTTTGAGTTGTGCTTAACAAAGAAGTTTGAAAATGAGACCTATGATTGCATTTTGACACATTCTATTAGAGGAGATGCTGGATTAGTAGTAGCAGCTTTCTTTAGTGAGAGTGATGATTTAACCCCTTAGCGCTTTGCCGACCAAAATCTAGATGATGAACATAGAGGCTCCAAGGATTTTTCTAACCACAAAACTTCTCATTCATCTAAACCAATGCTTGACTTTTTGAAAACCACACTATATGTATGATGAATTTGATGAATTTGAGGTAATTAATATATATTTATAAAGATATATACAAAAATTCAAAAAGGGACTAAGGCATTAACCCCTCAAGGACCAAGAGGACACAATGAATCCTATTGAATTTTTTAATGGCAAATTCTTAGTAGGGTAAAACAAATCTCAATATTTTGTAAATTAGGATCTTGGAGAGTAACAAGTTGACAAACTTGTTGCATTTTTTTATTTTCAAAATTTGAATGTAAGAAGTATTTAAAATTTTATTTAGGAAATGTAGTCTAATAGAAAAAGGGAGCAAACATACTATTTTTCTAATGAAAGGAATAGAAGGGATAGAGAAAAATGTTTTCTTAGACATTTCTAGTCTTTACTATAAACAAACAAACAAGCTCTTGAGAATTTTTTTTTAAATTTTTATTTTTAGCAATTTTTAAAATGAAATGTTCAATCTAGTGTCATTAAGAATACAAAATAATTAGAATGATTCCAAATTTTTTGAAGATGTCCCAAACAATATGCTAATAACATCAATTGTTAAATTTCAAAAATTGACACATATGTAAACTTTTTAAAATTTTGTAGGATCCAATTTGGTACGGTGACTCACAAAAGTAGTTAGCCACCATATAAATCACTCTTATAAATAGAGAAATTAGAATTATGAAGTGAAATTTGGACATATTGTTGTACAAAAGGGATTCTACCCTCATGTGTAATTTTACTTAGAATGGACTATATTTAGACCTATTATTATTTGAATGAAATTTCTATTTATTTTTTATTTTTGTGATAGTAAAAATGTCTCATTTCTTTTACAGGAAGAATGTACATCTTGACTAGTATTTCTTTTGTATAGTTAAAATTAAAAAATTCAATCTCATTTATGTGCAAAAGAATATAAAAGTGGGATAATTCATTGAAAACCTTCATTGTCAAAAAGTTGTTGGGCCTTGAGGGGTTAAGGGGTTAATAATCATTCAAGTCCAAGCTATAGGTGAACCACCCACATTAGAAAAAATTTGAGGCCATTAGAAGGCCTTGAGTTCCCGCAGCGTCGGAACTGCTACCAGTAGTGCAGTCCGATGTGGCCGAGAGGCTGCCAGCTAGATTTTCAAAAAATAAAAAAATAAATTTAACGTTTTTACATATATTAGGATTTTAAAACTTGAATTTGAATTTGAATTTTTTTTTAAATTAAAATTTCTGACAGCCCGTTCGCCTGCCGCGGGAACATGTTACAGGTCCGGAACGGTCTTCTAATGCCCTCAAACTTCTTCTAATGTAACTGACTAAATAAGCAACTATGGACATGATGTGGAATATAAGAAGGTGAAGAAAATATTTCCACAAGTGCAGAGATAGAAGTGAAGGGGGTTGCCAAAATTTTGATAACTTTGTAACTTGAACTGAAATTACTATGAATTTTTAAAGCCCAGAGTTGGTCTGGACCCATGTCCAATATCTAGAGTCTTCCAATTCCAATCATTCAAGAACTATTTTCCCACTCACTACTTCTTACTTTCTAGCTCACTATTTTGAGACACGTGTCATGACTTTACTAGTCCCAACCTTGAAAAGGAGGAAAAAACACATTCATGCTACATTTAACTATTTTTGGATTATGAAGTGAATTCTGAACAAAACATTCAAAAATCTCTAGATAATAACATTCGGAGCTCTCTAGATGTTTGTATAGATCCTTAGATGTTTTGTATTGATCTCCCAATGTTTTGCACAGATCTCCTAATATTTTGCATTATCTCCAAATGAGCATGTTTTTTTCTTGGTTGGAAATAACTACACGTACACAAGTTGGGAATGGGGCTCTGGTTGGGAACGGATGGTCCTACCTTAACTTATTATTTTGCAACTTATTTTGCCTCAACTCAGTTGCACATGCCGCCTGCGTCCTCTTCAGTATCTGCACAGTGACCCCATATTCTCCCCTATTCTTTTACTACAATTACAAAATTTCAGAGACGGTTGGCACACTTTGACAGGCCCGTTTTTTACAGGGCTACTGAGAAGAATCACTGCCCTGCAGTTACATTCTGACAATCGATCGATAGGGTGACTTTTGAGGCATCGGCATGAGAAGAGTTGGTGGCGCAGCCCCAAAGCTGATTCACTGCCAGTCTATCTATCGTCGATTCAATGATCGATATTTGACTTCCCAGCTAGCCCGGCCATCTCACTGCAAGCTAAGTTAAGCCTCGTGGTAAGTTAACGTTGCAAGTTTGTAACATATTAAGTCTTAACATAAACCTTAACTTCAGTACGCTAATAGTGCGTGTGACGCTAACTTACCCAAATCACACTGTTTTGGGAAGTATTTGAACTAGTGCAGGTTGAGGTTGAATCATTACTGGAGTGTACCAATTTTCAGGGTGACTCTAATTTTCTACGTGACACTAATTCCCCCTCACTATTACGACAAATCAGTGTAGCGCACTCGCCGACCCTGCTGCAAGCACCAGCCACCATCATCACACCTCTTTCACATATTAAGTTGATAATTCCCTGCAGGTGTTAAACTAATATTATATTTATTTAGGGTGACCCTCTACTTATTACCTCGCAGACACAGGTATTTGAACGTACTACAAGTTCATAACCCACATACAGCTTGCTAATTAGATAATTCCAGTACTACACCAGTGGACTAACCGGGGGACTAATCTCTCACCAACCGCACTAATTACCGTAACTCGATTGGCGATTAGGAATAGCGGCCAAGTGTAGATTGACAGCTAGAGTGCTTGCAATTGCCTCCTAAAGTGCAGCTGTGAAGATCAATACTGATTAGTAGGTTCATTTAACAGCTAGCTCCCCAAGCCAGTGATTAACTGACCACTCACTGAGAAATCTGGCGCTGGTTGGGTAGATTAGTCCACATTGTCAACACCGATCATAACTTCGCTCGGAGATCGAGCTGGCTCAGCTTTTAAATTGCTCCGTATATGTATATGTTGAGCACCTGGTCGAATCTTCAAACTTCACCTTGCAACTGACCCCTCTCATTGTTCTGAAAGGGCTCAGTCTCGCTACGAGGGGGAAATTCCGGGGAGCGTGCCAGCTGCACCAGCTAGAGGAAGAACTGAAAGGGTATTTCCCATGAACACTGTGAATTTCTGGGAAAAGAGAAGGTACTGTACACACTTGATCCATGCCCAAGGTGATTGTCAATATTTTTGTACGTGTTCCCATGTGTGTGCGTCCCTGAGGCTGGAAAACGATTTTTGTAAGATTTCATGGAATGTGCCAGCATAATTGCGCGTAAACTAATCTCTAATTCCAGGAAATAGCAAATTTCAGTGAAAGTGGAAGAATGGCAAATTTCAGTGAAAATTGGAATAGTTTCAGTCTCTTGAAGTCTAACTCAGATACGTACCCTTCTTAGTTGTTGCACTCCGGGCACTTGAGTTTCACAACTTTGACACTATGAACCACGCCATTGATCACTTTGCGTTTGGCTATGGCGGAGTCAGGGAGCATGCCGTGTGCAGGTTGATGTAACCAGGGCTACGAGACGACGAACTTCATCAGTAGTGTCTTAGCGATCGAGACATTGGTTTAGCCATGGCGCCAATGAGGTGGAGCTGGGTGATGTTTGCATTACTATTCCTGGTGGTGCAAGCTGCACAAGCTCAGCAGCCTCCGGATTACAACTGCAGTGCCATATCAAGCATGTCGCAGCAAAGTTCCGTCCCGGAGAAAGACCCCTGCAGCAACACCACAGCGTACTCCGAGCTCGGCTCCTGTGCGCGCTACATGGCTGGGAACGTCAGCACGCCCTCGGCGGAGTGTTGCGCCAGCGCTCAAAACATCTGGGCCTCATATCCGGCGTGTTTTTGCAAAGTCACCTTCTTCTCCAAGTTCCCGGGTGCTGGTCCTGCTCTTGCTCTTGCTCGTCCGAAGCTCTGTAATATCACTGATGACCTGTGCGGTCAATGTCCAGGAGCCCTGTCACCGTTTCAGTCGGGTAAGAATACCAAATACCAAGCTTGTGACATTGTTTCGCTGAATACCAAGTTTGTCAAATTGATTCCCGAACCCCAAGCTTGTCAGATTGTTTCACCGAATATCAAGTCTGATTGTTTCATGCAGTGATAAGATGGCAAGTTACGAGGTAACGTGAACATAGCGCCTTGTTATGAGAATGACAATTGCTGTGGCGAGGGATGCTATTCTCATTACATATATACAAGGCTCTACTTTCATGGTCCCGGAAATGGCCTCTTTAATTGTTGGATCTTGCTCAATCGTACGTAGACTAAACGGATCCTCGACTGATACATGTTACAATTAATTCAATGACCTTCGATCTCAGTCACCCTAAATGGACGAGTAATCTCTGAGAGCTGGAAGTGTTGAGAAGGTCGATCGTTGGATAGAATGTGAAGTCGTTTTATTGAATTTAGAATGTCCAAATCTGTACATCCGCTCGTCCTTCGCTCTATTGCTCCTTGGAATGAGAATGGCATTTGCTGTGGTGCGGGATACTATTCTCATAACAAGGCTCTTCTTCCTTGGTACCAGAAACGACCTCAGTAATGGTTGCATACACTGCTCAATCGAGGACTAAAAGGATCCTCGACTGTTACTTGTACAGTACATTGTATCCAATGACCTTCTCAGGCCAGCCACCCTACACGGACTGAATATTTTTTGAGAGCTGTCCAGAAGGTTTGAGAAGGTCATTGGATATAAAGTGAAGTCGTTTTTTTGAATCTAGAATGTCTAAGTCTGTACATTTTGGTTGATTAAAGGGATCACATTCAAGAGAAGGCGTATGAATTATAACTTTGGTGTGACTTGCCAACTATAGTGGAACATGTAGTTGCTTCGAAACTTGGATTTGACACCATGGATCCCATGATTACGGTAGAGAAGAGCAAGACTTGTGAGATGTATAGCCAAGTAATTGTGCTCTCCGTTTCCAATATAAAGAGAGATAACCATGCTCTCCAGTACTGTACATAAACAGAAGAACATACCTCCATGTAGGTTATGCTGTTTTTAATTGATAAGAGTGATTTTATTTTGTATGCAGACAATACTGGTGGACACAAAAGAAAGATCAACACAGCGTCTGTTGTTACTATCAGTGTCATTGTCACGCTTGCCATTGTGGGATGTGTGTGGCTTCTGTACTTCTGCAAAAAGAAAGCCCCCTGGAAACCGAAGCCGAGTCCCAGCGAGAACTACGTCCCACAGTTCAACAACGTGTAGCAAAGTAAATCTGCGTACTCAGCTTTTTGGATGTTGGAATCTAGTCACGAGGTGAAGAAGAGATTGCAAGGTAGAAGAATTCTACTCTCTTTTTGAATCTGGCGTGAATTTAGAGTCCCTTTGTCAGAGATAGTCACCATGTCCAAGACTCCTTTGTAGGACAGGGAGGAAGCTTGAAATACAGCGGCACCATTCTTCCTTTCAACAGTGGGCTCTAAACAAAATGAATTGTGAACGGCCTTAGTTTCACGTGAATGTAGCGATACAGTGTGTTGGTGTTGCCAGGTATTTTAGAAGGATTTTGAGGAGCAATAGTTGCCCTACCAGGATGGGGATATGGTTGGAGTGCAGGAGTATGTATTACATCACACCATGAAAATATTCAGGCAGAGACATAACTGAATTATGGACTTTGTTCACTTTTTCCATACACTGTAAATATTACTAATGTGACCCATGAATTATTAGCGAGGCACAGAGACTAGTGCATGCCTGCATTACATGTCCAAGTGGCCTTCAATATGCCACTGTGAATATTTTTTCTAGAAGCTTATGTGTCATCTGGAAATTCTGGTCAAGGTTGGTGGAGTTCAAGAGCTTGATTTCTTTTTTTGCTTCTTTTTTTATGACAAATGAAACGAAATTTCATTGCAAGAGCTTGATTTCCTTATGCAGGACATTGTTGCAGAGTTACAGTGACTAACTTATTCATTTTCCTTGTTCCATTATGTGAACATGTAGATAACTTAATTAGAGCACAGGATGGCAGGTGACTGACCCCTTAACGTTGCTGAGGAGGACCTCCTCCACAAATGAGGCTTGGAAAAATCTTTTGGCTTTACCCTTGAAATGCGGGTCACGCACACAGTGTGAGGACTTTAATATTCACATGCTTGAATCATGCTTTCTCACCAGAATCCACTTACAGGACAGCAGAGCTTGTCTTGGACACAGATGCGGTACTTTCGTGCTCTGCAGCTGAACTTCATTGTAACTTAGCACAGTCTGGGTTTTTAATAATAAGCTCAAAGTTTCGGTAGTGTGATAGAAATGTGCTAGAAATCAAATTTATCACTAGTTTTTAATCGTTTGTGGCTATAATTTAGTAGTTGAAGTTTCCTAACTTAGCCACATTTGTGACCACTGGTAGGACAATTCTTCGCATACTGTCTTCACAAGAGGCTAATGCTAAGTAAGACATATTGTGGCTATTGTGGCTAAACCAGGCTTGGGATGTTATCCAGATATTTTCCAATTGGTACGAAAAGGAATTGATGACACCATGTATTGCATGCTTGAGCTCAATTTGTACAATTGAGAGCTCCTCAAGCCAATGAACTGTCATCTTCAATTGTTAGAGTTCATCAAAGCTTAAACTTTGCTAAGTATGATATGGCATGACTTCACTCCAAACAATTCATCGTTGGCAATGCCACTTTTACTTGAGCCAGATGTGTTCACTCTCACAAACTACAATTTCATGTGAGATATCAAAAGGCTATTTCAATCAGAGTTTGAGCATATATTGGAGCTTCCATGCAAGCAAAGATGAATGAACGGTGTGGCAAAATCTGCCAGGTCCAAATTCAGCTTGCAAAGCTTCTGCAGGCAGTCGGTGGTCAAAAGTACCATTCTCCGCAGTGCTACAAATACTTGATGATTCCCGCCAGGCCACCTGTGGCTGGCGTTTTGTTACTTGTTTTCTGGCAATGGAATTCCGTTTCATTGGTCTCAGAAAAACAAAAACAGAAAACTTGGTGAGTGAAAATCATTTGATGGATTCAGTTGCCGGTGTCAGCAGCCGGTTGTCGGAACTAAGTACGAATGACATTGTCAGTCTCTGACTCTCTGCAATCTCCATGTACACCAACACCTTGCAGAGTTGCAGAGTAAGTTGCGGAGTGGTGACAACCGAAACTTCCGTGTTGATTCGTGACGAACTTCCTGGCTGGAGGATTCATTCCCGTGAACCAAATCTGGCTTCTACTGACCCACTCCGGCTGGCATCATCCTTTGGATGCTCGGAACGAAGGAGATTGAAGAGCAATGAGGGCCTGAAAGATCATTGCCAGTGGGAATGAAGAGTCTGTCACGCATGCAATGAAATTTCCGTTCATTTGTAAAAAAATTTAAATAAAAAATAAATAAAAGTCTGTCATGGTAGTTCATACATTCACACCATGTGATTGTAGGTAGCAATAAGGTAACTTTGCCTATGACAAGCAAAATGGGAGGGAGTTCATCATAGGCAAAATTATTCTAGTGGTGCACATTTCAGGATTGGAATGTACACCATTAGTATAATTTTTTATGTGATGATCTCCCTCCCATTTTGTTTGTCATAGGCAGAATTACCTTAGTTCAAAGACTCAATCGGAAAGATATGGGCATGCCACAATCTTCACAACCTTCCAATGGTCAACTTGGAAGGGCTATGGTAGAGACCGAGGACTCTTAGTACGTGTCCAAATAGCACAATTAGAGTTTGCTAACAAAGCTTTGAAGTGTCAAATATATAAAGGCCAATGGTAGAGACAAATACTCTAACAAGACACTCCTATAAGGTATATAATAAGGTTTGTTTTATAGACCATAAAAGAATCATTTGGAAGATATGGTAGAAACACACACTACCAACCAAGGATCCATACCCAATTTGTAGGATGCAACCATTTCCAAACAAGGCTAAAACAAGTTTCCAACCAAATTTTAGAATGTTTTTTTTTTCTCCTTTGCAAGGTTGGGACTATAAAGTCATGACACATGTCCTAATGTAGTGAGCAAGAAACATTACAAAAATTTGGAACCCTATAAAGGATTGCCAGTTTTGCTCCCCCATATGCAATTTTGATGCAATTAGGGATTTTTTTCCAGATCTGATGTGGCATTATTAGTGTCACATCAAATTGGCAATTAAATTTTTTTTTTTCATATATATATATAGAGAGATATATATATATATATATATATATATATATATATATATATATAGTTCTTGTCTTTACACCCCAATGCAGGGCTTATTCCGTTCATTCAAGATCGTTTCCACTTTGCTTATACAATACAGTACTCCTTTGTACTTCTCTTACATCAGAAATCAATAAACAATCAGAAATCTGCTATGCCTTTGACGATCTTGTCAAGACTTTGTCACAAGCTAGCTTAATCATGTTAGTTTCAGTAAAACTAAACCAAGCAAAACTTAACAAGATCAACCCGATCATGGTCGGGAGGGAGGGTGCACATTTTATACCGAAATTATCAGTAACCACCAGTCATGAATATATTTCCGATCTTAAATCCACACAATAATAGTGCTAAATCAGATCTCAACAAGATTTAAACATTCGAAGTCAACAAGCAAATGGAAAGTTCCAACAGCCTGTAGAGTACTAGAGCAAGAAGTTGAAAATGTCTCTGTACTGTCTGCGGTCTACAAACAAGAATCGAGCAATTCATACTTTACAATTTACCACTGCATCAAAGCACAAGTACAGAGAATCAAAGTACTGAATTCGGAAAATGAAACATCGCCAAACAATTTAGAGTCATCACGCCTCACCTGCACCCATGGCCAAAAAAAAAACATGAGGTTAGTTCTTGGCCGTATGTAAGGTGTTAGCAGCGTGACAACACTTTGTTATCAGAGCCATAGATTGTAACGCATATTTCACATTCGAAAACAATAAAAGGAAGATTGGAGTCCGAGGATGGCTCCACTGCACGACAATTGCAACTCTCATCTCTCGTGGTAACAGGGAGGAGCAGAACCTGTGTCACCATGTCTGTATCCATTCTCAGAGCTGTAGCCAAGCCCTCGCCTCGAATCCTGGCTCCCTGATATGAGCACGCACAGACACAGGGCTGACAGGAGTGCAACAATGTTTGGAGGTGCGATGGAGCTAGGGTATGTAACTGTACAAGGACGATGGGCTGTAGTCATGGTGATGACCGCCATGCAACTTTCTTGGAGTACAGGCTGTACCTGTCCAGCTGCCGATGTTACCGTTCAATACCCGAAGGAGGTATACGACCCGGGTATGAGGAGTTAAGTAGGTATTGAGAAGGGTAGTATGCCCTTAGTGTTTTTAGTAATGACTTAGGATATATATATATATATATATATATATATATATATATATATATATATATATATATATATATATATATATATTTGTGTGTGTGTGTGTGTTTACTTATACTGCAAGGGGGCCAAAAATAAAAAAACTAGTAGCTCTTTACAAGATTCATATTTCTTGTAATGGTAGGAAGTAGTGAGCAGGAAAGTAGTTCTAGAATGATTGGAATTGGAAGACTCTATATATTGTGTATGGGTTGAGGCCATCTTTTGGCTTCCAAAATTCATAGTAATTTGAATTTAAGGAAAAAAATCACAAAAATTTGGCAATGCCCCTCATTATATCTTTCTATAGGATGGTAAATTTACATTGCCTTCTATTGTTCTAGAACATGTGTAGAATCATTTAAATGGTTGACTAAGTGTAGTTCTATCATAATGAAGCATTGTTGAAAGAGTCGAGGTAGAGAGGTTTTAATTTATAATCCTCATAGTAGCTTTGTGTTTTCCTAGTACTGTGAGTGTTGACCTTGACCTTGATTTTGGATTGCATCTTCTTCAAAAATATTTGGTCTTTAAGAAATTAAGGCAATCACCCAGGGTTGTCATACCGGACGGACGTCCGGTTCGCCCGTCCGATAGAGGTCTTGCCCGTCCGATGTGGTCAACACTAAAGTTGACTTTTTTTAACCCTTAAAGGACCGTCACTATGTTTTCACCAAAAACTCTCTAAAACTGTCATTTCTAGTACAACTATCAAAATTTTGATTAAAAACTTTTTTTGACATATCTAACCGTAGGATGTTGTATTATATAGTATCAAAAACTTGTGGTAAAAATTTCAGACATTTCCACCGGGTGGATTGCAAGATATAAGCATTCAAAATTTCAAATTAACTAAAATCATTTTTTTGACCCTGCGAAAAGCAGGGCAGCTGCACTTCACAAGCTCACATTTCTATGAAAAAATGACCTAAATGGTGGTGCTTCTTTGGATTTGTTTTCCTAGACAAGTTGTCCACATGCTTGAAAAATTTCAGATCATTTGGAATAGTACAACATATAGGAAAAAAATAGTAAGTAGGTAGTACTAGAGAATGATTAAAAATACTAAATTATTTACAATTTAAATATGGAATTGAAAATTTACAATTCCAATGGTCGAAATGTTGTAATAATGTATGTACATCCTATAATTTTATTTTTGTCCAAAAATATTGAAAATTGGATAAGATAAAGGATGTCAAAGTTTATTTTAGAGCAAGAAATCCAAAACTGCCCGCAAACAGAAAATCCTCATAATCCTCATAATTTTTTACTCATTGATCAAAACCGAATGATTCTAAGCTTTTTGCCTTTTTCTGTATATCAAACTCTAAAAAATCAATTTCAAATCTAATTAGTTGTTTGCTACTTTGTTTACTACACATTCACAAATTCACAGAAGTCATACAACTGTCTTGATTGAAGAAAGACCAAATTGCATATTACAAGATTTTCACCATATGTCCGTATCTTTATGTATGAAATGTGTAGCAACCATGAAATACACATGCTTGATGCTCTTCTAACCAAAAATGTGTGGTCTGCCTATAAAACTATCACATACTAGAGCTCAAAAAGTAAAAACAATATATTATGTCCGATAACAACAGTCGGGCATAGTCCAACAGTGAGGTGCCTTCCTCAAAGTGTCTAGAACATCAGACACAGATGCCCTCTCGCCTACATCTATTTTCTAGAGGCTCAGTAGTTGAATCCTCAAATGCTGATACTACTCTGGGTTTTTGGTCGTAAAATACTTTGGATCCCACTCTTCTTTCCAAATTTGATATGCTATCCATCCAGTTGCATATGCATCAGCAGCCATGGAGTAGAAGTGTTTTTTCTGCATGACTTCAAGTGAGGTCTCTGACCCCTTCTCTCCATACATGTAGAACAACTCAGGGGTTGCATGTTTTTGTTGTTTTTTCTCCCGTTGGAGCTCCTCAAAATGGAGCAAAACGTTAGATGGAGTAATGTCATTGTGTAAATATTTTGCTTCATGGCATTTTCCCACTATGACAAGCAATGATAAAGCCAAATTCACGCGGTTTCGGCGATAAGTTGCAACCCAACCGAGTTCTTCCTGCGTCAACCCTGCATCATGTTGTCTCGTGATGTCATCCACATCCAACGATTCCACTACAAGGAAACTGTGACCAAAATGACAGAAAATTGACAAGTTTTTCTCCAAACTGACAACCAGCGCTTGATTCACATTAATTTTGTCAATTTGGACAAGAATTCTGTGTTTCTGTCAATTGTTTGTCAATTTGGTGTTTTTCTCAACTCAATGTGTTGTGTTCAGACTTTCAAGGCTAAATTAGGCACACTGAACTAACTTATTTCAAAAAGTGATTAACTATGAATACTTGCACAGTAAACTAAAGTTTCACCTCCAAAAAGAATTTTTCACTTTGAAGTCTTAATGTAAAAGTTATAGACATTTTTGCAAAAGAGAATAACCCGTGAATAAGAGAAAACAAGAAGTTTTGCATAACCCATATCGATTGTCATCACATATACACTAGTTTAGTATAAGTCTACAAGGCTTCTTCACAATATCATCTTACACATGTGAAGCTCAATTCACATTCATCCTTCAATTCCAAATATTGAGCCACAGTATTTGTGGAAAAGAAATTGGATTTATAAAAATTTACTTTTGTAACTTTCGTAGAAAATTTCCACGGTGTTGTCCATGTGTATGCTACTTGGGTGGCACGTGTCATCATCTCAATGTTCCTTGCTGATGTATATTTGTGTCCTATATGACAGCCAAATTGACAAAAGTCTGTCAACTAAGCGTCCGAATCAAGGTGTCCTAATTGACGGGACAGTTGACAGAATTTTGTCAAATATTTGTCAATGAGGTCACAGTTTCCCTTGTAGTGTTCACTCACTTTTGAGTTGTACTTGGCCAAGAAAGAAATCAAAGACCCTCTATTCCACCATAGCGTATAGCCTTCCATTGTTTTTGGATGGATGTACGCAAGTCTTACGATACTAGGATGTATCACTGGACACCCCCCCGCCTCGCTTACAATAGCTTGGCGCTTCTCATTCTCATTCGAGGTCTTCAAAGTCTTCCCGGCGAAGCAAATCCAATTGGGAATGCTTTGTAGTCTCGTGAGCACCACCTTCCTCACAGTCCCATATGATCCAGTCATAGTTTAATTCGGCATGGGATTCACTTTCACGCAACTTTCCAACCACTTGAATGTTCCGTTCACACAATGAGCTCGTATTTGGTCTTCAAGCGTCGCTTTCCATGGTGCTTGTTTCTTCTACGCGAGGAAGAAAATTGTTGGGAGAACTTCTGAATTTGGTACAATCTTGAACCAAATTCCTTGTCATGCGTGTCCCAATCACTACCATCATCTTTCTTCTTCGTGTGATAACACCAATTCGCCACAATATTGGTGGTCAGCTGCGACACTTGTTTATCCAACCACTCAGAGTGCAACCAGTAATCTTGATAGTTGTTGAATCGTTCGAATGCTCTAAATTTGGTCTCCAACTCTCGCCGCACTTCAGCATTCAACTTGTGGTACCCTTCTTCGTTGAAATTCACGTATTCTCTGCACATCATTCCCACACTTCGTCACGTGTAAAAATTGACCGCTATTGCTCTAGCCTCGAGCACATATTCGTGAGGGGGCATGTCAGGATTGGGTTGGTTTTTACGCTTCGACCTGCTGGATGATGAGGGATTGGATGACCCTGAAGCCCATGACACATTCGTGACTGGAGGCACCACCTCAAAAATTGCATCCAAGTCTTCAAACACCGAGCGGTGACCCGATGACCCACTCCCTTGTCCTGCCATTGTACAATATTTTGGAACCACCAAAGTTTCGGAGAAAATAAAAAAAAATGGGTGCTATATGTGGGCCAAGTCCAATCACCCACCAAACTCACTTCCAAGGGTCGCTTGCGCAAACAAAGGTGTGAGGCGTAGGGCGTGGACTTGGCAAAGGAAAAATGAGGGAGCACATGGGATTTATAGTCCCCGCCCCTCCCACGTCCGCGCCCTGGCCCGAGCCGTCCCCGCCCTGGCTCGTACACGTCCCCGCCCTGGTTCGGAAACGTCCCCGCCCTGGTCCCAGACATCCCCGCCCTGACAGGCAGATTTGAGGACTATAAAAGTCCGTCCCCGCCCCATTAGTCCCCGCCCTGCGTATTCCAAATCCTCCACCTCTTCATTGAGCTGGTCGTTGGCGTTGTGTAGGGCCCTTTACAGTATATAGGTTTTTGCCAAAAAAATTCACGATGGTGACACCACCAAGAACCAACAAAGCTGAACGAGACAGGACTCGACTAAGGCAGGGTAACAAACATCGAAAGAGGTTACATGTACTTCGAAACCCCGAAAAACTGGCATTTAGGGGCTGGAATGACGTGCCAGAACTGTGGAGTTTCGAAACTTGCATCACTTACATAGAATGGTGCCACATTGACAAGGCCTTCCCTGAAGAGCGACACAACTACCACCGCCGATTTCATAAAGCGAATTTGAAACACTGCATCGATGAGGCCTTTAAACAAAGATGCATCGAAGTATACCAAGTGTTATACGAAAAATCCACTGTGAAAAGGAATGAAATTCACCTTTTCATTGCACGAGGTGTACATGCGGAGGTGAGATTGAACAAGTGGGTGGATTGGTCCACTTTGAAGGGCACGCCAACCACAGCAGATGGTATCAAGATACCAACACCAGCAAATGGAATGATTCCAAGGGGGGTTATGAGATATCCCGAAGGAGGGCTGGGCAGGGTCAACACACGTATTGAGTCGCCTGACACATACGAGACGGCGGATTCTACTACTGACGATGACTCTGATGGATCTCATGTTGTGGTGGAATTAACCCCCAGAGGACAACAACGTGCACAAAGGAGAAGGGCGCAACGTGCACCTCGTGAACAACTTCCAGAACCAAATATTCGTGTACAGATCCAAGGCCCCGTTGAACCAGTACTTGGAGTTGCTCAGGCGCAATTCCAAGCACCTGATGAACCAACTCTTGGAGTTGTTGATGTCATGGCTGTTGCAGACACCATATAAAGCTTGAAGGTGCAGTTACAAGACCGAGGTGATGAACTACATTCTCTATATGAAGATGTGGGCAAGTTACAAGAAGACATCACGCTCAAAGACAAAGTAATTGCTCAACAAGCACGTGACATAGAGGAGCTTCGGCAAGCTCTATAAGCAGCACAAATGATGAACGAAGGTCAAGATCCACGAGGACATGCACAAGGACCTCCTCGGGATTCTCAAATTCCGAGGCAAAATGCTCCAGGTGATGCTGCCATGTCTACACAAGAAGATTCATTGGCCTTTCCCGAAATAATTGCCACCGGCAACGTACCAATGTAGACTGAAGTTCAGGGCATGGGTATGGACAACAACCTTGAGCTCAACAACTTGCGAGGCGAAAATCAAACATTACAAAATCGTTTGCATGCCTTGGTGGAGCAGTACTACCAGTGGAAGTTGGCATGCGTGTTCACCGTTGACAAGACACGACAACTGGTAGCAGAGTTCAAGAAATTGGACCACTACTACAGTGAGCACAATGAAGAAAGGGTGTTTGGCTTGACTTCATGGGCCCTTGTGGATGATCTTTTCAGTCCCAACATGGCAATCATTGAGCTTGATGGTGGAAAAACAATCATTGATTGGTCCAAACACAATTGGGATTTCAAAAACCAACTTGGGTCGAAGGTCGACTACAAAGGCAACCCGTTGTTGGAGTGGCCAAATCCTTCAAGTTTTGTGCACGACGGGACCACATGTCCCATTTGTATGAATCCATTTGGCCCTGAAGGTGGAATGCAGTTGGGCACGTGCAACCATATATACCACCCATTTTGCCTCATCAGTTTCATGATTGTTCGTCGTCGGTGCGCAATGTGCAAGGCTCTCTTCCACGAGCGCTTGTACGAGTTGTTTGGCTTGGTCCCATACATGCCACCACATTGGGAATAGAATGCCACAAATGCCCCAGATCACCGTAGAATGTGGGGAACAGACTTGGTGTGGAGTTGGAAATTACAAATGACATCGTTGGACAAGACACAAGTCGCTGCTGAATGTGGTTGGGAGACTGACCCCGATCAAATTGTCCAAGTCTGCCACCATTTGATTCCAATGAAAGACAAGCATAGCCAAGGACGGCGGAATTTTTTCTTTCAATGCTTCAATGGACATTGGGACGAGGTTGGACTCAAGTTTCAATTTGGACCTCACCCTCGGCGATGGTTATGGGGCGTTGATGGAGTTCGAGTCACCGATGACAATGGAATTCATATTGGGAAGGACCCTGACATGCCCGACCCCGCGGAGCTTGCTCAATTATCGGAATCTGAGTGGAGGGAAACTTTCAGAAACAAAGGGCTGGATTTTTTGCTTGAACAACATAGCCCGGATACACGCCGAGCTCTGGAGAGTCTCAAGCAATCACAAATCATGAGGGCCATTCTAGAAGAAGACGGACCAGCGAGGAGAACTCGGTCTGCGGTTCGTAGACTTCAACTAGGCTCCAATGAAGATTTTCCAATGCAACGCTGCGCACACGACGACGAGGCTGGACCTAGTGGCACTGCAAACAGTCCAATGAACATCGACTGAGTGCATTTTTTAGTGTGCTAAACTAGTAATTACTAATTAACAAAGCATGTTTTGCATATACAGTTATAGACTTTGGCACTTATCATTACCGAGGCTTATAGAATTGCTACTTTGGTAGTTCGGTACTACAAACAGTATTAGACAAAGACTTGTGGATATGCATATTTTCTCGTGGAAAAAGTATTGTATAATGTATACTTTTCAATTTTTGTACTACATGATGCATATGAAATACATATATTCAATTGTTGAATTCCTTTGCATGATATGGCATGTGTGATATGTGGATATAATAATGTACTCATGGCCTAAGAATAAGTGCATTTCGTATTTTGAGTGTATGAAGGTATATATTCATGTAAATATATATGTATTAATATTATTGTATGTGTATAAAAATTAAAAAGATATTAACAATTTAACATTAATGTATATTTTGTTACAAATATATTGATGTTAATGTATGAAGGGATACATTAACCTTTGAATGACTTGATCCATCCAAAAATGGTAAAATTTCTTATTTTAGCTTGAATAACAATCAGGTATTTTTATTGCTTAAAACTTTGAATTCTATATCATTTACAGAAATTGCAATTTTGTTCGCAAATGTTTCTAATTGTTATCATTTCTAACTTTCTATTGCAGAAAATCAGCATATAATCATATATGAGGAAAAAGAGGAAAACAATTCAATCACCCCCCTAATGACATTTTTTCTGTCTAAAAACAATAAAAACTGCCATTTCTACGACGTTGTCCAAGATTCCAACAAAATTGTATTTTTGAAACTGAACCGTAGGATCTTGAAATTTACTTGCTTGAAATTATGTGGTTAAAATTTCATGAAGTTAGACCGTACAGATTGAAAGATATGACTATATGAGCATTCAAAGTTTAAAAAACAAGGTTTCTTCAACACTAAACTGCAATTTTAGATGACTTTTATTGCTATTTGTAGAAAAAATGTGTACTATGGAATTTGAATTAAAAATTTATTGTGTTGAAGACTTGAGTTGGGAGTCTATGAAAAAAAATTCAAAAAATAACAACTTCATTTTCATACTTCAAGAAATTGTCAAGTAGAAGTGTAGAACTGTAGAAGCACGTTTAAAATTGAAAGAAAAACTAAACAATTAATAGCTCTTAGATGGGATTGAAATACAATAATCCCAATGGTGAGATTGTTCTAGCAAACAAACATAACCTTTTAAAAAACCAAAAATCTGAAAATTGCATTCTAAAGATTCAATTTCTTTTGCTGCCCACCGAATTCAATTCTACGCATCTTGTGGTATAACTTTGGCTTCCAGGCACCGATTGAAATAAAAATTATATTCCCACAAAGCTTATTACATTTTCTATCTTCAAAAAAAGTTTTGCAAAATTAGGATAAAATTTCAGCCCATAGAAACCTGCCCGAATTCTAAAGTGTCCCCTCGGGAGACAATGGGACTTTAGGGGTTAATTTGAAATTTTGGGGGGAGGTGCAAGTAGTAATGGAGGTGAACCAAAAAAAGATCCAATTGCTTATTTTATTTTTCACACAAAAGAAAGCCACATCAAAGTATCAAATAAGTGAAACAACTTGAAGTCGAATTCCATCTTGACGTCCTAAACTTGAAGTTGAAACCAAATGAATCCTTTTATGTAATTGATATACAAAATTGATATACATTTTGCTAGTTCCTCTGATATTTTTTCTTCTTATTTTTTGTTTTTACAATAATTTAGGAATAAAAGTAAAATTATTCTGATTTCTTAAAGGTAAAGGTGGAAATAAAATTATATGAATTACAAAATATATATTAGAGTAATCCATAATTTGTGTTGTAAGCCTGTAAAGTGTAAAGTTTAAATTAAGAATGTAGGGTGGAATTGTTTTGGGAAAGTTGTATTGTTGTAAAAATGTTGAAGCATGTAGTCATGTACTCATTTAGCCAACTTGCCATGAAGAATGAATTCATAGAATAACCACAATTTTCTGCCTCCATCATTCATCATCCGAAATTCTTATAAGCTAAAATTTGAACAGTCAATATTTGTTATAATTAATTACATACATCCTACTATCCTAAATATAGTAGGATTTTTTTTGGTATGCTTCTATAAAGAAATTCAAATACATTCCATACTTGCTCAAATTTTCTGAAATTGTTATCATTGAATACCCCAAATTTCCATACTTGCTCAAATTCTCTTAAATTTCGTTGAAACATTTCTAAAACCCTTTTTTTTGGAATTCCAAACCCTTTTAGCTTCTATTTTGGAGAACTATAACATTCATCCTTTAAGTCTTCAACTTGAATTTTCAAAAACAAGTACCTTGTTTACCATTACAAATCCTAAAACTTCTAGCATCTTATTATATTTGTTTTCTTGAAAGTGTGCAACTTAGTTTTAATTCTCTAGAAATCCCATTTTTGGGATGTGGGGACTATTTCTCAAGTCCTTGGAGAAGCGAAGAAGACCAAGGGCGATACATGAAGGAGACACATCTTTCCATGAATTCTCTTTCAACTCAAAAAGTAGTTGGACTTCTTAATACAACCATTGACTTCATGAAATTCCCCGAGCTCAAATTAATGGCTGACTGCATTAATTGGTTTCCCTCTCTCCATGGGAAGGAAGAATCCCATGCTAATTTCAAATCTCAAGGTCAATTCCATTCCCCCCCGTCGTTGGTGGAGAGAGTTCTTGCATCTGAGGTCAGGGCGTGAGGGCGGGGACGTCAAGGCGTGGACGTCCCGTCAGGGCGTGGACGTCCGGCCGCGGATTCCAATTCCAATTCCAATTGCAATTTTGAACTCCCTCTTTGAACTCCCTCCTTGAACTCCCTCCAAGCCAATTTTGAACTCCCTCCAAGCCAAATTTGAATTCCCTCCAAGCCAAATTTGAACTCCCTCCAAGCCAAATTTGAACTCCCTCCAAGCCAATTTTGAACTCCCTCCAAGGGTTTGCTATCCCCATACCCAAAATAATGAGATGAACCGTTGCCCTTGAATTAAAAAATCACTTAACTAGTATTTCATTTCAATACCCACCCCTCCTAAGTCCTAGTCTTGCTTTAGAGTTTAGAGCTCTAGGATCACATTACACAAATTAGAGGGTGGAGTCTAATGATTGAATATTTGAAATCATAAACAATTTTGCTTCATTTCATTCCCAAAGACCCAAACCACTTTGCTATCCCCATACCCAAAATAATGAGATGAACCGTTGCCCTTGAATTAAAAAATCACTTAACTAGTATTTCATTTCAATACCCACCCCTCCTATTTTACCCATTACAAGAAATTTTGGTTAAAGTCATTAAGCCCTAAATCCTTGTACCCTTTTTCACGGAAAATACCCCTTCAAGCATATTCTAAAGCATTATGATTTGTATTTGATTTAAATCCAAAACCTTGTAGCTTTGTATTTAAAAAATGAAGACTTAAACCAAAAGCTTGAGAAGTATACGTTGGTAATAGTTTGATTTGTAAACTTCAAATCCAAAATCACAAACACCTTTTCTTAATAAGAATGAAATATAAACTTTGAATTTGAATTTAAACAATTATGTACCTTGACTTTCATTAGGACTCGAAATCCTTTGGGATTTTAGTTACACAAATTTAGTCTTTCTTGTTTGGAAGTTCAATTTCATTTTCTATTTTTATTTTGGGTTCCAACTTTACATGGGTCCTACTTCTCAAGTGCTTGATGAAGGCAAGAACTTCAAATTTGGCCTCAAGAAGGGAGTGACATGCTTTAATACGTTGTCATTGAACTTAAAAAGTAGTTGGACCTCTTAATGCAACCATTGACTTGAAGATATTCCCCGTGCTCAAATTAAGAGCTGACTACATTAGTGGATTCTCTTCTCTCTATGGGAAGGAAGAATCCCACCACGGAATTCGTACCAAAGTCTATGGTAGGACCTCCCCCTCCTGCCGTCCGGGAACGCGTCGCGCCAGGGCGTGGACGCGTCGGAATTGTGTGACGTCCGCGCCC
The DNA here is from genome assembly GCA_947034895.1 of Rhytidiadelphus loreus. Taxonomy (NCBI): domain Eukaryota; kingdom Viridiplantae; phylum Streptophyta; class Bryopsida; order Hypnales; family Hylocomiaceae; genus Rhytidiadelphus; species Rhytidiadelphus loreus. The sequence goes on from OX344761.1 coordinate 51,694,929, forward strand.
CTGACGTCCCTGCCCTTGCAGAAGAGGTCCGCGCCCCTGCACTCCCAGGCTATAAAGCCAAGCTTGTCGGATTGACTTCTTTACATTTGTCATCTTGGCCTCATCTATTGAGATTACAAAGTATTCAATGGAAGAAAGGCTTTACTTAGATGGTAGGAAGATACCAAACCCAATGAGTGGGTGGAACATAAGGTAGAAGCCTTTCACTAGTTATCCACATACATTATGGGATAACTAAACACCATGGGCTGCCTTTGACTACAAGCAATACCCAAGAGACTCTAAGTCCAACTAAGAGTCTAACACTACTCCTAGGGCTGAATGTACATAGTCTACAACAATATGTACATGATCTTCAACACTCCCACTTTGCAAGTGGTCAAAGGCGCGAAGGCCCATCTTCTCAATCAAGTTTTGGTGTTGTGGCTTCCCAAGGGACTTGGTCAACACATCAGCAACCATAGCTTGGGTAGGCACATACTTGAGCTCAATCACCTCAGCCTCCACTCGTTCACGAATGAAATGGTGTTGCACATCAATGTGCTTCGTCCGAGAGTGGTGGGTGGGATTCTTGGCCAAAGCAATGGCTCCTTGGTTGTCACACAAGATTTGTGTGCTCTCCACTTGGACAAGGCCAACATCAGCCAAGAGTTGCCTCAACCAAATGGCCTCCTTGGTGCATTGGCTCATGGCCATGTATTCCGCCTCCGTTGTAGAAAGAGCTATGGTGGGCTGCCTCTTGGAATTCCAAGTAATGGCACCCACTCCAAGCATAAACACGTAGCCGGTGGTGGATCTCCTATCCGCCTCATCACCCGCCCAATCCGCATCACAAAAGCCATGCAACTTCAGCCCATTGGCACCTCCAAGTTGCAACTTCAGCCCAAGTGTGCCTTGAAGGTACCTCATCACCCTCTTCACCGCAACCCAATGCTTGGGGCCATACTTGGAGGTGTGTTGACTCACAACACTCACCGGAAAGGCCAAATCAGGCCTTGTGGCTACCATGGCATACATCAAGCAACCCACCGCTGCCTTGTAAGGCACACCATGCATTTCAGCCCTCACCTCTTCAAATTCAGCATCCGTGAGCTTGGGCAACTTCCCATGACTCTCAAGTGGTGTACCTATGGCTTTGCACTCCTCCATGTTGAACCTCTTGAGAATCTCTTCAAGGTACTTGCGTTGGCTCATAGTGATGGTGCGGGCAGCCCTATCCCTCTTGAACTCCACTCCAAGGCAATACTTCAACTCTCCAAGATCCGTCATCTCATACTCCTTCTTGAGCATATCCTTCACTTCAAGCATCTTGGTCATGCTACTTGCAAGGAGGATCAGATCATCCACATAGAGGATCACAATCACCAAATGCTCACCACTTTGCATGGTGTATAAAGAGTGATCAGCATAGCCTCTTTGGAAGCCCTTCCTTGCAAACATTGCATCAATATCCCTATACCAAGCTCTCCCGGATTGCTTCAATCCGGGAAGGGCCTTCTTCAATTTGCACTTGAGATGCCCTTGGCCTTCTTGCACAAAGCCTAGGGGCTGATCCATGTAGATGACCTCCTCCAACTTGGGGTTGAGAAAGGCCGTCTTCACATCCATTTGGTGCATCTCCAAGTCCATGGCTGCCCCAATACTCACAATGCACCTAATGGTGCTAAACTTGGCAATGGGGGCAAAGGTCTCATTGAAATCCACCCCTTCCACTTGAGAAAACCCCCTAGCAACCAGCCTTGCCTTGTACCTCAAAATGTGACCCAAAGCATCCCTTTTGGTGGAGAAAACCCACTTACAACCCACACTTGATCTCTTGGAAGGGAGGGGTGCAAGATCCCATGTGCCTTTGTCAATGAGGGCCTTGTACTCCTCTTGCATGGCCAACTCCCACTTGCTTGCATCTTCACAATTCAGCACCTCTCCAAGTGTAGATGGATCTCCAAGGAAAGCCACATTGGCTTGATCTTCACTTTGTGGAGGAAGAATGTGATTCAGCCACCAATCTCCAAGGGGCTTGCGGGTCCTCGTTGGATAACGGGGCTCCTCCACGGTCTGATCTTGCTCTTCCATGGGCTGATCTTCATCTCCCAAGGGCTGATCATGCTCTTGCACCCTTGGTGAAGTGCTTGGAGAAGGAATTGCTGATCTCTTCACTTGGGGTGTGGCCACCTTCTTCTTGGGCTCCACCAAGTCTTCATCTTCCCCTCCTTGCTCTTCATCTTCATCTTCATCTTCTAGGTGCACTCTTGGAGTTGTGCCCACCTTTTGGGCTGGTCCTCCATTGCTCCCACTTGGGCTCATCTCCAAGAGCTTGGGATCAGCACCTCCATCCTCCAAGAAGGTCACATCTCGACTCTTGATGATCTTCTTGCTCTCCACACACATCAGCCTATAAGCCTTGGTGCCCTCACAATAGCCAAGGAAAAGACACTTGATGCCCTTGGCATCCAACTTGGTCCTCTTGGCACTTGGAACCAAGGCATAGGCAATGCACCCAAAAATGCGCATGTGAGACACATGGGGCCTAATCCCACTCCAAGCTTCTTGGGGTGTCATGCTTGTCAAGGCTTGTGTGGGGCACCGGTTCCTTGTATAAACCGCTGTAGACACCGCCTCACCCCAAAGCTCAAACTTCAGCCCTTGAGCATGAATCATGGACCTTGCCATCTCCACAATGGTGCGATTTGCACGCTCCGCTACGCCGTTTTGTTGAGGGGTGTAAGGTGCTGATGTGTGGTGCTCAATGCCATGGGCCTTCAAGTACTCCTCAAAGGCCTTGGACACATACTCCCCTCCATTATCCGACCGCAGCACCTTCACCTTGCAATCGGATTGGGCCTCCACAAGGGCCTTCCAAGTCTCAAAACGCCCAAACACCTCACTCTTGCACTTCAGCATATACACCCACACCTTGCGTGAGAAATCATCAATAAATGTCAAAAAATACCTTGCTCCTCCTATGGTGGTGGTCTTCATTGGCCCGCACACATCGGAATGCACAAGCTCCAATGGCTTGGTGGCCCGGGTTGCCCCATCCTTGGGGAAGGGCTGCCTTGCTTGCTTGCCCTCAATACACCCCTTGCACACCATAGAACTCCAATCATGCTTGCAAGAAGAGAGGTTCAGCCCCTTCACTAGGTGTTGGAGGCTCTTCATGCTCTTCACATTCAAGTGTCCAAGCCTCCTATGCCAAAGCTCCACAAGGTCTCCATGGGCTGATCCTTGGGCAACACATGCCAAGGAGGTGCCATTCACCTTGGTGAAGTGGAGGAGGTACAAATTGCCCTCACGAGGGGCTGATGCAATCAAGACTCCACTTGGTGACCTCACAACACAACCCACATTGTTAAAATGCACTTTCAAACCTCCCAAAGACAATTTGCTCACCGAAAGCAAGTTGGCATGCAACTTGGGGACATGGAGGGCCTCATGGATCTGAATCCTCTTGGTCTCCCTCTTCACTTGCACCTCCACAATGATGGTCCCCATGCCAAGGGCCTCCACCATGCCATTGTCTCCCAAATAAATCTTCTTCCCCGAAATGGGTTGATAGGTGTGGAAGGCATCTCTATGGCTGGTCATGTGTTGAGTGGCCCCCGAATCCACAATCCATGTAAACATGGTGGCCTTGTCCCCTCCTCCTTGGGTGGCAAAAGCAAAATCCTCCTCCTCCTCCTCTTTGGAGGCTTGGTGTGCACTCTCCTTGCCTTTGGCTTGGCTGACCTTGCAATGCCTAGCAATGTGGCCTGATTTGCCACACTTGAAGCATGTCCTTGTCTCCTTGAACTCCTTGGTGTTGCCTCCTTTGCCATGTCTTGACACAAGGGCTGATCCCTCTCCTTGGGACTCATTCTCCTTGCGCTTGGTCACCTCATGCATCAAGCGGGCCGTCACAAACTCCATGGTCAGCTCCTTCATAGGCCTTGTCTCCAATGCGGTGATGAGGAACTCATAAGACGGTGGCAAGCTCTCCAACAAGGTCATCACCATATCTCCATCCGTCACGGGTGCCTCCAAACAAGCCAACTCATCCGCAAGGGCCTTGATCTTGTTGACATGGTCCAACAAGTCATCCTCCTCTTGCATCTTGCTAGTGAAGAACTTGCGCCTAAGAAAGAGGATGTTGGAGAGGCTCTTGGTCTCATGGATGTTGCAAAGGGTGGTCCATGCTTGGGCTGGTCCTTTGCAATGGCGAATGTGTGCAATTTGCCGGTCCACAAGGTTGATGGCAAGGAGAGCAAAGGCCTTCTTCTCCTTCCTCTCAAACGCCTTCTTGGTGTTTAGATCAGCATCTTCACTTGGAGCCTCCTCACTCCCATCCACCACCTCCCACAAGTCCTTCTCCGCAAGGATCATCTCCATCTTGAACTTCCACATGCCAAAGTTCTCCCCATTGAACTTGTCAATGATGCGCACGCCTTCTCCTCCACTTGATGCCATGATGGAGCACCTCCCACTTGTTGGCAGCCTCCCAAGTGTCTCCAAGAGTTCACAAACTCAATTCAGCCTCCAATGAAGCACTTGGAAGCCAATTGGGCTGAAATGACACCAATCAGCCCTTCCAAGCACCTCCAAAGATCCTTCACACCTTAAGATCCACCAAACACTCCTCACAAGTGCAAGGACTCCTCTCCACACCAATTCAGACCCTAATGAAGCTCAAAATCACCACATGCACATCATGGGCAAGTGCTACTTCCAATCAGCAAACACACTTCCAATGCTCCTCCCAAATTGGGTACTCCACACCCTAAGAAGCTCAAGACTTGCAATCAGCCCTAGATGGAGCTACTACTCACAATTCACACCACAAGGACAACATTGGTATCCAACAACCCTAGTTGGTTCACCAAAACACAAAAGAACCCTAATTGGCTCCACAAATCTCACAAGAGGACAATTCAGCCCTCTTGGATTCACCAAGTCCACTAATTCGCCTCACACACTCACAAGGGCACTAATCAGCCCACAATGGATGGCAAATGCCACAAGCAACAAAAAAATGCTTCCAAGGCTCACAAATTACTCTCACTAGATTGCAATTTGCCAAATCACAATCCACAATGCACCCAAGTGCACAATCAACCTCAATGGGCTCCCAATGTACACCTCTAAGCACAAACTCAAAATTGGAGCACAAATCAGCCCTCACTAGGTTTGATTACTACCATGAGCAAACTCACACCCAAAATGTACTCAAAACCTCACAAACCAGCCAACAAATGTCCAAGAAAAGAACAAAACACTTGCTTCTTTTGTAAAAAAAAATTCACTCCAAAGTTTGTTTTTGTTTTTGACTTACACCATATGGTTTGTAGGTGACAAAGTGACAAATGGCTAGTTGCTCCCCAAGCTCCAAGATCTCCTCCAAATGATTTGAACTTCTCCCTCAAACGCAACTCCAAGTGCGTGGGCCCATAACCTATTGAGATTACAAAGTATTCAATGGAAGAAAGGCTTTACTTAGATGGTAGGAAGATACCAAACCCAATGAGTGGGTGGAACATAAGGTAGAAGCCTTTCACTAGTTATCCACATACATTATGGGATAACTAAACACCATGGGCTGCCTTTGACTACAAGCAATACCCAAGAGACTCTAAGTCCAACTAAGAGTCTAACACTACTCCTAGGGCTGAATGTACATAGTCTACAACAATATGTACATGATCTTCAACATCATCATCTTGGACTTCAATTCACTTTGAGCTCCTTGGGAGTCTACTTGGGTGACAAATGGCCCTAGTTAGCTGTTGAGGTGATGTAAAAGTCAGTTCAAGCAGTTGATTGGCGCTAACTACTATTTTGTCCTTTTCATTTGGTGTAATGGCCTCTTCTACAGTTCTACCACTAGTAGAAAATCTGAAAATTTTGTCATTTTGGACGTGTTGTTTTGGACAAAATCTAACAGAAATTTGTTGTTTTCTACAGATTTCTGTTAGATTTTGTCCAAAACAACGTGTCCAAAATGACAAAAATTTCAGATTTTCTACTAGTGTACCTCCTCCAAGAAAATGTTTGCATTCGTCGTGAACGCAATGGGAAGTCAATGAAAGCAAACAAAAGAATGGGAACCGTGGTATAATTTCTCTGAGAACGGGGGGAAAGTGAGTTGTGTATTTTGCAATGCAACATTCACCTATAAACGCGAGCGCGCTTTTGCTCACTTTGGATATGGCGCGAAGTCCGAGAGGTCAATTTGTCGTAATGCAACGCGAGCCGTGCGCCACCGATTTGCAAATTGTGCAAACTTTGTTCCTCAACGATTGAGCCCCGAGGACATGTATGAAGGAGAATCAATTCCCACTGGTCCATCAAGAGCAACTCCAGTTGCAAGTTCAAGCCAATCCTTTCAAAACAAAGTGACGGGAGGGGGTTCAGGTGACGCCCAAGCTGAAGGGGTTACTCTCCCTGAAGGGAATGATGCAATACAGAGGTCCCAAAGTCTCGCTGCATCAAATTCCACAAGATCTGGGTCATTACTTCAGCAACGTATGAAGGATGCTTTTAATGCTGCGAAGAGGAAGGAGTTGGATGACAAGTGGGCATCATTTTTTTATGAGGCGAACGTGCCATTTAATGTGGCAAGAAATCCAGGCTTTATTGAGGCAGTGAGGGCAACCTCAATGGCAAGGTTTGAATACAGTTCACCTTCTTACCATCAGTTCAGGACGAAATTGATTGAACCAAAGAGGTTGCAGATCGAGAAGTAAATTGAAACCAAAGTTGGTTTTGCAGTGAAACATTATGGGGTGACAATATGCACTGATGGCTGGGATGACGTGAACCGGAGGCCTCTAATGAATGTAATGATGTCGTGCCCTACCGGTGATGTATTTTTGGGGGCCATTGACACCACCGGGCAAAAGAAGTCCATGCGCTACATAGCGGACCAGATGAAGGTATTCATTGAGAAAGTGGGTTCAAAGTATGTGACACAGGTTTGTACGGATAATGCAGCGAATATGCTTAGAGCATTGGATGATATCGTTCGCACATATCCACACATTTTCAAGCAGGGGTGCATGGCACATGCTTTGGATCTCATGTTGGAAGATTGGGCCAAAGTACTAGAATTCAAAGATTTAATTCAGAGGGCAAGAAGATTGTGCCAGTACATTCAGAACCATCACGCGACCATGTCGGTATTCCGGGAGTTGAGTCCGACCCTTCAGTTAGTAGTGCCCAGCGAAACCTGCTTTGCTGGTAATTTTCTCATGTTGCAGCGATTGGAGAAACTTCGCGGAGTACTGCTGCGGTTAAAAGACCATGCGCGCGTTCAAAATTACTTTGATGGTCTGCGAGACAGACAAAATGCGGAGCAAGCAGCTACAGCTTCACGTAATGTGGTGTCAACTATCGAAGACGTGGGCTTCTGGCAACGATGTGCAAATTACGTGCACATGACTGAAGACGTGTTGAAGGCATTGCGCATATTTGATGGCCGAGAACCAGCTATGGGTCGGGCGTGGCTCGTAATGCACAATTTGAGAGCGCATGTGTTTTCTTTAAGAGGGCCACCCTTCAACCTACGAGATGACATAGCCACCACCATGGAGGAGTCTTTCACATCCAGGTGGGACATGGTGTTCACGGATGTTCACTATGCTGGGGCCCTTCTAAATCCGTATCTCTTGGATAACGTGGCACTTAGGGTTGATGGAGTTGCACTCCGTGCATTGTATCGAGTCATCCGCAAAATGGAAAATGTAGTGGGTGTGGAGTTTAACAACGTGTTGGCGGAATTAACAGAATTCGAGGAGGGCACGGGGCCATACAGTGCAGCAGAGACACCTGACATCCGAGCGACACAGATGCTTCCTCACCAATAGTGGCACAGGGTTGGAGATCGAGTACTATCTAAGATTGCCGTTCGTATCTTGTCATTGACGTGTTCAGCATGTTTATGTGAAAGGAATTGGATTATGTATTCCTTCGTCCACAACAAGGTCCGGAATCGGTTAGCCCCCGAGAAGGCTGAGTCATTGATATATATTTATACCAATAGCCGTGTACTTCAGCAAAGACCAAGGGCCGATCCTGTTCGTTGGTATGATGCTAATATCGTCTCGGAGAATTCTGATCCAGATGCCCTTGGCCCCGTTCCAGTGGCTGAATGCAATTGTGAATTTGACGCGATGGTAGCTGAGGAAGAAGAAGAGGCTGATGTAGAAGCTAATCGAGCACCCCGAGAATACCGACCAAATCCAGAGTTGTGGAGGGCGGGGGCTGATCACCTTGTAGAAGCTAGAAATTACTACGGAGATGGTCATGAAGTGGAAGAGGAAGTCCTCCTTGGTCGCTGGGGCCCTTGGGGAGCCGATCCTCGCCGAAGTCCTACACCCATTGACGATGAAAATGTAGTTGTTTCTAAAGTGCAACCTTTGTCATCGTCTTCCGAGAGTGATCACCCGGCCGTAGTGGACGCCGATGATGATAATGTTATCTCGAACAATGACGACAACCTCCCTTTGGAAAACGAAGGGGGAAATGGAAATGGCAGTGAGAATCTGAGGAACAATGCAACTCAGAATACTGAAGGATCCGTTTGCGATCGTGATGGCAATAGGGGGCCCAGAGGAGTGGGGGGCTGCGATAGCAACAGAGTTGTTGGAGGACGCCATGGCCAAAACATTGGAAATACAAGGATGGCACGACCGATCACAAGACATGTTGTGGAGGTTAATGCAGTAGGAAGAACGCGTTTTGACCCTGAACATTTAGATCACAATGATGTTTTTGCGTTTACTGACCCGCTTGAAGACAAAGCCCATATACCATCACCAGTTGCAGTGCATACTATTATTTTTAACCCTTCATCTCCCGCAACTTCGAGTGCTCCTTGTCGACCTTCCGAAGAAGTGCTAGGCTCAGTGGGAAATGTTGCAATGACGACTCAAAGCATTTCAAATGTTACAACGGGTGGTAGACACCGTATCGCCTTTCAACCCGCAATTCACCACACTATGGGTGAATATCAACAAGGGCGTGGAAGGAGTTTCGTCCGTGGAAGAGCAAGAGGTCGTGCAACGATTGGAGGCCGTGATATTAGAGGTGGACGAAACAATAACGAAGCGTCGTCATCGAGGCCCCCTAAACGCCCTCTTCTAGGAATTGGGGTCCGAGACCTGAACGTGGTGATAGAGCCATTTTTGAATACGTATGTCCCAGGACCAACTTTGTCCACTCCAGCGTATGTCATTCCTCGAGTACAAGGAGGCCCCATTATAAATTCTGACGTGGAGGACCCTAGAGCTCAACGGCACAAGAAGTTTAAACGTAGTCGTAGGCATGGTCAAACAGCTGTGGAGCTTCGAAATGAGAACTCGGAAGTGGAAAACTAGTGGACCACAGACAATGACGATGGAGAAGATGAACGTGGAACTAGTGAAGTTGGTGATGATGAAGACGACCATGATTGTGATGAGGCACCAGCAGATGATGATGTGGTCATTCGAGATGTTGCATTACCAGATCTGGGTACACAAGAAGTTCGCAGATCAAGTCGTTTCAACAATTGAGGGGCACCTGACAGCATCTGTGTTCTGTAGACCTTCATTCATCATGAGTTCAAGATAGTTGCACTAATTGAAACATGAAGTAATGAAGATCTACAAGAAGAAGAAGGAGAATCTTAGATAACCAGTAGAAGAGGAGGTGTATCTTGAGAGCAGTATATTCATTGTGTTGTGAACTTGTTATTGTACTAAACAACGCTTGAAATATAAAAATGTTTTTGGTTATCTAAAATAAAAAAGTTTCCAATTGTGTTTGTAGAATTATCACATTTGCCATGCATGAAGATGACATTCATGAGTGTAGTTATATTGTATAGTTTGAATGTTGTAAGTAAGGTATACTAAATTTATTACTATCCTTGCATTCACGTAGAAAAAAACATTCACTACTATCATCTTTGATGCCTTCCGAAGGGCTGAAAATTTGTTATTTAAACATGAAATTCTTTTCACAAAATGATCTCTTTGCTAATAACATGTGTGCTAAATTTCAAGGCCAGAAGATTTACACATAAAAAGATATTCACAATGTACCAACATGTGTACTTGTGTGGTTCAGAGAAACAATTTCAATGCTACCAAGTACCAACTCCCAGAAATTGAGAAATCAAAATTCGGCCATGAATTTTTTGGCATGAGATCATGTCTATGTTGATAACATGTGGGTCAAATTTGAAGTTCAAAGGATTTGCCTATAAAAAGATACTGGAAATGTTTTTCACCCTATGAAAGCAAGAATTTGTAAATGAAGTACAAAAATTCTCCAAAAATTCGCATTAAACTGATGCGTCCCCGCCCTGTCCAAGACGTCCCCGCCGTGACGGAAATGTCCGCGCCCTGATTTCAGTGTTGGAAAATTTCAAAAATGAAAGGTGTCCGAAGCGTCCGAAGCGTCCGTCCGTCCGGTCCGGTTCGCTCGTCCATCCGTCCCGTCCGATCACTCCAACCCATCCGGTATGACAACCCTGCAATCACCACCTAATCAAAGTAATCCATTTTCGTAATCAACCCTAGCACATTATTACCTACCATGCATTGCCTCAATTTATAAGAGTCCATGGTCAATTTTAGGTACACTTATATTCATCACTCTAAAAATTCACAATTTTTTCATCTGGTATTGGAAGATTTCAAAATCTCATAAGATGTTCAAAACCAACCCTAATCCTAACGTGTTAAAAATTATCAAACATGTTGATTCCAACCCAAAGTATGAAGAATACTTAAAGGGTGTCTATTATAGGTGGGGATAGGGTGGATGCAAATCAAAGAATACATTCATTACAGAAAGAAGTGTACAACCCATCCTAAGTCAAGAGTTATTACTCCAAGGCCAAACAAACTCCAAATGAAACAAATCACATATTGAAAACAACACAATCAAAAACTAGGAAGAAGAAGCTTCTACCTATCAATGAGATTAGTTCTATTGGGAAAAAAAAATACACAATCTATTGAGTATCAAAGCTCGTAAGATTTTTTTTTTGAAACAAATGAAACAAGATTCCATTGAAGAAAAAGGAGAAACAACCGCCAGCCATAGGTGGCCTGGTGGGGAGAGGACAAAACAAAGACAGACACGTCAAACAAAAGATGTGCCAAGTAAGTCTGAATAGGGCGTAGGCCTAAGTATGAAAGAGAGGCAGCGAAGCAACTCGCAGTCGGCCCAGGGGCAAAGACTGGGGTGCCGGAGGAGGGATCAAAGCAGCTAGAAAATGAACCCTGCGTTTGGACTTGAGGGAGACCATTGCGCCTGTCCATCTTTCATGCACACGAACAAGCTGTGCTTGCACCTCCTATTCGTGTATGCAATGTGAAGCTTTCGTTCCGTTTTGATTGATTTCCAGCTTGAGTTAGAAATTGTTGCCTATTCCAACCTCCCATAATCGAGGAAGCCTCTCCAAATTTGGCCCATGAGTTGCTCAGGAGTCCAAGGTTTTGTGTTGAAAATCAGGTCATTCCTCTGGATCTAAAGGGACCAGATGACATTGGTGCGGGCTTCAAGCCAGACCCTCTTGAAAGCGTTGAACTTGCGGGGAATGGCAACGGAGAAGATGCCTTAGCGCCAGGTGAGAGGCTGCCATGGGCCTTAGGCGTTTGCACCTTTGATAAAAAAATTCAGGATATGAATGATCCATTGCTAAGCGAGTTGGGCAGAGGAACATTCCTAGAATCGATGGAGAACCGATTCCACTGCTCTCCTTGGACAAATTGGGCAGCTATCATCAATCACATCATTTATCTTGCTGCGCCACTAGTTTACCGCTATAGCCCTGTGCTAGATCAACCAAAGGAGCCATGCCTCTTTCTTGATGTGTTCCGAAGCCCAGATTGAAGTCCATTTTAGTCTGAAGTCATTAGAAAGTGCGCCACTCCATTTCTTTATGACCGGATTGGGAACAAAGTGACTTTTCATGAACAATTGTCGTAATAATTTAGCACTGAATTCCATGATGGGAACTTTGGGGCCGACTGTATTCCATTCAAACTTGCCCGGTTCCTAATTGATGGAGTTGAGCCTGCCATAGAAGAGGAAGTTGCTTGTTTTCATGGGGGCTTTCCCGTTTCCCAATCCCTTCAATGTCAAGTCAAGCTTGCTCATTGAGATAGGCTTGCTTAGTTTTCTTTTCATGGATTTGGATAGCATGTCGCCTATGCTTGTGAGAGCTACTTTTGTCGTTGTTTCCTGGAGCGCTATTTGAAGGGGGGCGGAAAAAAACTTTTCGTAGTAGTCCGTGTAGATGCGTTCAATGGTTGCTTGGTCAGAGTATAGAGATCCTTGGTCGTCCACTAATTCCAAGATGTTTGACACGCCTGAGTGGAGTCTAGCAACTTGGAAGAATTCCTTCATGTAGGAGTCTTCCATCCAAAGCCATTTAACTCTACTGCAGATGTGTTGTCCTTTACTTGCGTGGGTTTTGAACTCAGCTAGTAGGGAAATCGTGTTGGCAACCTTCTCCTATAGTTTGGTGTTATACGAGTCCCCTTGCAAGCCTGCTTGTTCCTTGACAAGCATTAATCTCAAGTTCATTTCTGCAACCCTCTTTTCTTTTGCTTTCTTGATTGAGTAAGTCTTGTAAAATTTGACCGTTCTCTGCAACTTCCCGGCGAAGCCTATTAGGAACTAATGTGACCACAATTGAGTTATCATTTCCTTCATTGTTGGGTCCCTCAAGTAGAAATTGTTCATCTTGTATGCGGAGGTTCTACAAATTTAAGGGCTGAGTTGCATGGATAAAATCACTGAAAGGTGGTCCACATGGCATCCGTCCCCTCAAATATAATATTCCGTAATTGGAAGTGGACCAACTCCTCTTGATTTGAATGTATAGAATCTATCCAGCTGGGCTAGGGATCTCATCCATTCCTCCTCTTGTTATCCTAGGAGAATTTCACCCTAGAGTTGTCAAGGAAGTGGTCTACGATTTCAAGGGCGTCGGTTAGGAGAGAGAAAACTTGACTTTCGCCCACCAAAATGATGCATCCATTGAAATTAGATTTGTTGATCTGATGCTCGACAAAATTCCAATCGCCTCACAAGATCCAACGGTAGTTTCTTGGGAGATCCATGAGGAGAAATTCCCAAAGAGTACATCTCTCCCTTATGCTATTGGAGGCGTATACGTTTAAGATCCCAATGTCACCCCATGGAACATTGTTGAGGCGCACCCATTGGCTACGGCCGCATTGTGATTGCTTGGAGTTTATGACCAAGTTGGCTATACACGGGACAAGCCACATACAAACTCCGCATGTGCCTGCCCCTTCTTCCCCTAGCGCATACACTACAAGAAAAAGGGGGTATAAATGACTGCGGAGTCATTTACCCCCGGACTTGCAGTCATTTCCGTGACTGCACTTCTATAATTGTACGCCCTGGGAACCTCGAAGTCATTCAACAGTTGCGCCTGCGACTAGTGGATGAAAACCCGACGAAAACCCGACTTCCTACGCATGCTTTCATTCACAGCTTATTTCTTTTTCTTTTATGATGGTCCTAGTGACATTTTGCGACTTCCTATCACTGATTTACCACTAAGAAATGACTGTGTTTTAAGTAAAGGCAGATTGGTGGGAATTTGACATTGCCGACTTACATGTCGTTGTGCTGACGTGGCCATGGTTCAGCAGTGAGTCACTCAAGAGTCAAGCTCAGTTGTAGTATGCCACTGGGGGGCACTTGCAATTGACTGCAAGTTGAGTTTTTTGGGACTAGCACTGAACTTTGTAGAACTTGCATGTCATTCTCGATTGGGGAGTATATTTTCCCTTCACATTTCAAACATTTGGTCCACAACAAATAGACAGACTCAACAGCAAGTGCATTTCAGTATGAGAATGCTGAAGATAAAATTCACGGGGATGGGGCATGAAAGAATCAGTCATTGCAACGCCACTCCGAACAAAGTACTTTATTTTTACAAGACTGGAGGATGAAAACACGATAATAAGCAAACTTCTTGTTTGCATTTTCATTGAAGCTTGATTTCTTTTCTTGTAGTGACGATCATAGTGTCATTTTGGAACTTTGGGTCGTTCAGTTGCACGATGAAGAGGACCTGTTCTTCACTGAGGGCACTTTGGAGGAAATTTGACAATGCTTACATGAATTTCGTTGCAGTTTCTTGTCTACAATTTAGCACTGAGTCATTTCAGAGTCAAGAGAAGTCATAGTATGCCACTGGACCTTAGTTCTACACAACTTCAATATGACTACTTTGGGACTTGTAGCCCACTTTGGAAAACTTGTGTGCTCTGTTGATTTGGCGAATAGTCCTTTTCAAATTGGGATGCTACTAGGGCAGAAAAGCCGAAGAAATACGACATAATTGAATATGGAAACAATGCATTCATAGTTCAAGGGAATGTTTGGAGGGTTCGAGCACTACTAACACAGTGACAAGGTTTTATAAGACAAGAATAACTCAAATTTCAAGCACTTCACTAACATTGAACTTCTGCGGTTACGGCATGACTAACAGGAGACTTTGGATACTAAGTAGAGACTCCACCAACACTATGATATGACTGCGCCCCTAAGGTCACGACTAATACTGTTCCAATGCTAATAAATTGTCTTGCTCAGACAATTCAATGGCCCCGACAAGATTCACTACCTCGGGGGGTACTGGCAAAATCTCAGGAGCAATTAGGCCATTACTCTCCGATGTGGTGGCGATGAAGGCGTCTGTTTTGTCAACCATCTCCCGCCTTGCTCTTGATTCTTTCCGTAAAACAACTTTCCATCCGGGTCTATCTACAACATCTGAGAAAAACACTTGCGTGGCTTGACTGGGGAAAATGAACGGGTCTGACATGTAAGGTAATTTATGGCGGAAGTTAACAACTAGGAAACCAGCGTCGTCTCGTGTATAAGTTGCATTTCCGTGATTGTCTTGGGCCTTTACCCACTCGCATCGCATGAGAATGATTTGTGTATTTAGAGTTCCGTAATCCAACAACAATATATCTTTTAGTACCCCAACATAGTTGACGGACAAGTCTTGAGCAGTCTCTGAAGGCAATTTGAAAATGGACGCCACGCCACTGTTGTAGCTTTACAATCGGGTTGTAGTTGCATCGTCCACTCGGAAGTGGTTACCAAAAGCAATGATCCGGGAGTACCTCAAGGCTCTCTGTGATGGCTTTGTACTCAACAATAAGCGGTCCCGGTCCTCTGGATTCTGCATATCCAAATCAGAATTTTGGACTGCACTGACCATCCAATCCGCTAGTGTCGGAGTAGATGGATTCGAAATTTGTTCAGCCCTCCATTTCCTACAAGTCCACCAAACTAAATGATTATACGATCGCGTCATCAATGCGACAGACACCATATCATAAACTGACCACAGTAGAGGATGCTACATCAAGGCCCCATAATGGTACAAAGAATGTAACTGGAGTGACAAGTGAGTTGCCACTAAGTCGCTTTATGCTACAGCACCTCACTTTATGACACATAAATGACTTCTGCACAACTTCTTTGCTATTGTACATTACTAATTTACTACTGAAGCAATTTCTAAGGCCTGCCCAATACTACAATACAGTATAAGATTGGCGTACAAGTTTGATTAATCGAAAATACTAATGTCTACCCCTGGTCATAAGAAATTGGACCTCTAGAGTATATGAGTATTTGAAGAAGGTACTCACGCATACAAATCTTCCATAACAGTCGCATTCATGAGGACGTACTCATGTGCTATGTCTTGTAGTGCAGGGGTCATTACATATGGCTTTCCTGTGCCTTGCAGAACTTCCTCGGCATCCCCGTACTCCTCATCTTCGTCCCACACACATCTTTGCGTGAATTCAAATCTCTGGAGGTACTCTGTAACAAAGCCAATGCACTCGTCTTTCAAGTAACCCTCTGCCATGCATGCCTCGGGATGGGCCAAATTACGGACGTGATTCTTTAGTACTTTCATGTACCGCTCCACCGGATACATCCATCTTGTACTGACTGGTCCACACAAGTCTAATTCTTTAGCTAAATGGTAGGGAAGATGCGTCATGATGTCAAAGAAAGACGGCGGGAATTCAATCTCTAGTAATGCCATGCTCTCAGCAACATCTACTTTCAGTGATGCAAAATCACTAGGATTGTAAACCTTGGTGCATAGGCAACGAAAAACCTTACACATTCGCATCACAGCCATACGAGGTCCGGGTTTCATTAGACCCCGTAGAGCTAGAGGCAACACCTGCTGCATCAACACGTGGTAATCATGGGATTTCAAGCCCCCGAAATTCTTCTTCCGTATGCACTTTCCAAGGTTTGATGAATAGTTGCTTGGTGTTCTTAGAGACTCGATGCATGTCGCGAACTTCTGAAATTCCTCTTCAGTCAGCACATAATTGGCTCTCGGCTTCACCATTTTTCCGGCCTTGTTGGGGTGTGGAGTCAACCAGAGGTGTTTCCTTATATTTCGCCTTCGCAAGTCCCTCCTCACCTTTACAGTGTCTTTCTTGCCTGTTATAGTTTTCAGGAGGTTCTTTGCCAAATTCATTTCGCAGTGCATGACGTCAAGTGTGTTGCGAATGAGAAGATCCTGTACAAGAGTTCAGAGGACAAACTTTGAGTGACTAAGTTCGAAGAAAGACAAAAGCAGAGATGCTACAGAGGATTAGCAAGACAAGCCTAAGGAGAAGACACATCCTAGTTGCAAAGGAGACGCCAGGAAGTCACATTAGGTCATTGCGACTTTGTCGCTACTTCAAATCAACTTGAATGCAACGTCCTAGTCAGGAACTAGTTCTGCCTAAGTCATACATGATACAGGCATTGATACATAAAAACTATACAACAAAAAGAGAGACTGACCTTCCAGTACGACAATCTAAAAAGAATGCTCATGCGCTTCACACCATGAACTTTTGAAGGATCCCCCGCAGTGCCCTCTTTGTACCCGGCTGCTTTCCAGGCCTCAAATTCCGCTGCATGTGCCAATTGCTCCTCCACTGTGACGGCCTTTGGTTTTTGTTTGGTTTCCAGGGCGCCATTAAAGTGGTCCTTCATACGAGTAGACCTATACGGATGGTGCTCTGGTAACCAACGTCGTGTCCCAGTGTACGTTTGCTTGCCCAGTTCTACAGAATGCTCAGCTCCCAAGTTCATTCCGCACCATGGACATGCTGCATAGCCTTGATGGGAGAATCCTCCCACTGTCCCATAGCCAGGGAAGTCATGGATTGTCCACAATAACATGGCGCGGAGCTGGAATGCCTTGCACCCTACATCTTTCGTGATGTCGTATGCAGGAACCCCGGCCCACAGCTCCAATAGCTCATCCACAAGGGGCTCTAAGTAAACGTCAAACACTTCAGACGTCACGGATTCCCTCCCGGGAATTAAAAGCGTCAAAAACACAAAGAATTTCTTTGTGCACAACCAAGGGGGGACATTGTAATTCAAAAGAAGCACCGGCCATGTTGACCAAGAAGAGCGGTTTTGTTTGAATGGATTCACGCCATTCGCTGCAAGAGCAAAGTGAGTATTTCAAGGATCACTCGCAAAAGTAGGGTCCACATTGTCATGGAAGTGCCGCCAAGCCTTTGAATCACACGGATGTCGAACAAGGCCATCTCCTCCCTCGATGTTGCTATGGTTGCCCTCATGCCACACCATCAGCTTGGACAGTGCAAGACTCCTAAACATTCGTTGCAACCGCGGAATTATTGGAAAATGACGGAGAACCTTCATGGGGAAGGCTTTTCGATCTTCATCTCTGAATCTCCGCCCATCACACTTAGGGCAACGGACTGCATTTGCGTGTTGCCCACGAAAGAGCACGCACCCTCTTTTGCAGGCGTGAATTGTATTGTATGACAACCCCAACTTCTCTGTGAGGGACTTGGCTGCATAGTAGGTCTTCGGCAGTGCATTGTTTTCAGGTAGCAAATGACGATTCAATATACTGAACAATTTATTGGCACAGGTATTGCTAACACCGTGTACAGTACAAAGATTCATCAAGAGCACCGTGGCGGCTAGTTTGCTTGACCTGGCACCATCATATAAGGCATCTAGGGACTCCTCCAGAACACTAATGTCGAAGTTTTCTTCCCCCCTGCCGCCATCATGAGCCTCCTCAGCCGAATATGGTTGATCACGACATTCCTCACTCTCTGCAACGTCGTCGAGTCCCAATTGCCAACACTCTTCTTGGATGGAGTCCGCCATCCCAAAAGCATCTGCAACCTCCTCTTGAAATCTCTCAGCTGTCGATGGGCCCTCCTCTCTAGCACATGTTGCTTGGTCCAAGATACCATGAACATCTACTGTGGCATCCACTTCTATTGTATCCTCTTGAGGCATAGCCTCTTCAGGCTCTTTCCAGAACTCCTCTTCCCACTCTTCGTCAGAGGAATCCAGACTGCCTGGTCCAGTCCATCTCCGTGAATCCGGATCTCTGCCGTTGCGCTTCAAGTGGTCTCGTACGTTTCGAATCAACAATCTTTTACGCCCCTTGCATTTAGTGCAAGGGCAATGTAGTCTACTCACGTTGTATTCTGAGGCACGTTGCACCTCCCTTGACCACAGTCGTTCATCTCATAGATGTTGTCTGTGACTGTCGGACAAGGGCAGCCTAGCGGGTATCATTGTCTTAGGGTTGAATATGAATTTCAATTTGCGTGGAAGACTGCACGTAGGAGTAGGAAGAAACATTAGTATAAAGGTCATTGAAAATATTTGAGTCACTACATGAGGCACTTGGAACTTACAAACTTCAATGTGACAACAGTCTAACTGTTGACAGTGACAAGTCTGTCATCTATAAGTAACACATTAGTCATTGATAGTGATAGAGAAGTCACTCCCTCTGCCTGTGACTTCAAAATGACTTGTACTACTCAAGAAAGCGTGATTGAGCTTAGAATACACTGCCTACAAGGATGTTGAACGCAGCATACACATTTATTGTCACCAACTCCTAAAATTCAGTACGCACTTGAAATCATTTCATATAGACTCCACCATTCCACCTATCATCTACATGTATATATATAGAAGTACCTTTGATGTCATGCACTTCCTCAATTGTGGCACTGTATAATTTTAAATTTTAAGTGGATAGTTTGCAGAAATGAAGAGGACAAATACAATGGTGAGACGGTGAGGAAAGAGGCGCATTTGGAAATAATAAGGGAACTAGTATGAATAGAAGAAATGAAATAAGAATAAACAAAAAGACAACATATGTTAATAAATCCCAAAGGTGCTATAGCCTTGAAAACAAGAAAGAAATAAAAAATAGAAGACATAGGAGCAAGAAAGAAGATGGCATGTCCGTGGCCATTATACATTTATACAATACAGAAGTTAGTCTATACAACCTTAGCCATGTTGGACAAAAGCACACTTAGTAAATGAATGAACAACGATGTGGCTTAAAAGATTAGGAAGTGCATGTGCCAAAAGGAAAAAAAAAAGGGAAAAAAAATATCCAATAAGTTTTCAGGATAGAGATTCATTAACAATCTCTGTCGTGACTATCAAACCAAAAAAAATGTAAAACAAGAAATGAAGTTCACAGGAACAGCATGAGCTTGAAACAAAATGGACGGACAAACCACCAACACATGTACACAATTCACACTTAGTAAAAAATCTTAGAATTGAACAACTAGAAAACTTCAATGCAACTAGAATTGGGACCTTACTAATACAGAAAGAAGATGAAAGTTATAGCGAGCTGTAATAAAAAGGGCACACATATAGTTGGCCTCAAGGAAAAAAATAGAGTGGAAAAAAAACCCAGAGGTAGAATAATTTGGCATACTGCAAAAAATTGAAGTAAACAGGGGAACGAACAATTACATGGATCCTAAAGTTGTATAGAGCAAAGAGCACTACTTGGAATATTGTATGCAATTCAAAGTCATTTTTCAAGACTTCTAACTTCTTGGCAACTCCATTAAGTCACGTTATAACTATAGAATGAGTTCTTCAAGTGACAAAGAAGTCATTATTCACGACTGTGAACTTCCATGGCACTATCGCAAAACTAGAATTGGTTCTCATCATGTCACAGGCCCTCAATTGTGCCCGATCTACTTAAATGAACTATAATTTGGAGCAACACAAGAAATTGTCATTTAATGCCGAATACCTATATTTAGACCTATACAAGAGGTGTAATTCCTTGCCAACTGTGACCTTTTTATGGGGTCACTCAGGCTGTCTTCATGAACCTCATGGAGGTCTAGCAAACTTGTGGACAATGAATACTACAATTCTGTATTAATGTTCAGCCGCCTAAATTGCGCTCCCTAATTATGAAACTCAGCCTTCTCATTCACAAGGCATTACAAATACACACCTACCTCTCAAGTACTTCCTCCACGCCTGTGCTGTATTAGAAGAGTAGAAGGCCACGATGATGGCAGACTAGGCTGGAACACTAGTAGAAAATTGTGTCCAAATCAACAGAAAATCATCAAAAACTTGTTGATTTGAATACTGCATTGACCGTTTTTACATTTTTTTGTTGATTTGAGCCCAAGCTAACACAATGGTTAACAAATTTTTGTTGATTTGAGCACAAGTTAACAAAATGGTTTAACAAATTTTTGTTCATGTGAATAGTGCAACAACCAAATCAACATGTTTTTGTTCAATGTTTTAGGGTTGTGTTGGGGTTGTGTTGGGGTTGTTTTAGGGTTGTTTTAGGGTTGTTTTGAGGTTGTTTTGGGGTTGTTTTGGGGTTGTTTTGAGGTTGTTTTGGGGTTGTTTTGGGGGTTATTTTGAGGTTGTTTTGGGGTTGTTTTGGGGTTGTTTTGGGGGTTGTTTGGGGGGTTGTTTTGGGGTTGTTTGGGAGTTGTTTGGGGGTTGTTTGGGGGTCGTTTGGGGGGTTGTTTGGGGGTTGTTTGGGGGTTGTTTGGGGGTCGTTTGGGGGTTGTTTGGGGGTTGTTTGGGGGGTTGTTTGGGGGTTGTTTGGGGGGTTGTTTGGGGGTTGTTTGGGGGTTGTTTGGGGGTTGTTTGGGAGTTGTTTGGGGGTTGTTTGGAGGTTGTTTGAGGGTTGTTTGGGGGGTTGTTTTGGGGTTCTTTGAGATTGATTTGGGGGTTGTTTGGGGGGTTGATTTTGAGGTTGTTTTGAGGTTGATTTTGGAGTTGTTTTTGGATTGATTTGAGGAGGTTTAAGGAGGTGTGGGGAGGGGGGAGGATTTGGATTTTTTGAGGTTGTTTTGGGAGTTGTTTGTGGATTGTTTGTGGAATGTTTTTGAAATCTTTAAGAATTTTTCAAAAATTATGAATTTAGAGTTCAAATCGTATTTTATTTTCAATTATATTTTGAATTTGATTGAAGTTCTAATTAAATTCATAATGTAATTCAACTTTGGTTGTATCAAGGTTTTTAACATATGAAAGGCCCATAATTGCTTCTAAATATTAGTCTTCAAAGAAGGCTTAAATCTTCATTTATATTTATTTTTTCAATAGATTTAACTAAATGATCTAACTTATATTTATTTTGACCTATTTTCCATCTTGAAATTGTAAAATAAAAAACTTCACCAATTGCAACATCATGATGCTTGGATTTAAAAAAAATAATGTTTCATTCATACCAAATGATTATATTTCATTTTTCCAAAATTTTATTTGAAAAATTTAGATACATATCAATTCTACAATTTGTAATTTTCCATCATATGCTAAAAAAAATATGTTAAAGAATCTATATTAAAAATTGCAACAAAAAATATTTTATATTCATGCTTGGAGAAAATAATAAGTGGATATAAATAGAGATTGATTTACAACATTCAATGAAAAGAATTCTAGTAATGAAACTAAAGATTTCCAAACCTAATGGTTGTAATGTACTAATGTACATGTTGTAGTCAAAAATTTGCATCCTATTTAGAAACTAATTTGAAATTCTATTTGCATCCTATTTTAGAAACTAATTTGAAATTCCTATTTATTTGAAAAATACATTCAAATCTACTTGGCTAACATGCATACATATCTAGAAAATCTATACATCATACAATAACTTTCTCATGATGTAATCAAAAGTTATAAAAATTGTGAGTCCTTCAAACTATCCCTTCACCACATGTTGTGTAAAATTTTAAAGGAAAAAAAAGGGAAATCGATTTCTAAATACATGAATAAAAACACTAGAAATATTGTCAAAAAATTCTACTTTGTTCTTTAGAGGTTTAAATTTAAATTTAAATTTTTCTAACCCCTAAAGGACCATTGTCCCCTCGGTGGACAAAATGGATTTCGGGCAAGTTTGTATGATCTTAATTTTTAGTTAAACTTTTTGAAACCTCCTCATAAGATAGAAAAACTTATTAGCTTCGTGGTAATATAGATTTTATTTCAGTTGGTGCTCGGGAGAAAAAGTTATGGCATCTTAACCATAAATTTCACGTCACTAGGCAGAATAAGAAATGTACAGAAATTTGAAATTAATTTTTTAATTTTTTCCTTCTTGAAAATCATATTTTTGTCTACATGTGAAGCTTTTATTCATTCCATTTGATTAGTACTATGAAAGTTAAAAACAATTTTGTTTTCGGGCAATTTGAACATCTTCTTGAAAAAATAACTTATTGGATGCAATTTTGGATGCAATTCTCACAATTTTTCAAAAAATAATGTTTAACAACTCTAAGTTTCCTATTTAGAACAATCTCATCGTTGACATTATTGCATTTCAATTCCATTTTAGAGCTATTAACGCTTTAGTTTTTCTTTCAATCTTGAACTTGCTTCTACTTAATAATTTAAAAAAAAATGAAAATCAAGCGTGTTTTTAAAAAAACAAAATTTAATTCTAAACTTTCAACACAATTCTTGAACACAAAATTTTTTAAATATTTAAATTCTAGATGAGCAATTTCCAAATTCTAATTTAGAGCTATTCAAATTGTATGTTCTACATTACAAAAAACTTGAATAGGAATTGTGTCCAAACCACCTCCTAGTAAAATGTTTGCCAAATAATTAAAATATCTTTAATTGAATTGAAGTTTTTAACACTAAAATTTCATGTGGAAAATTTTTAAACCACCAAGTTTGACATTGTATAAGCAATAGAAATATTTTCTATTAACTACTTAACTCACAATTCAGTCTTTTTTCAATTCAGCAGACTTTGGAGTCTGTTTTTGCATAGTACAGTCTTTTTTTTCAAAAAACTTCAAACTAGTAAAAGTTGGAAGATCAAGTAAACTTTCATCTCCAAAAATCCGTTTGTGATTTTGAGTCTTCAATAAAAAGTTATGGGCAAAATTCAGAGAGAGTGTTTGTAAATATCAAAAAATAATTTCATTCCAAACCCTCTCTGAATTTTGCCCATAACTTTTTACTGAAAACTCAAAATCACAAACGGATTTTTGGAGATGAAATTTTAATTGATCTTTCAAATTTTACTAGTTTGAAGTTTTTTGAAAAAAGGTACTATACTATGAGAAATTAGCCTCCAAAGTCTGCTGAATTAAACCAAAAATGACCAAAATTTGAAAACCGAAATAAATAACTTTTTTTTCCCATTATGGTCATGTAATATTTCGCATGGTGCAATGGGTAAGACCTTGCACTCTTAGCCAAGGGGTGCAAGGTTCAAACCCCATTGCACCCTGCCCGTGTGGGGTGCCACCTAGGCGCTGCCCGCGTGGCGGTGCCACGTAGCGCTCGCATCGCAGTTTTAAATTTTTTTTTTTTCAAAATTAAAAAATTGAA
Organism: Rhytidiadelphus loreus; assembly: GCA_947034895.1. Lineage (NCBI taxonomy): Eukaryota > Viridiplantae > Streptophyta > Bryopsida > Hypnales > Hylocomiaceae > Rhytidiadelphus > Rhytidiadelphus loreus. The sequence continues at coordinate 51,718,659 of OX344761.1, forward strand.
AAAAAATTAACAAATTTTTGTTGAAAATTATGTACATATCAACAACTTTTAGTTGCAATTTTTGTCCAAATCAACAAGTTTTAGCTAGAATTTTGTCCAAATCAACAAAAACTTGTTGATTTTTGTCCAAATCAGCAGGTCCAAATCAACACAAACTATTTTGTCCGAATCAACACTTTTTTGTGAAGTTGGACGCTGAATTTTCTACTAGTGGAACTTCTTGCGAACTCTGTTGTGCGGCCTTCAAATCGTCATTGTTGGAGTAGTCGCAGTGGATCCTATCCGCATTGAGTCCTTCACGCACCCGAGGATTTGGAGCAAAGGTTGCTGTAGCCGTAGAATTGCACGTCATCGACAATTGAGCAGTCGCAATGGAGAGCCCGCCGCCTGAAAAGTCCGACTATGAATTGAGGCGAGACCGAAACGTCGTAGAGGTTCGGGCAAGAATGGGCCCCATGATCGAAGCTAGAGCTCAGTTGTAAGTATTGCAAGTGCTACGTTCCTCCGGATCTGCTTCTCAAATTCTGGTTGCTAGTTTGTTCTAACATGGACGCGGCGGCGGATTAGGGTTTCTTGAAGCAGACTTCATTAATGCAGCGCAGCCTTTTGCATCAATACCTTTGCAGTTGCTTTGTTGTCGTCTAGTAGTCACTTTGTGCAACTTCCAACTTCTTAGTAACTGAGGACCAGTCATGTTCCAGTCATGTACAAGTTGAAGTGCATTTAATGCACATTTGCCTCGGGAAACGGCGCGCCTCTTTCCAGGAAAGAGACACGTGTACCCTAATTTCGTGTTTGTTGTTCAAACCCTCATCCCTCTGACTTGGGAGAACAATTGTGGACATCATCTTTCCTTCTGCGCATTCAGCGACAGCCCTCGCTTTTGTCTTTGATAGTGTTCTTGTTGTACTACGCCTTCACTCTCGCAATTGAAGTACGTAGTCGCTGTTTGGGTTGTGCATCGCAGGGACAAACCTCACGTGCAGAAGAAGCTCGTCCAGGAGGTTTCTGGAAACAAAGGAGAACGCATCAGATTGTGGCGGTCCAAGCGAGGCCTTCGAGGACGTGGGGGAGGAGAGAAGCGGAACTCAAAAGCATCGAGGAGGCGGGTCCGTTTTGCTAGCGAAATGAGCAGCCAAACGGGTTCTTCTTCCGAGGCCACAGAGTCCAATGACGAGGCCATCGCCAAAGGTATGATGAAATTAGCAATTGCTTGTTCCTATATGCAGCAGCAAGCCACCTCGGAGGCAATTGCGGCAGGTAAATTGGCATCACGATTATGTTGTTGGGAATTAGGGTTTAGGTCAATTTTGATCTACACAGGACCTACCTTGCATGTTCAAATACTAGAGCTCAATTCTAGTTAGCAAGGATTTAGGGTTGCGCCGCTACTCTGTCGTGAGGCGAGGTGTGGCCTGTTCATTTCATTCAATATGCTTTGCACCCAATTTGGGACTCACATTCAGTATTCTATTTTGTGGCTGGCTAGTGCAGCCAATGAAGTTGTTGACTCCAGCAATGACGAACTATCTTTGGAGGAAGAGGACCCCGTTGAGGAGCCGAAGAAGAAGAGGCAACGGAAGACAGCAATTCCAAGGAAGTCTCCACAGAAGACTACACGTGATGGACCTTCAAGTCAGCGGAGAGAACCGGAGGGGGGCGGCTGTCCACCGCAATGGAACTGGGTGCCTGGGCATTACATACCTTCAGGACCTTCCAACACACAAAGTCAGTGGCAGCAAGCACCACCTTTGCCATATCAGGGTACATGGGGTGGTCCCTCAACAGCAGAAGACCACATTGAACGTGGGCAATTACGCCATAAGCGCAGCGCCTACGAATTGGATGAGATTGAACGTGATAATGCTGGTCTAAAATCAGCTCGTGTAGTCATCCTCGACAATGGTGACATTGATCCTGCCTCGGAGGGAAAAAACGCATGGGATGAAGCTGTGCGAAACCTAGTTCCCAAAATCTTGGACCTAAGCATCGTGGAGTGGGGAAAGCAGAAGCCTAATGCAGTGCAAAAGCTTAGAGATGCGCTTGATAATGAGTTTGAGTACTTGGGGAATCCATTGAGTATGATTGGATTTCGGATGGCCATGACGAGGTTCATGAAGTCAGAGCGATCACGACTAAAAGCTCGATGGTTGAAAGGCAATGCAGCTTGTCCAATCCGCGTGAATGGAGAGCAATGGAAGCGCCTCATCGCCTACTGGGAAACACCTGCACAACTGCAGAAGGCTGAGAAGATGTCTGCTGCCCGCCAATGTGTTGCCAATTACAACACAGTAGGAAGGCGAGGAAAATCTCGAGAGGATTCACAGTTGGTAAGGAATTCTTTGTACTCTCATGTATTGTATTGACCTTCTACCTTCTGCCCGCCAAATTTCTTTCAGTAAGAAACTAGTTGTTCATTGCTGTCACATTGAACTGTGGGTTGAATTCACTTTGGCTGCAGAAGGAAAGGAGGTCCAGTAACCAAGGAATAACAACTGTCGCCAAGAATGTGGGGGCAAGTCTTGCGGAAGGCTGTAGAGGGCCAGTAAGTTTCGAAGAAGCTCTGTTTCAATCTAGTCATGTCTAACTAGAGAACAATAACCTACACATACAAACAACATATTTAAAGATTTCAAATAAGCTTAAGTGGTTTTGAGTGAATTAAAGCGCGCATTCACATCAATATGCTGTAAATTGGTCCTCACTGAGAAATCATAACTTGCCAGAGTGCTGGTCGAGACCCCTCGAAACAGAACCCCCGACAAAACTAAAACCGAATAGAAAAGTTAAATACTGCACTAAAGCTTGATAGCTCCCTGAGGAGGATTTGCAACTGTTCATCTGTAAGAAATTCTTCAGGGCTGTTATCTATAGACTTCAAGTAGCTAGCACAAGAGTCCTTGGTCTTTTCCATGGAATTTGAATGCACTTGAAGTAGTTTGCCGCCAACTTCCAATGATGCTAGGTATAGGTCGTCTATATATTAGCAGTGGTCCTCTGTTTGATTTCTGTCTTTCTTATTGTATAATTAGGAGGTTGTTGGTTATAACATAAGGTAGCATAAAATGACAACCTTCTTGACCACCAGTAGCAATGAAGACCTCAAGGAATATTGGCTAAGTCTTAGAGGAGTAGTGCTTCAGTCATATCGTAGTAGCTACGTAGTGTCATCCTAGTCAAAAATGAGTTGCCCGGAAGTTGCTAGGTAGACAGGTAGTTAAGCTTTAGTTGTCAATGAGTATCGTGGAAGTCATATATAATAACTTGATGATTTTCAGGTCTCTAAAAGTCATTGTTCAAAACTATCTTACAAGCAAATACACAAATGGTAATCTAATCCAAAGCACGTGTACATGTTTTTTGGGGCAATAGAGAGCAGGTGAAGTTGAATTTGTAACTGTGTCGACTATGGCAAGCTGGAAGAACGAAGTGGATGTGAAGTTAAAGGAGTTTGTGAAGACAGCATCTAAGCAATCAGCAGCCATGGAGGAGCTGCGGGACATGTTCCATAACTTCATGGGTCGGGGCACAAATGTTGATAATACCAGCCCATCTATGTCAAAGTCAATGCTCGACAATCATGAGTCCACTCAACATCAAGCAGGAAAAACTCAGCATGCTAGTTTGCAGCTTGCAGACAAGGATGACGTCACTTTATCCTCAGACGATGAGCCGCCCCCGCAAGAACGTGAGCGCAAATGTTCGAAAGAACCTCTTCTCCAAATGAAAGTTTCCAAGACAAGTGAAGCTCCCACGAATCCGACGGTACCAGGCGGCCAACCTGTTTCGGAATCCATCAACGCCTTTGTCATCCCGTGTACTCCAGTGGCAGATGACCCCCTTTGCATAGACGTGGTGACAAGCCAACAAGGACTTCCAAATAACATCATCAAAGCAGCCCACAACAACAAGTCAAAAAAGAGTGGAGGAAATGCTCAAGTAGAAGATACATCTAGACCCGCATTGGAGGAGAAGGTTGGAGGGAAGGTGTGTCCCCAAGATGCAGGTGTAGCATCACAAGGCGTGAATGACATGTTGGTGGAGTCCATTGTGGATGGACAAGGCGTTTCTAGTGTGGCAGCCACCGTCATAGGTGATGCAGCGGGTAAGCTTGACGTGTCCGCCGAGGCTACTCATGCTACCCCCCTTGAAATAAACGCGCCCCAAAAGAAAGGGAAGAAAATTCCGAAGTTGCCTCCGAAGGCAGGTGCTTCCTCTAGAGCTCGTCCAAATATGTCAACAGAAAAGACGACCGTGATGGGTGATGCAGCGGGTGAGGTTGACGTGTCTCCCGAGGCTATTCATGCTACCCCCGTTGAAGTAAACACGCCTCAAAAGAAAGGAAAGAAAATTCCTAAGTCGCCTCCACAGGTACATGCTTCCTCTGGGGCTCCTCCAAATAAGTCGACAGAGAAGACGCTGGTGGTGGATGATGCAACGGGTGAAGTTGACGTGTCTCCTGATGCTACTCATGCTGCCCCCGTTGAAGTAAACACTCCTCAGAAGAAAGGGAAAATTCCTAAGTCGCCTCCGAAGGTACATGCTTCCTCTGGGGCTCGTCCCAATATGTTGACATTGAAGACGCCCAGATTGCTTGAAAGCGGTGCAAGTGCAAGGAGTAATTGTGGAAGGTCGAAATTACTAGCGTTGAATGTCCAAGGAACATTGCTAGACTGCAGCTTACTCGCTGAAAAGAACCCGAACAATAAAATGAAGACCACAACTAAGACCAAGCTGAGGAGGGTGGTGTTTAGGCCGTGGCTAAAACCGTTCTTGTCTCGATGCTTTGATCTCTTTACAGTGGCTTTTTGGGGCAGCAAGAGCACGTCTTTCATGGAAGACATTGTCCCCACCATGATGGGAGGCCCATTTCGGGGTCCTAATGCTGCTCCCTTATTTGCGTGGTCTGGTAAACAATGCGAATTTTGGGATGGTGGGGACGAAGAATCTAGTTCATGGGGAAAAAATTTATGCACAGTATACACGAAGTGGCCAAAATTTAATGCTGAGAACACAGTGATCGTTGACGCAAAATCTTGTAGGGTTGCTTACAATCCGACGGCAAATGTCATTCTCAATTGTCCATTCTATGTGACAGAACTGGACACCTTGGCAGAAGACAAAAAATACTTGAAGTGTTACTTGTGGCCGCTTCTGGAGGCACTGACCAAATGTCCAAATGTGGCTTCTTTTCGGTCCAAGTATCCTTCTATAGTGCACAAATCAACGGATGACTTGATTGCTCATCGTCGGCAAGGGTCATCGTATGAGTTTCTTGACGCCGTGGAAGGTGAGGGGACGAGTGACCCTTGCGGTTACGCTATACGATTGTCCCCTCACCTTTGATTGAGTAGCATACTAACTGTTCTTGCATGTTTGTGCAGGAGAAGAAGCAGCCTCGGGAGACAAGGTCGAAGGCACCAGTGGGAATGGAAAATAAGCGTGAATCATTGAATAAAAAGGTACTTGGCTGAACTGCGTTTGTATGTAGTACCTGTACATGTAGCTCTTCATCGGAATGTAATTAAACTTTTAGCAAATACACACTGAAGTTGTGTTGGATCATGGGAGAAAGAATTAGTAGTCTAGTGATTGTCATTTTTAAGTCGCAAGTTAGTAGTGTACATGTCATTTTGTAGTAAAGTGCGGCCACCAGTCATAGGACAGTCACATATAAGTAAAGTCGTAATTGTCTACAGTCCATAGAAATTGGAAAGTGGACATGCCGTGTTTTTGTGGCAATGGACGTTGTGGCTCTTTCTATATTATGATGAATTGTAAGCCTATAATCATGAATTTGTTAATTTGAACCAATCTTGTTTGTGAAGGAATGTTGATTTAGGTGTATGCAGATGCATCGCCAAGCTCTCTTCATACAAGGACATGTCCGACATATATTAGTGTAACTTGGGTACAAGTTTCTTTCTTGTGAACAATGTGAAGTCTTGTAGAAATTGTTCTAGACTGAGAGGGAGGTGGATGTAGGTAGCACAAAGTGGAAACAGATTATTATCATGTCTCATCAAAGTTTTGAAGTGGGTGTGAGGAATTCATCTTAGCAAGGCAGACGTGTTTTTCCTCCGATAGAGAGTGCATTGGCTAACCTTAAAACTTGATTATTGCTCCAATACAAGATAGGCGATGCAGTCTTCCTATTAAACCCTCGGGCTGTACGCCACAAAGTGGCGAAGGGCAACATTAGTGGATTGCCCAATGAGCACAAATTTCACTTCAAGGAGATTCTTGAAGGTTGGGTGAAGGTGGACCTCTGCGACATTCTATTGCCTTCGGTGGCGCTCATGTTCCCTGTGCCTGACGCCGACATGCACAAGGTTGGTGACGCAGTGGGAAGCTCCGTAGTGTGGTCTGTGAAGTATACAAAATTGACAACATGAAGCCTGCATCATTTTTTCTTCATGCAGATGGCTGTGCAAAAGGGAGTAGTTCAGGGTATGGAACTTTGCAAAACTATTGAAGACATCCTTGTAAGTGTTGAGAGCCCATGGATTGCTCCTTCTTGTTCCAATGTTGAACTCTCATTTTAACTTCACTACTGTCACTTGGAATGGATTGCATGAAATCTTCACTTGCCTATGTAAGTGTCTAGGGTTGTCTATGAAATGCAATGCACAAATGCCATCGGAATAGTTTTGTAATTGGGTTTGAACAAGTGAATGAGCGATGTGAGGAAATCAGCCCGGGATCCTACTACTTGGCATCTCTTGCTCATTACAAAGGCATACCTGAATTATTGCTCGCAGAACAATACCGCTACTACCGCGCAAGTTCACTACAAGAACTAGTCAATTTGAATGACTAAACCAAAACCCAAAACGAACTAGCACACAACTTTTTCATGACTTGTAAAAGACTTCAAAATGACTAATGACTCCTTCCCAACTGCACGATAACTTGCAAGATTGGACACGGCTGAACTCGGTCACAACTAAATCATAACTTTGAAATGACTATACAATGACATCGTACATGGTAGTCCACGTCAGATTAATGAGGGGTCCATCGCAACTAGTACACGACTGAGAAATGACTGCCCACCTGTTCGGCCACATCAGATTTACCATGGGTCTGCGACAACTAGTACACGATTGAGAAATGACTGTCCACGTGGACTTCCACATCAGATTTATTATGGGTCCGCGGCAACTAGTACACGACTGCAAAATGACTGTCCACGTGGACTTCCACATCAGATTTATTATGGGTCGGCGGCAACTAGTGCACGACTGCGAAATGACTGCCCACGTGGCCGTCCACATCAGATGTATGAAGGGTCCATCACGACTGCCAAATGACTAGCCACGTGGATGTCCACGTAGTATGGTAAAGAAAAGCGCTTTCCACCTCAGACTTTCTCATCCATCCCCCACCCAGAAAGAAAAAGATGGTGATAATAGAAACGCTAGTCATTTATAAATGACTTGATGACAATGACAGTTTGACGACTCCCAATGCCCCCAGTCACAAAACAGTCAAAAATCTTGTAAATGACTCCTAGGAGTCGTTAACCTGTCATTTTTCGCAGTCATTTACACCCTTGATTTCTTGTAGTGATAGCCAAAGCCTATGGTAGCTTCTTTCCTGGCTGAAGTATTTGACTTGAGGCCAGAAGGAGAGGTTCATGGAGGTTGGCTTGCTACCTCTCAATCGGTGTTCTTGTAGGCATAGGACTTCTATTTTGGGGAATAGCTGCCTGAAGTAGTGGCATACTCCGTCCACATTGACTTGGTCATTGAAACCTTGGACATTTTGTGAAATTATGGTTACCTTCATTGCGGGCAAATTGAGGAGGAGGTCTCCAAGAAGAGCTTCGTGTTTCACAGGTTGCTATCAACCAGGCTTCTCTAAGGTGTGGCTCTACTATGATGGAGGAGCGTAGCCTCCTCACTATGTCGACTATTTCGTTTCTCTTGGCCCTTTGGTTTGGGGTGAGGCCTTTGGATTGTGGAGTGATGCCCAGTCTCCCTTCCTTCACTCTCATAAATTCAAGGAAGTCCTTTTGTAGGTGCTCTGGAATCCCCATATCGATTGGTGTGTGTGGCAAGGATGTGGCGACCTCATCATGTGTGGGAGGGGCTATTGGATCTTGTTGACGAGGGTCTTCATGTGAGGTGACCCTGCTGCATGTTTGGACTATACACGAGATTGATGCCGATGCATTGAGGTCCAAGGATCGCGCAGGGATTTTCATTAGACGAGGATTGAGAAGCGTGTGCGGGGACACTCTTGTTCTAAGTAAGGGGGAGTCAAGAGTCCTTGCCTTATCATACCTCTAAGGCCAAAGAACTCTGTGATTCTCTCAACGGAGGGGGGACAAATCGGCACTTGGATGGGACAGACCATCAATGTTTCATGAGGTTCCATAATCGTGTCTTCCCCGTGGAGTGCTCATTCCACAAATTGTAGTTGGGTGAGGGGCAGAAGGGCAGCAATGTATGCAGGCTCCAGGTCCTACATGTCGCCTCTAGGGTTGGGGGCTTCTTTACAATCAAGCTTTTGGACCTCATTGGCCTCCTTGTGTATGGTCGTCTACTCCGGGACTTGTATCTATACGATCAGGGGGAAACTTGGGGTGCCTTACTGGCAATTTGAACCGCTTGCCGAGAGGGTTCTTGCAGCACTTTTCTCCCAAGGTCTTTGATTGATGAGTCCACTGACTTCTTTGACTTGAAGACAAGGTAGATTTTGTGAAGATTTGCCTTTTGCCTTGGGCTGGCTCATCTTCTTGGTGACCTTTACCCACTAGTTTCCGTTGAACTCCTCTGAGGCTTGGTCTTTGCTAGAGGCCCTACGTTGACTATCAAAGTTCATGTCTCTTGAGGATTCCCCATTCTTCTTTGCGGAAGCTTCTTCTCCGAGGAGAATTGTCGGGGTGAGACCTTTGGAAACTGGCAGGGGTGGTGGGAGGGGTTGGCTTGGGGTGGTGCTGAGTGGTTGGGACGCTCCTTCTTTGGCTGCAGTGGGAGGAGCTTTGACCGCCTCTTCTGCTTGGTTGCAACCCCCTCCTGGGATGTTCTTTTTGAGTCTCAAGCAATCTTTGGCAAGATGTTTGGTTGCTTGGCACGATCTGTAGCCACTAGTAGAAAATCTGAAATTTCTGTCATTTAGGATGCATTGTTTTGGACAAAATCTAACAGAAATATGTTTAAAACAGATTAGCATTGCCGAAGCCTGGTAGTAGCGATGCTCTTGGAACGCCATGAATTTGTCGCCATGAATCTGCTTTGATTGTGGCAGATTGACCAAATAAATGGCTTCTTTCATCGCCCAGAAGTTTGAAGTTTGTGCCGAGACAAGTCTCTCTTTCCAGTTATAGGTGCTTCCACCCTTCTCCCACTTCCCACTTTCTGAATTGGCAGTTGAAGTGTCAGCTCCAAGCATTTAAAAATCGGCACAACTGACTCTCTCATCACTCCCATGCTTGCGGCAGATTGAAGTGCAGGACGTCATGAGTGATGAGAGTCCCTCCGCAAGCACTGGACTCCACAAGCACAAGCACAAGCACCTTCCGCCATTCCCCATTTAGTGCCGCCATCTGACATGATTCCGATGTATTCGGTCGTTAGGCGGAGTAGCACCGTCGCATGCAGAGGGAGGTTATTCCTGCACTCAAGGCAATGAAGGGGAAGGGAGGTATGATCACACTACTCCTCCCAGACACTGATTAAATGTCTGCCTTTAATTTAATGTCAGCTAGCATGTGGGATCATCAATGAATCTGTGCAATTGTGCATAAATAATGGATTGGTCACACCACATCGGACCACTTATTAATATAATCCAGGAAAATGAGTAAAATGAGTAGAGAGCTTGAGCCAGGTGCTTCGAGGACTGAACTTTATAGGACAGTATTCTTAAGGTAAGGTAGGTACCCCCAAACCGCCACTTTTTGCTACTTGCGTGCCTGGTTACTATTAATGGAATGGTCAAATTTTCATATTTTCTTTGCTGGCAAGTCAAAGGAGGTTCCAACGCATCAAAAAATGTGACATTTGGACATTGTATGCAAAAGTTATGAAAGGTCAAAGTGTTTTTGGTAGATGTTCTTAAATCGTTTATTCAACATACATACATATTGATTTTGGAGATGTACACATATTGATGATGGCAGTTTTAGGTAAGGTGTGATTTTGGGGTGTACCCACCTTGCGAGGTAATTGCACCTAAAAATCGTTTGAATAAGCATTTGAGCATGAATGCTATTATCAAACTACCTAGGTTTTTGTTGGGTCTTATTGTTGGGAGTTGAAGGGGATCCTAGATTCTCTTAGCTTATGATACTTGGATATAAAATCATTAAACCATGGATTTTTCTTTTTTCTTATTTTTTGGTGCAAACGAGTGATTTCATTACAAAATTCAAGTACAAAGCCAAATCTCACACCATGAGCCATTGCCCCGCAAAGGTTGAACCACACAAGAAACCAAGACTACACGAAGGACTGACATTGTGGCACTCAAAACTATCAATGAACATGAAGCACATTGGATGGCTTGAGCCCACATTGAACCTATTATCAGATCTAGTGCAAATAATCATGTTTCTAATCCATTTTAAATCAAAAGTGTGGAATATGCTTCGAGCAATGTGGGAAAAATTGTTTTCACTATTTCTTTGAAAGGTTTTGTTCCATGCACTCCTACCATAATCAATAATTCTTTCCTATATCTTAAACTAAAAGACGTCTCCCAACTAATATATATACTTGATTGAAAACCAACGATGCTAGCATATGGGCCTAGAAATGCGAGTCTGTAAGTCTTGAACCTAGATGTAAGTAGGTATTCTACAACTATTGAAGGTGTCTATAACATATATGCTTATAATATAAGTATACTATAACCATGGAAGATATCTATGACATAGACACCTATAATATAAACATCCTATAACCATAGAAGGTGCTTATAACATGGGTACCTACAACATAGACAACTATAATATACATACCCTACAACATAGGAGCCTAAGCTCCTAGGCTCAAGATCCAAGACTCTCATACTAGCAACTGTGATTGAAAAGTCTATCATTTATGTTGAATCAAATAGCCTAAAGAATAATACCTCTCATAAGATTCAATACAATGTTGTATCTACTCAAAATTGAATAAAATATGAATTTTAAGTGTTGAAAATAGTTGAATCGAAAATCAACCATGATCTCATGAATAAAGGTTTTATATTCAAGCATTGTCTTTTTGTGTGTGTACTATGTACTACTTTGCTAAGGTCTATAGGAGTTGTGATTGGCCCATTAGATGTTTTTCGGGCCTCCGAGAGATTGCGAGTTATAATGTTGTGATAACTAGGGAACGTGATTGTTGTAGTGACACCGCAATGGTCCTAAGTGGCCGAGAGGTGGACAGCTCATTTCTCAAATTTCTTTTTTCAATTTCTTTTTGCATTTGAAGAATTTTTAAAAAGATTGATTTTTTTCTAACAACCATTGCGGGGGGGAACAATGAAGGAAACAAGATTGAAAACGGTCTCCCGGAGGCCCGAAAAACATCTAATGATATGAATTTGCAGGCCTACATAACTCTAATACATGGGGCAAAATATACTCTACACACTTGTAGCTATAAAAAAACCAAATTTGTAGAGGTGGCACAAGAGGTGGATTTTAGAAACATGCTTCAATTAGATGTTGTTACCGTGTTGTAACCTGAGTCTTAAATCAAAATGTCTAAAAGTTTTTTGGAGGGATTCATCATAGAGCTTGTATTGAACATTGCGTTATAGATTAGAGTCCTCTTGCTTTTAGCAAAAGAAAACTTGACGCGTTTTATATTACTAGTCAACTTCATGTTATAGAATGTGTATGAACTAATGCCAACAAGTATAATTTACCAATTTGATAATATATTACTTTTAGAATCACTAAAATTTCAATTTTATTTGCTTCTATAGTAATGTGAAAACACTTGATACCATCCCATTACCAACTTTTGTACAAAAGACGTCCCTCAAAGTGTCCCCTTAAATTGTTTCCATAGTTAATTGTAATTAGTTAAATTTCAATTTCATAACCAAAGCATTTTTTCTAGAGCCCCAAAGAGTTCCACTTTGAAAATTCATAGAAATTAGATGCCTTATCCAAAAAATTATATATTTTTAAAAATTCATTATTTTCAATTGCTAATACTACAAAAAAAAATTTAGAAAAGTGTGCCTCCAACTATGCTAAATTGTATATTTTTGACGTTTTTAGATGTTTCCACTTTAGCTACATTCATTTGTTGTTCAATAGCCAATGGAATTAAACTTAAGTATTTAACTAGTACACAAATTTCAACTAGGTTTCCAATTATACCATTCATATTTACAAAAAATAAAAATAAACTATTATAAAAAATTGGTTGAACTTAATACACACAAAAAGTGACCATATAACCCCAACTGACCATTTCATAGTCACTACCGTACTTCAAGCAACATTTTAAGGCAAAAAATATAATTTTTTTAAGACTTATTTCTTCTAGGCAAGCTACATTGGTTTGTCTTTCTATTTTTAAATTCAAAAGTGAGATCTTCATGGTCAAACAAAAATTATAAGAAAAATAGCACAAAGTATTTAGTATTTGCCTAGAATTAGAAAGTCTACTATTTGGAAAAATTGTTGATGTTCTAATCATTAATCTTGTGCCTTTTCTTTTGGCAAAATTACTATTTTTGCCTATCATAGAAATGTTCAAATGCTAAAGATCAGTGAAGTTTTGAAATTTTGTCTTCAATACTTATTTGAAGCAAATCTATAAATACTAAAAAATTGATCGAACAAATATTATCTGCTTGTCATGTTGCACATTTTTTCTTTGATGCAAACTATAAAATATAGAATTTATATATTATAACACATTTGTGTTTTGTCCAAACCCCTTGAGTCTTTGGAGTTAAGTTATTTGAGTGGATTTAGGACTTTAGTTGGTAGCTATATGTGCATTAAACAAGGCATTTATTTTTTATCAACTTGAAAGGAGATTAATACTATAATTATATGTTGAATAAACAAGCTAGCATATTATCATGTGTAATTTCACTAAAAATCCCAATAAATTTCAAAAATCTCTTGCATTGAATATAAATTTAATTAAATAAATGTTACACATTAAGTTGTGGACATATTAAAGTGAATTTATAGTCCATATTTGCCCTTACAACATTGCAAATAGAGCTATATAATAATAGTATTCAATCAACATCCTTTATTGAACTCATACACGAGTGAAAAATCATAAAAGTAAAATATTATAAAATTATAGTTTTAAAACTATCCAATCATTAAGTTGTAGATAGAAAACAACCTTAGGATATCCTTCTAATGCAATTTCAAACTTGATATGGTTCAAGATACATAAGCAATATAAATGAAAGATCTTCCAAAGGTTTCATTGGATTTGACACTTTTTCCTAAGCACCTTGACAACTATATGTTGCCCTTGTTTATTTCATATGATTGAGGATCCTTATTTGAATGCTCCAATACTAAAAAATTTCAATTAGAGAAAGAGTCTTCGTTCAAATTGAGAATAAAATGATGGCAATAGAAAATTCATTTCCAACGGAAAAACAATTTAATTACATAGAAGGCATTTTGGGGACGTGATAGTTGCATGTAGTTGATATCATTAGAAGAGTTTTGGAGCCACTGGGAGACCTCTAGTTCTCCGACGTCCCGGACTGTGGGAATGTCGAAGAAACAACAGTCCGACTTGGCACGGAGACTGCCAAGTCGGACTGCAGTAATGAATGATTTAATTTTTTTTTAATATTTAAAATAATAATAATAATATTTTTTAAATAATATTTAAAAATTAAATTAAAATTTTAAATTTTTTTAAAATTAATTTTTTTTTTTAATCAGTCTGTCCGGCCATGGTTTGCAATATGGGGAACCATGACCGGAAGGTCTCCCAGAGGCCTCAATTCCTTTCTAATGCTTCATAACCACTATTTGTTTGTTTGCTATTATAAATTGAACACAATATTTGAATAATTGAATCAAGTATAGAACTTCAAATGAACTTTAAGAATATATTTAAAATATCTAGAGAGTCACTAGTAGAAATATTATTCAATGGGGCATATCCTTAGTGAATATTTTCTAATTTGAATTAAGAAAAACTAGTTTCCTTATAAAGTTAAAAAAAAATTAATTGCTCAAAATAGAAGGCACCCTATCTTTGGTCTCTTTTAACTTTCTGCTAGTTAAACCCCTAAGCACTCTCAAAGTTGCAATGGCAAAATTTTGAAAGTCTAAATTTGGCTATTGCTGTAAATAATTCTAGTATTTGTTCCAAAAATAGTGTCCTATTTGAATTTCTCATTTTTTAAAGTTGTTTTGAATAGGCCACGTAGTGTCTTCTTTTTTTGTTCAATTTTTTAATATATTGCAATGAACACATGCAATGTCGTTCATTGATTCAAGTGATATAAAGTTTGTATTCTTTTGAATTGATATTTTCTAGAATTTGATCAATGACATTGGTTTCAAATATTTTCAACAACACTCTGTACATTTAATAGAATTATAGAACCCCTTTGTAACTCTCCCTTTTTGCACACTGCACTAATCTAATTTGATAAGGTATAAAAAAAATGCTTCTTCAAAATTTGCATAGTCAAAGTTTATGAAATCTTTTCTATACATTCTCAAAATACAATCATGCATTCCAATTGCATATGTAAAGCAAGACAATATTGTTTTCTTTCCATAGCAGTTTTTGAGTGATTTTTGTAAAACATACTCATGAAACTTTGGAGGTTAATTAACCCTTAAGGACCAGACATTCAAAATTTGAACAATAAATAAATGCAATTACATCCAAACATACAAAAATGCATTTTTCTTCATCCATCATTTTTTTAAAGATTCTTGTGTTAATTCTTTAACATTTTTACTATATAGATTTTGAAGGCTTTGTTTTGCAAATATTTTATAATTCAAAGTACATGGGTAGGTCTGGCCTGAAAAGTATCTTTTTCAATAAAAAAAATCCTTAAAAAAAGACTTGAATAAAAAAGTAGAATGAGAAAACTTCAAAAATCATCATGATTAAAACTTAACATTTTGAACTTAATGGAAAAAAAATTATTGAGAAAAATATTCAATCGATTTAAAAAAGATTTTTCAATTTTTGACTTAAAATATTATTGAAAAATATTGGTCTTTGCACTAGTTGATCTAAAAAGTATAGATATGATCTATGGATCACAGTTTACAATTCTTCTTCTAAGTTTTTTTTCCTAAGGAAACAATGACCATTAAAAAGAAAGGGAAGTAAGGTAGTGTGCTCTAAGAGTGTCCATCTTCTTCAAACCATTCCTATTTTTAGAAAGAAAATGGAGTCGGGGTGATCCTTAAATGGACCACTTTAGCAATTGAATGCATTAAGGAAAAATTGTTTTTCTATTGCAAGAGCCAATCATTGTCTTTGATTTCCGCACATCTCTTTACAAGTTGCAAGTGGACGGATTTGAGGAGACCCATGGTCACAAATAGGTGCCTATGCCCCAAATCTTTGAAAATTTATAAGTAATTCAAAAATGCTTAGAAAAATGCACAAAACCACTTGTATTAGGTTCCACATCTATTTTCCTTTCTTTGAAAAATGATCTAAAAAGAATTTTGTCTATGGAAGCCTATGAGAAAGGCGGACCAATCCTTAAATGGTTGCTTTTAGAGCATACTACCTTACAACTAAGGTAAAACAACCCATTGTGGTCAGAATTAGGAGTCTGCCCTCATGCCATTTCTGAAATTTTTCAAATTTTTTTCCACACGAAGACGAATGTGAGAATTAATGAGGACATTTGAAATTATATTTTTCAGATAAAGTATGGATTTGTTATAAATTTTTGAAGTGATCAGCCCCAAAGAGTTTGTGGGCTACCCCATAACCAACAAAAACTGAATCCAATATGCTCATCTTCCCTACCCAGTACAATCACAATATTTTCTAAGATGGAAGGCCTCAAAATCAATTCTTACAATGAATTTTACACTGAAAAGTTGGAAGTACCTATTGAGGTCATCAATTACTCCATAACTATCATGAAAGACATTGATTATGGTCTGAAAAACCACCATGGCACCATAGAGTCATTAGGTGTCTGTTATGGGTCATTTTGACTACAATGGGTTGTTTTACCTTGCTCCAGCTCACACGGATGGTTCAGTTTAGATGCCAAACTGAGAGAAAGATGCCATAATTGAGGCTTGTGGAAGCTACCAAAGCAAAATGCATTGTTTTTGCACCAAGTATCTTGCAAAATTGTGACAGATAAGCAATTGACGTTCCTCGCTGCAACAATGGAAGTAAGTGAATTATTCTTCTAAGTTGCATTTTATAATACATCTTCACAATTTTGGAAATCTGCACTTCTCTACCCGTGTCTCCTTTTTAAGTTGGGTGAAGAAGGTTCTGTTGCATCGAGTTGCGAGTGGCGATAAATGGCAGTAAGGTATGCTCCCCCCGAAACCGGCTGAGTCCTAACTTTTGGGATCCGTGTAGGAGCACCACCAGTCTTACGATGACAGAGTTTTTTCTCTTGCAACGCAATGGCGTCTGGTGACTCTGGTGAAATCACAGTGCTATCAGCAGTCTGTGAGAATTTCTGACACAACATCATTCCCATGAGGGAAAGCTCCGGGTCTGTTTGGCATGTCTGAATGTCCATAAAGACGACCACGAGTGGACTTTGCCTCAACCCATCTCCTCAAGTTCAATGCAGCTGCTGCCCTGCAGGCTGTCATAAGTGTTAAGAGGACTGAAGATTTAAGGACAATTCGTGGGAACTAATTGCTGATGTTCGCAGTGTTCTGCCAAATTAAACGGACACGTTCAAAAATGGCTAAATTTAGCAAAACCTCTGGCAACCAAAATAATTTCCTTGCTCCAAAACATGGGAAATGCCAGAGTAAAATTCGAATTTGTAGCCCACCTAGCGGAGTTCTTACTTCTTAGCAACTGAAGGAAATCACATTTTGATGGATCAATGAAGTGCTTCAACTCGTTCTGGTTCCAGCCAGGGATCAAATCACAGTGGCATTTTAAGTTAATCTGCCACTCTGGGAAAAATTGCAGTGCTACCGCGAGGTGCCATGGGTTTTGCATTAACTAACTTGGGTAAGGACTCCGATTTTGACTTGTCCAGTAACCCAAAATCGTCTCAGCCCCCCAAAATTCTAGATTGATGGTTCATATTGATGAGTTGTATGTAGACCACCTAAACATGTTTAAGTGTTGCTTTTGGGTCATCAACTAAGTTATGAAATTTTGAGCCTTCATAGCTTTAGTGTATGGGATTCGAGTATTGCATTCTTTTGGTGCATTCAAGTGAACCTCTTTTCATTTGCTTACAGAAACACGTCAAGTTTGACCAGTTTAAGCTTAATAATGGGAACTATGCTCAGCTTCAAAAGTGACGATTTGTATACCACAAGTGTGACGATGAACCCCGCTTGCAGAGATTACTGACAATTCAATGTGAGCACCAACAATATCACAGAGGCCTCTGAGTAGTTTATTGGTCCGCCCATCAGACCATCACTGATGAATCCCTTTGCTTACAATACCGACATATGGCTGAAGGAATGTAGATGTTTTAAAATCTTTAATTAAATCATTAAAATGGTAAGTAAATCTCTCCAGATCTCTGCGTAGTGTAAGCTTCCAGCTGCAATTGATTAGTTGCGCACTCAAGGTTCGTACATGCTCTCAAACTGTTGCAGCTTCGAGGAAATCTCGTGAAAAGTTTGCAGGGAGCTAGCAAACTCCTCAAGCTACTTTGCTGCTGCGAGGATTTGACTTGTCCTGGTCGACGTCCAGACGTTGTGATTCTCGAGGGAGATGCAAATGCAGGTGATGATGCCAGTAAGTTGTAAACTGTTGGTGGAACTAGCTCGGCAGTGTTTAGTTTGTTGGCATTCTTTATCACTCGATCATTTGCTTCATCTCATTCTGAGTTAGAGGCGATGGCGCTCTCCACGTGATGTTGATCAACTTCAGTCGTGATCTTCATTACATTCTATGCTGACTCCTGCTGCTTCTAGAAAGTGGAATGCGCAATCTCTACATGATCAGTTGCAGGTTGTTATTGAAGTCTGCCATTCTTCGGGGCTTGTTGACATTTGGTCTATTGTGCTTGTTACAGAATGCAACCAGGCCGGTGCCTTACAAATAGGCTAGGGTTGCAGCTGCATGCTTTTATGGAAGTGTCGTCTTGAGATATCATCCTGACCCTGAAGGCAAGAACGTAAATATCGCTGTTGTATTCGAGGAGTAGCTAGCGCCATGGCTAGGTAAGTGATGGGGAGATGCAGCAAGCCTCTTCAGCAAGAAGCTGTGCTGAACGTTGCCTAGAGCAAGTTGGAAAGACGCCAGCTGCTTTTTCACGCGGCGCGCGAAGCATTAACATAGCCTCGAGTAGATCAAGATCGATGGCGAGGCCAGGACGGGACTACAGTATTTTTATGCATTGAGCCTACATTGTGTAGAGGTCACATATGAGCAGTGGCTTGCAAAGTAAGCACTCTGTGTCATGGCGCTGTTTAGTGGCATTGGACGGAACGCGAAGTCGGTGACTTCTTCGTATGAAGGGACTTATTTGATGTAGGTGATTCTGCTGCAATCCTGGAATTTGAAATCGCATTCAAAATGAGGTGGAGGGTGATGATAGCATTGGTGATGTTCCTGGCCATGGCGGATGCGCAGCTACAGCCATCGCCAAGCTCTGTCCTGCCGGATTACTCTTGCAACGACAACATCACGAAGCTTCCGCCACTTGCAACAGACCCCTGCGACAACACGACGGCATACGCAGAGCTCGGGAAATGTGCTTCTTATATGACAGGCAATGTCTCCACTCCGCCTGCCGAATGTTGTACAAGCGCACAGAATGTCTGGTCCAAGTTTCCGGCGTGCTTTTGCAAAGTCACTTTCCAATCAACGTTCCCAGCCCGCGGCCCTGATCTCGCCCACGCGCGCCCTCAGCTGTGCAATATCACAGACAATCTGTGCAGCACCTGCCCCGCTTACCTTAATCCCGCCACTAGCTCCTGCTCCGCAAGGATCGCAGCCGAGTTCAAAGTCCCAGCCGAAGACCCTTGCGCCAACACGAATGCATACTCAGAGCTCGGTTCATGTGCAGCCTTCATGGCCGGGAATGCGACGGCTCCGACAGCCGCATGCTGTTCGAGCATTCAGGATATCTGGTCCAAGTATTCGGCGTGCTTATGCAAAGTCACCTTCTTCTCGAAGTTTCTGCCCCCCGGTCCTACGAACGCACTTGTGCGCCCTCAGCTGTGCAATATCACCGATGATATCTGCAATATCTGCCCCAGATACTTCGGTAAAGTCGCCATGATCTCTTGATCAGCCACATTCGAACGAGTAAAGCTTTCTTGGAAGAACGTCACTCAGGATTTCAAAGTTTTCAATACTGACAAATTATCTTGTGGTGGATGTTGCAGATTATATTAAAGTAAACCGTCGCCCTAGTAATCTTCCAAATATAATCGCCGCTAGTTTAACCGGCGTGATTTTGCTGATTGGATGCATCTTCATGGTGGGCTTTCGGAAGAGAATCTTCCGCAGATATTACGAGAATAAAGAATACACTCAGCAGTGTAATGGTATGAAGCTTTGCCATGCTAATCACATTCTCTCTTTGTGTACTGCAGCACTTGCAGACTCTGATGCTTCTTGTTCTTACTACTGCTTAATGACACTCTCAGATATCAAGAACATCGAAGGAAGGCCGACAATATTCCCTTACCATGTTCTCAAACAAGCAACGAAAAATTTCAACCCCGAAAGCAAGCTCGGAGAAGGCGGATTCGGGTCAGTCTACAAGGTACACGATACTACCTACTTTACAAATAAATAGAATATTCTTGTTCTCTGGTTTCTAATTCAGCAGCAATTTGAACATTTTTCAATCTTTGTATGTGTACGAAGAATCTTAAGAAACGGAATCGAACTTAATGCACAGTAAAGCTTTCGACAGCGCAATTCACGAATTGTGAGAGCGAGAATATTGCGGTTTTCCAGTAATACCTGGTCCCCCTCGGTCAGATTCTCTGCAATGTCATCTCCAATGCTCAAACCCTAGACGCTTGCAAAGGTGTTCATAAAGGAAATCGTAGTTAGGTAATGTTATCAGGTTCGGAAGTATAATCACTCTGATTTTTGATCGTGATCACATTGATCAGGGAGTGCTTCCAGATGGAATGGAAGTGGCGGTCAAGAAGCTGTCAGCCAAATCTCAGCAAGGAAACGACGAGTTTCTCAACGAAGTGACGCTCATCACAAGCGTCCAGCACCGCAACCTTGTCAAGCTTCGCGGCTGCTGTCTCAAAGCCGAGGAGCGGCTGCTTGTCTACGAGTATCTCGAAAACAAAAGCCTCCACCAAGCCTTGTTCGGTGCGTAACTCCTGAAACGAACCCTCGTCTAAGATCCTAAGCATGTCAGTGATGCATTTGAATCGAAACTACACCATTTTTTAGCGTATCTCCTGATGGATAAGATTGGAACACTTAGCAAAAGTTCATGACGTACTGTGACTGGTCTTTGAATCATGGCCACTTTTTTATTAACTAACTATTCTCTCAAAAGCTTTCCAGTCTTCTCTTTCAATGGTCCTGGTTGTTCCAATTGTAAAGGAAGTACAATTCAACAAAAAAAGAGCTCATGTCCTGCATGGCTCGCTATTTTGGTGGCATATTAAATCTTGGACAACACCTATATATTAGAATGAATGGCATAAGAAGCTTCTGAAGGATCTTACCTAATTTGCTTGCTAGAATTGCAATTAAACCCTAAGCTATGGGCATGTCGCTCCTCGTGCAGATAATCCAAGGTTGGAGATGGATTGGCAAACGAGGATGAAGATTCTGGAAGGAACGGCCCGTGGTTTGGCGTACCTGCACGAGGGGTGCCACACGCGCATCGTGCATCGTGACATCAAAGCCAGCAACATTCTTCTGGACAAGGATCTTAACCCTAAGATTGCCGACTTCGGCTTGGCTCGCATATTCTCGGAGAATGACACGCATGTCAGCACTCGTGTTGCTGGAACAGCGTAGGTTTCCTCAAAATCCCTCTAAAGATCATGATTTCCATATATCCATGCTAAGATCCTGCAATCTCGGACACCTACAGTCAAGAAAACTCAAGAGATGTCCTGCTTGGTTTGCGCAGTGGTTACCTGGCGCCGGAGTACGCAATGCGAGGACAATTGACAGAGAAAGCAGATGTGTTCAGCTATGGCATTGTCGCCTTAGAGCTTGCCAGCGGTCGCGGCAACCTCGATCTCCATCTCCAAACCCATGCTGTCTATCTCCTCGACTGGGTACGTCTCCACAACACCCCCCATATACCTCGACTTAGTTTTGTTTTTCTTCTGTCGCTCGTTTGTGACCATGACATGGGAATTACCTGGTTCCTTTTAGGGTGATGGATGCAGGCTTAGGTTCCTATTCTTGCTTTCATTTTGCATTAAAAAACTAGAACAAATCACTTTAGTACTACATTCTATTCTACTTTTACTCGCAGAAATTTATGATCCTTCGTTTGAGACATTTTTGACAACTTCCAAACCGGTGTCTAGCACTGGCCAAGCAATTATCCCATACCTTGCATGGACAAACCTTTGATTTGTTCAATTACTGATTGGGATGAGGTGATGCAGGCATGGCAATTATACGAGGAAGACAAGCTGATCGACCTTCTGGACCCCGCCATAACGTGGACCCCAGAGACCACAGACGAGGGACTCCGTGTGGTAGAGATGGCAATTCTGTGCACGCACTCGCGCACCTCGTTGCGGCCCACCATGACGACGGTGGTGTCCATGTTGACCGGCGGAAGTGAAGTGAGCATTCCCAAAGTGGCCAGGTTTGATGTTCGTAACTATGCCGACTTGGACTTCAAATTCTCCGGGTCTGCAAGCAGCAAACAAATCGATTCCAAGAGCCGATCCTACAGCTCCCAAGGTAACTCTGCTTGTAGCAATAACGTTAGTGGTGTTGTCAGTGTTCTTGAGCCTCGATAGTGAGAAAGGAAAATGCAGCGAGTATGAACAATTTGTCATTGGATTGTCATCATCTATTCGTTCGAGGGAAGTCCATAGCCTACTGCCAGGTCAGTTTCGGAATGCCATCCTGGATTTTGCAGCCCATCAACAAAATGGGACATTTTGTACTTTTTTGTCCCAAACTGACCTTGCAGTAGGGTAGTTAGTCATTTGGCCCAAAGACTTTTAGTCTCCTGTATATTCATTATTGCACAACCCCAGGAGAGCTTCGATTTTTGCATGGCATTGTTGCCACAGACTCTGATTATTGATAAGTGTGAGTTTCTGACACATCCATGGCCACCTACTTGGGAACTGAATAGAACTCAGGAACCATGTCTGCATATGCATTTTCCTCGTGGGTTCATTGGATTTCATAAGATTTTCTGGCAGTCTAGGAGCTGAATTTACCTCTTAAATTGGAGTGTTGTACTTCAATGCAACTAACATTTGCAGCGTGGCACCGAAATAGGACAACTTCCCATCTTCAAGCGTTGCCTGTGTACCGCATTGGCATTCTCGCTGCCACTGCGTAGTAGAAATAAGAGGTCTCATCTGATTACCAAAGCAATAGGAACTACTTAAGAGAGAAACTCCAACCATTAAATGGGAATGTTTTCACCTAGGGTCCCATGATTGATTCTGAAGAGATAGAGTGAGTGACTCTTAGACTATGTACCTTTTCCACTAAGTAACATATTTAAGCATATTGACCGTTTGAATTGTGAAATATTATGCCTCCAGCAGAAAAATGAACTTGGAAGTGTGTGCTTGCTTAAGCATCATCTCCCAATGTGCACTGGACGGCTTATGCTTAATAATGGTGTGCAGTAAGGTAAACTACCCCATTTGAGACCAAATGGGAGCAAGCCCATTGTGGGCTACATTATGTTAGTGATGTACATTTCAGAACTTAAATGTAGACAACTGACATAATTTAGCTCACAATGGGCTTGCTCCCATTTGGTCTCAAATGGGGTGGTTTACCTTATTATATGGGTTGGGTTAGTAGTGTTAACCGGCATTACATACACTTTTTGAGGCAACAAATCCTAGGAACAAGCCACCGTGCCATTTAGTACCAAAACTTTTGATTTCTTTCCCATCAAAACTATGAAGTTGCCCAGCTCATGCACTTTGGGGTGATTGTAGTTGTGAGTTTCATTGGCATTGTACACCAATAAAGTATTCACAGGCGCCAGTCATTTAGAAACTGCCAAGGACTCTCCTTCCCCAGCAATTGGAAGGGATCCTCTCATGACTCCACACCAGAAACAAGCAATTTGCTCTTACAACGCGTTCAGGAGATTGGAAAATAAGCTTTTAAATTTTCACGACCGCCCCTCCATGGGAGATGCCGAGCAAAGTGTAAGGTAAGATAGACTCCCTGAGGGCTCCCTGTCCATTTCGCATTAACTGCAGCAGGTCTGCTTCCTTTCCGGGTCAAGCTTATTAGTAAAGACAGGATGCGAGGAAGGATGCTCAATTCTTGGACCCTGCCTAATCTGAAGAGAAGGAAGGCAGCACCAGTGCCGGATGGATTGGATTACGGTAACAAAACTGAATTATGAACCTAAGTATTCTTGCCTAAAATGTACTCCCACTATTTATCGAGACTTCTCAAAACCATTTTTTAATACTATGTGTGTCTTCAAATGATTGTCCACAATTTTGTTGAGATATTTTTATGCCAATTTTGTTAATCATATTGTGAAAAACATAATTAGGAGAGGTTCTAAAATTCTAAATCACTAAAATCAATGAAGAACATTGCATGTGATCATTGCAAACTAAATAAAACGGCTAGCCACAAGTAAAGTCTCCATATGACCTACTCAAAACAACCTAAAAAAAAATGACATTCAAAGTAGACAATCATTTTGGGATGGAGGGATTATAATATTGGAAACCATGCTAAATTGCTTATGTAGAGGCTTCAAGTATAGCTACCTTAACCCCTAAAGATTTCTGACTATGTTTTCACCCAAAACGCTCCAAAACTGCCATTTTTAATACAAGTACTAAATTTTAGAAAAATAACATTTTTGGCAAAGTGTAAATGTAGGAACTTGTAGTACGTTGGTTTGAAAAGACGTGGAAAAAGTTTCAGAAATTTTCACAATGTAGATTGCAAGATATTAATGTTTGAAGTGACAAAAATCCTTTTTTTGTCCCTAGTACAAAAAACTGGGCAGTTGCACTTCACAAGGTTAGAATATTATGAAAAAATGTCCAAAGTGGTTGTAATTCATTTTCTTTTTGACCCAATGTAAAGTCAACAATCCAAACCTTCCAAACTTCAAATGAACTTTTCCACATTGTATAAAGAGAGGAAAACATTCTACATTGAAAAAATATCTTTCAAAAAAGGAAAGTTCCAATTAATTGACACACATGCCAAAACTTGAAGAGGTATGACAACTGTGAATATTTCCTCTTGTGAACCAAGTAGCGGGCTCTTAGGGCTCTCATATCTTGCCAACTTGTACGCAAGTTCGGGAAGGAGAATGGTAGGGCCATGAACCAATTCTAGTTGCATTAAGGTGTTCTTTTGGGGTTCCCCTACATTATGGCACTGTCGAGGTTGGTTGCAGATGGGTTGGAGATGTTCTCAGGAACAAAGGAGTGTGCACAAGGTAATTTCACAATATAGTTTCGAACCTGTCCTAGGATTGGCACGTCATCAGATACTGCAAAGCTTTCATTTTAGAAGACATCAAGTAACCTACAAACCTTCAACAACATCCAATTCGTCCTCAATAGGAGAGACTCTGTCATTCTAACACTGTCAAGCTTTAGCAGTAACGCAGGTACTCAAACTTCCTCAGGCTTTCTGTTGATGCAAAGTTTCCTCCCCTTCCTCCTCTTGATGCAAAGTCAACAAAAACTAAAGCGGTACTTAGTTTCAAAGCCACATTAGCTTCCAAGAGGATGAGAATGGTCCGCTAAGGTCCACAATGAAAAGTGAGCTGGCCAGAATATGACAAATGTTCCCTGGATTGCCCTTCACTTCCAAAAAAAATGGGAAGCTAAATTCTCAGTTCTCTGCATCAAAAAACTGTGTTTCAAGATATGCAGACAATACACTACATAACAAAACAATAAGACCACAGTTGTAAAGCGGGTGGTAGAAAAATCATTCCAATACACACTCCAACACTCCAAATACTAAACCTGAGAAGCCTGAGGAGAAAGAGCACTTAAACGGTAGCCGTTACAAAGCGCACAAGTGACGAATATGAGGCAAGGCGACATCCTTCCATGTTGATTCAGAACCAAGAGAATTTGTATTACAAAAAATCAGTCACAATCTACTTCTTGGACTTCTTCACTGGAGCAACACTCACTGGAGCCTCAGCAGCCGGAGCGGGAACAGCAGTCTCAGGAATACCCTGAGCCTGACGTTCCTCTCTCCTGGCAATCTTGCGCTCCCGCGTAGCCTTGTTCTTAGCACGTCTGGCCTCGAACTGGTCAGACAGAGTCTTTTCACGGGCCTTCTCAGCCTTGGACTTGTGAATGCTCTCCATCAAAACACGCTTGTTCTTGAAGACGTTACCCTTGACCTTCATGTACATGTCATGGTACATATGCTTGTCGATTTTCTTGGCATCACGGTACTTGCGCAAGAGACGTCTCAACACCCGCATGCGCCGCAACCACAGCACCTACACAACCACTGATTCATTAATCCAAGGCATGATCTGAGCAACTCCCTGCAGTTAGTACGAGATCCATTTTGAAAAACATTACGATCCAACGTGACAATAACTATCGAAGAAATCACAATCAAGCCAACGAGAATATTTCACAACCAAAATTAACCTAAAAACAAAGTTAAACCCTTCGCTTCAACATCCAGCTCTCAAAATGGGTTACACTCGGTTCGTCCGCATAAACTACAATAGGAATGCATTGATGAACATGCAATTGGGAAAGCAGCTTAATAAACTAGAACGTCATACTCTCATTCAAATCTAGAGGAAATTTCTAATCGGTAAAATGGGTACAGCCACTCCTACGAATCTATCACTTTCGAAGGAAGCTCTCACCATAAATAGGGCATAATATAGAATTCTAAAACTCCCCAAAGGATTGTCAAAACCCTAGCTAAGCATACAGTGAACAAATAATTTGACATCTAAACACCAGTAATCCACTAATGCCATTTTAAACTGAAAAAGCAGAGTATTCCTTCAACACTGCAAAAACCCAAAATCCAAAATCCGAAATCCGAAATCCGAAAAGATAACAACCGCAGTCGACGAAAACCTGACCCTGCTTGCAAGATTAGCCACTAACGTCACACACTTACACAACCCTAAACCCTAAATCCAGAGCTCAAGTCGGCGGTGGTACCTTGGTGGGAAGCCTGGCCTCCCTGGTACCCCGGCGCTTTCCGTAACCGGAGTGACGACCCTTGCGCTTGGCCTCGAGAGCACGACGAGCACGGGCCCGCGAGTGGATCTTCTGGGGCTTGCGGATGACGAAGCCGTCCTTGACGAGCTTACGGATGTTCTGCCTGCTGTTGGCCATGGAGATTTCGTTGACCTCATTGGGGTCAAGCCACACCTTGCGCTCGCCGCACTTCAGGACGCTGGCGGCCAAGCGCTTCTGCAGCTTGAGCGACACCATGGTGCAGTCGGAGGGAGCCTGGGGTCGGGGCTATGGCGAACGGGAGGGAGTGAACCCTGCAACTCCAAAGAGAACGCCTTTGGTGCCCTGGCCGTCCTCTTGACGGAGGACAGGGCCCTCTCCCTATCACGGGTTCTCGTATACCGGGTCTTTCCTTCGGACTCTCTCACCCGTCCCGAAATTTTAAACGTAGTTCCCAAACCTCCACACACGAATGAATGTCATCCACGGTACTCCTAATAGATCATTCATCCAAATATGGGAAGCTTGTGAAGGAGACGAACCCTAATCCGTTGTCTCCCTTTCTCTCGTCTTCGGCTCGTCTCCTGCTCGGCAGCGTCGCATGAACAATCTGCCGCAATGGTACGCAATTTGCCCTTTGCTGCCTCATGTACCATTTACCTCCTTTACCTTGTCAGTTGGTCGTTTTGTTCTGTTGTGTCTTTCCGTCTAGCAGGGTTTAGGAATTCAGGGTTTAAGGCGGCAGTAATGGGGAGCTTTGAAACGATCTGCAGGCTTCGGAGAAGAAGATGCAGAACCTCATGCGGGACATCAAAGTCCAGAAGCTTGTTCTCAACATCTCTGTGGGAGAGAGTGGAGACAGACTGACTCGTGCTTCTAAGGTACATTCGTCTTGTCGCGTACCAAAGCTTTGTCTATCTTTCACTCTATTACACTCTGCTATAGCACAAACCCTACTTTGCAAAATGTTCCCAGTTCAAAACTCACTCTTTAGGCTCTTATCACACTCTGAACTCCAGTCTCTACTCTCAATATCACCTTTTGTTTTGTCAAAAGAAGATGCACTTCAATATAATTATGAGGAGTTTCACAAGTGTGAAAGGGGCTCTTGACTATTTGCTTGACCCGAAGTGTTTTTCCGATGTCACTTGACTATTGACTGTCAAAATGTTACGGACCTCCACATAATCTGATGCATTTTGGGCGCCTAGGGTGTGACCATAAATATGTTTACAGGTCACTGCTGTATTCTTGGCTACATCGTTGTATTGGAGTTGCATTGCATGGGGATCCTACCTAGAATGGCTGCCTTAAGTTCGTTGTTTTGACAGAGCATGCCATTGTAAGATGATTGGCGACTGTTTCCTCATCGTTAGCTCCTTGCTCGTACAGGTGTTGGAGCAGCTGAGCGGTCAGAGCCCTGTCTTCTCTAAGGGTAATTTTTTCATGCAGTTTATATTCCTCGTTGCAGTTATCTAGCAAATATCCTCTGACAATCAGAACCAGGGGCAACATACATCCGGTTTAGGGTTCCGCATATTTTACTGATGTAAGTGTTGTTCCCTCGTGTATTGTGCAGCAAGGTACACAGTGCGTTCCTTTGGAATCAGGCGCAATGAGAAAATTGCATGCTACGTGACCGTCCGTGGTGAGAAGGCTATGCAGCTTATTGAGAGTGGCTTGAAGGTGAAGGAATACGAGTTGCTGCGCCGTAACTTCAGTGAATCAGGGTGCTTCGGATTCGGTATCCAGGAGCACATTGATCTGGGAATCAAGTAAGTTTCGTTGTGTAGGTGGTCTGTCTTAATCGAATGATTTTGTTGTTGAGTCGTGGAAAATCCTCATCCGTAGTATAACCTGACTGGGTATTTGTTTGCGATTGGGAGAAGAGTTCCACGTGCCTTGGGGTCCTATTTTTTCTTCTTATAAAATATAAGATTAGAACAAGTTCTAACTTTTTGTCCCGTTCGATTTATGCTCTGCGTGGGAGCACTTCCTGACTGATGTCCTGCGTGGATCAAGTTTATCAAATTAAGATAGTGTGCAGAACAGCAATTTTTCTGCAGCAGGAAAATACTCCTCAGTCAATGACCGGTATATTCTGAGGACACAGGAGAATGTAGCCTCTGATGCTTCCCCGTTGTGCCTGCAGGTACGATCCTTCCACCGGTATTTACGGTATGGATTTCTACGTCGTCCTCGAACGGCCAGGATACAGGGTTGGAAGAAGGAGGAGAGCCAAGTCCCGTGTTGGTATCCAGCACCGTGTGACCAAGGACGATGCCATGAAGTGGTTTCAGGTGAAGTACGAGGGAGTCATCCTGAACAAGTCTCAACAAATCCTCTAGGTCTTTTTATCTGGTGCATGTCTCCAAGTTGTAGTCCTTCATTCTTGGAAGAATTGTAGTTGGACTGTGACTTTTCATGCAACCTAATCTCAAATTTACTGGAGTGCTTGACAATTTAGCGACCGCTGGGATTTGATACAGTGTCATGTTCGTGTGGGAGCTGGTATGATTTTTGTGTTTTTTAATACTTCTGCTTCACAGGAGCACTGGAAATTCTGTCGTGCATTCCTATTTCTTCGGGCCGGTTCTTGGCTGCAACTAACTTTCGATTGTTATAGAGCACTAAATGTATTGCACCGAGCTTCGTACAGTGCGTTGTTGGTTACCACTTAGTAATATCGATTCGGAAGCCTAGTACATCGGAGTGCATAACATCCTTTTGCTTGATCTGAGAATAGAAGGTGCGAGCCAACTACTGTTGGGGCATGATTTGTTCTTTCTAGTCTGTGATGAGTTTGAAATTTGTTCCGTCACTTCCGTCAGTTACGTGTATGCTTGACTGCATTGTGTTATGGTTGCAAGCGCCTTTACAGACGCCTCTTGAGATATGCCTGCTTCACGCTTCGAGTGCATATGAATTGCGATTGTGTGTCATCCATAAATCTGATCATTGTCTGACGTCATACGACACGACTTCCATTTCTACTTAAACGTGAGAGTGCTCACACCCAAGCGCAAAGTAGACTTCCATTTCTACTTAAACGTGAGAGTGCTCACACCCAAGCGCAAAGTAGACTTCCATTTCTACTTAAACGTGAGAGTGCTCACACCCAAGCGCAAAGTAGGCTTCCATTTTTACTTCAATTATCTCCGAATTTTCGGATAAACTCATGGATCTAGAAATTAAATTGCACTAAACATCTCGAATTTAAACCTTCCCTTTCCTGACGATCTGGAATTTCCCGTGCACGTGTCGCGTTATCATCAACGAGTCTTACATTGAAGGAGAAGCTATTATGAATATATTATGACTGTACTATGACGCGCAGTCAGACAAAGAGGTTACAGAATACACGTCCGATCAGATAAAGTGATCTACTCATGCACTGCCATTTAGCAAAAGCCAAATCACTTCCAAAATAAGTTACGTGGTGAACCTCACCAAAGCAGCATACACCGATGCACAAGGAAGAGTCCAGAAGGTGAAGCCATGTGGATAAAGAACTCCTAACCAGGTGGAATGGAAGGCTTCCACTCCTCACAAAAATCCGCCATTATTACTGCAATTGCTAGTACAAATCAGAATCATCAGGCCACCTCTAGGGAGGGTCGGCTCTACATTTACGCTACAGCTACATATCTCAAAATGTATGGGCATCTGGAGAGGCACCAACGGGGGAATAGAGGTACAGGTAATCACATCCTACGAACTGACCCAACCGCTCTTCGCAAGCTCAAAAAGTAGATAGATCTGCACCAATACACAAGCTAATCCAAGCACCCACTCGTCGACTGGCCTGCAACCCCAGTATATCCGGAGTCTGCAGATAGCACATCGCACCAGGGCTAACGCACTCTAAAATGCACTCCAAACGTTGCTCTGCTTCGCTGTTTGCGCTCCTGCACCGAACGGTCCTGAGCTGCCGAACGGTCCGAAAGGGTCCGAATCGTCGTCCGAACCGAACCCACGCCTGCGATCCCTGTCCGGCTTCATGCTGTTCGAAGAGTCGAATCTTTGCAAAGATTTCTCTCCGTTGTGACCAAGTCCGTTCAGCTCCCCGCTCCCACCTGAGTCAAAAACAAGTGGGCACATTCACGAAATGCACTTCGATCTCACAGAAAAACCGGAAGACAATGAAACAGTATGCCACCTTCCATTCAAGTCGGACAAACATTCCAGCCCCCGAATACAGATTCCAACTCAATGCATCCCTCAAAGACCAACGGAGATTCATGGGAGAAGCCAAGCCCAGACCTCTGGCCGGCGTTGCAGAGCTTCCTGGACCGAATGAATCGAATCGCAAGAAGCTGCCCCCCTCTCGGTATGGGTCGTCTCTCTTCGAACCGCCTGGACTGCCGCCGAACAGGGATGGGGTCGCGTCGAAACTCGAGTTCCCGAAAAACGACGAAGTCTTGGAATCTCGCGGAGACCCGAAAGCGTTCTTGGGAGAGCCAAAGGAGTGCCTGGGAGAACCAAACGCATTCCTGGGGGATCCAAACGCATTCGACTTGGGCGAATCGAACGCCCCGAACGCGTTCTTGTAATCGTCGTGACCGTTGCCATTCCTGTCGAAGGTCCACCCGGGGCTCCCCAGCCCGCCGAATCCTCTGGCTCCTGGGCTCGATTCCCTGATGGAGCTGTCGAACCCCCCCGGACTGGATATCCGAATCGACCCGTCGAACAGCGCTCCCCTGGGACTGGACACTCTCAGCGCATCCATGTCCAGAGAGTCCGCGATAGAGCCTCGTTCTCTTCCAAACCGCGTTTGCCCTCGCACGCTGGATAGCTCCATTGACGTCTGCAACCAAACGCCACACTTTCATAACCAAATACACACGCACCAGCTAAAACAACTTCGCAGAAAAGAAAACTCATTTCAAACGCACGGAACTCTCAAGTCCGAATGGATGGCCCAAAATATGAACAGCGCACTTCCATATCGAAGCATCCACAAACTGCTCGCGCCAGCACTTTGACAGGACAACCAAAAAGACGAGCCAACTACGATGTTCACGCAGGTCAAAAGTCTCAGAACTCTCCGCAAAGACTACTGAAACTGCTGCAATCGTCGCCACCAATGACGGCGGGAAGGACACCGCATCGGCGCCGCATAAATATCGTACCTGAGTGCTCAAACCACTGCTCCCAGCCTGCCCCCAAGAAGCACGGAAATCTGCGTTCGAATCTTCGTCGTGAAAGCCCCACGCTGACGTGCTGTCACCGAACGGATCCCGTGAATCGAAGGTACTCCGTCCTTGCCCAAAGCTGCAATACACACCGGCACAAAATCGTGAAACTCGACACACCAGCCGCATCATGGGACTCAAAATACCATAATCATACAACTCCCACATCGTCCCAATCCATACAGGCTTCCCCAATCCCGCATACTCGTGCTGCATACCAAGCGGACCAACCTGGACGGATCAGAGACGAGACAAAATCAAAGGAGAAGGAAACGCGAGGACCCGGACCTTTCGTTCACAGAATCGAAAGTAGCTTCGCCGCGGAACGCGTCCCCACCACTGTCGGCTTCCGAGTCGAATCCACCCGAGAACCTGCATCACTCTCATGCTTAGTCGCGGACCATAGCGAACATCACACCATCGCTGTCAAAGCATCCCATCCTCCCACTCACCTCCCACTAGGAAGACTTGCGTTGAAGGCATAGTCTTTGTGCCGAGCATCGGACGTAGACATGTCGGGGTCGCCACTATCCTCGAAGGTTCTCTTCGTGTCGGCGCTTCCTCCTGCGGATCCCAGGCCTGTACCAGCTTTGTCGGAATCATCACCAGGCTCCGTTCGGAAAGGATCGCCCGGAAGAGTCGGATCCGATGAGAAGTCGAAGCCATCATCGAACAGGCTCTCGCCGTTGCCCCAAGGCGCAGAGTATCCGGATTTGGTCGAAGTCGGAACGTCGTCTCCCAAATCGTCCATGATGTCGCGCACGTTCGTGAATCCTGCACACGGCCGAATCCACGACCCATCAGTGACGGACATTCCACACTCCACCACACGAACGTCATGAAAAACTTCACGACCACCGCAAATCAGCCCACACCGCAATCTTCGCCATGCCAATTGCAGCTTCACAAAACGCATTCAAAATGTCACCACGAGCTTCATCCAAACCTCAACGCGCCACAGGACCCTCATCGAGTCCACTCACAGCCACAACAACAAGAACGTGCCACTGAGTACCCGAAACCCTCTAAAAACCAAGGAGTCCCAAGTCCACGAACCTTCGTCATCGAACTTATCCCAGTCTTCCACCCATTCCATGGCGTTGTTGGGAACGCCTTCGAAACCTGACAACACAAACCGCCAAAACCACTCTCTTTGTTAAAACACCAAATATCGCTGCGGAAAACCCACAATCGACTCACTCAAACACCCCAACAGAGCTTGAAACAATCCGTGCCCACTGAAATCTGAAGAGGAACAAAAGATGACATTTGCATCTGCGCCACCCCCGCGGAAAACGACGCTCGCCGACTAAACGTACCAGTGGAAACCTCGATGGGAACTGCAGACTTTGGCTTGACCCCAAGAGCCCTGCCCCGCTCGTACAGAGTCCTCTTCAAATCGTCCAGGGTGGCTGAAAGATGATTGGCACGATTCTGAAATTCCCACAAGAAAAAAGTGTCACAAGGACGGACTCCGAATTGGAAAGCATGTCGAACAAAACTTGCTTCTCCGCGTTCAGAAGCCCACTTCCTTTGTGCATAATCGGTCACGTCCAAACGTTTCTAAAAGGGTCCCCATCCGGCGGATCGCGTCTGTGTACCCGGATGGGCAGCCAGAACTCACTACAAAAAGGAAAACATCTCGTCAGGCCAAGCCTACCTCAAGGGATTCGTTGCCATCACCGCCCTTATCAAGCTTCGCGATCGCAGTATACAACTCCATCTTCTTCTCCTGGAACACAAACAGACAGCACGTCAATACCCTCAATCCTTGGACATCACGTCCATCGTCAGTTTCATTGAGTTCTTCTCAACCACACTCCACCGTCACCCACACCTCACTACCCAAGACTATCACGAACAATCCGCATTCATCCAATGCACCATTTGGTTCATTACACATACTCTACTCCGAAGCAACACGACTGACCAAAAAACATTTCACCGACAGCGCAACCGTCCTACAGCTCTCCAGAATAAGCACAACTCACCCTCCCTCCAATTCCAGCAGAAAAGAAGTTCGAACATACACCCGCCCAAGTCATCGGTATTCCCGAAAAGCCGGAGACTACGTCAATGGAGAAAAGCGAAAAACAAAAGAAGGAACAGAAATACAAATAGACGAACACAAATACAAACTGGGAGCCAACCTGAATGTCCCGGAACGCTGCCTCCTCCGCTTGCAACCGGGAACTCACTTCACCCGCTGCCTTGAAACGCTGGTCGTACTTCTTGCCCAGGGTGTCCATCTGAGACACAAAACACGTCGCCAAATAAGTGTCCAAATAACCCCTCGCGGCACGGTCAACGCATTGCGGCACTCACCACCACATCCATACAGACGTGCGACCACCACAAAGTATCTCATCACAACCAAAGACATGGAGTGCTCAGTGCACCAACCTCCCTCCTTTCTGAAGCCGCCCTCTCCTTCACCTCGTCGAGCTGATTGTCGCACCGACTCTTGAACAAAATCTGCCACCAAGGATCCATCACATCAGTCCCCAACACCAGAAAACCATCCGAGGCCGACGACAACTTACCATCAACCTCACAACCACACCCAACCTCTCTGAACTAAACAGTTCAGCACGTGCGTCGGCAAGCCATTCAAGAGGTCATCAAATCACTAACGAATGAATTCACCGACAACTACTCACGATTTCTTGCAACTTGGCTCGGTACAACTCGATCTTCTCCTTGTAATCCTGAATTTCCTTGTCCAGCTCGTACACCTGGCCCCACAAAACAAAACGAATGCAAAACGTTTTCAGAACAAATACACCGTCACAACGCTGACGCACGAGACGGAACCAAACACCATCCACTGCACTACCACACCAATCGACGCCCAACCAAGGGTCACCAAATGCAGGAATCACATCGTCCAGTCCCAAGCAAAGCACACACACAGTCATGACAACTCCAACCCTACCATAGCGCTCAGCCCCAGCACTCGCCCACTCACCATCGTCGACAACCCACTGCACGTCCACGCGCGTCCAGTACAACACAAATTCTAAACATTCTCAAATGTCCAACACACAGCCGACCATTCATCCTTCAGAAACCGTACGAACACCAATGTGAACTCCGCCGAACGCACAACTCATATCACACGAAATTCCCAGACCAAACTACTCGCACGCTCTACCACCCCTCACTACCTTCTTGTCTGCTTCTTCCGCAGCTTTATGCTTCGTCTTCAGCATCTCTTGCTCG
This sequence comes from Rhytidiadelphus loreus, assembly GCA_947034895.1. Taxonomy (NCBI): domain Eukaryota; kingdom Viridiplantae; phylum Streptophyta; class Bryopsida; order Hypnales; family Hylocomiaceae; genus Rhytidiadelphus; species Rhytidiadelphus loreus. The sequence continues at coordinate 51,753,546 of OX344761.1, forward strand.
TCGCGGCTGAGCTGATCCACCAAATTATCCTCCAACGCGGGGACTTTCGACTTGTAACCATCCTCCGCCGCCACACCGGCACCAGTCTCGCCAGGTGCAGGGACGGCTCTTTCGGGCATCTGCAGCGGCTGAAACTGGGGTGCTGCGGCCAACGCAGCAGGTCCCGTCCCCGGACCACCAACTGACGCCTGCGGAACACCTGCTCGCCATTGCAAACCACAATGTCAGACAACCACGATCCTTCACCCGGTTCAAACGAAGCAGCTAAATCCCAACACCAACGCACGCCACCACCAAGGAAGGCTTCGCAGATTACAACACCTGGGATGTGTCGCCAAACGGAAGGACTCTGCCCACCCGGACCCTGAACCGCCGATCCCGGAGCACCTTGCAAGTGGTCCGGGTGTATGCCAGCAGGCGCCGTGGACGGGAGAGTTCGCCCTTCCCTGAACCGTTCCATGAAGTACAGTGCGGTGCAAAACTCGCGCAGAGACAACATGCTGTCGTGGTCTTCGTCCGAAAGATCCCAAACTTGCTTCAAAACACCTGAAACCACCACAGAACCCATTGCCCATCAGAACACATCAGCCAACCTTGTCCGACTGCAACACCATGCCCCTCGCGCCCAAAACACTCACAACATGGCCGTCCACACTACCTCGCGGAAGTTGCCAACTCAGGAAAAGCTCACGGGCTTGCTCCCCCGTGATCTTCCCGTCCTTGTCCGTGTCCACCTTCGTGAACACTCGGCTGTACCTCTCCACGTCGTTTCCAGACATTTGGGGCCACGACGCCCCCATCACGGGACCGCCCTGCGACCTCGACACGAATCCGGGACCCGGACCCATCGATCCACTTCCAGAGGGACCCCGACCCGGAGGGAGGGCACCGCCATCAGGACCTCTCCCACCCGCTTGCGCCGGAATTGGCGTGAACGGAACTGCAGGACCGCTGAACAAGGACTCGTCCAGCTGCTTCACCCCAGCGGCAGGACCACCCGGCTTGGACTGGCCCGGAGGTGGCCCGGAAGCGGCCTTCGGAGCTTGACTTCCCGAGAAAACATCCACGCCCGGAACGGATCCCGCCGCACTGTTGACCGCACCACTCGGAGCACTGGCCTTGAAATTGCCGCTGAACAGGTCCATCCCGCCATTGAACCCTGCATCCGCAGGCCTCTCATTCGTCGAGGTCGAAGTCGGGGTCGGAGCCGGTCCCTGGCCCGCCGTCGCCGTGACGGATCCCGCATTCGCATTGCTCGGCATCGACGCTGCAGAAGCAGGCATCACGGGCCTGGATTGACCCGAGCTCGGGGTCGTCATCACGGGGACGGGGCCTGTCGACCCGCCGCTGGATCCACGCTCTTGGCTTGTCCGAGGAGGGGGATTCGACTCCTTCGCCGGCCAGGACGAGTTCGTGGTAAATAAACTCCCCAGCGACGGTCGCACGGGTTGCGCGCCTGCAGCAGGAGGCCTGGCCCAACCCTGCTGGGAGAATCCCGTGGGAGCCACCTGGACCTGACCCGCGGACGGAGGGTACCGCGACAGGCTGCTCGTCTGGGACGTCAGCTGTGGAACTCCCAAACCGCCCGCCGACAGACTGTTCGTCTGCGGAGCCAGCTGCTTCGCGGGACCTCCGTATCCGCCTTGGGCCATCGGGGCACTGGGCGCACTGTTCGTGTGCGGGGAGAACTGCTTGGCGGGAGCCCCATCGTACGACCCCTGGGGACCGGCGGAACCGTTGCCCTGCACGCTCGCTGGCCTGGCGCTCACACCACCGTTGCTACCCTGCACGCCGGCCACGCCCTGAGCCGGTGGAGGACCCGCACTTGGCACCGGAACAGGCCCCTGCGAACTCGCCGCCGCCGCCGCAGATGCTCCATTGCCTCCGCCAGCTTGACCCGCAGGACTGTTGATTCGAGGGGGAGGGATCTGGGCCGCGGCGGGACCCGTCAACGCCGCCCGAACCAGCTCGGGAGTGATCTCCCTCCCTGTTTGGGCCACCGTCACCAGCTTCAACGCATTGTAGAACTCCACTCGCGACAAGAAACCGGTCCGTCCCTGATCGGCGAATTGCCATATCTGAAGCACCACACAAACAACTCTCTCAGTCCCGCAGACAGGGACCATACAATCCATGACATCACAACCCGACTCCGACCACAACCACGTGACCATGCGGCACTAGTGCCATGGGATCCACTGAAATGGGTCCATCCAACCCTCAATCCATCCGAACATGGGACTCACGTTCGCTGCTCGTAAGGAAGAGCTACAGGCCCAGAACCAATCCAGGAAATACCGAAAGGGACACATCCAGTCCAGAAGGAGACGTCAGCTTCTTCAGTGAAGCCTGGACTTCGACAGAAGGATGAGCCGTCGTAGTAAGTAAGGGCGGACCTACCAAACGGCTAGCCTGCTTCGATCCGGACATCTCACACCTTGGTTCCAGGGCTCTCCCTACCTCACTCGAATTACGGTCCATGGAAAAATCTACCAAAGAAGCGTCGAATTTCACAAGAGAAAATAAAATGCCTCGACCTGTCCCTCCTGGAAACTCTAAATGAACAACACCACGCAAACTCCTAACACAGCTGCGGTTCCTCGCCACGGCTCTGACCCTCCATGCTCTTAAGATATCGCAAAACCGGTGTCGTAGACTGATGCGAACAGAAACGGGACATCCAGCACAGCTCCACAAGCACGGTTCCACACGGTGACTGCCCCATCTTGAAAAAAAAATCTTGTCCGCAATGTGCACCTGCTGATTGTAAAGCTACCTTTCAAACAAATGGAGTCCCCAGAGTCGTAAGAATATCCGCCACTCCGCCAGATGGCTCCTCGATGCCGACCGCACTGCCACAGAGCTGTCCACGCACTAGCCCATACCCGGATGGCTCTCAATCCTTTCCATCGCAAAGGCTCAACCAAGGTCCCGAGAAGCCCGTTCTGTCTACGTTTGCACAAGCAATCGGATTTGGAAGTCCAAAGAGTGCGCGTCATATCCTTCCTCACAGCGACGATTCGAGACTCGGCTCTGCAATCCAGTCCTCAACCACCGCCGTTGAAATGTCCACAGCTTTGGGTCGAAGAATTCGTCAGAGACCGAGCTGGTCTCTCGCATCAACACATCATGCCAGAGCCCGTATTCTGGCCGGTGTCACGCAATTTGAACCTCGTCGGAACCCAAGCCACCTCTCTACCCTAAAAACAAATAATTGCGCTCCGACACCCTAAACCGATCCACAAACCATCTCCCTCATGTCGGGAAGAAACCATGCGACTGCTGTCAACATCTCGACCACAACCATGCCAATCGTGCGCGGATCCTGCAAGGGAGATCCACGAGGAAACTGCCGATCCCACACGGATCCTCAGAGCAAGGGAGAAAAGGAAGGGACGGACCTTGGCGAGCGTCATCTGAGGAAGTCCCGCGCCCTGGAAGAACCCCACCGCCTCCTGCCCGCTGATGCGCCCATCCTTGTCCAGATCCGCTCGCCGGAAGAAGGAGTCGAACACCTCCGCATTGGCCATGGCCGCCTACTGCTGCGGAACGACTGGCCGGCTACTACCTGAGAACGGAAGAGGCAGAGATGAGTGCAATCGGATGCGCAAGCCGCTGGCTAGCACAGAGGCGAAACCGCGCAGAAATTGCAGAGTTGGAGAAGGAAACCCTAGCGGAGACGAAACGAGGGAGAGAGTGGGATGGACGCCACGACGGAACACGCACGGATCGATTGCTGCCGGTACCCTAGAAAATGCGTGAGATGACCGAGATGAGTGAGAAGGGGGATGAGAGGAAGATCACGACGACACATGAGAACGGGAAAGAGTTGCCGATGAGGTAGCGTCCGTCCACCAGCGCCCTCGAGCAGCAACAACAACGAATACAGCAACAGCATCAACAACGACAACGACGAGGGAGTTGCACCATGTGGATGTTGCGCCACGGAATGCCAAGGGGAGTGCCGGAGCAGACGAAGCGACGATGCAATTGAAGGCGAAGAACGCTTCGTACCTGGTCGATTGGCTGGGCGAGGGAGAGAAATTCGTGCGTCCTCGCTCATCGCAATCACTCAGCAGCGGCGGCAGCGGCAGCGACAACGACAACGACATCGAATCACGAGAAACGTCGACCTGGCGAGAATGCGACTGAAGACGCGAGGGCGCGGAAGACGGAAGCCAGCCAGCGAGCCTTGCCTGCAGGCTCATCATTGTATCCTACGAGTATATATCTCGGGGGGAATACGTTAAGCCTACGTACTGTACCATTCAGCAGTACAAAAGATTATTACCTTAATAAGCAGTTTGTTTGACATCTCTACCAATGTCCGGGAAGAACCGGCAGCTAGTGTAAGATCAGCCGATTGAAATTATAACTTGACCGGTTGACATTCAAGTGGTTAGGCAGTAAAACTGCATGTAATTGAAAGAAGACGGAAATTGATCGAGCATCAAAAAAACAATCAGAAAATTAATTCTACTTCTTCAAAGAGAGACGGAAATTCACTGTTTGGAAGAAAAGAAGATTGGATATTGGAGGATCTCCCGAGGGTATGCCCGGATTTCAACTGAAGCATCCAAAAACATCCGGTTATCAATAGTAGGATCAGTTTAGGGGCTTAAGCATCAAGATTAGGGTTAGCCCAGCTACCAACGGCTCGTTCCCTGCCTCCGTGAGTTTCCGCTCGACGCTCTTGCTTTAGTGCTCTTACTGCCTGCTCACCCACTTGCGCTCTTGCTCCCATCTCATGCTTCTGTTACCCTGCTTGTCTTGCACTCCTACCTACCATCTCCTCACTCACTCTCCTATTGCGAAGACAAACAAGGGCGTGTAAGGACAAAGTTGTTTCCAATCTACTTCGATCAATTCAAAGTTCAAGTTCAAAAGGTGGCTAGTTCATGAAGGTTGAGATTAGTCACAAGAAGATCCTTTCATTCGGGCTTTAGAAAGGTAAGTTCATTCAAAGCTACTCCACTCATCAAGCTTGCTTTGATGTTGCTATTCAATCTTGCATTCATGAATGTGATTAGTGTAGTATCACTAGTATGTGTTTGTGTACTTTCTTTGGAAGTTCTTACGAGAGCTTTTTTGCTTGTAGTTTTCACCTCTCTTGATCACAATCTCCACTAGACGTTGGATGCTCCTGCTCCCTGCCTTACAACTTACGATCCTATTCCTCAACGGACTCACCTGTTGTGTTAATTCTTTGTTCAAGTTCATGCTAGAAAGACAAATAAGGACGTGTTGAAGACAAGTTGTTTGTGATCCACCTCCAAGATCGTTGCTCACTTATTGATTGAAAGGTGCCAAGTTCTTGCAAATCATGATTAGTTACAAAAGATCCTCTCAATAAAAAGGTAAGTTCACTGAAAGCTATTCGGATCATAAACTTGCTTTGACCAACTTTCAGATTCTCTCAATCCTTTAACTTGTTATTTTGGAAACTGAAGGGACAAAAGTATGTTCTAGTAAGGAAAGATTGTTTTGCATGATCATATAACTAGTAAAGAAGTTCACCTTGTGATCCTCACAAAGTCATAAAGGTTTTGGACAGTGATTGCCTTTAAGATAAAATATATGAATAGACTCATGAAAAGTCACTCAACCAACAATTGCTCACCTTATGATTTTTTACAAAACCTTTGTTTGATTTGCTTTTCTATTATACATTTTGTTAAGATACTTAGTGTGAACGCTCACCATATTATGGTGAGTGACACATGTCATAAGGATTAGGTAGAATTCTTTTGACCAATAGGAAAAGACAACTATTCACTGTCTCTCTCCTTTTCTCCCATTGTATATACTTCAAACTCCCTAATGAAGAAGTATTCTTTTGAGTGTATTTTTGAGTTTCTTACAACTTTGCGTTTTTGCTTTGTTTATTATACTCAACACGTTATTAGCACGCTCTCTTACGATTGTTCACACACACACTTTCAATATTTTGTTTAAGATTTATTCTTCCAATTTAGAATTTCTTTTTCCCAAAGGGAGCTTTGCAGCCCCCTTCTGTCCCTCCGACTCCCTCCTGCCGGCCCTCCTCCCCTGCTTGCCACAGCCTCCCTACCTAGCCTTCCCTCCCGCTCCTGTCAGACTCCCTCCCTAGCTTCCCCTGCTCCGCCTAGGCTCCGGCTCCGCCTAGACTACACTCTTTCTAATGGCTCCACATTGCCACCTTTCTTCTAGCCTCCCTCTGCCCCCATCACTTCCTTTCCTATTTGTCTTCCTTCCTCCTTGCCGCTTCAACATTTTTTTTAGTTTTGCTTTCCTTTCGTTGCCGCTTCCCCTTCCTTTAAACATTTCTTCTTCCTTCCCCTTCGCATTAAGCTTTTTCTTGCTTGTCTCTTCCAACTCCAAAGCCCAAGCATTTTATTATAATTTATTTTAATTTATTTTAATTTTATTTTTGACTTTTGATAGATAACTTATATTTTTATATTTTCTTTATCTTTATCTTTATCCCTTATTTTAATCTTTATCTTCATTTTACTTTATATTTTATTTTTACTACTTACTATTTACTATTTATTAGTTAATCTTTTATTTTATCTTTATCTTATCTTTATCTTTATCTCCAGTTTCATCTTTATCTTTATCTTCCTATTCAAATCCTAATTTCCTATTCAAATCCTATTTTTCCAAAATCCTAATTTTTCCCAAACCCTAATTTTCTATAACAATCATTTTTTAAAATTTATTTTGTCCTTTTATTTTCCATCATGATTACTTCTACCTCTTCGGTTGCTACATCCACCACTATTCCAGTATCCGTTACTGCTATTGAGGCACCACGACTGCAACCACTTCTATTTCCATAATTGGTAGCGAATAGAAGCAATTGTTTATTATGGGTGAAAACGGCAAAAGCGCACGTATTTGTAGAGAATTTATCAGACTCTATATCATTTGACATAGATATTGATGTAAGTGATTCCATTTCTCTTGCTACTTCCTGGAAGACTTTATTGTTGCTTCGTCGTCACATTGTCCCCTTGTTGCAACATCAATATTTAGAAATTGATAAACCTGATGAGGTTTAGAAAAAGCTCAAATCTTGTTTTGATCACCAGAAAACAATCTTTCTTCCCAGAGCATTGCACGATTGGACTCATTTACGAGTGTTGGATTTTTCAACATTCGTAGCTTTTAATAATGAGTTGTATCGCATTGTCTCACAACTAAGATTTTGTGGTCAAACTATTACAGAGACAGAAATGATTGAGAAAACCCTTACTTAGCAATATAGAAACATGAAGTTTGAGACTCACTCAAATCTCATGTCTCTATTATTACTTGCTGAAAAGCAAAATGAAATCCTCTTGCGCAATGCAGAAGCCCGTCCTATTGAAACTTTGCTTCTAGAGTCCCATGCTGTTAAAGTTGTCGCAACATAAGGCAAGCAATTTCCCCATTATACTCCCCAAAACCACTCTAGAGCATAACAAAAGTGACTCTAAAGATCGAACCCACAAGATTCTGTGAAGTATCTATCCTATTTATGATTCCAAGGCCAGTCAGTCTCCAAACTCCACCTTTCCGGTCCTAGTATTGCAACCGGAAACAACACAAATAGCAAAAATTATGACCAGACTTCCTTCACCTTCCGATCCAGGACATTATCCAGTCTGTCAAACTGCAACAATACTAGAACTTTTTAACTTCCGGTTCTGAAATACCTCTCTTAGACCGATCCGTTCTGGTCTACTCTCATTCAATCCAACCTTCTATTTGGTTTAGTTTTGCCTCTGTTTCACCATCAGAGGGTTCGCTGCTTGATTTTGAGAGTGGTAGGCCCACCGCTCCTTCCATGATTTATAGTGGCTGAAGACCCACTATCCTATCCTCCAATCTCCTACTCTAATCCGGATCTGGTTTGATCATTTACAATAGCCCAGATGATAATCCAGATTACAGGTCACACAAAGATCCCCCGTACGATCCGCTTATACTACAACGACCTTGATGTTAAGTTCTATCCGTACGAAGTCAGGTGATTACAAGTATACTCGTCCGTTCCAACGACAATTAAAGTCTTTCCGTTCACCAACTTGAGTAGTGAGATCTCACAGAAGTTCGGACACTCAACCGGATTTTCCACCTAGGAGTTCTAGCGCGACTAAGGAATCCTTCCATATCCGCCTAGCAACAGTTTTCTCACCTGGAATACTATACTTTAGAAGCGTTGAGGCACTGAAATACACTTTCAACTCTTACTACCCGCTATCATGTACTTAGATTCAAACAACAACACCAAGGGGAGAAATCATTCATTAAAACTCCATGTGCGCTCCTAACTTCTCACTAAATTACCCTACCAAACATGGGAGAGACACAACACAAAGAGCAAATAGAATACACAAAAGAACTTCAGCAAAAGGAATATCTCCCTTTCTCTTCCGCAGAGAATGGTCTTTATATACACTTGAAGATTCCAAAAGCAAAAAGAGCCCCAGAAAGTCCGTGCGGAACTTTCGGGCTAGTCCTAACTAGCAAACTGGATCCTAATCCGGTCCAGCTCTTAACTAGCAGACTGGACAAACATCCGATCCGGTTCCTACTATCCGTTATTTACAAAAAGAAGAATTCCAAACTAAACTCTCATGCCCACATTTAGTGTGACATTCGGGGTCTCGGGCGGCAGCTACTCGAAAACCTCCTGCAGATTTCTGCTCCTTTCTCCGGCATTAGGGTTCGGCTTCTCCGGCGATGAATCTAACTCAATGTGCTCAGGAGATCCGATCCGATCCGGCTTCCACTCATTCTTCTTCAATTGGGGAGTTACATCCTTCCCCTCCTTCAATTTTGTTCCATCCGGAAACGACTCTGACAAGGAGATATCTAAAAGACGAATCTCCCTAGAGAGCACTGTTCCGGTCAACTTCTCGTTGCTCCTTTCCATTCGGTCCGGTCTGATTTTCACAAGAGCTTCTTTCAAGTTGCGTTTCCAATGTATCTCATTTACGAGTCTTCGGTTGTCGAGTATGGATTCTAATTCCAAAACCTCAACGCCATACCATTAGCTCTCATCGGCAAGAAGGTATTTATGTTGGCTTTGATTCTTCAAGTATTATTCGTTATATTACTCGATCAATTGGTACATTACTTCGTACTCATTTTGCTAATTGTCGATTTGAAGAAGACGTATTTCCACCGTTAAAAGGAGGAGCATTTGCTTTAGAGACTTTTATTGACCTTACATTTCAAGCATTTCAGACATTTACATCAAATCCTAATCTAAGGACGTTTATGGCTAAAACTGAAGTTTTTAAGATTTTGCATTTACAAAAGATTGCCAACCAAACACCTGATGGCTTTCATAATGCACCACGGATGACTAGAAATCCGTTGAATGAAGTTCATAATCTTCCTACTTAAGTTTTTATGCCAAACACTACAACAACACCAACTCTTCAATTGATAGGCAAACAAACTTGTGGATCAATAAGCAGATACGTAAACGAAAAGCAATCATAGATGCTATTCATCCTTTTCTTCCTACAACAACCACTACCGATTTTGCAAAATCACTTACAAATGACTGTCCATTTACTTCTGAACGCAATATTCTTGTTCACGAACAAAAAGAGTCCAAGTTGAATATAGAATTATCTATGATGTATTGTGATATATGAAATATATCATAGGACAGAGTAAAAACGGACATCAATGATTCTTTCATTTGTATGATTGTAGAGAATTTTTCTTGCGAGAAAGATGATCTTGAGCCACGTACAATTGAAGAAGCGATGCGTCGCTTAAATTGATCAAAGTGGAAAGCTGCTATTGAGGAGGAGGATGCTTCTTTGAACAAAAGACAAGTGTTTGGTCCTATCATGGACAATTTCACTACTCGACCTCTTGGATACAAATTGATATTTGTACACAAACGCAATGACAAGGGTCACATTATTTGTTACAACATTCATTTGGTTGCTCAAGGTTTCACACAAAAGTTTGGTATTGATTATGATATTACTTAGTCTCCAGTTATGAATTTCATCACTTTTCGATATCTTCTAGGAATAGTAATTGATGCCTATCTTGAGATGTGTCTTATGGATGTAGTGACAGCCTATCTTTATGACTCACTTCATGTGAATATTTACATGAAAGTTCATCCTAGTCTTTGAAACCACCAACCTAAATTCATCTATTTTAGGCAAACATCGTGGCGTCAAATTACAACGTGCATTATATGGTTTGAAACAGTCTGGAGTCTGGACATATGTGGTATCAACGACTCCGGCAATTTCTTATTGAACATGGTTTTATAAATGATGTTTTACTTTCATGTCTCTTTAATAAAATAAACAAAGATGGATTTGTTATTATTGCCATTTATGTTGATGACTTAAACCTTGTGAGCACCAAATCTGCATGTGCTGCAGCCACTCAGCTTTTTATTTGTGAATTCGAGATGAAGTTACTTGGGAAAACTACATTTTGCATTGGTTAGAAGTTCTTCATATGAGAGATGGTAGCATTTTTCTTTCACAATCCACCTATATCAATCGAATCCTTAAAAGATTCAATATGATTGATGCCTATCCGTTGTCTGCACCTATGATTGGTTGTAGTACAAATGAAGATGATTCCTATTACCCTTGCGAGGAGGAGGAGGAAACATTGGGTGAACAATATCCATACCTCGCAACGGTTGAAGCATTCTTGTATTTTGCTACATCTATTAGGCTTGACATTGCATTTGTAATTAGTGTCCTTGCAAGGCATAGTTCCTGGCCTACATTACGACATTGAAATGGTATCAAACATCTTTTCTGTTATTTAAAAGGAATTGAGGATTTAGAACTACATTACTTTCAATTAGTGGATTCAACATTAGTTTGATATGCTGATGTTGGATATAGATTTGATCCTACAACATCTAAATCTCAAACGGACTATATTTTCTTACCACATGGAGCTGTAATATCTTGAAAATCTATAAACAAACTATTACTGCAACATCATCAAATCATGCATAAATTATTGCTTTATATGAAGCATTTCGGGAATGCATTTGGCTAAGATCAATTGACAATTTTATTTGAACAAATTGCAGATTATCACATGATGATTCTCCAACTATATTATATGAAGACAATAGTGCTTGCGTTGCACAAATGCAAGTAGGTTTTGTTAAAGGTGACCAAACAAAACATATTGATCCAAAAATTTTCAATTTTACACATGATTTGATCACCAACAAGGCCCTTGAAATCAAGGAAGTATCATCAATTGATAATCTTGTTGATTTCTTCACTAAGGCTCTTCCATTATTTGTTCATTGCCGATTTATTCATGGCATTGGTATGCAGCGACTTAATATTTTAAAGCAAGAAATTCAATAAGTTTTCTTTATGAAAATTTGTAAACCTTTTGATATCCTTCCATAGATTTTTTCGATTGGGTTTTACTATGAGAATGGATTAATAAAGGTAATGTATTTTTTTTTCTTCATCTATGGTTTTGTCCTTGATTATAATCAAGGTTTTCCTAGATAAGGTTTTAATGAGGCAGCAACCGTAAACTCACAAAATTATGGAAATTACATACAAAAGATGGGAGTCGTGGTGAGAACCACGGTTTGAGTTCAATGCTAGAGCTTGTTAACCATCTTGGGGGGTCCTGTATCTTGTCACATCACAGTTCAGGGGTGGAATAGCGAGTCAACTATTTATTCATGCCTCACTAGCCATGCCAAGCCGCAGGTTTTCCGAATTAGTCGACGAGGCCGACGAGTATCGAACCTCAGACCGATTGGTTGATCACCAACTTACGAAACCAACCGACCAAGTCCACGACTTGGCGACAGCAACTAGATTTTTATTGATTTTATAGACTCTATTGACTAGCTCATATTAAATTTTTATTTTATATTATTTTACTCTTATTATGTTGAGTGAGGAGGAGTGTTATGATACCTAGTGTGAACGCTCACCATATTATGGTGAGTGACATGTATCATAAGGATTAGGTAGAATTCTTTTGACCAATAGGAGAAGACAACTATTCATTGTCTCTCTCTTTTTCTCCCATTGTATATACTTCAAACTCCCTAATGAAGAAGTATTCTTTTGAGTGTATTTTTGAGTTTCTTACAACTTTGCGTTTTTGTTTCGTTTATTTCAACACATTCCATTCCAATGCAGGTTTGTTTTTTTATTTATAAGAATTTGCACAATAAAAAATTGAAAATGCTTAGCAGGGCCTTAGAAACAAAGATTGCTCTTCAACTAAGCGGTGGAGAATATGTGTGTCAATTGCAGGGTGCCTTGAGGGTTTGATTTGAAAAGTTGTGTTTCAATTTGTAGACATAGAAGTTAAGTTAATGATGTAGAGATTTGCAAGTTATCATGTTGGGAAAAAAATGTTATTTCATCAATGTGAGTAACAAAGATAGATTTTGACGATGTGTAATGTGTATTGTTGAATTTTGCAGGAAGTTCATTAGTGAGTGACTAAGTGGTGATTTTTTAAGGTGAATTTTGGGATTTCATTCAACGATTTTCTCCTTCCTTCATACTAGCTGTGGAACGACTTTTGTGAGTCTTAAGGGATATTCTCCTTCCCTTTATACTTGTTGAGGAGCGATTTCAAGGATTTGCTCCTTTCCTTCATTCTTATTTACATTATTGTTGAAATTTTTGGCTATAGGGTTCAATATTTATTTTTCTTTGTTGTGTTTTTTTTACTTTTTTTTCTTTGCTGAATATTTTTAAAAGGTTTCAAAACAATTTATAATCTCATCATGGCTAAGCATCAAAGGACCATTAGAAATATGTTGTTGTCCAACCAAAAGGAAAATGATTTGACCTTAGTTGAAGCATCACAATCTACTACTTCATCTAACAACAATAAAACTTTAAATTCTATTGAATTAGCATCAAAATTATGAAAAGATGCATGATATACACAATTTGATTGGATTGAATTTGATACTACATTAGGTAAGGTTTTTTGTAAGACATGTAAAGAAAAGTGTGGAAAATTTGTTTTTGCAAAACAAGGCTTAGTAAATATAAAAGTCTTAGCTTTTCAAAATCATGCTAGATTTGATGAACATAGGAGATTAACTTGGGCCATCCAATCTAGTCAAAAAATTATGGAAAAGGCCATCATGGAGTATAATAAAACATGTGATGATGCTATCCTTGCTCTTTTCAAGGCAACTTACTTCATTAGTAAGGAAACATTGTCTTTTTGTAAGTTTCCTAGTTTATGTAAATTACCTGTGTCTTTAAATGCATGCATCACTAAAGAATTGTACCATGATGAAAAATCATGCTCTGACCTTATTTTTTTAATATCAAGTGTGATTAAAAAAAAATCATTGATAGAATTAAAGAATTTAAATACTTTGGTATTATGATAGATGAATCAATTGATATATCTGTCACAAGTCTACAATTAGATTTTTCCTAGTGATTGAGTTTCAATTTTGTAACTACAAGTTGAATATTATATTATATATATATATATATATATAATTTCTAGGCTTTGGATCAGATGGAGCATCTGTGATGGTGGGATCCAAATCCGGAGTTGCAACACAACTGAAAAACAAGATAAATCCTCATCTAGTTGTAGTGCACTATGTAGCTCATAGAACGAATTTGGCCTCTTTAGAGGTAGCTAAGGGAAATGGTTGTTCTTTGTTGTCTAATGAAATAAATAACCTTATTAATTCAGTGTCTGCACATTTTAAGAAGTCTAAAAAGAGAAAGTCCTCCTTGCAAACTTTACAAAAAGAGTTATTTGACTCTCAAAGACTCTTAAAAGATTTCATAAAATCAGGTGGTTGTCTAGGTGGCAAGCCATTTCAGCTCTTTGAGATAGTTTGGAGAGTGTTTTGGTATATTTTTGTGACACGCCAATATCAAAAGATGATGGCACTAGTCCCATCTTGTTCAATAAATTAAGGTCTTTCAAAATTATTTATGTTTTACACTTTTTGGTTGATATTTTGCATAGTTTGTCTCTTCTTAGTAAAATTTTCCAACACAAATTTGTTGATGTCTCTTGTATTGGGTCTCTCATTAAAATTGAAATTGCACAAATTTAAATGTTATTTGTAGATGATTCTACTAATCTGAATGCTGCCACTTTTAATGAGAGTATTAGTTATGACATTCTTCCTCATTTTGGTCCACCTAGAGGTTACATGAGAAGATTGCAATCTGAAATTTGTGGTTCTATGTATCATGATGTAGAAATGAGCAGGGATAGAACAGGGGCAGATTTAGAATCTACCATTGCCTTTCAAAAATCTTATGCTCAAAATGTTTGTATTGCTTTGGAGAGTCGTTTTGTAGACAATGGAATCATAGGTGCTTTTAAAATTTTGAATTCTTCTAACATGCCTACTAGATAAGTAGGTTTGGCTAGTTGGGTTTTTTTGGAGTTGGATGTATTATGTGGTCATTATGGACAGGATTTAGAGCTTCATGGGAAGAAATTTGAAGCTCTAATTAACCCCTTAGTAGCAAAGAGGGAGTTTTTTGCTTTGAAACTTCAAGCAACCACTGAATGGTTGGACAAGGGTTTTGGTTACTTATGGAGTCATATTTCTTGAAGCCCTTCACTACAACTTAAGTATTCTAACCTTCTTATTCTTGCTGAAATTGCTAGAATTCAATGTGTTAGTACTGCCACATGTGAAAGGGATTTTTCTGTCCAAAATTCTATCAAGTCTAAGGTAAGAAATCATTTGAAAACTAAACATCTTGAAAGTGTCATGCGTGTTGCTTTAGAGGGTCCAGATAGTGATAGTGCTAATGCAATTTTACTTGAGGCCATTGTTTTGTGGAAAAATTCACAAAAATTTAGGCATTTGTATTCAAGACTGGGATTGTATCTTGTTGGTGTAGGTGAAGGTGAAACACCACAAGGTAACATTGATGTTGGTGATTTTCAATTTTGATTATTGTTATGCATGTAGTAGATAGAAGCCCTTCAAAAATACAAAGCCCCATTTCTCTCAAGAATGTGAGCTCTGTATTTTAGTAAGGCTAAGTCTTTGGTTCTCAACTGGTTGAAGAGTTTCCAGGTTCAACTCCTACCAAAGACATTTCATTTTTGATAAGATTGCATATACATCTATAATTTTATGTAGAGAATAAATTTTGGATACTAGCCGATTCAAATTAATTGTGAAAGGAAATTCAGTTGATTCATATGTCACATAAGAGGAAAATTAGCCGGTTCAAATTCACTAGCAAAGGAAAATAGCCACTATGATTAGATGGAAAAAGGCAAGAACCGAATAAAATCAAAGCTTGGCCGGACAAACTCTTCACTAAACAACTTTTGTCCTAAATTTTCAGAATATTTCCCGAACGTTGATCTCTACTAAGCTTAAGGTAAGGTAGGAGGCCCAAATGTTGGAGGGGCAATTACAATCGCTGAGTATAATTGTCATGAATAGTATAGAGAGTATAAAAAATGGATCATAGTTCCTTCAATGTGCATTTTGCTTTTTAATTGTGTTCTTAAATCACTTTGAGTAAAAAAATATACATTCATGGAAAGCTAAAATAAATGAAAGCATGATGTGGATCACTCTCTTAGAGTCAAAATTATAGAAACTTCCTAAGTTTGAAGTACTCCATTCAAAGGTTGAGATTTTGATTGAGATTGGTTCAGTCTATGAGCTGCACCAATAGCTACCTACGTCCTACGCACCATTCACTTTGAAAATTTATAGATAATTCATTCTGAGTCAGAAAATTACGATTTAAGATTTCAATAAATTGTTTTTCTTTTCTCTTTCTATCCAAAATATGCGAAAAATGTTATACTTTACTGATTTTCCTACAAAGGTCCATTATCCCTTAGATGGTTGGTTTAAGAGCCTCCTACCTTACTCTATGTGAGCGTTAGACTCAAACATAAATTAAGCTGTGTTTTTTGTAATGTGCAAATAAAGTTTTGGAATATTATAAGTAAAATGTCCAAAATATTGCCAAATTTTTCTTCCCATATTGCCAAATGTTTGGAATATTTTGAAATTTTGTAAGAAATTCTAAAGAGTACCATTTCCAAGCATAAAACTCTAAAGTTTTTAATATTCAATGACTACCATCAATTTGGAAAGACAAACAAACCAAGAAAAGGCATAGCAATCAAATTAGATGTAGACAACAAACTATAGAGCCTACTTGAAAGGCCATGCTTCTAAATGTATCCATCAAAGGAGGAATTAAAAGTTGAGGGTTGCAAAATAAAATAGAGATTCCAAGTAGATTGCAAAGACACTAGGCACATTACCTGGAGTTGAGGATGTCAGAACTTGCATAACCCATTTGAAAAAAAAAAGGAATTTCTAGATGCATGAAGAAAGAGAGAGAAGATGTTTGTCTTGTCACCTCATTTCTGAGTAGATTCTATAAGTCAAGTTTTGCATAATTTTATTCGATCATTTTCCCTTTGCTATAGCCCACGACATATACCAATCTGTCGCGCTGGACTTCTCAATTCAGTCATTAGGTGGCCACATTTCGAGCATACAAGGCCTTTCGCTTATATCTCCATGTGCCGAAACAAATTTTTATAGGCAATACCAGCTCTAGATGTAAACCTGCCGTCTTCACCAAATCAGGACTGATCAGATCCTCTTTTGACTGATCAGATTCCTCCTATTCTTTATCATTTGCAGATCATTCACGACATTATCCTATCAGCGTATCGTTCGATCGGTCTTGTCTATTTCACAAGTCACCGAGATTCCGTTGTACCGAGACCTCTCCGATCATCTAGCTCTGATTCCAATCTGATCGGGAGGGAGGGTGGAAATCCGTATAAACAATTCCATTATACTACGGTAATTTGTCCAATGTTATGACACCCATGTTACTGCATCTTGCTATCACGCAGGGTGTGCATCGGCATCCATATAACTAAATTTTTTTTTCCAAGATATATCCTCTCATTCATTTCACGTCTCAAGCAGTGCTCACTTCGTAGACACAATATACTCCTAGTCTCCTACCACTCACACAATTTTGTGTAGGACTGCATCCGTCACATGCACACTATACTACAACATGGCGATTATACAAAGAGTTTAGATAATCGAATCTGCTAAGTGATTGCAGAAAGATATACTTGAATATGAGGTAGCCACGCCTCACCTGTGCCCATACCTACCAAACAAACAAGAGTGTGTTAGTGAATGTACATGAGGTGTCTGCAGCGTGACTACACGTTGTCATCCGAATCACATATTGAAACATACAAGATGCAAGCAATTGTTATTTTCAGTAGAGTTTCGAGCCTACTCATACTTGAGCTCTCGTACTCAATACTGTAAACCTTTTACTCTCTATAGTTTACACGATAGCTGCACCTGCGGAACCATCTTCGTATCTATGTTTTGACGATGCTACGCTAATTCGCTCTGCGGTCGCCTGACCACGAAGTTTCTTGCGCTCCAGACGCCCGGTGTTCCAGCTCTACTACAGTGAAAGTAGTTCTTGAACACACGACCCCAGGCGTTCACTCTGAGCAAGCTATATCAGATGTTCAGTAGTCTGTATGGCTACAGTGCCACGCTTGTGGTTCCGGTTGCTTAGTTGGTACCCGTCTTGGACGGTATTGCTTGACGTGGATTGATCGGGTTTTTGTTTACTAAGTGCAGTGTTGTTACAGTACAGCTTGTTTTGGAGTCATGATGTACGTAGTACCCGCATGGTCCAAGTCTCGATTGAGTGCCATTGGGCATGTACCCCACTGGTTCTCCTCAAATGCATCACTATGTACACTAGTAGTATGTTGCTCATCTCCGTATCAAGGTAACGACCCGTATTTTATCCTTGATGTATCGCTGTTTGAGTGAGCTTTGTTGTACCTAGGTTTGAGAGAGAGAGAGAGAGTAGATACTCGCTATTGGCCCTAAAAGAGAATTACATTGCCCAAACAAAGTCAACTTCTCTTAGCCTTGCGTTCAAACTAGACTATTGCAAAGTCTTTTGAGGGTGGAGACCTCAATAGAGACAAACATTGTCCCTCATGTAATGACTAATTTGGAGAGCAACTATGACACATCCAAGTGGTGCAAGGATCAATCACAAATCAAACTTCAAGTGTCGAGCTCAACAAAAGGGTTCAAACATCAAGTGCACAACCAAAATTACTAATGGACCCCCAAGAGGACAGTGACTCCAACATATCATGAGAAAAATGGAGGATTATGGAAGTCATTGAAAGGTAGTAGCAGACTTTTGGTTCTGTTGAAATGATATCAAACAATGTTTGAATAGAACAAAGCACAAATGGATCATCGACTAGCCAAAAGTGCCAAAGGCTAGTGTAGCATATTTTGATGTGGACAAATTTCCATTGGGAGAAGACTAGGCTATTGCAATATACAGACTTCATTTGCAAGATTGGCCTATAATGTTGTTGTGTTGCCTCTTCACTATGTCAAAGATGTTTGAGAGCATTATGCATGATCAACCGCCACCACCAAATCTAAATGCATATTCAATGGTTAGGAACAACAAAACCATCTGCCAAATTACAATGGATATATTACCATCATGCACATGCCTTGACTTTGTGAAGATAGTTGTTTTTGCGATTGGAGGTCATTAGCAATATGTGAACTACAAGCACTTGTATTACTTGTACAAATACTTTGCAAAATGAATATTCATGAAGATAAGTTTATTCATGCTTCAGATTATAGCTTCAATGATGTAAGGAATGATGAACTATTGAAAGAATGCATCATTACATATAGACAACACGCTTCACAATAAACAATGAACCGTCATAATTCTTGAAAGAATTTGAGCGCTTGAAGTGCCCCTTCCCTCACAAATCACCATGAAAAGCATTGTCCTACACCTTCATTCTCCAATTTTCTACATACTCAACTATGGTCTTGAGCTCAAGTGATGAGCTCATGTCCACAAGCGTGTTATCTTTGTTCACAATGAGTGCAAAAGATTCTTGAGTACTTTCCTCAATCTGCACAAATAACCACAAAGAGTTAAAATGACAATCTCAACAAATTTAATAAACAAAATTAACATAAATTTTGTCAACCTTGAACTCAAGAGTGGTAGCCAACTTTTACACACAACAATAAAATGAAAAAGATTTATGACCATGGGCACTCATCCCTGCATATCCCACAATTTTGCGCAAGATAGACATGAGTCGGTTTTCATTCACAAGTCTAGGTAGAAATCAACGAGCCGCCCTTCTTAGAAAGGAAGAATTCCACTGCTTGAGCCAGCAAACCTTATAAATGGGCTCAACATTGGAATTTGCCAAAAGTTGAAGCTTGTCAAGTGTCAATTCCGGATCCACATTCAAACTCTAATGCTTCCCAATCTAATCACTCAAAAGAAATATTAGACCTTAAATAATTTTGTTAAAATTATTAAATATAAAAAATATAATATTTGTTTTAATAATAAAATAAATGGCACTTGTTACTCACTTCAATGAGCCACTCGGAACTAAGAGATGGGTTTGCGACCATCACCATTTTTGCAAGTTTTGAGTACATTTTGATAGTTTTGTCCTTTGCACCTTTCCACATTGTTGTTGTGATACCTACCTCAATATGTCCACTTCAACAATATTCTCATGATAAATGTAGATGATAGCATATAATGTTTTTAAATTATGAAGAATTTAATTTATGGCATGACTAATTGTCTGATCTAAAGTTACTTGATATTGTATTCTGTTTGAAATTATACCATGATATATATATCAATCTTGATTTTATTCATATTTGGTCAAGGAAAGAATTTAGTGTTTAGTGTTTTGAGGGCATTTTCTCCTCAATAGAGATTTCACTAAGAGGATATTTTCAATCCAATAGTATTTTCATGAGCAACAAATTGGAATTTTGAGGGCATTTGCTCCTCATTAGAAATTTTACTAGAAGGGCATTTTCAATCCAAGGGCATTTTCACAAGCCACAAGTCGGAATTTTGAGGGCATTTTCTTCTCATTAGATATTCCACTTGGAGGGCATTTTCAATCCAAGGGCATTCTCATGAACAATAAGTCGGAATTTTGAGGGCATTTTTTCCTCAATAGAATGTCGACTAGGAGGGCATTTTCATTCCAAGCGCATTTTCAAAAACATACAGTTGTGATTTTGAGGGCATTTTCTCCTCATTAGAAATTCCTCTAGGAAGAAATTTTCAACTCATTAGAAATTTCACTAGGAGGGCATTTTCAATCCAAGTGCAATTTCAAAAGCAACAAGCCAAAATTTTGAGTGCAATTTCTCCTCATTAGAGATGCCTCTAGGAGGCCATTTTCAATCCAAGGGCATTTTTAGAAACGTGGAGTTGTGAATTCAAGGGCATTTCCTCCTCATTAGAAATTTCACTAGGAGGAAATTTTCAATCCAAGGGTATTTTCATAAGCAACAAGTCGAAATTTTGAGGGCATAATCTTCTCAATAGAAAGTGGACTACGAGGGCATTTTCATTCCAAGGGCATTTTCAAAAACGTGGAGTTGTGATTTCGAGGGCATTTTTCCTTATTAGAAATTTCACTAGGAGGAAATTTTCAATCCAACAGTATTTTCATGAGCAACAAGTCGGAATTTCGAGGGCATAATCTTCTCAATAGAATGTAGACTATGAGGGCATTTTGGTTCCTTAGTTGGCTAAGGTTTACAGAGTCAAGAATGCCAAAGTATGAAAAGCCTTATGAATTGTAAAGGATAAGATCAATGTTTAGACCAATACCAAAAATAATCATGCAAGTCATTGTAAGTAAGTAGAATTACATACCTCTTCTAAAAATCCAATGCCATTTTTTGGATATCCAATGGATGATTGTTTATCAAACTCTATTTGAAATCCTTTGATAGTTGTAGTAGCAACTTGGGTCATAGCATCATGAATTCCTTTAGGAGTTTGGTTTGGTAGATTTATTTTTCATAATACATTTGCACTACTGCATCTCAATCTCTTGTTGCACATGCAAAGTAGAAATCTTAAATCAATATAAAATGAATTTTGTAAATTATCACAATAATTTTTTTTTGTAAACATAAGACACTCATCCAATGAAGTAATTGTATAAAGATGTTTAGAAGTCAAATATCTTTATACAATTATTGAAATTGACACCTCATCAATAAAGTGATGATTAGAGGTATAAACCAACAATATTCTACCTACTAGCCAAGGACAACACATTGATGCCAAATAATTAATTCAAGTTTTCAAAGTACATTCAACACTTTAAAATTCAAATTTTTAAAATTCAACAAACCATTAAACAATATTCGAATTATTTGGCACAAGCTTCCAAAGTCACTTAATGAGGTATGTACAAAAATGAGAAGACAAGCTATTTAAACAAGTCGAGTGATAGGAGGTAAACCAACCCATTTGGGCTATGTAAATTAGGATTAGTGGGAGTTCAACCGCTCATAGTTAAGTCAAAACCGGAAATTGTGTTTGAAGTAAAATTTCAGGCCTCATTTAGGAATAATAGAATGATTTTTTTTTTAAACTTTGAACTAAGTTAATGTGGAAAATCAACCTAACTTTAAGCTACAAAAATTTGTTTGAGATTTTGATTCTTCTATCCAAAATTATGAAAAAATTTCACATAAAGGATGGAAGGGACATTTTCATTGACATTTTTAAACTTCCTCTTTAAATTTTGTTCATAATTTCTTTTTGGAGTTTTAAAATCACAAACGAGTTTATGGAGATGAAAGATAGATAGATTTCTCAACTTTTGCTAGATAAGTTTAAATTTTTTGAAAGAAGTTATTCTACTATATCAACATGAGGTCTAAAATTCTACATTGAACATAATTCCTAAATTTTGAAAATGAGCGGACATGCTCTCATCTTCAAATTATCCCATACCCTTTGAGGATATATGACGGGCAATGGATTTCATTATAAAAATGACCTCTCCACCCTTCATTCACACTCAATGTCAATGATATAATTCCTTCACTTTGCCATCATAGTTATTCTAGATGAAAGATGGTGAGGTAGAACTAGCCTTCACCACTTGAATTTGAGAGTTAGATACATTGCAGGCGTGGTCTAAAGTTGAATAATTATGTAACCAAATCATAGAAAAAATGTGCCAGAATTGATGTCCAAGTGAAATCAAAATTTTAGAATGTACACTATAATTATTATAAATTTGCAAAGAAGAATTATAGAACCGTCAGTAGGTGGGGCTAGCACTGCTCCCCCAAAATGCATTGCCATGTCTAAGTATGTCCAAAAATGTTGTACTAATGATTGACCAACACTATTCAAATGACCTAAAAGTGTTGTTGTAGCTCCTACAAATCTGTAAGAGAAAGCATAGCAACTACTACAAGTAAGTCAAAGGGACCACACCAAAAGCACATTTGTCACTATGCAAAATTGTTACTTCATAAGTTGAAAACTGTGTCCAAGCAAATTCAACAAACCTCTAATGAGCACAAAAAACAATGTCTACCGGACATGTTGACGGAGCCAACAACCTTCTTTTCTAGTGAGTGGACATTGCTCTATTAGTATGTTCTCAATGGCCTTGGCACTTTGCTATTTTGGATGCCCGTCTCTCTTGTTGACGGTTGGTGTGAACCACCATATTGGTTCACCTTTAAGATAATTGAAAATATAAAAACTATATGTGAGATTTTAAGTTCAAAAGTGATAATACATTAGATTAAACTACAACCATTAGTTAGAAGGTTTTTTGTGCATAGGACAAGAAACTAGGTCAAAATGGCAAACCAAAAATATTTAAAAGATAAAAAATAAAAAAAGGAATTGAAAACAAAAATTAGAAGTTGAAAATGAATCTACATATAAACTGAAAATCAACAAAAAAGAAGAAATATGAAAAGCACAAAAGAAGCTATCAAACTTAAAACTACTATGAGAACACTAACATAGTGTAGAAACACTAATTTAGGCAATAAGTAATAATTGAATGGATTTTTCAATAAATTAGTGATGGATGAAGTGATTTGGAGTGTTAGTTAGTTAGGAAGTTGAGGATGTAGTCAAAATTAGGGTTAGGAGTGTTTTTCTCTCTCTCTTCTCTTGTATTTTTTTGGAGTGTTGGTTTTCTTTTAGAGGGGAATAAGAGAGATTTTGAATAGGGAGCAAGGATAGGACAATTTGTCGAGTAGGTTTTCACCTATTGAGGTAAAGAATAAGGTGAAAAGTAGAAGTGTGTTAGGTCAGATGGGAGATTGGGAAGAAATCATGAAGAAAAAGTTAGGTTTTCAAGTCTTCTTTGGAACTGTCAACTTTGGAGATCAATTGTGAACGGATGGTAGCTTGAATGAGATTGAAATTTGGAGAGAGAGTGCGCCTTTAAGTCATCTTTTTGGAAAGTTAAGATTCGACTCATTTAAAGTTACTATGAAGATTTGGTGACTGTTTTTGTAAGAAAAGGTCTACTGCCATGGCAAATGGGGAGCATCAACTTTGGCGAGCTATTCCAAGCAATTGGAGATTTTCATTGAGCTGAATTTTGGGAAGAACAAGGACAATCAAGTCAACTTTTTGGAAAGTCAAGAGTCAACTCATTTGGAGCTAGTATGAACAAATGGTGACCCTTTGGGGGAAGGAAGGTCTACTGCCCCTAAGAGGAGGGACAACTTGAGGTTAGGATATGTCTTATTTTAAATTGTTATGAAATAATTGCAATTTTCATTGCATATTGTGATGAATCATCTTATAAATCAAATTCACAGGAAGTGATGCATCTAGGTGATGGGATTGTGGATTGAATGCTGGAATTTTAGATTAAACCTCATTTAAGACCCAATTGAGTGCCCTAATGGTGATTTTGGAGGGCAAAATCATGTCTACGGGTTCATCTACTACAATTAGGGTGAATTGCAACTATTTGAGGGTCAATATATGTGACTTCTAGGTTTCTCATATGATAAATTATGTGCTGAATTTAATTTTTAGGGCTAAATTAGGGCCAAATCTGATGCCCTAATGGTGAGTTTTGGGAAATATTTAGGCATAGCATACTATTTATGGTTATAGGAGTCCATTGCTTGGAGGCGATTAGGTGGGTCCATACACTTCCCCTCGGCCCAATTTGTGGGTATTTTTTGCCTCACGGTGAGAAAGGCTCACAGTTGGCTTTGAAATTGAGCGGCATTATGATGCTTCTTTTCTCGATTGATCTTCTTTCCCTCTTTTTTGCATCCCTTGCTTGACAATCCTTGTCTTGTTCACAAGACTACGTGGAGGACCTTTGTGTTTTAGGATTTTTGTTTGTGATGGTGTTAAATAGCGTGAGGTCATAGTCTATTCTTGTGAATGTGAGCTTATATGTATTGATTTATGCAATGATTAATGCCGATGCTTGGCACCTGGAAACTCATTAGATTTTGGAGGTTATGTAACTTTGTTGCTTTGAATATTGTTAGTGGTTTAGGGTTTTGGACTTTAGCACCGAAGTCTTCTAGTCGTGAAGTTGTGGATAAATTTGGTGTGTTTGAAAAGTTACTTGCCTTTGTTGTTCACATAGCGGATGTGGCTATTGTGAAATTGGTTACCAAGTATGGCAGCACGTTCCATGTTTCTTAGGTATGCTTAAGCATAGAACATTCTCCAACTCTAATATCTTGAACGACTTGTCCACTCTTTTGTATCAATGGGATCCCTCTTTTGCAACATAGCATCTAGGAATCTATAGACTTCTTCCTCCTCCTTAGGGATAAGCACTATTTTTTTCCTTTCTTTTCTTTGATGTAGTTTTTCCATTCAAATGATCCCTTAAAGAAGATGCTGGTATATTGTAGAAATTACTAACCTTGCCTATTGAGTGACCATCATCCACTATTGCAATGGCCAAATGTAGGATTTTTGAAGATCATTGTTCATTTATGTAGGATTTTCTTTTGTCTTTGACCTTCTTCATGTCTTCTTAGATTTGTTGTGGCCTTTGAAGATGTGGCAACCTTTTGCTTGGATGTGGACAAAGTTGTGGCCTTCTAGATGATGGTTGACTTTGAAAGTCATATAAAGAACTTGACTTGGAAATTTGACTTAAAGGGCTGAATGGAAACTCACCTTCATCACTATAGTTCTTTTCTTGGTTGCCTTGTGGTATTTTGTGGCCAACTTGATCTTACTCCTCGGTCTTTCCTAACATCTTCATTGCACATCCAAAGGCCTTTACCATCATTTTTGGGGGCATGTCCATGGAAAACTTGTTGATGTTGTAGTTGTTGTTGCAAACAATGTTGTTGTCTTTTTCCTTCTTGTTATTCTCTTTGTTGTTTTTCTCCTTCATCACTTAGAAAATCTTCAATTTGTTCATACCTCACGGTAGGTTTGTCAATCACATTTGGTGAGGCTTTCTCCTTCACTGTCCTGTAAATTTCTTTTACATCCCATCCAATGACTTCAAGAGGGATTTGTCTTTAGACTACTTGTCTCCCGAGTACTCTTCTCACTTCTTGATGTTCTAATTTATCATCTTCAAATTTGCTACAACCATTGTAAGAGTCATCTGGCGATTCATCAATGGACTCTGAGTCCTCCTCACTTTCATTGATCAACGCCTCAAAATTCACCACCATCTTCCTCCATACTAGATTTCTGATCTTCATATACTTTATACTCACTGAATTCTACTTTCATGTCCATCTAAAGGATACTTTTTCACTTGAAAGGGGTGCTTTCCCTTTCCATTTCATCCTAAATTAATCTCAATAATGTCAGAAAATATACAATCCTAAGTATCTTCTGTTTACAAGCCAAAAATCACTCATTTACAATTGTTCATTTCACCTTTCTATGCTCTCATAACTTTACCAAACACAATTCTAATCACCGTGTACAATATTGCCTAATCATCTCCTATTTTTAGCCAAAATCCACCTCCTTCCATTTATTCCATTGATAAATGGATTAGTGTAAACTGTGAAATTAAGAAAGTACAATATTGAAGAAATCACCTTGGTACCCAAATGCATTAGTATTGCCACCTCACCATAAACAATACACTACATTTTTTGAGTTGTATTATGTTTTTATTGCATTGCTACGGTGAAAGTTGTAAATGTGACGATAATGTGGCAAATCCATAGACCACGGAATTGGATGAATGATGGAGTTGGGCAGTTTGATCTTAATTGAACTTCATTTTGAACTTCTGGGTTAACATTGAACATTTGAAATGACACATGGAATATCCTAGAACTAACGCCTTGTTAACAAATGAAATATGGGAGACCCTGAAATTGACACCTCTTTAATGAGGCAATGATTTATAATGTTACATTTACCTTCTGAAAGAAGAATAAGAGCCCGTGAAATTGATGCCTTGTTAATGAGGCAATGTTCTACAGCCTAAGTGAGCAACAAAACAAATTGAAAAACAAATTGAAAATATGCAACCAAAATTTAATGAGACACCTTAAATTCAAAATTAACACTTGTTAATGAGGCCAAGTTCTACAACCCTAAGTGAGCAATCAAATTTTCTTTTGGAAACATGAATCCAAAACTTGTATCATTTGAATGAAACACAAAACAAACCAAAATTGTGACCTTGTTAACAAGGCCATATTCTACAATCCTAAGTGAGCAATCAATTTTTTTTTAAAATATGCACCCAAAACTTGTACCATCCAAGTGAGACACAAAACAATTAAAAATTGACACCTTGTTAACGAGGTCGTGTTCTACAATCCCAAGTAAGCAATCCCCCTCCCAAATTGGAAACCTACATCCTAAGCTTGTACTAGCCGAGTGAGACCCTAAACATCTCAAAATTGTGACCTCGTTAATGAGGTCATATTTTACAACCCAAACTAGTAATTCAAAAAAGAAATTTGAAATCATATACCTAAACTTATGTCATCTTAGTGAGACCCTAAATAGCCCAAAATTGACACCTTGTTAACAAGTGCAAGTTCTATAGTGCAAGTGAGCAATTGAAAAAATAATTCAAGAATATGCATGTAAACTTGTATCATTCTAGTGAGACAAAAAAAACCCAGGATTGATGCCTCATCAATGACGCAATGTTCTACAATCCAAACGAGCAATCTAGAAGACTAAAAATGGCACATGATGGAGAGTTTCAGTGACTTCGATTTCGAATGCATTGACACCTTCAATGCATTCGAGGACCCCCTCTAAGTGCAATACTATCTACAATTAATAAGTCCATAGATTGTGTAATGGTAATTGAAATAAATAACTCAATTATTGACTATGCATAAAATCCTTAAATATATGCCTTTCAATTTAAATGAAGTTTTTTTCATTGATGTAAGTCACAAGCTATCTACGATACCCTTAAAGTGTGAAGATATTATTCTAAGTGTGGACCACATTCAACATGATAGCACGTTGCATCTTTCAATTTGTAAGAAAGCATCTAAATTTGTGAGTGTCTTGGAGTGCCTTAGAGATATGCAAAGTTGCAGGAAGAGTTGAAGTTTATAAACCTTAATATACTTTGTCGTGAATCATTTTGACATCTTTCTCAATCATTTAATGGGAATGTTCTTATTGAGTTACCTCTTTTTTTTCTTCTTCAGCATACCCTTTACAATAGGAAGTTAATCCAATTCAACTTTTTCATTTTTTTACGTTGACAACTAGAGGGCATGGGCTGTAAATTCAATGGCCACAATTAGATACACACACCACAAACATTGCAAGTTACGACTTTGGCCTAAAGTTCTACTATTCATTATATGTGGGCCATATAGTTTGCATAACAAAACCTACTCTAAACTATGATAAAGCGACAACAAAAACAAGACATTGTAGGAGGGGTCTTTGCATGTTGTCTATCTTGTGAGAGCAGTTTTTAGTAAAGTCTACTTTCATATGTTGAATCTATAAAGAAATTCCTTTTTGCAAATCTTTATGTCCTTGTTGCATGTATAGAGTCTTGAATTCTTTAAATCTTTTGAGGACTTATATCCATGTTGGTATTCACGATCATTCCTTGAATAAAGACATATGTCATGATTTTGTTGATCAAACAACATCTTAAATTAGTCAAGCAATGTCAAAGTCACCAATCACAACAAATTCAACAATTTGGTTTGTTGCTAGTAAAGAATTTCTTACATCTGAATTGTTTGAAGAGGAAGGACTACAAAGTGACCAAAAGCCCCTCCGTGAAGAGGCCTTCAAGGCTGTCATGAACAAATTTCAGATACTTAGTTCACCAAATATTCGAATATCATCTTAAAATTTTCATCACAATATAAGTTAGGGACTCATTGACAACATTATCTCATTAATAATAAAAAGTACATATTTTTTTATTTAAGAGATCAAGTTTCCAAGCCAAAGTAAGGATAAGATTTATCTTTTTAAGATGTTTAAGGAAAGTTCATGAAGTCGAATGCAATTTGGTGGAGACTTGTAGAACTCTTGGTGCATATTCGATCATGTGAAGAAGGTGAAGGGATGAACATCAATGGCTATCCACATTTACAAATCTAAATTTTGTTGAGTTCAAAATATGTGCGTTTGTGACATGATGAGTGAGAATGCTCAATCACATAAGTAATGCAAAACAATTAATTTTTTTGTACCTAGAGTTCAATCTCGATCAACTAGAGTACGTACAAAAGTAGACGCATCAATATCAACACCAACACCAATGTTGACACAAAAAGAACAACTAAGCACAATATACCCTCATATTATCAAAGTATGTGAAACAAACTACAATCCTTCTCTATAGCTAAACATTTTGGACACATCTCACCAAATTAAATATTCTTTTTTTTGGAGAAAGTAAGGTTTCAATTGCAAACTAGAGAAGTAGGCAAATCAACACTCTACCTCTTTAATGAAGAGAGTTATAGAAGAGTTATGTCCTTCCTTAATTTGAAACAACTAAATAGTAATTTGCAACCATCTAACATGGATATGCAACCCACAAAGCAATTGAATAGGACCATATGGCATAATCCTAATGCACCCACAGTCAACTACTACAACAAATAAGAGACAACACGTAATTTGAAAGTTGTCATTGAATATTATTCCATATGTATAGTAGAGTAAAAATTTTAATGTCCGATATCTTTTCTAACTAGAAGGTCTATCAAATCACAATTTCAAACTTTCCTACTTATACCTGCAAAGTTTTCATCACTATGAGTATAGTTGCACTTAGTAGCAGAAAATCATTAGTGAGCTGCAAGCATTTGTATTATGTCTTTAGGGTTATTTATAAAGTAAATTCTAAGGACGACAAGTATATACATGTACTAAGTTTAAACTTTGATTAAGTGAATCTACTTTTTGTAGGTAGCAATGTATAAGATGTATATCCATCTTGCAATAAATAATGACATTACATCTATTTAGAGGTGAATATAGAATGGTCCATTGGAGTAATTGCCACATATCCTAAATTCTAATTAATTTAAGGTGGAAATAGTTCATGGCACCCCAAGGACCATTCAAATCATTTGTAAAATCATAAACATAAAAAAAATTGAATTTAGCCAAACAACACTGTAAAATGAAATGTTATAATTCTACAAATGAATCTTGAAAGCACTCATTGAATTCGAGGAGGACTTACCCACAATCAAATATTGTATGATTGATTGTTATATGTTTACAAATGAACCTTCAAGATACTCCTATGTTCGTAAGAGCACGAAACCAACCTCAAAATACTTAACAAAATTTTAAGGTCAATACTACAAATTTTAATCATTTTTCTAAATTATTGTTTTAGAAAAAAAAATCACTCATTTTTTAAGACATTTTTAGCAATGTGTAAATAAAGTTTTTAAGGCCATATTCATTAAATTGAGACAATATGGTCATTTTGAGAACTTAAGGCTCCTCCATTCAAAGATAAATTGTTGAAGGCGAAGATAAAAATAGGCAAGTCGTTAGAAGGCTTAGAGCAATCCCACACCAAAACAATTAAGAAACGTGAATGTGCAAAATGCAATTTCACATGAGTTGTGTAATAAGATGTAATATTTATAAAAGTGTGTCCCTTTATATTGAAGAACATGGATTTACTTGAATCAACTTCTCTCACTTCTCTATATACTTCACTTCCTAGAAAATGAAATCCCGGTATATCTAATCTTGCTAGTCTAATGATTGAATGTCTTGTGTCAAAATGTAGAGGCTATGTGCGCAGAGAGCACTCACCCTTACTAAAATTTTTTTTTTGTATATGAATGAATATTCTATTAATAGTAATGATCCTTCTACAAAGCGTAGACCACTATGAACGAGGATCACTCAGCAAACCATTATGCTTGGATTAAGAACTGCTATTTGTTGCCTCCTTGGCTGCCTCCAAGGCTTTCAACTTGGCCAATCCTCTGAAGATATCCTCGCGTCGAGAAGGCTTGGGCGATCCACTATCTTTACTGAAAGTATTGAACATCCCCATCATCATTAAATCCTTGGCCTCTCTCTTCCGCTTTCGTTCACGTCGCGGAATCTTGGTATTGGAAAGAGATCTAGAACCTCGAGGAGGCGGCCGTGGTATCGATCTATTTATAGTGCTTATGTACGGATCGGCAGTTGTTGTCGATCGTGTGTAATTTGTGCGCCGTATGTCTCGAAGAGTCGTTCGGTGGGAAATAGGTACAGCCGAAGGCAAAGATACTCCGCCCACGGATTTGGAGGGGAACGAGATAGGAATCTCTACGAGGCGTGGAACCTGTTGTGCACTGCATGCATCCAACGGTACCTCATTGATCCGATCCCCAACCTTGGGATCCACATTCAACTCCACGCTCTGGACAACTTGATGTGCGTTTGTCACCGACAACACCATTCCATCCTCGAGACGAGGATCCATACCCCGGTCTTCGTCATCCGCATACAATTTTCTGTGCGGGATGTTTGGCGTTCGCAAGGTTGGCGACTGTGAACGCAATTGACTAGGCGTGGAGCTGGCCCTCTTCATCGGCGACGGTGAGCAAATCGGTGTCCTCACGGGACCCCGACTAGGTGGGCTATCTACCACGCCTTCTTCCACATTCCCCTTTGAGAAGTCGATGGCCGCCGAAGCTGCATCGGTGGCCAAGCCCAGGAAGTAAGGCTTAGAATAGGAGGACGGCACGAAGCTCCCTCCAATCGAGCCGGACCTCATTGAAAGTGACACGTCCGATCCAGACAGCAAGCTCCTCGTCAGTGGTTCCCTGTGATGGAGAAAGTGTAGAACGGATCCTCCGACCTATAGCAATAGAAGTGAGCACACATCCTCCACAATTATCCTCGACCCAAAGATAACTGAACATCCTCCACAATTATCCTCGACCCAAAGATAACCGAACATGGAAGAGAAATATATGTTGAACAAAACAGTACAACCAAAAGAGACAAGAAATCTTGATTAAATTTCAAAATTTTACTAATTCACAAGAATGAAATGTACATAACAATCCGTATTCACAAAAATAATGTACATCGAGTTCTATGATTGACTGAGACACTGAGAAGTCTATTTCTTCCTTCGTCTCTCTTATTCAATCACTAGATTCATCCCCCGCAACACGAATCGCGACTCGAATGCCTTGACGGACATCCTCATCCCATCTAATATATAATTGGCTTGATCGTCTGATGCGACCAAGGGCGCCACACCTATGCGGTTCCGATCTACGAACTCATGAAGGCGTCCAAGTGGACACTCTTCGTGTAGTTTCTTCAGCCACGGAATGAGAGTGCCGACGAGCATATTGTCTCCACGCATGTATAGGTTCCAACTCTCAAGGTATATGCAATTCCCGTTCTCATTGAGGATGCCCTTTTGCGGAGAATCATCGATGAGAATGGTATTGTCCTTGTTGAAGGAGTTGGGATCCTGAGGGTCGAGGAACAATTCTTCATCAAGCACTTTGAAGAACAGAGTCTTCCACGGACTCCCAGCCTGATGAAGAAATTTCCCTTCCGAGGTTTCTACCCTCCTGCAGTTGTCCTGACCTAGGATGTGGTACGGAGCCTTGCAATTCTGGAATAGGAAACTCGCAACGGGTTCTACCGTCTTCTTGAACATGGAGCTCCAAACTACGACGCGGTTCGAAATCTTAGAAACCTCGTCTAAGAACTCGTGCACATTGGGACGAACGAAGACGGCCTTCGTCCCAATGAGGGTTGGGGTTCGATGGGAGAATATATTATCTCGGACTGTGTAATGTTTTTTCTTCTTATGGGGCCCTTGACCCTGGCTCTCACACAGCACTCCGTTCAAATCGAACACGATATTCAACCACTTCTGTCGCGGTTGGACCACTAACGAGGACACACTCCGCGGCACTCTGTTTTTTCGACCTGCCGTTACTACCTGATCAAACACAACACGAAAGAGATGTAGTTACCTGTTGAAAGGCAGAATCAGGCAACCCATAAAACGGAGAAAAGCATGGAACCCCACTAAGCGACTGCAGAACCCCTCCGTTAAGTGATTGTTTGAGTGCCAACGGGCGGTGCACACTTCTAAGTTGTCCGCGCTGGGCACAAACATGGGCAATATCAATTCATTAGACACTACACGCATTGAAGAGAAGTTTGACATATATTTATTTCAAAATAATTTATGATACATCCGGTCTAACGGTTTTGTTGATCTCTAGCCGATTGTATACAAATACCAACTACAGCCCGTTGCGGTATCTACACTATGCTACAACGCAGTCATAGAGTGGCAGTTCTTCCACGCTTCACAATCAGAGACTGTACACTCCCTCCTGTCAGACAGAAGGAATGGACATGAGAGTCTCTCACTAGGAACATGAACATGATGGAAGACAAAACAAACATCCATCATATCACATTAGACAGACTCATGAAATATCGTAGGGGTCTGAGGATGGACGAGAGTGTACCTGGCCGAACTCATCATCCAAATAATCCCCGTAGTCGACAGTCTCTTCGTCGTCGTTTGGGGGATTTTCGAATTTTATCTCCGTCTCTGGTGCACGCGGTTCAGTCGGAGGGGGGACAAGATCCGGTACAACATCACCCTCCTCTTGGGTCTCCGGGACCGACTCCGCTTGCGCCTCCAAAGTAGGGGGCTGGCTCAAATTATCCTCGCCTCGAGGATGATCCACTGCCCTATCAGCTCCCTCATTCCCAGCTCCAAGAGCCGACTCCGTTTGCGCCTCCAATGTAGGGAGCTGGCTTGGATTATCCTCGCCTCGAGGATAATCCACTGCAATATCAGCTCCCTCTATCCTAGTTCCAAGGACCGACTCCACTTGCACCTC
Source organism: Rhytidiadelphus loreus (assembly GCA_947034895.1). Lineage (NCBI taxonomy): Eukaryota > Viridiplantae > Streptophyta > Bryopsida > Hypnales > Hylocomiaceae > Rhytidiadelphus > Rhytidiadelphus loreus. Next base: position 51,786,760 of record OX344761.1, read on the forward strand.
CAATGCTGGGAGCTGACTTGGATTATCCTCGACTCGAGGATAATCCACAGCAGTATTAGCTCCCTCTGTCCCAGTTCCAAGGGGAGCAATCTCTTCTTGAATCTGTTGATTTGCTCTATCAGCTGGAAGAGAGGATCCCTGCTCTTGTTCCATTGGAGGAGGAGAAGGGGGAGCAATATCCTCTTGGGAGGGAGGTAGAGGATCATCTTCGCCTCGAAGATAACCCTCAGTGCTCAGATCAGTGGACTGTTGACCTGTGGCTTCTGAAGCACCACCAACGTCATGCGCATCAAGTTGGCTAGGTTGAGAATTAGAAGGATCCTGTGATCACGTTCTGAGAGAAACATTCTCTTCACGCAATTTCTCAAGTTCCTTCTTCAACGCCTCCTTCTCCGCCAGCTCGTCAACCCTTCTTCTTGCCTCCTCAGCCCTCTTGAAGGCCTTCCTCTCCTCTCTCTGCCTCCAAAAATCCTTAAGTTTCTGCTTCACAGGACGAAGAGGAATTTGAATTGGATTTGTAGCATCTCCGGACGTGGAATCACGACGAGGTTGAGGCTCTACAAGTGACGCTGCACCTTGGGGTCCCCTAGAGGTTCCCGCGCCATCCTCATTCGGACCAGCGTAGTCGAAGTCTTCCAAATCCGAATACGTGTCCTCCACGTCGCTGATGATAATGTCCGGAATGAAGCCATCCACGGGCTTCCTTGCCGTCTTCTTCTTCTTGCGAGGAACTTCATCTGACTCTTCCTTGTCCTTCGACGCTAATTCTGGCTCGTGTCTCCCTACGTGGAAGTCCTCTACGTTGATTTCCACATTTCCTCCTTGGACAACGTTCGTGTTTGTCCCAAATTCATCGATCCCAAGGTTGGCAGCCCCCTCGTCAGTAGGAAATTGTCGTAGGGCTTCCACGTCGCGATCGATGGAGGGTGTGGAATCCGAGTCCAGATCTGGAGTTTCAAGGTTACGCGGACGCACGTAACCAGGAAGATATGGCGAGTTCTCATGGCAGAAATCGTTCATGTCTAATTTACTGCCATAAGTTGCCATATCTCGAAGCTTTTGTGAAGCATGCCTCTCAGTAAGGCCATAGTAATAGAGGCCATACATCTACAATACAACAAGCAGTTGTCAATACTTTTTTTCACACTATAATAATCCATCCTAGGAAACTATCTTCGACCCGAAGATAACACAACAACGGATAAAGATGCATGCAACAGAACAATCGAACATAATAATACACCAGAAAGAGATCCTAAGCAATTATCTTCGAGTCGAAGATAAATCATAGAGCCACACCTTTGCAACGATCACGAATTTGGAGCCTGTGTAAACGCCGATGACGTTCTCTCCCGTCACGGCGAAACTCTGAAGAATGTCGATATAGAACTCCATCCTCAGCTCACTCGGATGGACCCTATATTTTGCCTCCGTGTTCTTATGAAAATCAGTGTAGTAAGGTATGTCATCGGTGCAATATACCTTCTTCACTGCCTCCTTGTATTTTGGCTCCCCGTCATTGCGTTTCTTCATGACGAAAAGGAGCTTCACGGGGGGTGGCACTGCTCGGTTGGTCAAGTTGTCCAACCTCTCAGCCTTACTTGGCAGGTAGGTGGACACCCTGACTTCGTACCCTGACATCTTCGATGCGGCAAATTTCTTGGCCGCGTCCATGTCATATGAACTCCCCACAATCCATAACCATACGTCTGGAGTAGACAACACCGGCCTCAGGTGATCATCCAGAAAATTTAGTAATGGCAAGCAAGGTGGACTGTCACCGGATCCCGGATTTGGCCTCAGGAGGATTCGGAAATCAATCACAGCGAGGCCAAGTTCTCTGTTGACGTAGGGCCATATGTGGGTCGTCACCAGACCTTGGGGATAGCATTGGTGGCCTCGGATAAACACATCTCCTCTCGATGGCTCCACTCGCTTCTTCATCTTCAAGAAGGTCTTGAACATGGGATAGACCATTGACAATTTCTGATTGTCCTTGTAGTCTATGGCCGTCTTCTTCTTCGCCTCGTTGGTAAGGCGTTTTACGAAGAATTGGTTGGGTATTGCCGTGAGGAGGAAATCCCACGATGCCGACGAAAAGAAGTTGTCGAGCTTCCATTGCCTCCACTTCACATCGATGACATCCCCATTTCTGTCCTTCAATTTCAAGGACTTATCGAGGGCCATGAACTCCTCCACGATGACTTTCTTACGCTTCCTACGCTCTACCCAGTGCTCGGCTTTATAGTTGTCCTCGCACAGGATCTTTGCCGCCCCCACAGAGACCTTTGGATAGTCTCGTGTGCGTCCTTCTGTTCTCCCAAGCAGATGGAGGACATAATCCTTGAGATCTTTGTCCGTGAAGTGTCCCATGTGCTTGAAGAACTCCCTTTTGAGCGAGAAGTTCTTTACGTTGAAGGTCTTCGCGCTGTTGTAGGATTTTCGTGACACGGGATCAATCAGAGATCCATCAGTGTGCTTTGTGAGGAACTCCTCCCACATCTGATAGGTCTCATCGGCCAAGGTTATTATTCGAATTTCGTTTTTGACATCGGACGCCAACTTGACTTGGGCGCCCTCCTTGTCCGGGTTGATGCTTCCGTATCGAATTATGACACCGTCCACAAATTCCTACTCAAACAGATATTCACGGAATCAGCATGCATACTAGTTCACCTAGAAGATATACAGATTTTCAAACAATTATCCTCGGCCCGAGGATAACTACTTTGGAGACCACATAATCATTAGTCAGAAATTGCAGCACTCTATAAGAAAACGTGAGGACAACTTGAGCATGGACATGAAATTTATCTTCGCCTTGAAGATAATAAAAGGGTACCTTATATGCTGAGACGTTGAAGACTGCTTTATTCCCTCTCACCAGCCCCTCGCTGTTTGTGTTGGTAGGCCGCTTCAGCGCCTTCCAAACCTGCCTACATGCGGATATTTGATTCCCCCATGTTGGCTGACTATGAACGAGGTGGTTGGAGGCATTGTACCACTTCGAAATATCTGTGAGCTGTGTCGGGTCTCTGGTCCAAACGATCACAGCCTCCCATGTCTGCAACTCGACCTTGCGTGTCTCGCAGCATCTGCCTTGTTGAAGCATTTTGGCTGCGGTGACACTATGTTGGCCGTCAATTATGTAGAAGCCACCGTTTTTGATGGAATCCCAATCCTTAGGACACTCCTTCAAAAGCTTCTTACTGGCGTCCATAGGGGTCAAGCAAATTTTCTGCCTTTGCTGCTCTGAACCAAGATGAATGAGGGTCTCCTTTTGCTCATCCACCAATTTCATTTCAAGCTTCCGGATTATGTATCTTTCTGGGGCGAGGAAGCATTGCTTGATATTAACTGAGAATACATGTGGATGAAAAATGAAGCACTTGCCATTTTTCTTCCAAAATTCCGACTGATATGCAGCTGCAACTTCGTGTTTCTCGATTGGCTGCGTACCGGCTAGCTTCCGGGTATTCACGTTCGTGAGTATCGAACCTGAACTGCCGGCGGTTGTAGGACGACTGTCCGTCACAGGTTTCTTGCGTTTCTCACCAGGCTCACCGGTACTCGTGTCCGGGTTCTTTCTCTTCTAGGCCTGCGCGCGGGCCGTTCCTCTCCCACTTCCTCTACTCCCTATGCGACCGCGCATACCAGACGCTGATCTGGTCTCATCGGCATGGTCCAGCCTTTGTTGACCACGACCTTGAGTCGCTCGAGCAGGCCCTTTCTGTACATGTTTCTTAGCTTCCTCTGTCAGCTTATGAAACATATATCCGACTTTTCTCGACGTCACCCTGGCGTTCTTTTTTTGCCATGGGTGGTATCTTGTGTGAAAGTCTGATGCCAAGGCGTCAAGGTTTCCCGAGTGCAAGTCGACGATGAGGTTGTCGAAGTCAAAAACACCCATACAATCGTCTTCATGGCAGACGATTGAATGAGTATGTTTTGTTTCAATTCCTATGTTGTCGATTCCTTGTAGAGTGATGACGAGGTATTTGTCCTGATGGTTCTCTATGAGGGCAACCTTCTCACTTAAGTTCCAATTCATGTACATCCCTGTATCCTTCACTCGGTGACGAAGGTACACGTAATCCTTGGATTGGTTCACACCAAATGTCCAGGACTCGACGACGGCTTTGAATTGCCAGAGCTTGCCGTATAGCTCTGGCATCTCCGATATGAAGGGCTCCTCTTCCACCCATTTTCTGAAAGGTTCAATGAATGGGAGAGTAGCCGAGTAGTCGTATTCAGACTCAGTCGCCATGTTGATATGTATCTGAGCATAGTAAACCACAATGCTCAGAATTGTAGTTTGATATTTATCTTCGAAGCGAAGATAATATGATAGGGAATTCCTGATTAATGCATTTCGAGTGGACCTCTATCAATGCAGGCTGTACATGATATCCTAAGCCTTGCAGAAAACTACGATCCTTGATAGATAGTGTCACATAAACTACGATTGGTAGCTACGATCCTGGATTTCTATTTATCCTCGAACCGAGGATAATTGATTTTTAATTTGGTTTGGTTTATTTTTATTGTATTGTCTTAGTTGCCGTTTATCCTCGGTCCGAGGATAAATGGTTCTTCATGGGTTTTAGTGCATTTTATTTTACTTGTTTTCGTTGTCATTTATCCTCGGACCGAGGATAAATATTTCTTAAGTAGTGTTGGTTTATTTTCTTTGTGCTGTCTTCGTTCATGTTTATCCTCGGTCCGAGGATAAATGGTTCTTCATTTGTACTTTTTTTGTTTCTATTTATCCTCAGTCCGAGGATAAATGGATCTTTTTTAGCTTATGTGTTCTTTATTTTGGTTATTTTTTTGGTTATTTATCCTGGGTCCGACTGTCAATTTCTGTATTTTTATTATTTTTGTGGTTTTTTATTTCATTAGTTATGTTCCTGTAGATTATCTTCGGGTCGAAGATGATTATCTTCGACCCGAAGATGATTTTTGTTGGTCAAAGATGAATAACTGAAGAAAATGAAGACAGAAACCCTATTTCTAATACTAATCATATCTGCTCATGTAGAATGCAAACATACATTACAATCTTGATTCAATTAAAACATGCACAGAAACAAAAATGATATCACGCATTCAAACCAAGAATAATGGTAGACACAGAAATTGAAGAGTTCCTCACCTCCTGCACACTTACTGCAACAAATTATCAAACGCCTCCAAAAAATTTCAATACTTCCAGATGTAGTGGACTTTGCACAAACCCTAATCCAATGACAAATGACAAAAATTTCAAACCCGAATTCTAAAACGTAGGCCACTAACAGTGGCATGGAAATTGGAACAAGATAAACAATTTGAAAACACAACAATGATTTGAAACAAGAATATGAAAAATTGCAAACTAAACATGCCCAAAGAACAAAAAAAATAACTATATACACAAAGAATAAATCAGAAAACTTGGTGCATTCAAGTGTGAAGATGGAAACTCATGTTGAAACTGGAGCTGAAAAGTCAAGCTGAAACTGGAACCCACACTGCTGAAGCTGGAAAGTCAAGCTGTGTGAAACTCACGCGCTGAAGCTGGAACCCACACTGCTGAAGCAAATTCCCCGCGCTCCCCCGCGCTCAACCTGCGTGCATAGCCTGCGCTCAACCTGCGTGCACAGCCTGCGCTCCCCCGCGCTCAACTTGCGTGCAACCCCGCGCTCAACCCCGCGCCTGAAGCTCACTGTGGATTTTCAGCGCCTCAAGTGTGAACCCCGCATGCCCTAAACCCCGCGCGCCTCAAACTAAAGGTAGAAAAAAAAACGCGATTGAAGTCGGAGAAGACAGAAGCTGGAAAAACGTTCGTGAAAACAAACTGGGAAGCTTTTGGTGGAAAGGGAAGACGGACCAACCCTGGTTCCAACCCTCCTCCGAGCCTCCTTCCCCGAACCTCCTTTCCCGAACCTCCTTCCCCGGCTTCGGTCCTCTCCCGATCCTCCTTCCCCAGCTTCGGTCCTTCCCAAACCTACTCCTTTTACCCTACATCCTTCTTGAACCTACTATCCTAACCTTTGTGCCTCCCCAAATCTACCTTGCCAAGCCTACTAACTCTCCAAAATCTACTTTGTGGAATGTATGTCACCAAACCTGCCTCCCCAAAACCTATTTCTTCTAAGCTTCAAGTCCTATACACGTAGGTGTCTTGAACCCTTGAAGAGTATGTGGGTCATCATGTAAATCATCTATTTTTTCACCATGCGAATTGTTTGTTTAAAAAAATGATAAAGTTCTCATATGAAGAGAAATGATTGTAGATGATATTTTGTTTCCACTCAAATTTTGGAGGATGAATAGTTGCATTTTTGTCCGACACAAAGAGATTTCTGGCATTCATCAACCAAAAAATGGTCTAGCGTTATGCATGGTCTACAAAATGTAAGAGAACTTCATCCAATTCAATTTTTGTAGGTCCCTATTTTTCAAAGTAGCATTTGATTTTGAAGATTTGAAAATTCAACCACAAATTCAACCCCATGACATTTGGGATCTCTAAATGTTCCTATTTTGTTTTTAAATTAACCTTTGAATGTCTGGACGGTCATCATGGAAATCATTTGTTTTGTCACCGTACAAATTGTTGGCTTAAAAAAATGAAACATCAACAGATTGTAGTTGAAACTCTAATTGGAAGACAAACTATTGTAGTTGATCTTTATTTTTCACCACAAATTTTGGATGATGAATAGTTACATTTGTGTCCAGTACGGCAAGATTGTTTCTCATTCATTTACCAAGAAATGGCTTAGCAGTTGTTTAGGAATTAAGGAAGATAAAGAGTCCACGTACTGGGACTAAGAGATGTTGAAGACATGTATGAAGCAATTGTGCAAAGTGTGTTTCATTTCTTCTCATCCCATAATATCTCTTTTAGACTTTTTCATATAATGAAAACATTTCCTTATTTCAGGAATTTCGGAAAAAATTCCATATCCATTGGGGGTTTTTATATTTTCTAATTTAAACAAATTTGAATAAAATTTAATCAATATTATTTCTAATTTGTTATGTACCTAACACTCTAAATAACCAAGGGTTTTTTTTTAGCTTCTTGGAATTCATTGTAAGTTTCAAATGAATCTGAGCATCTTTAGAACTTATACACCAAAACACAATTTAGTTTTTTCTATGCAATTTTTTTTAAATTATAAAGAACTTTTACTTTTTAGATGATCCTAATCTATAAAGGTCTAAACACCATTTTTTAAAGATTAAACATTTAAAAAGGTATGGAATAACTATTAAATGGCACAAGAAAGAAAATGTACAAGTTCAAAATATTTTGAACTAGAATTTAGGATTCTTAAGTGAATAAATTTGGTGCCATTTGTTTGGTAAATCAACAAAACATTAAAATTAAGTATTCATGTTTTGTAGTTTAAAGAACTATTATTTCAAAATTCATGGAATAGGGTTCACAGTGGAATGAGGATCCAAAAAACTTCTACATTTTTTTCACTTGACCCTCTTCATTAAAAGTCCATGATTGTTGAGCATTGAATTTAGTTTTTAAAGTTCAACATATGCTTTGCTTGTTTTATTACTTCATTCCATGTTACTATGATTAAGAATTAGTTCAATATAATATTTTGTTTATTGAAAAGTTATAATGACAAAATTATAAAAGTGTAGCACTCAAAAATTTTTATTGTAGTTAGAAGATATGCCTTTCATTCATACATAACTTGCACTTTTTGAATAATTATGTGTTTGAAGTACACAAAATGTAATAAAAGAATTTCTAAAACTTGTAGAGTACTAATTTTTTATACAATTTAGCGAGTCATTGTATGGGATACATTATAATACATTCATTTCTAGGAGGTGAACCTCTCATGAAGATTATTTATGTGACATTGAAGTCGTTCAAGGCTCTAAACCATGATGGAGTTAAAAATAATGATTGGTAGCAAATGAATGGAAAGTCCATCATTCATTTCAATGTACTAACAAAGTAGTCTAATTTGAAGCCAATTATGCTGCAAATCATAGTTTGGGATGCCATGTAGGTGGACATGACGACTTCTTAGAACATAGGTCTCTAGATTTTGTACACTTCACATAATTATTAAGTTTTTAAAAATGAGTATGGATCCTACTTTGTATAGTTCTAGTTCTCATACTTTCTTTTTGAAATATTTTAAGCGTGTGCTTTTTATTTCTTTTATCTTCATAAAAGTTTAGTTTTTTTTCATTGTAGTTCTTCATAGTGTTCTGCAAACTTTATGTTTTTTCATCCAAATCACTCTAATTTAAAAAACAATTGAACAAAATTATATATTACACTGAAGAATCATAATTCTTTCAAATTTATACAAAAATTTAACTAGTACAATATGTTGGTAATCTCCAATACTTATCCTCTTTAAAATTTCATAGCTCTTATGATTTTAGTTACATAATAAAAACAACATAATTAACTTCATTTTTTCATTAGTTGCTAATGTATTGTACAAGACAAATAGCAAGAATTTGACGTGCTCATACGTAAATGCAAATTTCTTAGAATGAGTTTCAACATTTATGGAAAATAAAACATAACAAGTACCGCATTTTATAGAATTGAATGTTAAAAAATTCACAATTGTACATTGTTCTTTGTTTTCAAAACAGAAGCTCAAAGTTCTATATTATTTTTATAAAATTAAATTACAGATTCAAAACTACCATGTAAGATTTTGGGTAATTTTGAACATGTACGGTCATTTAGATGTCCACAACATTGGAGATCCTTTATTAATTGAAACTAGTAATATTCAAAATAAAAGGCATTATGTTTTATTGCCAGCTTTTATTTCAAAAATTTCAAGAATCCTAATAAAATTTATATAAGAAGCATCATTCAATTTCAGGATATTGGAATTTCAGAAATAAATGTGAATTTTGAATATCATTTGCAAAATCAAGATGAATTCATGAACATATTCGTGAATGAATTCAATGAACATTGAATTCATGAGCATTTAATTTACATTTGTTGAAGACTTTGCTATTGCTCCTAAACCTTAAACCTTGAACCCTACACCGTACACCCAAAACCCTAAACCCTAAACCCTAAGTCTAGTTGCAATTCATTTTTTGAAATATAAAGGTGGGATTTAAATAACTCCTTTATAATTGATTACAATCATGAAAGTTGTGTGTTCATGGTTGTTATTAGTAAAAGTTTTTTGGTTTTCTTTTGTTAAACCATTTAAATTTTCACTGTAAACATTTTTTCTAAACAGACTTGATGGTTCAAAAACTTTGGATAAAGTTACTCAAGCTCTGGGTGTATACTTTTATTGCCCCTCCCTCCCACCCTTCCTTTTCCCTCTCAATTGAAATTAGGCAAATATAGAAGGCTTATCTTCAATAGCTTTGGAGACTAGTAGGAATTCCTTTGGAAAAATTCTCTAATTTTATTTGTAACATCACACGTTGTTTCTAGCTTTGGCAGTTACAATAGTTAGGAAAATTTGTTTAAACTTAGGACCAAGTCTAATCATTAGAAGAATGGAACTATGATTGGAGTTTGGTGTCTAAATTAGTACAAGTCTAGGTGGCCTAACTTGTCCCCCATACATGTTACTAATGGCCAAAGTGTTGGGCAAACCAACTTTGTTAAAGCCAGTAACTTTTTGCACCGCTCGGTGATGGCTCATTAATTAGCTATGACGGTGGTGATTTATGGAATTTCTAGAGGGAAGTTACTAATTCAAGTGGACCTTATTTGAATTTGGTTTTTTCCCCCTCTTTAGTCATAAAAGCTTGAATTTGAATTTGAATTTGAATTTGAATCTTCCAAGAAGAGCTGTTTAGCTCAAGTGGGCCTGGATGAAAAAATCTCCCCCTCTTTTTTGGATGCTAAAGCTCATATGGATGCACCATGCCCTAAATGAGAGTTTGCAGTATATAAGTAGCTCAGACCATTGGTGAAAATATTCACTTTGGTTTACAATTTGTTGCTGCTTTGGAGGAAGAAGTGTTAAGGAGTTTTTGGTGTGAGGAAGGCACAGATGGCATCTTCTCAGGTCCTCTGTGATTAGCATGTTTATGTTTGGATTTGGCAATATGTGGGACTGCTCAGGTCCCATTTGATTTGTGTTGCTTTTAGATATCATGTCCTGTCTTGTTTATGGGACTATGATTTGTCTGCCAGGCTCTTATGTGAAGTTTTGAGTTTTTTGCTTGGTATTTGTACTTCTTGCGATTGCTATAACACGCTGCTGTGGACTGAAGACACCTGACATACGTTCTCTAACTGACTACTTGTTTGTTGGATTGCATGGGTGCAGGTGAGGTTCACAGCCTCTTGGAGTAATCTACTTTGTGCAAAAGCTCTATCCAAAGTTTCTGGCAGAGATGGTTATTAGTTTTTGGGTGCTAAATCCTAAATAGCTAAGGATTTAGATGATGGCATTTGTAATATAAAAGTAGTCTATGGGATTTTACATTTGCACTTTGCTGGAAGTTGTACTACATGGATCTTGATTTGATCCTGACTTGAGAGATTATAAACTTATTTTATCTTCTATAAAGAGGCTATGATGTGATGTTTTGATTGATGTCTTCAACTTGATATGAGATATCTATATTTTGGTTATGGACCTTACTTGTCCTGTTTAGTCAAGGATTTTTTATAAAAAGCTTAGGAAAGGCCCTGTTTAGGGATGTCCCTCCCACCCACCCGGGTTGCCTAAACCCCAAAACCCGAAAGTCCAAACTTCATTCCCTATTGAAAGCTTTCATTACGTACAATTCTATTTATAGCCAATACACATTGGACCCAACATGTGCCAAATTACTGTGGTTACCTACCGTAAACATTCATCTAAATCAGACATTAGAATAAACTATTTAAAAAAAAGGTGGGTGGGTGGTGTATGAATTGCCAAATTTGCCAAATCCGAAATTCCGCTGTGACTACAAAGAATATTTCCACATTTTTGGAGAAAAGGTGACTGCCAAAAATTCCACAAAGTACAAATCCCCCTATTAAAATCTAAAAAAGATCGGCTACGTCAGATCCCATTTCTATTCATAAAAATTTCCATCACATTCCACATCATTGTCATTATTTGGGGGATGATAATGTCAACGGCCCCATAATCCGAGGAGGAACTTCTCCCCTACGTCCTGAAAATTATGAAGATTTCAAATACTGTTAAATTTCCCGCTCACATTCTCCCGCTCACATTCTTCCGCTAGTGTGTGCATCGACTCTCTTCCTCGAGTACCTCATTTCTTCTCTCGTGTTTTCCAGTATTCCCTCCTCCGCGGCCTCTTGCACACATTGCTACCGCACGGCCTTTGAACATATGTTTTTGCAGTGCATTTACAAGTTTATGTGACTAAGTGGCTTAGTTTTGCACGGGTTATCGTAAGTTCCTCTATTTCCCTTCTCCCCTTCTCACTGAATGCTAGATTTCTGCTCTTGCTCGTCAGTATTAAGCAAAGGTACATGTAGTATTACGTAGTCCTCCGATTCTTGGAGTTTAGGGAATTCAGGTGTCAAATCTCAAATGTTGTCCTGTCTATATTATGTTCGAGAATGAACAACCGATTCTTGCGCCGTAAATGTCGGAACTATAAATTTTCCTATCACATACATGCATGGAGGTTATCCTCAGGTCGAGGATAACCACAAACATGAATAAATATTCAGAAACATGTATGCAGGTTATCCTTGTCTCGAGGATAATTTGAAACATGCAAGGAGATTAACCTTGAGGCTAGCATAATCACAAACATGCATGGAGATTATCTTCGTTTCGAGGATAATTTGAAACATGCATGGAGATTATCTTCGTCTCGAGGATAATCTGAAACATGCATGGAGATTATCTTCGTCTCGAGGATAATCTGAAATATGCAGGGAGATTATCTTCGTCTCGAGGATAATCTGAAACATGCATGGAGATTATCTTTCATCCGAGAATAATCACAAACATGCTCCGAGATTATCCTCGACCCGAGGTTAATCACGGACATGTCCGTGATTAACCTCGGGTCGAGGATAATCACATACATACATAGAATATGAATGATAACCATAGACAAACATAGTCATTCATTGACATTTGAATTGATATACAGAGTTCATGTACATAATCAATGTGACACTCCATTGTCGACTGTGGGAATACATATTATGTCTCAATCTTGGCCGCCAGGTATCTTCGAATCGAAGATACATTTTGTTTTCTTACTCCTACTACCTATTCCAAAATGGTATACAATTTTACCCTCCAACTGAGGTTGTTTTGCTCCCTGTTTTGTCAGAGTGTTCTACTTATTTATTATCCTCGAGTCGAGGATACTTACAATAGTTTGAATTAATTGGGTTTTTTTCACGCGCAGAATGGATACTCCAGATGCCAACGAGTTTACAATTCCAATGCCAACTTTGCCGCCGGGTGTCGCAGCCTGCGAGGGATTTCCTCGAGCTTCTTGGTATACAAAATGCGTCACACTCAGAAATGAGGAGGGGGTAGAGGTGGCAAAAGGAATTTGTCATAATGTTGATGCAGATCTCGTCATTGACATGGACGGTCAGCCACTCGGTGATGACCGGGTTGCAATTCAAATTGCAGAGTCTTTGTCTGAGGCAGATGTTCCGTCGGAGTGGATGTGGTCCATGTACTCTTGGCACATTTCCAGGGTCTACCTTAATGGTGCCAGCTTATATGACTACGAACAAACGCATCTCTTTAATACTACAGTCTCTTCAAACGGTTCGAGGCGGCGTGTTCGGACTGGAGTTCGTTCCTATGAAAGCTCACGTGAGAGGACTGAGCCTACCAATCTCCCGAAGAAAGAAGCCCTCCTCACAGAGCAAGCAATTGCTGATGTTTCTAGTATGAAATGTTGCCAGAAGAATTGCTTGCAACCATTTCCCCGTGGTCAAATTCAAGCTGTTCAGTCTCTACTTCATATTGATGGTGGAGTGTTCTGGCGCAAGTCACGTCTGCTTGACGTGCACAAGCAAACCCACACTGATTCCAATGGAAGGGACATGATTACCTTGGCAAACCATGAAATTTGTTCGGTTGCTTGGTGCGCCATCCATGGAGTATCGAAGGCTACCTTTTATAGATACAAGAAGATGGCAAAAGATGACCAGAAACCGGAGCATCATGGCAACCTTGGAATGAAAAAACCTCGGACACACACTTTGCAAGCAACAGCAACAGCAACTCTTCGATTGTTAGTGGAGAATGAAGCGGACACGATGCCTCACAAATCGAGGACCCTTGAGTCTGGGGAGAAAGTCCCCTCCATGGTCCTACCGTCTGCATTTCGTTGGAAGGACAAGTTGCCACAGATTAACAATGTCAATTCCTCACTTCAATTGCAACATATTTCGGTTAGTGGATTGAGCAACATACGTCGTCAATCTTTTCCAGAGTATGCTCCAAAGGCTAGAGGAGATAGTTTTTCTCGTTGTGGAACCTGCGATAGATATAGGCAACTCAAGAGTGCTTGCACTCCACATTCACGAGTGCAAGACGTGTAGTCTAACAAATTGAGAGTGCACCTATCGGGACAGAAGGCGCATAGGGACTTGTACTATAGAAACCGTTCAATGTCTGAGATGTATCCTGACAAGGTTCTCACTATAATCCATGACAAGATGGATCACTCCAAGACTGCTTCCCCTCATTACTCGCACAAGAGTAAGGAAAATGACTCTTTCATGAAGATGCCTGTCGCTGTTACAGGCATGATTGCTCATGGTCATGGAGATGTGCGATATGCACACTACGGCTTGGACATCTTCCCAACAGACTCCAACCATACTATTGGGTCCATTGCAAAATTATTGTGAGATCTAGAGTCCCAACCGAAGCATTCATCTCGTCAATTGTTTGTAGGAGGAGAGCGTTCTGAATTGATAGAGGCTTTGTTAATAGGTTCAGAGATTTGTACAGACTCTCTCGGGTCCCCCCCTGAAGTATTGGTGGAAGCTCAACCTTTTCCTCCAACATTGACTCTTCAGCTTGACAATGCTTCTGGCGACAACAAGAATCGGTGGGTTTTTGCATTATGTTCTCTTCTTGTCTATAGAGCTATTTTTCGAGAGATATACATCAATTTTCTCATTGTTGGACACACTCATGAGGACATTGATGCTCTATTTGGTCGTTGGAGCACTAAATTGAAGACAAATGACTACCCCACGCTTCCAAGGTTGATGAAGTCTTTCATGGATTGTGAAACACAACCCGTAATTCCTCATCTCATTGAGGAGGTTCCTGATTTTAAGCAATTTGTGGACGGGTATTTGCATACAGGCGATGATTCTCTACAGGGTCATTCTCAAGCGCAACAGTTTAAGTTTTATAAAGATTCCAATGGGTGGCCATTGATGCAGTACAAGATCCTTTGTACCGATGTTGATTGGTTGCCAAAAGAGGGTGGGGGGATTCGCTTGTGGAAGGAGACAATAGATGGACACCCTAAAGTACCGAGGGGTAGTCCTCTACCTTTGCCACCGCAACAAATGCGTTGCTTTGATGAGATTTGCAAGGGTTTAGATGGGTACATTGCATTGTGGGGGGCAATGGGAAATCAAGACTTATCTGGCGAGTTTAGGAGGAAGAATGAGCCGGTGTGGAAATATTGGGAAGGTGTGAGAAGTGCTCTCAATGCTCCGCTTGTGGTACATGAGACATTGCAGCATGGATTTTGGCCAAATTCTCGTGTTGTTGATGAGGTGGAAGACCAATATCTAGATGATGGTACGATGCGTGAGGAGTTTGCAGAAGATGCACCTTTTGTTGGTCATAGGCGTGATCGTCCACCTCCTTCATTTCGTATTGGCCGTGATGTATATGCAGGTTACTTAGTTGTTGTGCGCCCCGCTGACGGTGACCTCCGTCCATTTTGGCTTGCTCGGGCTCTAACAAATCCTAATCCAGATCCAGGTCATGTCAATTCGATTCAACTTCAATATTGGACACCTACATCTTTTCATCACACCAATGAAGAAACATATGCTGGGTGGGACACAAAACAAGGGAATTCTTGGTGCGAGGATAAGGCTATCTCTCCGAGTTGGACGCATACAGACTGCATTATGACTGCTTGGAAGCCACGTTTCAAAGAAGGTACTTCTAATCCAAGAGTTAGAATTCCCAAAACACAAATTGCTATCATCCAGACATCGGTGGATGCATATGTATTTGGTGAAAGCAATAATGTATCTTCAGAGTGAAGATGAATAGTTTATAGGCATAGGAAATCATGAAGAGTTTTGCGAGTTTGGACGTTATTTTCTTAATTTTAGGGAGGATGACAAAAAAATATGGAAAAAAATATATTATAAAAAGTTGTAGAAGTTGATAGTTTCTTTGATTAGGGCAAAAAAAAATATAATAAAAAGTTGTTAGAAAAAAACATGTGGAGAAGATGAAATAGATTTAGTTTTTTATTCCTTTAGTTCATTGTTTTGATCTTTTTTTATATTATTTTAGAATTTGATGTTATAGATGTTGTATAATATAATATATTTTTATTTTTATTTCTTGTATTGTATTGTGTATTTTGTAAGTTCTTCATTGTAATTCTATTGTCTATGACATTTGTTTTGGAACACTATGACTCTATGAGTACTAATGTTTTCTATACAAAGTAATTTTGAACTTCTCTATCTAAGCATATGTCAAATTCTTTTATTTGACATTGTAGTTTTTGAGAAGGCTAGGTGTACAAATGTATTCTATCATGGATGATTTCAAAATTCTCTACCTTAGTATAATTATGTCAAACTATTTACTTAGATATTTTAGTTAAGTACTTATTATAAATGGTTCTACTGTAGTTTCCCATCCAAAGTCCCTCCTTTCAACGTCCTTCACTACTATTTTTTTCCTCCAATTTCTTGTACTTGTACAAATTTCTTTATTCTTCCAGCAATTTATGGTCTCAATTTTTCGAATTGTATCAATTTAATGGACTCTTCTATATACTAAATTTAGGAAGATGATTAAAATGAGAATCCACATTGTCTCAATTTAATGAATAAGGCCTTTATTTTGGAATGGATGATGAATGAATGATGAATGATGACATTAATGAAGTTCATTCATACATTAAATGTATAGATGTAAAATCATCTTGTTGTGGGAAAAGCTCGTCTTTAATTAATGCCCATTTATACAACATTTGATTGCAAAATTTATTGATTGTTTTGAATGAAACTTCTTCAATTTTTTTGTAAACATTTTTATATTTTATTTTTGACATACCTATATTTAGGTCTAATGATCTTATTTATTACTCTAATATGTCTATTTTTAGTAAAAATCCTCATAGTGAGCATTCAAATCTAATCTCTCATTGTTCAACGCTTGTCACTTCCCGCACACACTCTAGGGCCATTGATAGAGAGGGTGATATTGAGATGCTTATTGTTTAGAGATATATATGTCATAAATTAGATGCTTAAAGAAATTAAAGTTTCCAAGCCTTAAGTTGCAAGTAGGCAAATGAAGAAGAAGAAAAGAGATAAACTTTATTACACCACTCTGAAAGAGAGATTGAGATTCAAGATGAGAGGGCCAAAGTTTTAATTTGAAGAAAGCAAGGTCATGACGAGACGTTCACTTGAGACACTTGATTTTAGAGGCCAAAAGGTGGTTTTCATTGCTAGCGGTGGTTCCTTGCATCTAGGGAAGATTATTGAAGAGCCATTTTTTATAGTTGGAAGAAAGGGGGGCAATAAAAATGGCAAAGAAGATGATGAGAACAAAAAAGTTGACGAAAGTAGAAAAAATTGGTAAGTATATCATATAATTAAGTCATTCATAGTCAATGTTTTTAATAAGATTCAATAAGAGGAAATTAGAAAAATATAATTGTAAAGTAACTATGCACAAACTCATTACATAATAATGTGAGTAGAAAGTTGGAAGTGTAGGAAAAGGGCTACCAAAATTATTAGATAGTGTGTTGAATTTACATGAACATTTTTTTTAGAAGTGTATTTGACACCAAACACCAAATCGTGTATCTCAAAAAGATGACTTCAACAATATGTAGCACTGACGTTAAAAACAGACACTAATTGAATGTTTTACGGCTTAAAAACATAAAGAGAATATTCAAATTTATTCTAAAATGTAGTGAAATCAGAAGATTTTTTGGCTTGTAGATTTTGCAGAGGACTTTGCCGATTTTTTGAAAATCACTTGTGAGTCCAAATTTTTTGAAAAAATTGAGGTGAATTGTGAGGTTTTAATCTATAAGTAAAAGAAATTGCCTTAAAATCTTGAACATAACAAAATCTATTAAGAAGAATGAATTCCTTGCCCTAAATCTACCAATTTTATATTTGTTTTTTGTTTTTTTGTTTTTAGACCAACCAGTATTTAAACCCGCATTGTTTAGGATAAATTACACGTTTATTTTGAGGGCTTGATAGCACATGTTTTAAGACCTTTTGCACATTGTAGAGTATACAAAGGGGTTGCAAATTTTAGGATGACATTACATAGAGCAAAAGCGGACGGGTAGCCAAATATCAAGGTACATCTTGATTCCTTTTTTCTTCATCGTTTTACATTTTAGATGTTAAAATAGTCATTAAGAAGTTGTTCATATTTGGACTGAACAAATTATGAACCAGGGTTACCAGGACGTCCGTCTGGACGTCCAGCGTCCGCGTCCGACCCCCCCCGGACGTCCAGTTTCATTTACAGTCCCAAAATATAGTGCATCTTCAACGTCCGCCCAGCCCGGTATGTCCGCCTGTTCGCAGCGTCCGATCAGACAGGGCGTCCGATTCCGACGGCCCGTCCGATCCGATGGTCTAACAATCCCGCCCGTCCGCAGTGTCGGATCCAAAAGGCCCGTCCGCACTGTCATCCACTGTCGTCTGACGCCCCCGTCGACTTTTCTATGCCTTGTAATATATCATTGGATAGATATTCTTAAGAGCTTTCCAACGGTATATAATGCATCCAATTCGGACAAGAACTTCAACTATGGGACTTCTCCAAAGATTGAAGTCTGCCTAGTCATCTGATCGGACGCCCCGTTCAATTGGACAGGCCGTCGGAATAGGACGCCCTGTCTTATCATTTTGTGTGCCTTATAATATATCATTGGAAAGGTATTGTTGAGAGCTTTTCAATGGTATATTATACGTTTGATTTGAACAAAGACTCCAAGTGTGGGACTTCTCCAAAAGATTAGGTGCTAGATATTACTTTGTAATCTTCAACACTCTTAGATCCCTTATCTTCACACAAAAAGATCAAGTTGGTCATTATTTAGTTCACTACTAAACATTAGAGACCATATTTTCACCAAAACTGCTCCAAAAGTGCCCTTACATTTACAAGCACCAAATTTTAGATGAAAAACAATTTTAGACACATAAAACCGTAGGACCTTGTAGTAAAATAGTTTGAAAAGTTGTGAATTTTTTTTTAGAATTTTCCATCATGTAGATTGTGATATATTAACATTTGAAGTGACAAAACTCTTTTTTTGGCCTTGTAAAACATATGGGTAGCTGCACTTCACAAGGTTACATTTGTATAAAAAATATCCAAAATTGTGGTTACTCTTTGGATTCATTCCGCAAGTCAAGTTGGCTAGGTGCTTGAAAAATTTTAGATCATTTGGAATTGTACAATATATAGGAAAAGAATAATAAGTAGGAAGCAGTAGAGAATGATTAAAAATACTAAATTGTTAACAATTTATTTATAGAATTGAAAAATGCCAATCCCAATGTTTGTAATGTTTTAATAAACAATATACACCTAATGTTTGGTTTTTTTTTCAAGAATATTTAAAATTGAGTTAAATAAAATACTTCAAAGTTTATTTTAGAGTAGAGATTCCATATCTAACCACAAACTAATCTAAACTAAAATTCCTCATAACTTTCATCTCATTAATCAAAATGGAATGATTCAAAGCAGTAGAAAATGATTCAAAGCTTAATATATATATATAAATCTAGAGAACCAATTTCAAATTTTTATTTCTTTTAAAGTGATCTTCAAAGAATTTTTTTTCTACTCGTGTTGCCCGCCAAACACTGAAAATTACATATCATGCAATAACTTTAAAACCATTTAGTCAAAAGTTATGAAAATTGTTGGGCCATAAAGCTACTCCTTGGCCACACATTGTGTGAAATTTCCAAAGAGAAAAAATAAAAATTTCGTCTATAATGAGCTGCCTAAAATTGTAATGTTGCCAAAAAACATTGTTTGGATGTTTAGGAGTTAATCGTGAGATTTGCTTGCAATTGTATTGTTAGAACCTTAATACGCTTGATTAGTTTTATATTATTAAGAATATGATCAATTGACCATAGACACTTCCGACGGCCACTTCCGACGGCCCACTTCCGACGGCCTACTTCGGACGCCTAGATTTTTTCACATTTCCTAACACCCCTTCAGAAACTTGTCTATAACTTCTTGGTGGAAGGTCCAAACTTGAAACGGATTGCTGGAGATGAAACCTTGCTTGATTTCCAAACTTTTTCTAGTTCAAAGCTTTTCAAAAAAATGTATTCTACTATGCGGAAATGAGGTCTGAACATTAACTTTTCTTACATTATATTTCGTATGGCTAGTTTGAATTTGGAAGGGGGGAAGGCTGGTTGCCTGGTTCCACTTGGATTCTTCTGACGCCAAACTTCCGATGGCCACTTCCGATGCCTAATTTTTTTTCAAATTTCCTAACACCCCCTCAGAAACTTGTCCATAACTTCTTGGTGGAAGGTCCAAACTTGAAACGGATTTCTGGAGATGAAACCTTGCTTGATTTCCAAACTTTTTCTAGTTCAAAGTTTTTCAAAAAAATGTATTCTACTATGCGGAAATGAGGTCTGAACATTGACTTTTCTTACATTTTATTTCGGACGGCTAGTCCGAATTTGGACAGTTGGTCTCAGTTGGCCACTTCGGACGGCCTTGTTCAGATGGAAAATTCGGACGGCAAATTTTGGACGCCCATTTTTGTCTTATTTTTAAACAGTTGTCCACCTTGTGTAACTGTTGGCTGCTGGTCGAGTTGTTCGACAGTTGACTGTTGGCTTGTTTGACAGCTGACTTCTGACTTGTTTACACAGTTGTCCACTTGTACAGAAATAATGTATTCTAAGAAGTACAAATTTGCTTTCTAAGATTGCTATTTAATGCTATAAGCATCCTATGTAGTAAGAATGTTTTTAAAGAAAAGGTAATTCAAGTTATTCTTTCTCACATTTAAATATGCATTCTAAACCCTAAACCCTAAACCCTAAACTTTCAATTTTACATTAGTTACCAAAAACATTGGTGTAATGTGTGGAATATTTTTTATTTCTTTATTTTTTTAAGATGTGATTATCATGATGTACAACATATGTTCTTGTATAGACCTCATAGATTTATCTATATATGTTTTCAATGTATTTTTAGTTTTTCTACATCAATTATGATGTGCCACTTTACAAATGTGGAACATACAATTATAACTTGAAGTGTTCTTTAAGTTTTGTTGTAAAATGCATTAATAGTTTGAAACAACAAAATATACATAATACAAGCAATTGTATTATTTTGTTATTGTATTAGAGGATGTTACAAAAAATGCTTTAAGCAATTTAATGTAATTTAATTTAGTTCAAGATTAAATATTGCATTTGTACAAAAAATTGTAATTGAAGTTATTTTGATATTTTCCTACACCCTTATACTTATATTTACATCTTAAAATGTAAATTGTCAACAATATATCCCATACAAAAAATATTGGTGCTTATGTAGTGAAAAATATGATTGACTTTCAAATATGATGACCCCTCATGTATCACAATTATGGTCTTATGGACCTTATTTATGTATGTTTGTAACGTATTTCTACATCAAAAATGATATTTTCAATTCATCTTGTTGTAAATGTGAAACATGCAATATTGCAATTGTGATTTAATAACTTGTATAATTTGTATATTGTTTGGGACATCTTTAAAATATTTGGATTCATTTTTATATATTTTTTGTTCTTCATCACACTAGGTTGAACCTATTATTTTTAAAATTGCTAAAAATACAAATTTAAAAAAAATTCTTCAAACACAATTTATTTGTATAAAGTAAAGACTAGGATTGTTTAAGAATTTCTTTTTCTTTTTCTATTTCTACTATTTCTTTCATTGGAAAAACATTGTATGTGCTCCTTTTTTCTAGTAGACCACATTTTCTAAATAATTTTTGTAAATATTTCTCACATTCAAATTTTCAAAATCAAATAATGCAACAAGTATGTAAAATTTCAATTCTACAAATCCTAGTTTGTAAAATATTGAGATTTGTTTCACCCTATCGAGAATTTTCCATTGAAAATTTGAAAAGGACTCATTGTGTCCGCTTTGTACTTGAGGGATTAATGATTACAAGTAGGTTTCATCTCCAAAAATAATTTTTTCTAAAACTTCCCAAACAAATTTCAATACTACTATCAACATCAATTAACAAGTCCCCCAAAATTAGTTTAAATAGAATTATTAATGTATGCTACAAACTTATAGCCACAAAATTGTAGTAACAATAAGAAATAATGCATGTACAAATGATTTTATAGCAAATTACGTAATCTAAACCTTAGAGATTACAATATTGATTGAATTAAAAGAAAAGAAAAAACTCTAAATGGGACCAGCCTTCCAAATTCAGACGAACTGTCCGAAATATAATGTAAGAAAAGTAGATGTTTAGACTTCATTTCAGCATAGTAGAATACCTTTTCTAAATTACTTTGAACTAGAAAAAGTTTGGAAATCAAGCAAGGTTTCAAGAAAAAGCAAGGAAATCAAGCAAGGTTCCAAAAATCCAATTGAAGTTTGGACCTTCCACCTAAAAGTCATGATTTCCACATAGTAGAATACCTTTTTTGGAAAACCTTTGAACTAGAAAAAGTTTGGAAATCAAGCAAGGTTTCATCTCCAACAATCCGTTTCAAGTTTGGACCTTCCAACAAAAATTTATGGACAAGTTTCTGAGGGGGTGTTAGGAAATTTGAAAAAAAATTAGGCGTCCGAAGTGGCCGTCGGAAGTTTGGCGTCGGAGGAATCCAAGTGGAACCAGGCAACCAGCCTTCCCCCCTTCCAAATTCAAACTAGCCATCCGAAATATATTGTAAGAAAAGTCAATGTTCAAACCTCATTTCCGCATTGTATAATACATTTTTTTGAAAAGCTTTGAACTAGAAAAAGTTTGGAAATCAAGCAAGGTTTCATCTCCAACAATCCGTTTCAAGTTTGGACCTTCCACCAAAAAGTTATGGACAAGTTTCTGAGGGGGGGGTAGGAAATGTGAAAAAAATCTAGGCGTCCGAATTCGGAGTCTGCTTTCGGACGCACTGTCTGAATTCCGACGGACCATCCGAATTCCGACGGACCGTCCGAATTCGGACGTTGCTTTCCGACAGGCCGTCTAAAATCCCTGTACCGGGGCGCGGACCGCGCGGTATAATTTTTCGACGCTGGAGTCCGCTAAATCTAGACGTCCTCACGTCCGGATTTTGGACGCGATTTTGGGCTGGACGTTGCAATTCGTCAACCCTGTTATGAACTGATCTAGGAACTCCTTGTTAACAAGGATACCCGATACTCTGCTTATTCTTATTGTCATCATACTTGAACATATTATGATTGATACAATTTTTTGGAAACGGCCATTTTTTATAATGTTGTTTGTACTTAATCTACCATTGACGATGAAGTCGTTGTTTCAATTGTAAGGTATCCTCGTTGACAAATGTACTTATGAGCTATACTACTTTCGATTTTAGGATCAATATAGACTATGCAAATTCAATCATCAATAGTTTAAAGTGTATAAGGACATAATAAACTTTAAGTTGAGGGTTGTATTTTTTTAATTCAAAAGATGGTTTAAGTTTCGGGCTACTAAGGGGAAGGGGCTAGGTGAGTCCTCGTTGACAATGAATCATACTCAAATTATTTAAGCAAATTTAAAATTTCAGATTAGGGCTTCTAAAGAAAGGGGTTAGGTGAGTCTTCATTAATGAAGATCCCTACACCCTTGTTTTCGATTTCACTAATGTAATCTCATTTATCATTTTTTTAAATATCTAATTTAATTTTTAAATGTTCATTTTGAATTTAAGCTATGTAAATGATTATGTTGATTATGCTTGCAAATCCGGCCTATAAGGTGATTAACCTTAACAATGTTGAGAGTGTTGAGATGATATACTATCACTACAAATTTAGTGTCGTAGGTAGTACTTCTTTAAATTATGATGAGGTCATGTTCACTCCATTGCATATTTCAACATCGTCATCTCATTAGTTAACAATGACTTCACATGTTATAACCTCATCAATATATGTGTCAACTTTGCTTTAACCAATTACAAAGTTACGCCTACAAATTCATTTTTGTAAAATGATTGTAATGAATGAAGTTTCGCTAGTTGGCGAAGTAAATGTTTAAAGCTTGAAGAGTGAATTTGTAAATGGCTTCTAGGATTTTGACTATGTTCTATAAATTTCAATATACCAAAAATTTGAAAACATTTTAAATGTGAACGAAAAAAAATCGCAAGGTGAAGTCCTCGTTGGCAACATGTTAATAAGGAATTCAAGAAAAAGTTGATGGCAAATGAGAGGTTTGGCCAATTGAGAGGAAAGATGTTTTATACTTGAGACGAGAATCATTGTTTGATGGCACAAATGCATCACATTACCAATTGTCATTTTTGGGAGTTCAATTGGTAATGTTGAGTTCATTGCATTATATTGAATTTAAAAGGCCAAGTGACAAACTTATTAAATACTAAAAGCAACGTTAATTGTTACATTTGTTATTTGAGGCAAAAACACTTGTATGATCTAAATATGAATTGATTGTAATTGAATTTATTTTCATTCACGTTAAAATATATTGTATAAATTTATTGAGCATGATCATGTCAAGAGCACACTTCTAACTAGATTGCAGCAAATTAAATTTTTTGAAGTTCTACCCCTCACTAATTCAAAGACTTCATTTTTCCAAAAGAATATCAATATTGTGAGAAAGTAAAGGCAATAAGACCAAATTGGTTTTCTTTGACAATCAATTTTTTCATCTTTTTTTTATATAAGATATAGTTGCCTTTTCAATTTCCTTTTCTTTCATGTAGTTTGTATGGTCTATGTAATCATTTTGACATTTCATTTTTCAATTACAGCGAGAGATAGTAGTGACCACTAAGAAAATAGCTTAAAAGTATACAATACAAACACCACTTCAAAAAAAGATTGCTTCAAGCATTTGAGAAGCAATGAAGAATGCCTCTAACAAGTTTGTGAAGGCCATTCTGTCCATTCATGTTAAAGACTTTGATAAGTATCTTGTGGTGGCAAATCCAAATAATATAAATAATTTTTTTGAAAGAATTATAAATTTATTTTTATTTCATTCATAATTGCAATCTTAAAATTTGTCATTATATTTGTTTCTTTCTAATATAAATGTTATCATGTATTGAAATTGATTGATAATTCAACAAGAATTCAACTCCCTTTAACCCCTAAAGGACCGGACTGTGTTTTTTGGTTGTATAGAAATTTTGGGCAAGTACCTACGAGAAGAAATTTTCATATTTGGGGCTGAAATTTCAATAGAAAGTGGGGGCAAATAATATCTTTCATATGTACCAAATTTCGTAACATTTGGAAATACGAGTCAAAAGTTATAGCCTAATATGTTACTATTTTTCGTAACTGGTCAGTTCGGGTAGATAAAAAAAAAAACTTTTTTCATAAACAAAAATTTGAAATTGATTTTTTAGAGTTTTATATACACGAAAAGCTTTGAATCATTTCATTTTGATCAATGAGTCAAAAGTTATGAGAATTTTTTGTTTGCGGGCAGTTTTGGATTTTCTACTCTAAAATAAACTTTGAAATCCTTTATCTTATCCAATTTTCAATATTTTTGGACAAAAATAAAATCTTAGGATGTAGATACATTATTACAACATTTTGACCATTGGGATTGGAAATTTTCAATTCCATATTTAAATTGTAAATAATTTAGTATTTTTAATCATTCTCTACTACTACCTACTTACTATTTTTTTTCTATATGTTGTACTATTCTAAATGATCTGAAATTTTTCAAGAATGTGGTCGACTTGTTTAGGAAAACAAATCCAAAGAAGCACCACCATTTAGGTTATTTTTTAATAGAAATGTGAGCTTGTGAAGTGTAGCTGCCCTGCTTTTTGCAAGGTAAAAAAATGATTTTAGTTAATTTGAATGCTTATATCTTGCAATCCACCTGGTGGAAATGTCTGAAATTTTTACCACATGTTTTTTATACAATATAATACAAGATCCTATGGTTAGATATGTCAAAAAAAGTTTTTTTTCAAAATTCTAGAAATGGCAGTTTTGGAGCGTTTTTGGTGAAAGTATAGTGACGGTCCTTTAAGGATTAACATTCAAAGATAAGAACCTCTTTTAGGATTCTTAAATCAATAAGGCATCTTTTGGAGTTGATGTATTGTTTTAATATCACAAATCAATTCTTCAATTATAATTATCATGGTTTTACTCTAGTTTTTTTTAACATTCTCTATTTCATTTTAATAGTTGGAGGAATCAGTTATTAAGATGGTTATAAATATTTGCAAAGGCGAGAAGATGATTGTGAACTAAACCATTTAAAGTGTTTGAAAGCTTATGTTAATATATTTATAGTCATTTATACTGCAACTATAGGAGGAAAATGATTTTGTGATGATCTTGATCTGTTTTTTTGGATTGATTGTCTAAAATGTTAATTTTGGGTATTCATAGCGTAATTTTTATATGGTTATACTTGGAAAGAAGTTTGATTTAATGAAGCCATTATGAACTCAAAGAAGTTCATCTATTTTGATTTTCTTTTAATTGGCTAAATATGATAGGACCTTGTAGATAAATTCTAGGTGTTGCACGACGAAGATGTGAAATTGATTGGAATTTGAGTAGTAGTGTAGGTGTGCATTGAGTGATAATAGACTGAATTTAGTATAGGATTTCCATAGTGAAAAGATGGTTGATTTTAACTATCTATCCTACCACATTTGAGGCACTAAAACTACCATATATCATTGATGGCCCTTCATATGTTGAAGTCCCATTTCTAAAATCATAAATAAATTCAATAAATAAGTTTTTCACTTTGTGATTAGTAATTGGTATGTTGATCATATGTATTCTAATAATTTTTAATATTATACTATAATCTTGTGGCATTACAAAATTAGAACTTATATAATAATGTTTATTTTTTAAAATATTTTAAAATTAAAATATAACAAAATATAAAATATATTTATAAAAATAACATTTTTCAAATTAATATGTTACATGATCTCAATGCATATGACCAAAATCTAATTGATGACTTCAATTTGAGTAACCGCGATCTTGATCATGCAATTAATGGTAATTTTTTTATCTTAAATTTTCATGTTGTCATCAAAGTGTTCATTTTCGCCCAAAGTGATGGTTTAGTTTCATCAACTTTCTAATGTAAACCTCTTTCGTTGTTCCATGTAGTATAGAAGTCTTTAACATCTTGATCCTTTAATGTTAAACAAAAATATTGAATGAAGGTGTAATTTGATATTTGACTGGTTGTAAATACTCATAAGTAACGAATAGGCAAGTGTAAGTATTAATTATGGAACAAATAAACAAGTCAGGCTATGCTCTCAACAATACAGTAAAAAATCTGAAGTAGTAGTAGCACCAAATCCAAAGAAGTTCCTGAATAATCACTAATCACAACAAATTGAAACGAGCTTGTTCAGCTTTAACCAAGTCCTTAAACTTGTTCTTAAGGCTAGTAGAATCCCTATCAACAAATATTTTTTTATTTTCTTCTAATATGGTTATCCACTTCCTCCCGTGCTTATGCACGCCTTGCATCAACACATCTTCTTCCTCCACTTTCCATTTTCTATATCGTTTCGCTTGAAAATGGTCTTTCGAATTTTTTTCTTCACAATATTTTACCTCCTTTTGCTTCTGTAAGCGTAATGACCTCCGGAAAAGAGAATTGGAACCGCAACGAAATATTCTGAAATAATACTCTAAAATAAAGCTTTCAAATCAAACTCCAAGCCATCCAAGCTTCTTTCACTCTTGTTTCCTACTTTGAGAGTGATATCCTGGAAATTTCGAGCCATAATTGTGGTGGAATTTTCATCTCATTAGAAATTCGATTAGGAGAAATTTTTCAATCCAAGGCTATCTATTTTGCCACTATCTCTTTTACAACTGCAAATGTAAGGGGCTAATCGTATTCCCGTGTGCTACTCCTCTTGTGATGGGGATTAGCTCCGATGTTGCCTCATTCACTATGAGTTTCACTTGGTTTCCCATTACTATCTCTTTTTCTACTACCTTGATTATTGGGCATACTAACAATATGTTTATCGTTTTTATAATAAGCTCAAGTGGTAGAGATGTAAATGCTCCCTTAAAATCGGTGAATAGGCAAAATATTTGGTTATGTTTATGTCTATTGTCTTCCAATATCGCTAATAGTTTTAGGTTTGCATCTCTATAACTTGCTTCACCCGAATTTATCCCCATTTGAAATGTGAAGGGTATATGTGTATATGTCCCTTCACCTTCTCTTTCATGGCTTCGTATACAAAATAGGTGATATATTTGTTTATGATTTTGAAGAAGACTGACAATAGGGTTACCGGTCTTAAATTTAGTGCCTCTATGTTTGGTGCTCCTGGCTTGGGTATGTATGATACAAACCCTAGTTTGTATCATTTGTAAATGATTCCAAACTTTGTGTGGACCCTAAATGTGTTGATCAATTATTTGATTAGCTTTATTTAACCACACTGTTTCAAGATTCTATATGTGATCTTATCATATCCTAGGCCTCTATTTTCATCCCCTTCTCTTATGATTTGCCTTATCTTTTTGAAGATACACTAGTAGAAAATGCATGACCAAAATAACAGAAATCCAACTCAAATCTGTTGTTCATTTCAGTTGTTTCGGTCGTGTTGTCCCGGTCAAAATTTAACTAAAATCTGTTGTTCCAACTTGTTGATTTGGACACTGAATTCTTTCAAAAGAAAAAGAAAATTGTCACGTCAGCAAAAACTGAACTGCCAACTCAACAAAAATTGGGACTGCCAACTCAACAAAAACATTTTAGTAAAAAATTAAAAAACGGTCAAATTCTTTTTCATTCATTCATTCTAAAGAACTCAATGTCATCGACTTATGTGGTTTGAAGGACACTTATCCGTGTAAAGGTAGGACGGAAAAGCCAAACACTTTATATAAGTGGAATGGCAAGATGTTGGACAACACATATGGGATATGTACAGTAAGAACTCAACCGCTCGTAGTAGTAAGTTCATCAAAAGTAGGAATTGTAGTTAAATTCAGATTTTAGACCTGATTTAAGCATAGTAAACTAACTTTTTTTTAATAACTTTGAATTAAGTTAATGTAGACAATCAATATATCTTTCATTTGCAAAAATCCGTTTGGGATTTCAAGTTTCTTATCAAAAGTTATCAACAAATGTAGAGAGGGGTTGGGAGGTACAATTTCTTTGACAATTTTGAAACCCACCCTCTCTAAAATTGTTGATAACTTTTTATTGGAAGCTTTAAATTCCAAACGAATTTTTGCAAATGAAAGATATATTAATTTTCTACATTAACTTAGTTCAAAGTTTTAAAAAAGAAGTTAGTTTAGTATGCTTAAATCAGGTCTGAATTCTGAATTTAACTACAATTATGAGTGGTTGAGTTCTTACTTTATATATCCCATATGTGTTGTCCAACTTCCTACCACCCGACTTATATAAAGTGTTTGGCTTTTCCTCTTCACCAACTCAAAGGTAAGTGGCATATCAATTGCAATTTTTAAAATGAGAAGTACTTAAAATAAAATGTTGAATCTTTGATGTTTGTTTATAAAATCTTTTAAATTTTAGTTGATTTGGCCCCAAATTTTTTTGGAGTGCCCCAATCAACAGAAATTTGTCAGTGTCTTCAAAGAATTTTGTTGAACTTGTTAAAACATGTCTGCTACTATCCAAAACAACACAAAACTGTCGAATTTCTATTGTTCTGGTCACAAGTTTCTAGTAGTAATAATATCATCTTCTCTTTCTTCTAGATCCAAGTAAGTTTTATACTTGGGACTTTATTGCTTTGCCATAATTCTTTTAGATATGCCTCTCCTTGTGAAAACTCCAACATTTAATTCATTTTAATGATGTCACCTGAAAAACTAAGTCTTGAGTGTTCATAGAGCTCTTCAATTGTTGTCTCTCCACTGCTCTACTTGCTTCCCTTCTTGTAGCCACCTGTGAAACTTGTGCACTGAACCGATGTATCTCCGGTTTACTGCACTCTTTTCTTCTTCTCTTAACCCCCTTGTTTGCCTCTCTCTTTCCTCTATTGGATGACTGCCTAACATTGATATTATAGGCCAATGTTTGATTGTTTCAAAAAACCTAATTACTATTAGATTTAGGCCCCATCTCACTAGTGGGCACCAACAAGATCATCTTCTTTGATTTCAAATTGTTTTTTTATAGCATGTGCTAATTTGAGAGCCTCTTTTGTCACCTACAACCACAAAATTTTACAAAACTTCAATCCTACTAGTTGTACAAACCCAACTAGATTGATACATATCCAAATACAATTCATAGTACTTATAATTCAGACCGCAGGCTATCTGCTTCTCTTGCCAAATCTTCTAATTGAAGATCCTTCATTTTCAACTTTTTTGCACTCTGTAAAACAATCCACACAAAAGATACTTGTTAGTACCCGTTGTCACTGCCACTCTAGCACTTACCTATCTTACAATCTAAAATGGACCATATCAAAATGTACCTCTTCTGCTTGGAAATTGAACTCGGCATGGAGAAGCTCCTTCTTTTGTGCTCTTGTAGCCATCTCTAGTTCTAAAGCCTGAAGTTTGAGTATAAAGTATATGAAGATCAGAAATCTAGTATGGAGGAAGATGGTGGTGAATTTTGAGGCGTTGATCAATGAAAGTGAGGAGGACTCAGAGTCCATTGATGAATCGCCAGATGACTCTTACAATGGTTGTAGCAAATTTGAAGATGATAAATTATAACATCAAGAAGTGAGAAGAGTACTCGGGAGACAAGTAGTCTAAAGACAAATCCCTCTTGAAGTCATTGGATGGGATGTAAAAGAAATTTACAGGACAGTGAAGGAGAAAGCCTCACCAAATGTGATTGACAAACCTACCGTGAGGTATGAACAAATTGAAGATTTTCTAAGTGATGAAGGAGAAAAACAACAAAGAGAATAACAAGAAGGAAAAAGACAACAACATTGTTTGCAACAACAACTACAACATCAACAAGTTTTCCATGGACATGCCCCCAAAAATGATGGTAAAGGCCTTTGGATGTGCAATGAAGATGTTAGGAAAGACCGAGGAGTAAGATCAAGTTGGCCACAAAATACCACAAGGCAACCAAGAAAAGAACTATAGTGATGAAGGTGAGTTTCCATTCAGCCCTTTAAGTCAAATTTCCAAGTCAAGTTCTTTATATGACTTTCAAAGTCAACCATCATCTAGAAGGCCACAACTTTGTCCACATCCAAGCAAAAGGTTGCCACATCTTCAAAGGCCACAACAAATCTAAGAAGACATGAAGAAGGTCAAAGACAAAAGAAAATCCTACATAAATGAACAATGATCTTCAAAAATCCTACATTTGGCCATTGCAATAGTGGATGATGGTCACTCAATAGGCAAGGTTAGTAATTTCTACAATATACCAGCATCTTCTTTAAGGGATCATTTGAATGGAAAAACTACATCAAAGAAAAGAAAGGAAAAAAATAGTGCTTATCCCTAAGGAGGAGGAAGAAGTCTATAGATTCCTAGATGCTATGTTGCAAAAGAGGGATCCCATTGATACAAAAGAGTGGACAAGTCGTTCAAGATATTAGAGTTGGAGAATGTTCTATGCTTAAGCATACCTAAGAAACATGGAACGTGCTGCCATACTTGGTAACCAATTTCACAATAGCCACATCCGCCATGTGAACAACAAAGGCAAGTAACTTTTCAAACACACCAAATTTATCCACAACTTCACGACTAGAAGACTTCGGTGCTAAAGTCCAAAACCCTAAACCACTAACAATATTCAAAGCAACAAAGTTACATAACCTCCAAAATCTAATGAATTTCCAGGTGCCAAGCATCGGCATTAATCATTGCATAAATCAATACATATAAGCTCACATTCACAAGAATAGACTATGACCTCACGCTATTTAACACCATCACAAACAAAAATCCTAAAACACAAAGGTCCTCCACGTAGTCTTGTGAACAAGACAAGGATTGTCAAGCAAGGGATGCAAAAAAGAGGGAAAGAAGATCAATCGAGAAAAGAAGCATCATAATGCCGCTCAATTTCAAAGCCAACTGTGAGCCTTTCTCACCGTGAGGCAAAAAATACCCACAAATTGGGCCGAGGGGAAGTGTATGGACCCACCTAATCGCCTCCAAGCAATGGACTCCTATAACCATAAATAGTATGCTATGCCTAAATATTTCCCAAAACTCACCATTAGGGCATCAGATTTGGCCCTAATTTAGCCCTAAAAATTAAATTCAGCACATAATTTATCATATGAGAAACCTAGAAGTCACATATATTGACCCTCAAATAGTTGCAATTCACCCTAATTGTAGTAGATGAACCCGTAGACATGATTTTGCCCTCCAAAATCACCATTAGGGCACTCAATTGGGTCTTAAATGAGGTTTAATCTAAAATTCCAGCATTCAATCCACAATCCCATCACCTAGATGCATCACTTCCTGTGAATTTGATTTATAAGATGATTCATCACAATATGCAATGAAAATTGCAATTATTTCATAACAATTTAAAATAAGACATATCCTAACCTCAAGTTGTCCCTCCTCTTAGGGGCAGTAGACCTTCCTTCCCCCAAAGGGTCACCATTTGTTCATACTAGCTCCAAATGAGTTGACTCTTGACTTTCCAAAAAGTTGACTTGATTGTCCTTGTTCTTCCCAAAATTCAGCTCAATGAAAATCTCCAATTGCTTGGAATAGCTCGCCAAAGTTGATGCTCCCCATTTGCCATGGCAGTAGACCTTTTCTTACAAAAACAGTCACCAAATCTTCATAGTAACTTTAAATGAGTCGAATCTTAACTTTCCAAAAAGATGACTTGAAGGCGCACTCTCTCTCCAAATTTCAATCTCATTCAAGCTACCATCCGTTCACAATTGATCTCCAAAGTTGACAGTTCCAAAGAAGACTTGAAAACCTAACTTTTTCTTCATGATTTCTTCCCAATCTCCCATCTGACCTAACACACTTCTACTTTTCACCTTATTCTTTACCTCAATAGGTGAAAACCTACTCGACAAATTGTCCTATCCTTGCTCCCTATTCAAAATCTCTCTTATTCCCCTCTAAAAGAAAACCAACACTCCAAAAAAATACAAGAGAAGAGAGAGAGAAAAACACTCCTAACCCTAATTTTGACTACATCCTCAACTTCCTAACTAACACTCCAAATCACTTCATCCATCACTAATTTATTGAAAAATCCATTCAATTATTACTTATTGCCTAAATTAGTGTTTCTACACTATGTTAGTGTTCTCATAGTAGTTTTAAGTTTGATAGCTTCTTTTGTGCTTTTCATATTTCTTCTTTTTTGTTGATTTTCAGTTTATATGTAGATTCATTTTCAACTTCTAATTTTTGTTTTCAATTCCTTTTTTTATTTTTTATCTTTTAAATATTTTTGGTTTGCCATTTTGACCTAGTTTCTTGTCCTATGCACAAAAAACCTTCTAACTAATGGTTGTAGTTTAATCTAATGTATTATCACTTTTGAACTTAAAATCTCACATATAGTTTTTATATTTTCAATTATCTTAAAGGTGAACCAATATGGTGGTTCACACCAACCGTCAACAAGAGAGACGGGCATCCAAAATAGCAAAGTGCCAAGGCCATTGAGAACATACTAATAGAGCAATGTCCACTCACTAGAAAAGAAGGTTGTTGGCTCCGTCAACATGTCCGGTAGACATTGTTTTTTGTGCTCATTAG
Organism: Rhytidiadelphus loreus; assembly: GCA_947034895.1. NCBI lineage: Eukaryota > Viridiplantae > Streptophyta > Bryopsida > Hypnales > Hylocomiaceae > Rhytidiadelphus > Rhytidiadelphus loreus. The sequence continues at coordinate 51,819,926 of OX344761.1, forward strand.
AGGTTTGTTGAATTTGCTTGGACACAGTTTTCAACTTATGAAGTAACAATTTTGCATAGTGACAAATGTGCTTTTGGTGTGGTCCCTTTGACTTACTTGTAGTAGTTGCTATGCTTTCTCTTACAGATTTGTAGGAGCTACAACAACACTTTTAGGTCATTTGAATAGTGTTGGTCAATCATTAGTACAACATTTTTGGACATACTTAGACATGGCAATGCATTTTGGGGGAGCAGTGCTAGCCCCACCTACTGACGGTTCTATAATTCTTCTTTGCAAATTTATAATAATTATAGTGTACATTCTAAAATTTTGATTTCACTTGGACATCAATTCTGGCACATTTTTTCTATGATTTGGTTACATAATTATTCAACTTTAGACCACGCCTGCAATGTATCTAACTCTCAAATTCAAGTGGTGAAGGCTAGTTCTACCTCACCATCTTTCATCTAGAATAACTATGATGGCAAAGTGAAGGAATTATATCATTGACATTGAGTGTGAATGAAGGGTGGAGAGGTCATTTTTATAATGAAATCCATTGCCCGTCATATATCCTCAAAGGGTATGGGATAATTTGAAGATGAGAGCATGTCCGCTCATTTTCAAAATTTAGGAATTATGTTCAATGTAGAATTTTAGACCTCATGTTGATATAGTAGAATAACTTCTTTCAAAAAATTTAAACTTATCTAGCAAAAGTTGAGAAATCTATCTATCTTTCATCTCCATAAACTCGTTTGTGATTTTAAAACTCCAAAAAGAAATTATGAACAAAATTTAAAGAGGAAGTTTAAAAATGTCAATGAAAATGTCCCTTCCATCCTTTATGTGAAATTTTTTCATAATTTTGGATAGAAGAATCAAAATCTCAAACAAATTTTTGTAGCTTAAAGTTAGGTTGATTTTCCACATTAACTTAGTTCAAAGTTTAAAAAAAAAATCATTCTATTATTCCTAAATGAGGCCTGAAATTTTACTTCAAACACAATTTCCGGTTTTGACTTAACTATGAGCGGTTGAACTCCCACTAATCCTAATTTACATAGCCCAAATGGGTTGGTTTACCTCCTATCACTCGACTTGTTTAAATAGCTTGTCTTCTCATTTTTGTACATACCTCATTAAGTGACTTTGGAAGCTTGTGCCAAATAATTCGAATATTGTTTAATGGTTTGTTGAATTTTAAAAATTTGAATTTTAAAGTGTTGAATGTACTTTGAAAACTTGAATTAATTATTTGGCATCAATGTGTTGTCCTTGGCTAGTAGGTAGAATATTGTTGGTTTATACCTCTAATCATCACTTTATTGATGAGGTGTCAATTTCAATAATTGTATAAAGATATTTGACTTCTAAACATCTTTATACAATTACTTCATTGGATGAGTGTCTTATGTTTACAAAAAAAAATTATTGTGATAATTTACAAAATTCATTTTATATTGATTTAAGATTTCTACTTTGCATGTGCAACAAGAGATTGAGATGCAGTAGTGCAAATGTATTATGAAAAATAAATCTACCAAACCAAACTCCTAAAGGAATTCATGATGCTATGACCCAAGTTGCTACTACAACTATCAAAGGATTTCAAATAGAGTTTGATAAACAATCATCCATTGGATATCCAAAAAATGGCATTGGATTTTTAGAAGAGGTATGTAATTCTACTTACTTACAATGACTTGCATGATTATTTTTGGTATTGGTCTAAACATTGATCTTATCCTTTACAATTCATAAGGCTTTTCATACTTTGGCATTCTTGACTCTGTAAACCTTAGCCAACTAAGGAACCAAAATGCCCTCATAGTCTACATTCTATTGAGAAGATTATGCCCTCGAAATTCCGACTTGTTGCTCATGAAAATACTGTTGGATTGAAAATTTCCTCCTAGTGAAATTTCTAATAAGGAAAAATGCCCTCGAAATCACAACTCCACGTTTTTGAAAATGCCCTTGGAATGAAAATGCCCTCGTAGTCCACTTTCTATTGAGAAGATTATGCCCTCAAAATTTCGACTTGTTGCTTATGAAAATACCCTTGGATTGAAAATTTCCTCCTAGTGAAATTTCTAATGAGGAGGAAATGCCCTTGAATTCACAACTCCACGTTTCTAAAAATGCCCTTGGATTGAAAATGGCCTCCTAGAGGCATCTCTAATGAGGAGAAATTGCACTCAAAATTTTGGCTTGTTGCTTTTGAAATTGCACTTGGATTGAAAATGCCCTCCTAGTGAAATTTCTAATGAGTTGAAAATTTCTTCCTAGAGGAATTTCTAATGAGGAGAAAATGCCCTCAAAATCACAACTGTATGTTTTTGAAAATGCGCTTGGAATGAAAATGCCCTCCTAGTCGACATTCTATTGAGGAAAAAATGCCCTCAAAATTCCGACTTATTGTTCATGAGAATGCCCTTGGATTGAAAATGCCCTCCAAGTGGAATATCTAATGAGAAGAAAATGCCCTCAAAATTCCGACTTGTGGCTTGTGAAAATGCCCTTGGATTGAAAATGCCCTTCTAGTAAAATTTCTAATGAGGAGCAAATGCCCTCAAAATTCCAATTTGTTGCTCATGAAAATACTATTGGATTGAAAATATCCTCTTAGTGAAATCTCTATTGAGGAGAAAATGCCCTCAAAACACTAAACACTAAATTCTTTCCTTGACCAAATATGAATAAAATCAAGATTGATATATATATCATGGTATAATTTCAAACAGAATACAATATCAAGTAACTTTAGATCAGACAATTAGTCATGCCATAAATTAAATTCTTCATAATTTAAAAACATTATATGCTATCATCTACATTTATCATGAGAATATTGTTGAAGTGGACATATTGAGGTAGGTATCACAACAACAATGTGGAAAGGTGCAAAGGACAAAACTATCAAAATGTACTCAAAACTTGCAAAAATGGTGATGGTCGCAAACCCATCTCTTAGTTCCGAGTGGCTCATTGAAGTGAGTAACAAGTGCCATTTATTTTATTATTAAAACAAATATTATATTTTTTATATTTAATAATTTTAACAAAATTATTTAAGGTCTAATATTTCTTTTGAGTGATTAGATTGGGAAGCATTAGAGTTTGAATGTGGATCCGGAATTGACACTTGACAAGCTTCAACTTTTGGCAAATTCCAATGTTGAGCCCATTTATAAGGTTTGCTGGCTCAAGCAGTGGAATTCTTCCTTTCTAAGAAGGGCGGCTCGTCGATTTCTACCTAGACTTGTGAATGAAAACCGACTCATGTCTATCTTGCGCAAAATTGTGGGATATGCAGGGATGAGTGCCCATGGTCATAAATCTTTTTCATTTTATTGTTGTGTGTAAAAGTTGGCTACCACTCTTGAGTTCAAGGTTGACAAAATTTATGTTAATTTTGTTTATTAAATTTGTTGAGATTGTCATTTTAACTCTTTGTGGTTATTTGTGCAGATTGAGGAAAGTACTCAAGAATCTTTTGCACTCATTGTGAACAAAGATAACACGCTTGTGGACATGAGCTCATCACTTGAGCTCAAGACCATAGTTGAGTATGTAGAAAATTGGAGAATGAAGGTGTAGGACAATGCTTTTCATGGTGATTTGTGAGGGAAGGGGCACTTCAAGCGCTCAAATTCTTTCAAGAATTATGACGGTTCATTGTTTATTGTGAAGCGTGTTGTCTATATGTAATGATGCATTCTTTCAATAGTTCATCATTCCTTACATCATTGAAGCTATAATCTGAAGCATGAATAAACTTATCTTCATGAATATTCATTTTGCAAAGTATTTGTACAAGTAATACAAGTGCTTGTAGTTCACATATTGCTAATGACCTCCAATCGCAAAAACAACTATCTTCACAAAGTCAAGGCATGTGCATGATGGTAATATATCCATTGTAATTTGGCAGATGGTTTTGTTGTTCCTAACCATTGAATATGCATTTAGATTTGGTGGTGGCGGTTGATCATGCATAATGCTCTCAAACATCTTTGACATAGTGAAGAGGCAACACAACAACATTATAGGCCAATCTTGCAAATGAAGTCTGTATATTGCAATAGCCTAGTCTTCTCCCAATGGAAATTTGTCCACATCAAAATATGCTACACTAGCCTTTGGCACTTTTGGCTAGTCGATGATCCATTTGTGCTTTGTTCTATTCAAACATTGTTTGATATCATTTCAACAGAACCAAAAGTCTGCTACTACCTTTCAATGACTTCCATAATCCTCCATTTTTCTCATGATATGTTGGAGTCACTGTCCTCTTGGGGGTCCATTAGTAATTTTGGTTGTGCACTTGATGTTTGAACCCTTTTGTTGAGCTCGACACTTGAAGTTTGATTTGTGATTGATCCTTGCACCACTTGGATGTGTCATAGTTGCTCTCCAAATTAGTCATTACATGAGGGACAATGTTTGTCTCTATTGAGGTCTCCACCCTCAAAAGACTTTGCAATAGTCTAGTTTGAACGCAAGGCTAAGAGAAGTTGACTTTGTTTGGGCAATGTAATTCTCTTTTAGGGCCAATAGCGAGTATCTACTCTCTCTCTCTCTCTCTCAAACCTAGGTACAACAAAGCTCACTCAAACAGCGATACATCAAGGATAAAATACGGGTCGTTACCTTGATACGGAGATGAGCAACATACTACTAGTGTACATAGTGATGCATTTGAGGAGAACCAGTGGGGTACATGCCCAATGGCACTCAATCGAGACTTGGACCATGCGGGTACTACGTACATCATGACTCCAAAACAAGCTGTACTGTAACAACACTGCACTTAGTAAACAAAAACCCGATCAATCCACGTCAAGCAATACCGTCCAAGACGGGTACCAACTAAGCAACCGGAACCACAAGCGTGGCACTGTAGCCATACAGACTACTGAACATCTGATATAGCTTGCTCAGAGTGAACGCCTGGGGTCGTGTGTTCAAGAACTACTTTCACTGTAGTAGAGCTGGAACACCGGGCGTCTGGAGCGCAAGAAACTTCGTGGTCAGGCGACCGCAGAGCGAATTAGCGTAGCATCGTCAAAACATAGATACGAAGATGGTTCCGCAGGTGCAGCTATCGTGTAAACTATAGAGAGTAAAAGGTTTACAGTATTGAGTACGAGAGCTCAAGTATGAGTAGGCTCGAAACTCTACTGAAAATAACAATTGCTTGCATCTTGTATGTTTCAATATGTGATTCGGATGACAACGTGTAGTCACGCTGCAGACACCTCATGTACATTCACTAACACACTCTTGTTTGTTTGGTAGGTATGGGCACAGGTGAGGCGTGGCTACCTCATATTCAAGTATATCTTTCTGCAATCACTTAGCAGATTCGATTATCTAAACTCTTTGTATAATCGCCATGTTGTAGTATAGTGTGCATGTGACGGATGCAGTCCTACACAAAATTGTGTGAGTGGTAGGAGACTAGGAGTATATTGTGTCTACGAAGTGAGCACTGCTTGAGACGTGAAATGAATGAGAGGATATATCTTGGAAAAAAAAATTTAGTTATATGGATGCCGATGCACACCCTGCGTGATAGCAAGATGCAGTAACATGGGTGTCATAACATTGGACAAATTACCGTAGTATAATGGAATTGTTTATACGGATTTCCACCCTCCCTCCCGATCAGATTGGAATCAGAGCTAGATGATCGGAGAGGTCTCGGTACAACGGAATCTCGGTGACTTGTGAAATAGACAAGACCGATCGAACGATACGCTGATAGGATAATGTCGTGAATGATCTGCAAATGATAAAGAATAGGAGGAATCTGATCAGTCAAAAGAGGATCTGATCAGTCCTGATTTGGTGAAGACGGCAGGTTTACATCTAGAGCTGGTATTGCCTATAAAAATTTGTTTCGGCACATGGAGATATAAGCGAAAGGCCTTGTATGCTCGAAATGTGGCCACCTAATGACTGAATTGAGAAGTCCAGCGCGACAGATTGGTATATGTCGTGGGCTATAGCAAAGGGAAAATGATCGAATAAAATTATGCAAAACTTGACTTATAGAATCTACTCAGAAATGAGGTGACAAGACAAACATCTTCTCTCTCTTTCTTCATGCATCTAGAAATTCCTTTTTTTTTTCAAATGGGTTATGCAAGTTCTGACATCCTCAACTCCAGGTAATGTGCCTAGTGTCTTTGCAATCTACTTGGAATCTCTATTTTATTTTGCAACCCTCAACTTTTAATTCCTCCTTTGATGGATACATTTAGAAGCATGGCCTTTCAAGTAGGCTCTATAGTTTGTTGTCTACATCTAATTTGATTGCTATGCCTTTTCTTGGTTTGTTTGTCTTTCCAAATTGATGGTAGTCATTGAATATTAAAAACTTTAGAGTTTTATGCTTGGAAATGGTACTCTTTAGAATTTCTTACAAAATTTCAAAATATTCCAAACATTTGGCAATATGGGAAGAAAAATTTGGCAATATTTTGGACATTTTACTTATAATATTCCAAAACTTTATTTGCACATTACAAAAAACACAGCTTAATTTATGTTTGAGTCTAACGCTCACATAGAGTAAGGTAGGAGGCTCTTAAACCAACCATCTAAGGGATAATGGACCTTTGTAGGAAAATCAGTAAAGTATAACATTTTTCGCATATTTTGGATAGAAAGAGAAAAGAAAAACAATTTATTGAAATCTTAAATCGTAATTTTCTGACTCAGAATGAATTATCTATAAATTTTCAAAGTGAATGGTGCGTAGGACGTAGGTAGCTATTGGTGCAGCTCATAGACTGAACCAATCTCAATCAAAATCTCAACCTTTGAATGGAGTACTTCAAACTTAGGAAGTTTCTATAATTTTGACTCTAAGAGAGTGATCCACATCATGCTTTCATTTATTTTAGCTTTCCATGAATGTATATTTTTTTACTCAAAGTGATTTAAGAACACAATTAAAAAGCAAAATGCACATTGAAGGAACTATGATCCATTTTTTATACTCTCTATACTATTCATGACAATTATACTCAGCGATTGTAATTGCCCCTCCAACATTTGGGCCTCCTACCTTACCTTAAGCTTAGTAGAGATCAACGTTCGGGAAATATTCTGAAAATTTAGGACAAAAGTTGTTTAGTGAAGAGTTTGTCCGGCCAAGCTTTGATTTTATTCGGTTCTTGCCTTTTTCCATCTAATCATAGTGGCTATTTTCCTTTGCTAGTGAATTTGAACCGGCTAATTTTCCTCTTATGTGACATATGAATCAACTGAATTTCCTTTCACAATTAATTTGAATCGGCTAGTATCCAAAATTTATTCTCTACATAAAATTATAGATGTATATGCAATCTTATCAAAAATGAAATGTCTTTGGTAGGAGTTGAACCTGGAAACTCTTCAACCAGTTGAGAACCAAAGACTTAGCCTTACTAAAATACAGAGCTCACATTCTTGAGAGAAATGGGGCTTTGTATTTTTGAAGGGCTTCTATCTACTACATGCATAACAATAATCAAAATTGAAAATCACCAACATCAATGTTACCTTGTGGTGTTTCACCTTCACCTACACCAACAAGATACAATCCCAGTCTTGAATACAAATGCCTAAATTTTTGTGAATTTTTCCACAAAACAATGGCCTCAAGTAAAATTGCATTAGCACTATCACTATCTGGACCCTCTAAAGCAACACGCATGACACTTTCAAGATGTTTAGTTTTCAAATGATTTCTTACCTTAGACTTGATAGAATTTTGGACAGAAAAATCCCTTTCACATGTGGCAGTACTAACACATTGAATTCTAGCAATTTCAGCAAGAATAAGAAGGTTAGAATACTTAAGTTGTAGTGAAGGGCTTCAAGAAATATGACTCCATAAGTAACCAAAACCCTTGTCCAACCATTCAGTGGTTGCTTGAAGTTTCAAAGCAAAAAACTCCCTCTTTGCTACTAAGGGGTTAATTAGAGCTTCAAATTTCTTCCCATGAAGCTCTAAATCCTGTCCATAATGACCACATAATACATCCAACTCCAAAAAACCCCAACTAGCCAAACCTACTTATCTAGTAGGCATGTTAGAAGAATTCAAAATTTTAAAAGCACCTATGATTCCATTGTCTACAAAACGACTCTCCAAAGCAATACAAACATTTTGAGCATAAGATTTTTGAAAGGCAATGGTAGATTCTAAATCTGCCCCTGTTCTATCCCTGCTCATTTCTACATCATGATACATAGAACCACAAATTTCAGATTGCAATCTTCTCATGTAACCTCTAGGTGGACCAAAATGAGGAAGAATGTCATAACTAATACTCTCATTAAAAGTGGCAGCATTCAGATTAGTAGAATCATCTACAAATAACATTTAAATTTGTGCAATTTCAATTTTAATGAGAGACCCAATACAAGAGACATCAACAAATTTGTGTTGGAAAATTTTACTAAGAAGAGACAAACTATGCAAAATATCAACCAAAAAGTGTAAAACATAAATAATTTTGAAAGACCTTAATTTATTGAACAAGATGGGACTAGTGCCATCATCTTTTGATATTGGCGTGTCACAAAAATATACCAAAACACTCTCCAAACTATCTCAAAGAGCTGAAATGGCTTGCCACCTAGACAACCACCTGATTTTATGAAATCTTTTAAGAGTCTTTGAGAGTCAAATAACTCTTTTTGTAAAGTTTGCAAGGAGGACTTTCTCTTTTTAGACTTCTTAAAATGTGCAGACACTGAATTAATAAGGTTATTTATTTCATTAGACAACAAAGAACAACCATTTCCCTTAGCTACCTCTAAAGAGGCCAAATTCGTTCTATGAGCTACATAGTGCACTACAACTAGATGAGGATTTATCTTGTTTTTCAGTTGTGTTGCAACTCCGGATTTGGATCCCACCATCACAGATGCTCCATCTGATCCAAAGCCTAGAAATTATATATATATATATATAATATAATATTCAACTTGTAGTTACAAAATTGAAACTCAATCACTAGGAAAAATCTAATTGTAGACTTGTGACAGATATATCAATTGATTCATCTATCATAATACCAAAGTATTTAAATTCTTTAATTCTATCAATGATTTTTTTTTAATCACACTTGATATTAAAAAAATAAGGTCAGAGCATGATTTTTCATCATGGTACAATTCTTTAGTGATGCATGCATTTAAAGACACAGGTAATTTACATAAACTAGGAAACTTACAAAAAGACAATGTTTCCTTACTAATGAAGTAAGTTGCCTTGAAAAGAGCAAGGATAGCATCATCACATGTTTTATTATACTCCATGATGGCCTTTTCCATAATTTTTTGACTAGATTGGATGGCCCAAGTTAATCTCCTATGTTCATCAAATCTAGCATGATTTTGAAAAGCTAAGACTTTTATATTTACTAAGCCTTGTTTTGCAAAAACAAATTTTCCACACTTTTCTTTACATGTCTTACAAAAAACCTTACCTAATGTAGTATCAAATTCAATCCAATCAAATTGTGTATATCATGCATCTTTTCATAATTTTGATGCTAATTCAATAGAATTTAAAGTTTTATTGTTGTTAGATGAAGTAGTAGATTGTGATGCTTCAACTAAGGTCAAATCATTTTCCTTTTGGTTGGACAACAACATATTTCTAATGGTCCTTTGATGCTTAGCCATGATGAGATTATAAATTGTTTTGAAACCTTTTAAAAATATTCAGCAAAGAAAAAAAAGTAAAAAAAACACAACAAAGAAAAATAAATATTGAACCCTATAGCCAAAAATTTCAACAATAATGTAAATAAGAATGAAGGAAAGGAGCAAATCCTTGAAATCGCTCCTCAACAAGTATAAAGGGAAGGAGAATATCCCTTAAGACTCACAAAAGTCGTTCCACAGCTAGTATGAAGGAAGGAGAAAATCGTTGAATGAAATCCCAAAATTCACCTTAAAAAATCACCACTTAGTCACTCACTAATGAACTTCCTGCAAAATTCAACAATACACATTACACATCGTCAAAATCTATCTTTGTTACTCACATTGATGAAATAACATTTTTTTCCCAACATGATAACTTGCAAATCTCTACATCATTAACTTAACTTCTATGTCTACAAATTGAAACACAACTTTTCAAATCAAACCCTCAAGGCACCCTGCAATTGACACACATATTCTCCACCGCTTAGTTGAAGAGCAATCTTTGTTTCTAAGGCCCTGCTAAGCATTTTCAATTTTTTATTGTGCAAATTCTTATAAATAAAAAAACAAACCTGCATTGGAATGGAATGTGTTGAAATAAACGAAACAAAAACGCAAAGTTGTAAGAAACTCAAAAATACACTCAAAAGAATACTTCTTCATTAGGGAGTTTGAAGTATATACAATGGGAGAAAAAGAGAGAGACAATGAATAGTTGTCTTCTCCTATTGGTCAAAAGAATTCTACCTAATCCTTATGATACATGTCACTCACCATAATATGGTGAGCGTTCACACTAGGTATCATAACACTCCTCCTCACTCAACATAATAAGAGTAAAATAATATAAAATAAAAATTTAATATGAGCTAGTCAATAGAGTCTATAAAATCAATAAAAATCTAGTTGCTGTCGCCAAGTCGTGGACTTGGTCGGTTGGTTTCGTAAGTTGGTGATCAACCAATCGGTCTGAGGTTCGATACTCGTCGGCCTCGTCGACTAATTCGGAAAACCTGCGGCTTGGCATGGCTAGTGAGGCATGAATAAATAGTTGACTCGCTATTCCACCCCTGAACTGTGATGTGACAAGATACAGGACCCCCCAAGATGGTTAACAAGCTCTAGCATTGAACTCAAACCGTGGTTCTCACCACGACTCCCATCTTTTGTATGTAATTTCCATAATTTTGTGAGTTTACGGTTGCTGCCTCATTAAAACCTTATCTAGGAAAACCTTGATTATAATCAAGGACAAAACCATAGATGAAGAAAAAAAAATACATTACCTTTATTAATCCATTCTCATAGTAAAACCCAATCGAAAAAATCTATGGAAGGATATCAAAAGGTTTACAAATTTTCATAAAGAAAACTTATTGAATTTCTTGCTTTAAAATATTAAGTCGCTGCATACCAATGCCATGAATAAATCGGCAATGAACAAATAATGGAAGAGCCTTAGTGAAGAAATCAACAAGATTATCAATTGATGATACTTCCTTGATTTCAAGGGCCTTGTTGGTGATCAAATCATGTGTAAAATTGAAAATTTTTGGATCAATATGTTTTGTTTGGTCACCTTTAACAAAACCTACTTGCATTTGTGCAACGCAAGCACTATTGTCTTCATATAATATAGTTGGAGAATCATCATGTGATAATCTGCAATTTGTTCAAATAAAATTGTCAATTGATCTTAGCCAAATGCATTCCCGAAATGCTTCATATAAAGCAATAATTTATGCATGATTTGATGATGTTGCAGTAATAGTTTGTTTATAGATTTTCAAGATATTACAGCTCCATGTGGTAAGAAAATATAGTCCGTTTGAGATTTAGATGTTGTAGGATCAAATCTATATCCAACATCAGCATATCAAACTAATGTTGAATCCACTAATTGAAAGTAATGTAGTTCTAAATCCTCAATTCCTTTTAAATAACAGAAAAGATGTTTGATACCATTTCAATGTCGTAATGTAGGCCAGGAACTATGCCTTGCAAGGACACTAATTACAAATGCAATGTCAAGCCTAATAGATGTAGCAAAATACAAGAATGCTTCAACCGTTGCGAGGTATGGATATTGTTCACCCAATGTTTCCTCCTCCTCCTCGCAAGGGTAATAGGAATCATCTTCATTTGTACTACAACCAATCATAGGTGCAGACAACGGATAGGCATCAATCATATTGAATCTTTTAAGGATTCGATTGATATAGGTGGATTGTGAAAGAAAAATGCTACCATCTCTCATATGAAGAACTTCTAACCAATGCAAAATGTAGTTTTCCCAAGTAACTTCATCTCGAATTCACAAATAAAAAGCTGAGTGGCTGCAGCACATGCAGATTTGGTGCTCACAAGGTTTAAGTCATCAACATAAATGGCAATAATAACAAATCCATCTTTGTTTATTTTATTAAAGAGACATGAAAGTAAAACATCATTTATAAAACCATGTTCAATAAGAAATTGCCGGAGTCGTTGATACCACATATGTCCAGACTCCAGACTGTTTCAAACCATATAATGCACGTTGTAATTTGACGCCACGATGTTTGCCTAAAATAGATGAATTTAGGTTGGTGGTTTCAAAGACTAGGATGAACTTTCATGTAAATATTCACATGAAGTGAGTCATAAAGATAGGCTGTCACTACATCCATAAGACACATCTCAAGATAGGCATCAATTACTATTCCTAGAAGATATCGAAAAGTGATGAAATTCATAACTGGAGACTAAGTAATATCATAATCAATACCAAACTTTTGTGTGAAACCTTGAGCAACCAAATGAATGTTGTAACAAATAATGTGACCCTTGTCATTGCGTTTGTGTACAAATATCAATTTGTATCCAAGAGGTCGAGTAGTGAAATTGTCCATGATAGGACCAAACACTTGTCTTTTGTTCAAAGAAGCATCCTCCTCCTCAATAGCAGCTTTCCACTTTGATCAATTTAAGCGACGCATCGCTTCTTCAATTGTACGTGGCTCAAGATCATCTTTCTCGCAAGAAAAATTCTCTACAATCATACAAATGAAAGAATCATTGATGTCCGTTTTTACTCTGTCCTATGATATATTTCATATATCACAATACATCATAGATAATTCTATATTCAACTTGGACTCTTTTTGTTCGTGAACAAGAATATTGCGTTCAGAAGTAAATGGACAGTCATTTGTAAGTGATTTTGCAAAATCGGTAGTGGTTGTTGTAGGAAGAAAAGGATGAATAGCATCTATGATTGCTTTTCGTTTACGTATCTGCTTATTGATCCACAAGTTTGTTTGCCTATCAATTGAAGAGTTGGTGTTGTTGTAGTGTTTGGCATAAAAACTTAAGTAGGAAGATTATGAACTTCATTCAACGGATTTCTAGTCATCCGTGGTGCATTATGAAAGCCATCAGGTGTTTGGTTGGCAATCTTTTGTAAATGCAAAATCTTAAAAACTTCAGTTTTAGCCATAAACGTCCTTAGATTAGGATTTGATGTAAATGTCTGAAATGCTTGAAATGTAAGGTCAATAAAAGTCTCTAAAGCAAATGCTCCTCCTTTTAACGGTGGAAATACGTCTTCTTCAAATCGACAATTAGCAAAATGAGTACGAAGTAATGTACCAATTGATCGAGTAATATAACGAATAATACTTGAAGAATCAAAGCCAACATAAATACCTTCTTGCCGATGAGAGCTAATGGTATGGCGTTGAGGTTTTGGAATTAGAATCCATACTCGACAACCGAAGACTCGTAAATGAGATACATTGGAAACGCAACTTGAAAGAAGCTCTTGTGAAAATCAGACCGGACCGAATGGAAAGGAGCAACGAGAAGTTGACCGGAACAGTGCTCTCTAGGGAGATTCGTCTTTTAGATATCTCCTTGTCAGAGTCGTTTCCGGATGGAACAAAATTGAAGGAGGGGAAGGATGTAACTCCCCAATTGAAGAAGAATGAGTGGAAGCCGGATCGGATCGGATCTCCTGAGCACATTGAGTTAGATTCATCGCCGGAGAAGCCGAACCCTAATGCCGGAGAAAGGAGCAGAAATCTGCAGGAGGTTTTCGAGTAGCTGCCGCCCGAGACCCCGAATGTCACACTAAATGTGGGCATGAGAGTTTAGTTTGGAATTCTTCTTTTTGTAAATAACGGATAGTAGGAACCGGATCGGATGTTTGTCCAGTCTGCTAGTTAAGAGCTGGACCGGATTAGGATCCAGTTTGCTAGTTAGGACTAGCCCGAAAGTTCCGCACGGACTTTCTGGGGCTCTTTTTGCTTTTGGAATCTTCAAGTGTATATAAAGACCATTCTCTGCGGAAGAGAAAGGGAGATATTCCTTTTGCTGAAGTTCTTTTGTGTATTCTATTTGCTCTTTGTGTTGTGTCTCTCCCATGTTTGGTAGGGTAATTTAGTGAGAAGTTAGGAGCGCACATGGAGTTTTAATGAATGATTTCTCCCCTTGGTGTTGTTGTTTGAATCTAAGTACATGATAGCGGGTAGTAAGAGTTGAAAGTGTATTTCAGTGCCTCAACGCTTCTAAAGTATAGTATTCCAGGTGAGAAAACTGTTGCTAGGCGGATATGGAAGGATTCCTTAGTCGCGCTAGAACTCCTAGGTGGAAAATCCGGTTGAGTGTCCGAACTTCTGTGAGATCTCACTACTCAAGTTGGTGAACGGAAAGACTTTAATTGTCGTTGGAACGGACGAGTATACTTGTAATCACCTGACTTCGTACGGATAGAACTTAACATCAAGGTCGTTGTAGTATAAGCGGATCGTACGGGGGATCTTTGTGTGACCTGTAATCTGGATTATCATCTGGGCTATTGTAAATGATCAAACCAGATCCGGATTAGAGTAGGAGATTGGAGGATAGGATAGTGGGTCTTCAGCCACTATAAATCATGGAAGGAGCGGTGGGCCTACCACTCTCAAAATCAAGCAGCGAACCCTCTGATGGTGAAACAGAGGCAAAACTAAACCAAATAGAAGGTTGGATTGAATGAGAGTAGACCAGAACGGATCGGTCTAAGAGAGGTATTTCAGAACCGGAAGTTAAAAAGTTCTAGTATTGTTGCAGTTTGACAGACTGGATAATGTCCTGGATCGGAAGGTGAAGGAAGTCTGGTCATAATTTTTGCTATTTGTGTTGTTTCCGGTTGCAATACTAGGACCGGAAAGGTGGAGTTTGGAGACTGACTGGCCTTGGAATCATAAATAGGATAGATACTTCACAGAATCTTGTGGGTTCGATCTTTAGAGTCACTTTTGTTATGCTCTAGAGTGGTTTTGGGGAGTATAATGGGGAAATTGCTTGCCTTATGTTGCGACAACTTTAACAGCATGGGACTCTAGAAGCAAAGTTTCAATAGGACGGGCTTCTGCATTGCGCAAGAGGATTTCATTTTGCTTTTCAGCAAGTAATAATAGAGACATGAGATTTGAGTGAGTCTCAAACTTCATGTTTCTATATTGCTAAGTAAGGGTTTTCTCAATCATTTCTGTCTCTGTAATAGTTTGACCACAAAATCTTAGTTGTGAGACAATGCGATACAACTCATTATTAAAAGCTACGAATGTTGAAAAATCCAACACTCGTAAATGAGTCCAATCGTGCAATGCTCTGGGAAGAAAGATTGTTTTCTGGTGATCAAAACAAGATTTGAGCTTTTTCTAAACCTCATCAGGTTTATCAATTTCTAAATATTGATGTTGCAACAAGGGGACAATGTGACGACGAAGCAACAATAAAGTCTTCCAGGAAGTAGCAAGAGAAATGGAATCACTTACATCAATATCTATGTCAAATGATATAGAGTCTGATAAATTCTCTACAAATACGTGCGCTTTTGCCGTTTTCACCCATAATAAACAATTGCTTCTATTCGCTACCAATTATGGAAATAGAAGTGGTTGCAGTCGTGGTGCCTCAATAGCAGTAACGGATACTGGAATAGTGGTGGATGTAGCAACCGAAGAGGTAGAAGTAATCATGATGGAAAATAAAAGGACAAAATAAATTTTAAAAAATGATTGTTATAGAAAATTAGGGTTTGGGAAAAATTAGGATTTTGGAAAAATAGGATTTGAATAGGAAATTAGGATTTGAATAGGAAGATAAAGATAAAGATGAAACTGGAGATAAAGATAAAGATAAGATAAAGATAAAATAAAAGATTAACTAATAAATAGTAAATAGTAAGTAGTAAAAATAAAATATAAAGTAAAATGAAGATAAAGATTAAAATAAGGGATAAAGATAAAGATAAAGAAAATATAAAAATATAAGTTATCTATCAAAAGTCAAAAATAAAATTAAAATAAATTAAAATAAATTATAATAAAATGCTTGGGCTTTGGAGTTGGAAGAGACAAGCAAGAAAAAGCTTAATGCGAAGGGGAAGGAAGAAGAGATGTTTAAAGGAAGGGGAAGCGGCAACGAAAGGAAAGCAAAACTAAAAAAAATGTTGAAGCGGCAAGGAGGAAGGAAGACAAATAGGAAAGGAAGTGATGGGGGCAGAGGGAGGCTAGAAGAAAGGTGGCAATGTGGAGCCATTAGAAAGAGTGTAGTCTAGGCGGAGCCGGAGCCTAGGCGGAGCAGGGGAAGCTAGGGAGGGAGTCTGACAGGAGCGGGAGGGAAGGCTAGGTAGGGAGGCTGTGGCAGGCAGGGGAGGAGGGCCGGCAGGAGGGAGTCGGAGGGACAGAAGGGGGCTGCAAAGCTCCCTTTGGGAAAAAGAAATTCTAAATTGGAAGAATAAATCTTAAACAAAATATTGAAAGTGTGTGTGTGAACAATCGTAAGAGAGCGTGCTAATAACGTGTTGAGTATAATAAACAAAGCAAAAACGCAAAGTTGTAAGAAACTCAAAAATACACTCAAAAGAATACTTCTTCATTAGGGAGTTTGAAGTATATACAATGGGAGAAAAGGAGAGAGACAGTGAATAGTTGTCTTTTCCTATTGGTCAAAAGAATTCTACCTAATCCTTATGACATGTGTCACTCACCATA